>CM054812.1:20741053-21403701 GCA_028984105.1 Lavandula angustifolia | reverse complement strand
TTTGCTATCAAAAGTCTTGGTTACGTCTTTCCGTTATTGTGGATAAGTAGCGAACACTAAAAATATGGAAATAAGATAGAGAGGGCTTCCTGCCGTTCCATAATTCATATGGTGTCTTCTTATTCCCGCTTTTGTCAATAGAGATCTATTAGATTATAACATGCAGGATTAAAGCTCCGGAGAATTTGGTTGGGGGAGGTCCGGGTGCGCAACCAGGGTTGGCTTCCTACTTCTTTGAGTGTTCGATTCTTTTGTCTCAGCAACCCCTTTTTGTTGAGGCGTGCGCGCGACCAGACGTCTCATGCTCTATGCCTTCTACTTTGCGTAACTCCTCTACCACCCAAAATTCGGGAACTTCCCGTTCCTCTGCGGCAACGTATGTTGATGATCTTGGTGTTCTTTTCGACACCGAGCTTTCTCGAGAAGCTTTTGTAACTCTATTTTGACGTCGGACTTGTTGGCAATAAATATGACCCATGTGTAGCTCTGGTAGTCACCTATGACCACTAAAGCATACTTATTGGCTTCGATCGTTACGGGAGAGACAGGACCGAACAATCAATATATAGCAGGTGAAGGATTCCATCGGTGGAAGGAGATGGAACAGGCGGATTTTGATTCCTTGTTTGCTTTCCCTTCGGATATGCTACTTCACACCGGAGTGTCTTTTGCTGAATACTTCATTCGGCGTCCCTCTTGTTAGAGTATTTCTACCTAATTTGTTGCCGTCTTGAAGTTGAGATGGCCGAGTCTTCTGTGCCGAGAGTCATCCCGTTCGTTGTCATTCTTCGCCAACAAACAAGCTTCGAGGTTCACTGAGTTCCAGCCAGCTATATAGATATTCTTTTGCGCGGAACCCGACAAACATCAGTTTCCCTCATAGATTCATCAATGACATCATGCGAAAACTAGCGTCAAAAATCACTCTGTTCGAGTTATCACAAAATTGACTAACATAGAGAAGATTATGCTTTGAAGTCCTTCAACATATGATACTCTTGGAACATTGCTTGCGGTTCCAATGTGAGCTGTTCCATAGCCTCCAGGTATATCCTTTTGCGTTGTCTCCAAACTCGATTTGGAGTCCTTCTTCAGTAGTATAATTCTTCGCAGGGTCCTTTTGGTATGTAAATTTGTGTCTTGAGCATCCGCTGTCCACATACCAAGGGTCCTTGTGCACCCGCAAAACAGAATTATATTTAGGTACCCTTTATTTTTTATTTTGGGTTCTTAGATGTTAGTTTTGAAACTCCAAATCGCCTTACGACACGGTGGTCTCGCATAATTTCTTTCCACTTTGTCAACATATTTGACTACTAGACTGGTCGATGCTGACTTCTGAGGCTTTACAGGTTCAGGAGTCTCGATCTTCTGAGTGGGTGGACTGTTCACCTTTGCCTTCTGTACGGCTTTCTTCTTCTTCTTTTGACTTTTGGATCCTCTCCTCACTCATGTGGATCATAGTAATACGACCCATACCGAGCTGGGATGCGTCGCCCGAGGAGGTCCCGTACTCGATCGCCCATTTTGCTTTGATGGTTCCCCCCGATCTGAACCGGCGTGATTTGGTGTTGATCATCTTGTCGTGAATGCCGATAATCGGGATGAGGTGACTTCATCTTTTGTTTGTTCTTGGCTGAGGGGGTTCAGTATCTCCGCATTGATTTGCCTCCCTTGAACGAGCTATCAGCTAGCCGGTTTTCGAGCTGCACTGAGGGCGTAGATGAGGAGGCTCCATGGCTTAATCCAAGTCCCTCCTTGCGGTGCTTAGGCTTCTTGCTTGCTAGCATCGCCTCAAGCTTCTTTTAGCGCCCATGTACCGCTCCGTCGGTAGGTTCCTCCGTACGTTATATTTAGGTACCCTTTATTTTTTATTTTGGGTTCTTAGATGTTAGTTTTGAAAATTCCAAATCTGCTTACGACCCAAATGGTCTCTGCATAATTTCTTTCCACTTTTGTCAACATATTTGACTCATCGGATCGGTCGATGCCGACTTCGACGAGGCTTTACATGTGTCAGGAGTCCCGATCTTCCGAGTGGGTGGACTGGTTCACCTTTGCCTTCAGTACGGCTTTCTTTCTTCTTCTTCTTTTGACTTTTGGATCCCTCCTCGACTATAGGATCATAGTAATATGACCCATACCGAGCCGGATGCGTCACCGCGAGGTCCGTACTAATCAGCCCCATTTTGCTTTGATGGTTCCCCCTTGATCGAACCGGGCGTGATTTGGTAAGTTGATCATCTTGTCGAAATACCGATAATCGGGATGAGGTGCCTCCATCTTTTGTTTGTTCTTGCTAGGGGGTTCAAGATCTCTGCATTGATTGTCTCCCCTTGAACAAACCTATCGACCTAGCCGGTTTTCTCGAGCGCACGGGGAGGCAGATGAGGAGGCTCCACGGCTTAATCCAAGTCCCTCCTTGCAGTGCTTAGGCTTCTTGCTTGCTAGCATCGCCCCAAGCTTCTTTTCAGCGCCCATGTACCGCTCCCGCCGCAAGTTCCTCCGCACATCATCGCTCTTTTATTGCCAGTTCATGCTCGGTCAATTCCCCGACAGCTCTTGCTTGATAGACTTAGTTCATTATCGTTCCGAGTCAAGTCATTGGTTAGTACATCGAGATCCGATCTTCTTGATGCCGAGACTTGGCCTTCGTAGAGTTTATCTCCTCCCCCGAGTCTCCACACAATTCTCCACTTTTAGGGTATCCAACTCCCCGAAGAGTCTTACTGAGCTGCAGACTCATCTGAATCTGCTCATCGAGTAGTTCTTCGTATGCAACCGCGACGTCCAGATTTTCATCTGCACCTGAAATAGTGTCGTATGTGCAGTGTGAAGAGGAATTAACTGGTGCGTGGGAGTTTACCTCATCCTCTTCTCCTGCCATGAGACACTTTTCAGCGTCTTCTTCAGCTTCAAGCTCTATGGCCATGAAAGCTGCTTCATCGTCTGATGAATCCATGAAGGAGTCGACTTCATCTGAGTCATCTGAGAGTTCACCAACAATATATGCTTGTCGCTTCTTGATGAACTTCTCCCTTCATGCTTTGCGTGCTGCTCTTTCAGCAGTACTGAGCTCAGGACAGTCATACTGATAGTGTCCTGCCTTCTTGCAGTTATAGCAGGTTGTGACTCTTTCTTCTTTGCTTTCACTGTGTTTCAACTGAGCTGAGTCTTCCTGTTTTCTGCATTCAGAAGTATGCGAGTCAGGAGTGCGTTTAGGTGTATATTCATTCTTACTCTTAGAGTCTCCTAACGACTCCGAGAGCTTCCCGAGCCTCTCCTTCTCCTTCGATACTTCACGGCAAGCGCCGCGTACTTCTTGGCTGAGTTTCCTTCTTGTATGTCGTTGAGTGAAGGTTCAAGCCTTTGCTAGACGCCGGAGTTATCAGTGCCGACCGATGCTTTAAAGGCATGGTCGACTTGTATGTCGCCTTCAACTCGCTTGCTTCCTTTAAGGTAGGCCAAACTCGAACTCCTCAGCTTTAAGTTCGAAAAGATATGGAGTAACAATATCTAAATCGAAATGACGCAATAAGGTAGAAAAGGGAGTCCAAGGTGACCGTGTGCGCGTGCCTCTCAAAATTTTGAGATTTATCGCTCGGTTGGAGAATGTCTTTCCCGGCCTCGTTGATGGAGTTCATCGGATCCGTGAATCGACGTTGAGATCTTCATTGGAGTCACCGAGCATGAGAGACAGTCTCTCCAGCTTCTGAAGTTCTAGCGCGAGTTTGTTCGCTTTGATCTTCTGAGTCCCCCGACTCTGTAGCGCTAGAGCATCCCCGAGCTCTTTCGCGGACTTGCAGTCCTGAATTCTTCCAAGATAAGAATCGCTCGAGTGGTCAAGTATGGGCGTTTCGGCGACGCGGTCTAGATTGTGAAGCTTCTTCTCCTCAGGGGTGAAGAGACTTCTGTCTTTGGGTATCTTCTTCCCGGTCACCATTCCTCCTCCTTGTGCTGGGTCCTGAGCTACGACGCTATCGACCATTGGAACGATAGGTCCGTCCTCTAGAACTTCTGTCATGCTATCGTGGAGGGAGGTCAGGTGTGCCTCCATTCCGACCCGCTATACTCCATATTCTCTACTGAGAACATGGGTACCATTCGATTCCCCGACATATCGAGCATAATGAGTAATGATATGAATGAAGAATGATATGCGAGAGAAAATGTTTTCCGGATCCGTTCAAGTAGACCCGGTTTCGAATAACAAGAGTCTTACGTAACTCCCGCTTCCGATACCAACTGTTGGTCTCGAGAGTAACGTTTAGTGTGTAGAGGGGGTGAATACACCCGAAAACCAATTTCTCAACTTAAAATGCGAATAGTCCTTTTCAGAGAGCGCCTGCATCGAACGAGTTCAGCAGACCAGATAAGCTGTTCTGAATCGCGTGGTAGAGTAACTGACTTTACTGAGGCCTGCTAGCTGACTAGAGTCAGAATTCAGCACCGTTCAGATAGAGTACAGTAGTGCGGAGATGTGTAGGCCCAAATTCGGTCTGAGTTAGGAAAACGTTTTTATCAAAACGGTCTGAGATATTAGTGCAATCGATTAAGCTTGTTGAAACTCGCTTGAATGATTTTAAAGATATTTTTCGGGATGCACGATGAAGACAATGCAACAAGAAATAATGAACACATAACACATGCGATTTTTAAAGTGGTTCGGATCCAACAATCCTACGTCCACTGTCCCGAAAGATCAAGAAGCTATGTATTATACTCGAGATAGTCTCAATCGGTTTGTACACTTGACAAACACTTTGGTCTTGAGATTTATACCGAGCAAGTCCGCTTACGTGGTATCAAACTAAGTTTTTGAAAAACTCTCCAACTGTGAAGGAGGCCTTTACAATAAGAATCGCTCGACTATGAACTCCTTCATCTAAGCTCTAGATATGAACAGCTGAGCTTAGGTTAGAGGGATAGGGAACGAGAATGTGGCTTCTAGAGCGACGAACGGTTGAGTATAAACTTTGGGTTCGTGTTCGCCGCTTGGATACTAAAGGTCGTATAATTCCGATTCACTTGGTTCCCTATGAGCGATATGTAGTCTTTCTCACGGAGATTGTTTCTTTGAACTTCTTGAGGAAGACTTAAGGCGTTTATGAGTTGCTCTTTGAATGCTCTGAGTTCGTTGGTTCACTCGTTTTCTCGTGTGCGAAGGTTAAGGTGAGCTTCAATTTGATTTTATCCCTCTATTTATAGAGCAGAGATTAGGATAGATCCGTTGGAGACGACGATCCTTTTTCTCTCTCTTTTGGGTAGCTAACGACTCTTTCAAAGTATGGTTGCAGTGTCATTTCGCTCCATTTCTGGAAAGTTGTTGACTTGCAGCTTTAACAGATATAGGAAAGGTGGCTGCTTGTCATTGGTCGAGGTTTAGGCAAGTAGGTGAGACAGAACAGACTTCAAGGAGATCTGAAGCTGACTTCTCACTTCCTCGTATTGACTCTGCTGATTTGACTTTTAGATAATCTGATAGTCAGAAGACTGTCCAGCCGTTGCTGAGTCTGATCTCTTATTCAGTAGCATGCTCCCCGTCGAGTCGCCCTACTACAAGATCAGCCCGAGTTCAGGAAGTACTCCCGCTGAGTTCCCGTTCTACCGACTCCCTCTCGCATATCGCTCCCGCCGAGTCCAAGATCACCGAGTCTTCTACTCCAGGTAATCGAGGCAGGTAATCCATCGAGCGCCCGAACCGGATGCGTAGTGTTTACCGAATCGAAACCTCATGGACAAACTAAAAACAAAGGGTTACAACCGAATGGTTCATCTGGTCAAGATAGGGTTTTGGGATCTTCAAATCTTCAGTAAATATTCGTGCAGCGGGGCTACTGAAGTTATGTCTTAACCGATTGTGAGAAGACCGAATCATCTCCCAACAACTTCCTATGAATAAAAAATATCACTTATTATTAACTAATGTATCACTTTTCATGAATCAAAGTATCACTTTCTATGAATAGAATTATCACTTATTATGAATAAAAGTATAGTTGGTTTTAGTAAAAGTATCACTTGTTCTTAATAAAAGTATCACTATGCATGAAAAAAATATCAATTATTCTAAATATAGCACTAGTTCTGAATATAAGTATCACTTGCTATTAATCAATGTATCACTTGTTATAAATCAAAGTATCGCTTATTATGAAGAAAAGTATCGTTGGTTTTAGTAAATTTACTGAATATATCACTTTTTATTAATCAATGTATAACTTGTTATGAATCAAAGTATCATTTGCTATTAATAAAAGTATCGACTATTATGAATAAAAAGTATCATTATTTTTAGTAAAACTATCACTTTGTTATTAATCAATGTATGACAAAAACAATGGGACTTGATTAGTGTGACGGAGGGAGTTTACAAAAAAACAAACAAACATTATAAAAAAAAGTACAAACTTGATCTGAAAAAATATGAATTGGTTGGAATAAAAATGTTACTTATTATAAACAAAGTTAAAAAAAGAAAATGATCTGAAAAAATATTAATTGGTTGGAATAAAAATACTTAAAACTACACTGCTGGGACTCTAACCCGCGCAATAGCTTAACCAGTTGCGCTACCACAACATTGTTAATATAATCCAAATCGCGCTTGTTTAATTGTACATGTTCGATTACACCTCCAACCGAATGTACATGAGTCCAAACTGAGTGTCCATTACTTCATCCTAAGTTTTGTAGATATGTAAGGTACATCGCACATAATGACTATACAAATTAAAGAACTATATAGTATTTGTCGTGTCTATTTACAGTTTCTCTGATGTTGGAGAAGGACTAGTGCTTCTTCCACCTTCAATTAATATTGAGACTTGTATAAATTTTTATTAGTGTTGTTAGTCGGATTTATAAATCCTAATATTTTAGGGGTTTTTGAGCCAGATTTATTCGTTATTATCTTTTGAGAATAATTAATTTGAGCGAGGTTAATCATCATCATACAATTTCAATCTTACTAATAACAATCAAGATAATTCACCAAAAAAAAATCAAGATAAATCTTATAAATTGAAATAATTTCCTCTCAAAATCCAAATCATATTATTAGGGTATGAGGTATGAACACGTCCTAATCCTTCCAAACGGTCTCCAACGTCGCCACACAAATTAATTTTATTCAGTTTCCCTTATTTAAAATCGCAAAATAAACACCAGAAAGTCTGACGGTGGACCTTCTACAAACTCATGAATCACAAAAATTAACTAAACTCCTCACACATCTATCTAAAAAGTTACGGCTACGACAAAAATCAAGAATGAAATCGAAAAATCAGCCATGAACGAGGCCAGAAGATAGAGCCATAAGTAAGATAGCCGCTTCCTTTTCATCTTGAGGGAACACTCCATGAAATTCTAATTTGTTGCTCAAGTTTATCAAGAAATCCTCGAAACCCATTTTTTTTCCACTACTAGTTGATGATCCACCACCCAATTTGCAGCGTTTCTTCATCGGCGGATCAGAAGCTACTCCGCCGCCGTTTCCAGTTTTTGCTGCCGCCATCGCACGCCTCGCCTTCCTTTGTCTGATCCCACACGCATTGCAAAGAGACTGCAAAACATTAAACAAAAGAAGATTACAACATAAAAATTCATACTTTGAACCTACTCCTATATATATATATATATAAAAGATTACTCCCAATTTACATGAGAATATTAACACAGATATACCAAAAAAAATAAGATAAAAAGAAAGTACCTTGGGGCCTTTAGGACCACTTCTCCAAAGAGGGGTCTTGGTTGTGTGGCAATCTGAGCAAACCCTAATTGTGGAGGTGTTGCAGTTGTAGAATGAAGTAGTACTGTTGCTACTCAAAGAAGAGGATTGATTCAGCTTCAACTTCACCTTCATATTCTTAACCTTGATCTTGCTTTCTCTCTCATGTGATGATCCTCCACCATAACCATAGACCATATTACTCACCCTGAGATCAGAATCAATATATATATATATATATATATATATATATATCAGTCTCTTTGCTGAGAGATGAAGCTAGCCTTGCATTACACGAAAGTTGTGTGTACCTGGGGATGATGATGGGGCTGGAATAATTGGCGATGATAGAAAGCAGCGTGATCTTGAGTTGGATCAGAAGACGACGACGAAACAATTTGATGATTAAGGCCAAAAACTAAAGACATGCTCGTGGTGCTTCATTTGCTCCATAGGTAAGGAGGATTAAAATCTTGGTTCATAGGCAAATCAAACTTAGGTTAATTTATTTATCAACCTATAAAAAAAATAAAGGGTGAAGGTTAAATGGTGTGTAAGAGCTCGAGTTGATATGATGAGTTGAGGTGTTTTAAAAGAAGGACAAATGCAAGGAGGGGGGATGGGGGTGGGTGGGGTGAGGGGGTAAGACATTCACGAGACATCATCAGAACAAAACAAAATAAAAAAGATAAAGTAAAAGGAAGGAGCAGAATGCTACCACACGACCAATTTCACACAACCCTATCTCTTAACTCTTATATTCTTAATTCATTTATACTCTCCAACCTTCCATTTAAAGTATATATATAAACTATTTATGACAAGTGTATTGATAATCTGGCGCTCGAGCTTAATATTAATTGTACATATGTATGCTAGCTTATTACTATGTCATCAAATTTAGAATTTTCTTGGCATCCCAAATCTTAGGTCTAACGAAGTATGAAGTCAAAAGATAGTGGCAGATGATGAAATAGTGTAAAGAGAATATTGGGATATTTAAGATTCATGGAGACATTGTATGACTCTTGTAATATTAGATGAGTTTTGTTTCGTTTCTGTTGTGTCCCTTTTACTGCCTCTTGATAATTACACAAGGAGGAGACTTGTGTAGTATGTAGTGGTGAAATCGAAAATGTTGCCAAAAGGCATTGAATGTGTGTGCAGGCAAAAGACAAGACCGCCTCCCCCACACCCATTGCTATATGCACTAACTTTATGACTTCATATCTTGATGTGCTTCATCTCTATATTTTCCAATTCGTGTATATCATCTTTCCCGTATCACTTTTGGAAAATGGTCCTAAAATTCACTCCCAATGATCTCATCCCACAAATTATTTGGCTTGCTTATTTATCAAATACAACCCTGTTTGGAAAAACTTAATAAACAACTTTTATATATATATATATATATATATATATATATATATATGCTCTTTATAAACAGTTTTTGATTTATTTTCATAAATTGATAGTAATAATTTATACGGAACTTACGCAGAGATCATCCCGTTGATTCTTCACTCCATTTTTAAACTATATTCTTTATTTTGATTTTTATATAAAATATTCTTAGTGTGTGCATATATGCTAATTTCTTATTTACTCTAAGTATTTATTTAAATTGTTTTCTCAAAATATGGAGCCTAAGTTTGGTCGACATCTTTTGTATGGTTGCACACTATCAAAACATATAAATAGAATTTACCTAGTCCATATTAGGAGGTTGCAAGTTTTTCTAATCTTACAAAAAGAATTACTTTCACTTTCTGGATAATATAACTTAATTGTGTTATTTTACTAATTATTTACATAATTTCTAATTTCCATAGGCAGGGAAACTACATGTGTAGAAATAAAAGTAAGTATGAGTATGCTATACATGATTAACTTAATTTAGTTTACATTTCATATGTAGTTTGCACGTAATAAAGTTTACGTAGTGTGCATGTTGGATAATGTCAGTGCATTTTGCTCCTTTGCCCAAAAAAGAAAGAGTAAGATTTAGATGATTTAGAAAAAGGTACAACTTAAATGGATTTAACTGGTTAAGTTATTTATTTTATTTTCAAAAATTATAAATTTGAATCTTATCTCACAATACCCCTGGTTTTTTAGTTTTACATATAATTTTTGGATTTTTTAACCCAAACTATAACCTTGGGCTGGCTGATATATTAATCTTTATGTTAAATTTACATTGGACTGAAATTGGTTTCAGGCCGAAAAATCAGAATAAATACTAAAAAAACTATAGCCTTATTAGGCCTAGTGTTGAGTGATGATTCAATCCTCAGCATGATCATACTTGTGGGAAATGATTCTATCTTCTATACCGTATCACGCCGCAGCCTCGTGCTCCGATCGTTGAGAAGATTTGAAGATCTCAAAACCCTATCCCGATTGGTGAACCATTCCTTTGTATTCGTATTTGTCTCCGAGGTTTCGCACTCGTAGACACTCGCTCCGGTCAAGGCGCCGCAGCTCATCGCCCTCGGCAGTGTAGAAGACTCTATGAATACTGGACTCGGCGGGAGCAAGATAATCGAGAGAGTCGGTTGAACCGAACTCGCAGAGTAGTTCACCGGACTCGTAGCCGATTTTCGGAGACCCTTCTCACCGTCTATCTACCGAATACAAAATCGGACTCAGGATCGGCCGATAGTCTTCCCGAACTGTCCGAATCTTTATAACATCGTGTGTTGTCAAGTACGAGGAAGAGAGAAGTCAACTTCGGTTGCCTCGAAGTTTGTTCCGTCTCAACCACCACATCCACCTCGACAAATGACAAGCATACACGTGTCGTCTCACCTACTAAAGCTACAGCCAACATATTTCCGTAAAAGGAGGGAAAGGACACCGTACCTACTACACAAAAGAGTCGTTTGCTACCACAAAAGAGGGAAAAAAGAAGAAGATCGTCTCCAACGGATCTATTCTTCTCTCCACTCTATAAATAGAGGGATCATTCAAGATTTGAAGCACATAGACATAGACATAGACATAGACACAAAAACGACCAACAATGCACAGAGCATTCAAACGAGCGAAATTAACGACTAAGTCTTCCGCAAGAATCAACCGAGTTATCTCCGGCGAAAGACTACATCCAGCTCAAAAGGAACCAAGCTGAACCGACATAAGCTTCTAGTATCCAAGTGACTGACACGAACCTATAGCTAAACCCTCAGCTGTTCGTCGCTCTAGATAGCTACATTCTCGTTCCTTATCCCTCTAACCCTAAGCTCACTTGTTATATCCATAGCTTAGACGAAGGAGTTCACATTTGAACCCAATCCTTATTGTATAAGGACTCCTTCATTGTTGGAGAAGTTTGTCAAACACTTAAAGTTTGATAGAATTGTAAACCGGGACTTGCTCAAGATAATCCCCAAGCCACGGCTTTGTCCAAGCAGGTACAAGCCGACCGAGACTAACTCAAGCATAATAAATAGCCTCCCGATCTATCGGGACAAATGGACGTAGGATTGTTGATATCCAAACCACTATAAAAATATCTCGTGTGCGTTTACTTCTAACGTTTCATTGGTTTTACCGTGCATACCGAACATCATATTTAAAATCGATTTAACTGCCTCGCATTCTCAACTTCTTATCTACCGAACCGAGACTTGCATAAAACGTTTTCCTCATTAAAACCGATTTGGGCCTACACAATTCCGCACACCGAACTCTCACCGATCGATACCGACTCGACCTAGTCGATAGCGGATCTCACCCGAGCCGTACTCTTTTAGCCTTTAACACGATTCGAGTAATGCTTGTCTTGTCTGTTGAACTATTTCAAGCACGGCACCTTCCCCGAATAGGACTGCTTCGTGTTCGAAAGTTGAGAAATTTGGATTCGTGTGTATTCACCCCCCCCTCTACACCCGAACTCACTCACGGACCAACAATTGGTATCGGAGCAGGAGTTCTTTGACTCTTGTTATCTTTGAGACCGGGTCTATTCGAACGCATCCGAGGGAAAGCGTTTTTCACCGCATATCACTCTACATTCATATCATTATTATTCATGGCTGATATGTCGTGTATAAGGATGGTACCTATGTTCTCGGTGGAGAACTACGGAGTATGGCGAGTCAGGATGGAAGCTCATCTGACATCCCTCCATGACAGTATGACTGAAGTGCTTGAAGATGGACCTATCGTTCCTATGATTGATAGTGTCGTGACTCAGGACCAAGCTCAAGGAGGAGGAATGGTGACTGGGAAGAAGATCCCCAAAGACAGAAGTCTCTTCACTCCTGAAGAGAAGAAGCTTCACAATCTAGACCGAGTCGCCAGGAATGCTATACTAACCACCCTTAGTGATTCTTATCTTGGTGTGGTTCGGGAATGCAAGACCGCTTAAAGAACTCCCGGGATGCTTTCTTGTGCTACCGAGTCGAGGGACTCGTAAGATTAAAGCCAACAAATTAGCGCCGGAACTCCAAAAGCTGGAAAGCTTGTCTCTCATGCCCGGGGACAAAATCGAAGATCTAAACGTCAGATTTACCAATCTGATGAATTCTATCAATGGGCTGGGAAAGACATTCAGCAACCGAGAGATGAATCTAAAGATTCTGAGGGCACTGCCGGACGGACACTGGACACCTTTTGCCACTTTATTGTGACATTCTGATTTAGATGTTGTGTCTCCTGACCATATCTTTTCAGAATTACAGGCAGAGGAGTATGAGTTCGACGCACCTCAAAGAAAGCCGAGAGTCGAAGCCGATACGAAGATTGACCATGCTTTCAAAGCTATAGTAAGCACAAAGATCTCCCGCTACAAGCAAGACGACTAGTAAGACCGAGCCTTCACTCACCGACCTACAAGAAGGAAGTCTAGCTCGGTACGCGCCGCTCAAGTGAAGTATCGAAGGAGAAAGAAAGGCGTAGAAAACCGACCAAAGCATACCGAGATATAAAAGGTAAGTCGAATATACACCTAAACGCGCTCCCGATACTCAATCTTCTCGAATGCGTAAAAGAAAGATGACTCAAAGACCCTCAAGGGATAGTGCAACCAAAGAAGAAAAAGTCATCACTTGCTACAACCGCAAGAAGCCTGGACATTATCGTATGATTGTCCTGAGCTAGTAGTGCTGAACGCGCAAAGACACAAGTGCAAGGAGAGAGAAATTCGCCCTAAAAGACAATCCTACATAGCCGGGCGAAATCTCGTACGACTCGAAGAGATCGACTCCTTTATGGATTCATCTCGACGATGAAGCGGCCTTTCATGGCCTTAGAGCATGAAGCGAGATGAATCAACCGAAATGTGCATGATGGCAAGGCGAAGAGGATGAGGTAAATTCTCATGAACCAGCTAACTCCTCTTCACACCGCACACACGACACTATTTCAAAGTGCAGATAGGAATTTGGATATCTCGACCGCATATGAAGATCTACTAGATGAACAAATTGGTATGAGTCCGCAGCTCAAGCAAGACTCTTCGTGGAGTTGGATACCCCGAAAATGGAGAATCGTAGACTTTCTCGTGAGAGTCGTTTGTTACCGAGGCCGAAGGACTTGTGTTGAGACTCGTGGGAGGAGATAAACTCTCCCGATGGCCAAGTCTCAAGCATCAAGAAGATCGGATTTCGCCTTGACCAATGACTTGACTCGTAAAGATACCGAACCGAGTCTACTAAAGCAAGAACCGTCGTGACTTTGCACCGAGCACGACGCATTGAAGAAAAGTGATGATGTCCGGAGGAACCCGATGACCGAGAGGTATATGGGCGCAGAGAAGAAATTGGAGGCTATGCTAGCAAGCAATAAGCCAAAGCACCGCAAGGAAGGACTTGGATTCGCCCTAGGAGCTTCCTCATCCGCCCCCAAGACACTCGAAGTACGGCTTGCCGGGATAGATTTGTTCGAGGGGAGACTATCAACGCAGATATACCGAACCCCCTAGCAAAGAACAAACAAGATGAAAGCACCTCATCCCACACATCAGCATTCTCGACAAGAAGATCAATGCCAAGAAACCTCGGTTCGCCCAAGGGGGAACCAAAGAAATCAAACTTGGCGGATCAAGATGGACCTCCGAAGCCGACGCATCCCGCTTAGTATGGATCATATTATTATGAACCTATAGTCCGAAGAGGCTCCAAAGGTCAAGAAGAAGAAAGCCACACGTAAGGCTAAGGTCGGCGAGTCCACCAACTCGAAGATCGGGACTCCCGAACCTCGAAGCCTCGTAAGTCACCGACCGGTCACCAAGTGGTCGATATGTTGACTCCAGTGGAAAAGAAAATGCTCCGAAACCACCGGGGTTGTTAGACAGATTTGGGTTACTAAAACTAACATCTAAGGACCCAAAATCAAAATAAAGGGTACCTGAATATAATTCTCGTTTTGCAGGTGCGTAAAGACCCATGGTATGTGGACGGCGGATGCTCAAGACACACGACATACCAAAGGAGTCTATCAAGGATTATATCACTCAAGAAGGACCTAGAATTGAGTTCGGAGACAATACAAAAGGCTATACCGTGAGGATATGGAACACTCAAAGATTGAACCGCCAACGTTCCAAGAGTATCATATGTTGAAGGACTTCAAGCATAATCTTCTCTTTGTTAGTCAATTTTGTGATAACTCAAATAGAGTGATATTTGACGCCGGTTTCGTGATGTTATTGATAAATCCACAAATGAAAATAGTGTTATCGTGTTCGC
The DNA here is from genome assembly GCA_028984105.1 of Lavandula angustifolia. Taxonomy (NCBI): domain Eukaryota; kingdom Viridiplantae; phylum Streptophyta; class Magnoliopsida; order Lamiales; family Lamiaceae; genus Lavandula; species Lavandula angustifolia. The sequence goes on along the minus strand of CM054812.1, from coordinate 21,389,271 downwards.
GCAGTAAAGAACATATATGTGGTCGATCGGAACTCACCAACCTCAAGCTTGCTTATCGGGCGAAGAATGACAACCGCACGGGGTGGCTATGGCACGTAAGACTCACCATCTCAACTTTAAGACGCTTAACAAGCTTGCAAGAGACACTCTAGCAACGGGACCGCCGAATGAAGTATTCAAGAAAGACACTCAAGGTGAAGCATGTCCGAAGGGAAAGCAAACAAGGAATCAAAATCCTCCGCCTTCCATCGCCTTCCATAGATGGAATCCTTCACTGCTACATATGGATTTGTTCGGTCCAGCTCCCTAGTGACAATCGGAGGCGAAAAATATGCATTAGTGGTCATAGATGACTACTCGCGCTACACATGGGTCATATTCATTGCCAACAAGTCTCGACGTCAAACAGAAGTTACCAACGCTTCGAAAAAGCTCGTGTCGAGAAGAACACCAAGATCGAGAAAAATACGTTCGCACGGAGGAACCGAGTTCCTTAATTCCATGGTAAAGGAGTTCTGCAGCGTAGGAATAGAGCATGAGACTTCAGCCGCACGCACACCTCGGCGGAATGGGAGTTGTCGAACGAAAGAACGTAACTCTAAAAGAGGCAACTAGGACTCTACTCGCAGACTCGGGACTCCCAACCAAATTCTCGGCGGAAGCAACGGATACTTCATGTTATACTCGTAATAGATCTCTACCGACAAAGCAAAGATAAGCGGACACCATATGAACTATGGAACGGCAGGAAGCCTTCTCTATCTTATTTCCATATTTTTGGTTGTTCATGCTTTATTCACAATAATGGGAAAGATCACCAAGACTTTTGATAGCAAGTCGATCGTGGAGTATTCTTAGGATACTCTCGGTCGCAAAGCTTTCGTGAGTATTCAACTATCGGACTCTTTGCGTGGAGGAAAGCCCTCATGATGTTTTTAACGAGTTTGCTACCGAAGACAGGAGCAATAACTCAAATTCCGAATCTCGAGGACATCGAGAAGCGCCTACGGGATCTAAGCTTAAAAGACAAATCCGAATAGATCCAAACTATGTTGGGATGATGATTCGGACGAAGAAACCGAAAACAAATCTACCGAATCTCAACCCGCCGAGCAAGTAGGCCGAACGGATTGATTCTCCCGAACATAATCAATCCCGTGTAACTCGGGTCGATGAAGAAACCGCTGAGGTAACCGAGACCAACACTACCGAGAGCAACACCTCGTGGGGAACGCCTAGTAATGTTCCCGAGCCGAATGCCCCCCGAACCCGGTGACTCAAGAGACCATACTCTTGTTACTTGAATTACTTCAATCTCGTAATAGTACAACCGAAATGCCTAACTCACCTACTATCTCGTGTTGAACAAGTTTCGGATGAAGAGTTGAAACATCGTAGATCGTGGCTCGATGCTCACACTCGCTGATTTAATCATTGGAGATCCTTCAAAGAAATGTCAAGACAAGATCCGCATTCTCAAGGAGAAAGCGCATTATTTTCCCCGCTTCTTGTCTCATCAAGAGCCTCGGACCATTGAGGATGCATCGAAAGATGCCGACCGGATCATTGCTATGCAGGAGGAGTCGAATCGGTTCACGAGAAACGAAGTATGGGAGCTTGTAGACGGACTCCCGCATCAACATGTTATTGGAACTAAATGGGTCTTCAAAAACAAGCGAGATGAAAACAACGTTATAGTAAGGAACAAAGCAAGACTCGTGGCTAAAGGCTACTGTCAAGCCGAAGGGATAGATTTCGATGAGACGTTCGCTCCAGCTTGCAAGATTGGAGGCAATCGGACTATTCCCCGGCCTACGCAACACATCAACGATTCGTAGTTTATCAAATGGATGTGAAGTCTGCGTTCCTCGAATGGCGTTCTAAAAGAAGAAGTCTATGTGGAACTACCGCCCGGCTTTCAACAAGGACATCAAGTATATAGACTCGAAAGGCTCTATACGGGTTAAAAACAAGCACCCGTGGCCTGGTACGATACCCCGCCCCGAGTTTCTTCTTCGTAAAAGGTTTTCGTAAAAGGCACGTAGACCGCACTCTATTCAAGATTCGACCGGAAGAAGACTTATTACTTGTGCAGATCTACGTGGATGACATTATATTCGGATCAAAGAATGTCATCATGTGTCAAGCAATTTGAAAAGATGATGAAGGATAAGTTCGAGATGTCGATGATGGGTGAAATGAACTACTTCCTTGGTTTTCAAGTCAAGCAATCCAAAAGGGAACGTTCATCAACCAAGGCAAATACACTCGAGACCTCATCAAAAGATTCGGCCGCACATCCGTGCAAATCAATCAAGATCCCGATGAACACGAATATGAAGATAGATCTTGATAAAGAGGGAGTATCGGTAGACCAAACCGAATACCGTGCTATAATTGGTTCCTTATTATATCTAACGGCCTACTCGTCCCGACATAACTTATGCTATAGGTGTCCGTGCTCGATTTCGGCGAATCCCAAGCGTAGTCATATGGACTCAAAGAAAGAAGATTCTCCGCTATCTACGAGGAACACCCGACATAGGTTTGTGGTATCCAACTGATGATAATATTGAACTAATTAGTTATTCCGATGCCGACTATGCAGGATGTAGAATAGACCGAAAATCAACTTCGTGAACATGTCGGTTCCTTGGCGAGCAAGCCGATCTCATGGTTTCCAAAGAAACAGAGACTCAGGGCCACGCCGACTATTGAAGCCGGATACATGGCTGCTGGAAGTTGTTGCGCCTGCATCCTTTGGCCGAGACAAAGAATGAGAGACTATGACGTCATTCGGAATGAAGTGCCGATTTTCTCGCGATAAGCATGCTATTGCAATCACTCGTAACCCCGTACTTCACACGAGATGCAAGCACGTGGACATCGACATCACTTCATTCGTGACCATGTCGAGAAAAAGGATATCGGGATGGAGAAGATCCATACCGACAAGCAACGGGCCGATATACTGACCAAGCCTCTAGCCGAATCCGTATTCGCAGAACTTTCGCAGAGCTAGGTCTGTTGGACCCTACCGACCCCAATCAGCAAGAGGTTTCAGGAGAGAGACATTTCAAGAAGGGGGAATGTTCATTCTCGCATCGATACATTCAGCACGTAGAGACAGAAAACCATCTACACGAGGTATCACCGACTACTATGTTCACCGACAAGTTTGCGTATCTCTACTCGGAGTAATTTAATACAACAAGATTTTGCATTTATGACAAAGATTCAGCATGACATTAATATCTTTTGGTTTGTCTTTATTATTAACGGCTCACAATTAATGCACGACATTCCATGCATAAGTTTGTTGAACTCGCACGCATTTAACGCATGTCATTTCACAAGCACTTACTTAGGCTATTTTACAACCGGCTTTGACTTTAGGGGGCTTTTGTGATCATTGCCTATTTTATAACTTCTAATCTTAACCGTCCATATCATAAAGCAAGTTTAAATTCAGCCTTCGATCAAAAACCGTTCATCATCCTTAGTTGATTTATATATTCGATCATATCTTTGAAACCGCCATTAGCATACTTCATAACTTTCAAATTCGAAAATCCGAGATCTGCATACGCAATCCTTACTTGCAACTTCATTCTCAATCTTATCTCGAATTTTATCTATTGGTATGCTTATATCTCGTTAATGTATTTATTATATTTTTCAAGATCGCATTGTAAAGCATCGTTCTATCCAAGAAACCAGTCGATTCATTTCTTGTAACAGTACTATGGCTGGTTTATCTGTCAGTTCTCCCGACAAGATAGAGGAAATCGTCAGCAAGGGCCGCATTTGGTGCGAACCAGTCATGGAGTTCGACGCATGCGAGCTCGAGTACATGGACGAAATCTTCACATATCTGAGGAAATCTGGACTTGAGGAGTTTCTATCGAGGAAGCCGACCTTCTTCCTTCCTCGACAAGTGGCGGAACTATATCCGAACTCCGACTCGCTTAGAGGAGACATTCCGGCGAGGTTCGCTATTAACACCACCGACGACGCATCGAGGATACCGGGCGTATGTCTATTAAACAAGCGCTGAAGAAGAGCTTCAACCTCCCGTCTGAAGGTGTCAGCACCTTGGGGTACAATACGACGCTGTCGACACATACCTCTCCATTTTCTGTGGCAAGCCCACAACCTTCAGAGCAGCATTTCCGAAGAATGCCATGCTACCGCAGCTTCGCAGCACCGGCGTACATCGTCACTCACTGTTGACGAGCCAGCCGGCTCTTTCGATCAGGTCTCCCGACCCAAGATCCATATGATGATGGTGATTTATGATTGCGTGAAAGTCAATTGGACCGACTTCTTTGTTCGCGAATTTATGGCTCAGGCAGCCAAGTTCGACAAAGCTACGCGAACACCGACCGCAAAAAGGAAAGCTTCTCTACGGACTTAAATTGTCGGTCATGATCGAGGATTTCTCGCGAGGCCGAGCGGATCACATATGACGGCAAGGAATATTTTAATGTGGAGAAAATCCGCTTTCACAACAAGTCCGCGGCCCCGCAACGTATTGGTTCAGGATCGGCCGCAAGCTCACCATCTAAGCCTCAGCGAGCGACTCCTAAGAAAAGGACACCTCCGGCAAAATCACCTAAGGCACCAGCCAAGAGGCCGAGGAAGGCCATACCGGATACACCTGTCGAACCGGAGACTAGTACTCGAAGTGGCTACCGAACCAACTCCTATTCAGCCACTACGAGCTTGGTAGATGAGTCCTCCTCATCTCGAGAAGACCAAGTCGGTGGAGAAAGCCGTCTCCACTCTGTGGAACAAGTTCAAGAGGAACAGGAGAGGCTACCGAAGCCCAAAGTGAAGAAGTCCAACGTCCGGGATAGCCCTCTCTCGTGCCTCCGCTCGCCGAGCCGCCCACCGCTGACTCGAGACTCGACTTCGTTGATATCGAGTCGATTCTCGCGTCCGTAGAAGAGACTCTCGGGATGGAAGCAGCAGTTATTGTCTCTGTGAGCTTCTCGAGAGATCATCCAGGTTCATTCCGTAGCTTGCCGACCATTCGGATTTGCTCGTCCTAGCCAAGTCGAAAGGCTCCATATGATCCTACGCTTTGGAGTGGCCTCGCCTTCAACGCCTTGTTCTACACTACTCCTGTCACCAGCCTACACTTGGAAGAACTGAGATTGCGTGAGGAGATAGGCTATTCAGAGCATGAGAACCTCAATACGATGGAGAATCTAAGGGCAGCCATGCTTGCAATCATTGCTGATCGACGCCAAGCAGCTGGCTCGCCGCCCTCAGATGGGTCTGACCACGACGGTCGGGACCCACCCAGTGATTCAGGCCCTAGAAAGCCTGATGAGGGACATCCGCAGGACAAGGATACCCATACTGAAGAAGCAGCACCACTCAGTATCCTTGGGCCTGAGAAGCCTTCGGCTGGTGTCTCGTCCTCAGCAGAGCCTGCTCAGCTCCTGCTCAAGTCGACATACGAGGCGGCGCCAGCCCATCTCGCCAAGAGATCCCGTTCAATTGCCAAAGCTCTAACTGCACAAGGAGTTAAAAATCGGGGAATTGGCGAAGGCGATCCACAAGGTGTGGAAGAAGTCTCGCATTGGCCACCAACTCCGAGCCTCGTGGGCCGAAATCCAAAGATCTCTACATCAGTCGCCCCCGATGTCTCCGCTCTCATATCCGAAGCATTGGCCCAAGAGAAGCAAGGCGGTTTCAGACTCGCCTAAGGACAATTCGGGAGGGACGAGCCAAGCTCCTTGAACAATTTCGTAACGCCTTGTCCGCTCATACCGAGTCATTCACCGAGCAAGCCTGGGCCACGGAGAACGGACTAGACCTCATTCAACCGGGTCGTGGAGGACAAGATCGGTGAGAAACTAGCTGAATCGAAGTCGAAGCCGTTCTCTCTCATACAAAGCATACAAGGACGCACTCATATCTCGAGAGGAACGAGCCGCATCTAGCTTTTGGAGAAAGTGCACAACAGACCGGACGTCTTGTCCACTGTTTATCGAAGCTAGAAAAGAAGGTACTCATCCCAACCCCGATGTACTTGATGATGCCAAAAAGGGGGAAGGAAAGAAGAAGGGTACCGAGAAAGAAAGTGAAGGAAGTGAAGGAAAGAAAAAGAGTACCGAGAAGTCGACTCCCACTAAACCTTCTAGACTGCTGAAGGGGACGGCCATCAAGGAAAGAAGGGGACCGAGAAGAAGAAATCTATTGGCCGACATTAGAAAAACTCGCCTCCGTAACACTCGACTTAGACTCCGGGTAAGGCCCGTGGTGTTTCGGCGCGAGCACAACCTGAAACCGGCCGAAGTGGCTCAGGACCCCGAGCGGACTACTCGGGCAACCCGGACTCCCAAAGACATTATTAAGGAGGTTGCCGAGTACGCCGAACGAGCGGTGGAGGACTCGAAGAAGAAGAGGCTCCTCTTCCACCACCGCTTCAAGAAGGCAAGGGCAAACAAAAGCTTAAAATTCCAACCCCTCCAAAGAAAGCGATTAAGGTACATATCTGGCCGAGGAGGAAGCCCAAATAGGCTGCGGATGAGAAGCCGGCCGCAGAAATTGCAGAGGCCGAAGCGCTAACAAGCCAAAGTCTAAGCCTCGCTAAAGGAAAGACTAAAGCCCCATCCAGAGGAGGAAAGAAAACGCTAGATCGCCTCCGAGAAAGCTCATCATAACGGATGAAGAGGACAGAGAAAAGGAAAAGGAGCAAAGCAGAGTAAGAGTATTGGAAAGGCGTGGTACGTCCAAATCTAGATCTAGTACCCCGCTTGAATCGAAGAAGCCCCTCAAGAAGCCACCGATACACAAGGAGATGAAAACGAAGCCATATTTGATCCGATGAACGGATATCTATACGGAGGCGAGGAGGCAAGATAGATTCAAGCCGCCAGAGACAGAATTTGGAAGGCGACCTTGAAGCTCGATGAAAAGGATCGAAGAGGAGGCCAGCCGAGAGTGCCTTCTAAAGCCGATATTCCATACAGATACGGGAAATTCAGGAAGCCACTGACACGAAATTTCAAAGATGGCCAAGAACAGATGAATGGATACCAGCTCAATTCAATCAAAGATGGGAAAATGCGAAAATTGAGTTCATCAAGAGGAACTATTTTTGGAGGTTCCGTCCAACAGACAAGGATTGAAGCTTACATGGAATGTATGTTCGCTCATCGAACCCGAACTCTACCCATACCTCGACAAAGCCATATCCGAAGGTATAGAAGTCGGTGTTCCGGGACCCGAATCATACCTCCACCGAGAAGACAGGATGACTCAAGACACTTTGGTACGATTGAAGCCGAAGTGAAGAATGCAGCAGCGAAGAAAGAACTTGCTTGAAGATGAGCTTGCCGATTTTGCAATTTCGAAGCTAAGGAAGATCACATACGGGATGTATGGAGTGCCGCTCCCCGAAGATCGACTCAAGAGTTCATGGACGAATCAAGAAGTTCAGGTGCCCTCCCCTTAGATCTTTAGCTCATTCTCTTAGCATAGCAAGATTGTATATGTCTTCGAATTTCTCTTATATTTATACAATGCGCTTTTGGCTCGACAACTACTTGCCGTTTATACGGCCGTGTTTGTTTTATGCTTTAACACTCGTAATCATCAAGTGATTGCTTTGGCTCACACTCTCTTTATTACATGTCACCGATTGCTTTGATAGATTCTCGCTAGCCTTGTTTTGTTTGCAATGGGGGAAATTGTTCTTTTTACCCTCGTTTGCTTTATAGTCTAGAACCGATGGAACATCTCCACCGATCCTACTTGTAATATTTGTAAGGAGTTTTTGTTTCTATCTATTTAGTGTTAGCATAGATGATAGGTTTTGGCATCATCAAATAGGGGGAAATTGTTGGGTGATGATTCAATCCTCAGCATGATCATACTTGTGGGAAATGATTCTATCTTCTATACCGTATCACGCTCGGAGCCTCGTGCTCCGACCGTTGAGAAGATTTGAAGATCCCAAAACCCTAACCGATTGGTGAACCATTCCTTTGTATTCGTATTTGTCTCCGAGGTTTCGGACTCGGTAGACACTCTGCTCCGGTCAAGGCGCCGGTAGCTCATCGGCCTCGGCACCGGTGTAGAAGACTCGGTGAATCTTGGACTCGGGCAGAGCAAGATATCGAGAGAGTCGACTGAACCGAACTCCGGCAGGAGTAGTTCACTGGACTCGTAGCTGATTTTCGATAGACCCTTCTCACTGTCTATCTATCGAATACAAAATCGGACTCGGCATCGGGCCGACAGTCTTCCGAACCGTCCCGAATCTTTTGATAAGCTATCAGTGTTGTCAAGTACGAGGAAGAGAGAAGTCAACTTCAGTTGCCTCGAAGTTTGTTCTGTCTCAACCACCACATCCACCTCGACAAATAACAAGCATACACGTGTCGTCTCACCTACTAAAGCTACAGTCAACATATTTCCGTAAAAGGAGGGAAAGGACACTGTACCTACTACACAAAAGAGCTGTTTGCTACCACAAAAGAGGGAAAAAGAAGAAGATCGTCTCCAACGGATCTATTCTTCTCTCCACTCTATAAATAGAGGGATCATTCAAGATTTGAAGCACATAGACATAGACATAGACATAGACACAAAAACGACCAACAACGCACATAGCATTTAAACGAGCAAAATTAACGACTAAGTCTTCCGCAAGAATCAACCGAGTTATCTCCCAGTGAAAGACTACATCCAGCTCAAAAGGAACCAAGCTCGAACCGACATAAGCTTCTAGTATCCAAGCGACCGACACGAACCTATAGCTAAACCCTCACTGTTCGTCGCTCTAGATAGCTACATTCTCGTTCCTTATCCCTCTAACCCTAAGCTCACTTGTTATATCCATAGCTTAGACGAAGGAGTTCACATTTGAACCCAATCCTTATTGTATAAGGACTCCTTCATTGTTGGAGAAGTTTGTCAAACACTTAAAGTTTGATAGAATTGTAAACCGGGACTTGCTCGATATAATCCCCAAGCCACGGCTTTGTCCAACAGGTACAAGCCGACCGAGACTAACTCGGTATAACAAATAGCCTCCCGATCTATCGGGACAGTGGACGTAGGATTGTTGATATCCGAACCACTTTAAAAATATCTGTGTCGTTTACTTATTGTTTCATTGGTTTTACTGTGCATATTGAACATCATATTTAAAATCGATTTAACTGTCTCAGTATTCTGAACTTCTTATCTACTGAACTGAGACTTGCATAAAACGTTTTCCTCATTAAAACTGATTTGGGCCTACACAATTCCGCACACTGAACTCTCACTGATCGATACTGAATTCTGACCTAGTCAGATAGCGAGATCTCAGTGAGTCGAGTACTCTTTTAGCCTTTAACACGATTCGAATGTTGTCTTGTCTGTCCGAACTATTTCAAGATGCGGCACCTTCCCCGAATAGGGCTGTTCGTGTTCGAAAGTTGAGAAATTTGGATTCAGGTGTATTCACCCCCCCCCTCTACACCTGAACTTACTCACGGGACCAACACCCAGCGTTAGACCCTTCTTTTCTTAAATTCTACATTTCGACTCCTTTTCTATCAAAATTCAATTTTAAACCAGCCTCCACCCCTCACTACAAGAATATGCTAAATTCCCGACATAATTGGCGACAAAATAAAAAACGGGTCATCTTGACCTGAAAGATTACATACGAATATTTTTTTTTCTACGAGACGACTGACTCCTGATGGAATTGCCGATGGACATATTCCGTCAGCATTTCCTTTGTTTTATTTTTTAATTATCACAAGTTTTCTCAGACAGAATTTAAGACGGAATTCTACTTGAAAAATGCAAAAGAATATTTTCCGTCGTTAAATAATATTTATTTAAAAAAATTATTATTACCTACAGATAATTCCGTAGGCAAATCTGTCGCTGATGAGTCATTTTCGTACCTAATTATTTTTATCCGAAAAGTCTCTTAACTATGCAGGCGAGACGCTTTTGTTGGAAGTTGTGCAGGAATTTAGGCTGATTTGGCACGTGACGTGGAAATGATGTGGCAACGCGTTTTCCAACTGGAATGGCGTGATTATGAACGGATTTGGCCGGAATTAGAGAAAGGGAAGGAAAGAGGATAAATAAGGAAGGATAAGATATTTTCCTTATCTTAAAGAATCATTTCCTTATCCGAAAAGGAACCCTAGTTCATCTAGATCAAGGAGCAGCCATATAAAAGGGTTAGAGAGGCACGAAATTCAGCACCTCCTCACATACGAAATCATCCTTTTTCCGTCCGTTCCCAATTCCGAATTCACCGCCGCCATCGCCGATTCCACCGCCACCGAGGAGAAGAAATCAAACTATTTCCAATTCCGTTCCGTGCGATTCAAGAAGTAGAGAAGAAGAAACAATCAATTAGGTTTAATTTCCAGTTTTGTAGTTTGTAGCTTTTAAATTTCAGTTCGTTTGTTTAGAGAGATCGACGACTCATTCGATACTCTTGTTTTTACTTTCGTTTTTTTTTAATTGCAGTTCGTGTTTGTGTTTTAAGGTTTCGTTCGTGTCTACTGTTCTATTTTTAATATCCGTGCATGCTAGAATTAGGGTTACGAATGTTTATAATTCTATTTTGCAAAGTGTCTCACCTGTGCAGTCAAGACGTTTTCATGAGTAGCTAAAACTTTAGTGGTCCGGCAGAATGTAAAACACATACGTGAACAGTACATGAGGCTTAGGTTCTAATAATTAATTGAAAGGGTTTCGGGTTAATTCTGGTTTATTTAATCTAACTAGTAATTTAGGCTTGATCACCCTAAGTTGCATTGTTTGTAGCTAACTTAGTACTTCCATAGTTTGCAGCGACGTATGCCATTTCTCTCCGCATGCTCCACATGCATGATCGGCATTTGACCGACTTGACGCAGGAGCGTTCTGCTTGAGTATCAAGTCGAGCTTATCTTGCAACAAGCTGAATTTTGCCTCCACTTTATTATCGATCTCATCCATGTAGTCGGAATGAGACCAATTCTTCGCTTCTTCTTGTTGGTCTCGGCCCTTTATATTGCGAGGTAGACTCTGCAAGCCCTTCGATTATATTTCTTGCATCTTCGTAGAGGCTTGTATGGAAATTTCCTCTTAGACCGATATCTACCATGGCCTTTGCTTCGTCTGTCATCCCTTGATAGAAAATCTGTTGGAGCTCTACATCCGAGTAGCCATGGTTCAGACAACTATCGACAAGTCATCCAAATCTCTCCCAATATGCGCCGAAAGTTTCGTCGACTTCTTGAGCGATCCCGGAAATCTGCTTCTTTAATGCATTTGTCTTTGATTGCGGGAAATACTTCTTCAGGAAAACTGTACGCATTTGGGCCCACGTTGTTATTGTGTTCGGCTTTAGACTTGAGAACCATGCTTGTGCTCCATCTTGAAGAGTGAATGGAAAAGCCTTGAGCTTGAAAGCATCCAGATTGCCTTGCCTGTGCAGATTGTAGACTTGGTTGAACGAGGCCAAGAAGGAATTTGGGTTCTCGTTCGTTCTCCCATAGAACTTTGGCATGGCAGCGACCATGTTCAGCTTGACATCGATTTGTTCAGTAGTTGTGATTTGGATTGGACCGGGAAGGTCCGCTCCCATGTCAAGCGATCCGGTATTCATCCTCAAGGGTTGTGGATTGTGCACTTCGTCCTCCATCTCTTCCTCCTCTGATTCTGAGCTAGTTACTGGAGTATTGTGCAGTGTTTTGTCGAACCTAACAGTTTCTGGTTCAGAGTCACTGGTCTGATCACCGGCGTCTGTTTTGTCTCCTGTCTGGGCAGTTAAGACGTTTTCTGCCTCGGACAGAATCTGTTGCTTTTGCAGCTTTGTCCTCTTCCTATTCCTCTTTGCTGTTTTCTCGACCTCTGGATCAAATATGAGGTTAGGCTTGGAAGACCTGCTCATGCAACGCTTAAAAGATCAAAAAGATTAGTAGAAAACAATAAAACAAGATAACACCGTTCCCCGGCAACGGCGCCAATTTGGTGATCGTTGTGTTGCACCAAATAATCCTGCAAAAATAGAGAATTATATCAGTATAGTTTACAGGGTATCGAACACAGGGAACGGAGGACTAGACATATTATTTTTTTTACTTTTCTTGGGTTTTGGTTAGCAACCACGCATGTTTCGGAATCTTATCTAAACTAAGAAATTGTAAAAAATGCAAGAAATATAAAACTGAAAACTCGAAATAAAACGGTTTTAACTAGGCGGATAAGAGATGGGTCCAAAGGAATATTCACACACACGTATTTCCAATCATCGGCACATAAAATGAATTAATCTCATGAATCAACTAGTTATAGATTACCGTAACTTAAACTGCGTAAACCTTACTCTCACTTACTTAATCGGTAACCGCCATGTTGGGCATCGAAACGGCTACTTCCCTAATTTAGCTACAACTTACGTTGTTGGGCAATCAATAGATTTAATAGCTAAACAACATTATCGAACTAAGGGAGGCTATTATAGGAGCCTACTCGTATGTTGGGCATCTAATAGTCTCCTACCGGTTTAATCCAACTACTCTTTCGAATAATTTTGCTACTTACCTAGCCTTGCTCCACGAGAAACGATGGAAGTACTAAGTTAGCTACAGACTGGCAACCTAGGGTGATCAAGCCTAAATTACTAGCCAGATTAAATAAATCAAAATTAACCCGAAACCCTTTAATTAATTATTAGCACCTAAGCCTCATGTACTATTCACGTGTGCGTTTACATCCTGCCGGACCACTAAAAGTTTAGCTACTCATGAAACTGTCCTGACTGCACAGATAAGACACCCTGCGAAACAGAACATGCATCATTTGTAACCCTAACCCTAGCATGCACGAAAACTAATTAACGTAAAGACAACGAACTAAAAACCAAGAACGAATACGAACTGAAATTAAACTAAGCATAAACTGAATTAAAACACAAATTGCAACTAGATTAAAAGTACCATAGCCTTCGGTCTTTCGAAACGGAAATAAAACGAGAAAAGAAACTAAACTAATGTTCGAACATAAAAAAAAACTGAAATACGAAGTACGAAGTGTTTGTTTCATCAATCTTAAACTACTGTCTGCATAAAGTGGATCGGAATGGTTGAAGGTTGTATTCTTCTCGTCGGGGGTCGATCGTTTGGCTTCGGCGGTGATTCGGTTTCGGCTTCGGCGGCGGTAGCTTGTCGGATCGGAAAGGATGAGTCTCCAAGGGTGTGGAAAGGTATGCACGGCGTCTCCAGCTCTCTCAATTTCGTGCTTCCTCCTTCTTTTATAACCTCTAGATCATATCTAGGGTTTCTTGTTAGATAAGGAAAGGATCTTGATAGATATGAAAATATCTAATCCTTCCTTATCCTTCTTCTTTCCTTCCTCTCTCTTTCCTTTCTTTTCCTTCTTCTTTCCTTCTTTCTTTCTCGCCAAAACCCGCTCAAAATATCGCCATTCCAGTAATTCGCATCGCCACCTCATCTCCAAGTGTCGTGCCAAATCAGCCTATTTTCTCGCAAATTGCTAATAAAAGCGTCTCGCCTGCACAGTTAGGAGACTTTTCGGACAGAAATAATTAGGTACGAAATCGACTCATCAAATCTCCTTACACTTGAACTATACTCGCCCTCGAGTATAAGAAGAACAAAAGATAAGTACCTAATTATTTTTGGTCTTCCCCAAGACCTAAGACACAAAAGAAAGGACTCAAGACTCGAACAAGAACAAAAACAAGACTCGATAGGAACGAAGAAAGAAAAATAACAACGGACTCACAAAACGAAGACAAGAAGCCATACCAATCAATTCAAAAATTTCCGCACCAATTCACTAGCCAAGCAATGTCAAACCATGCAATCATAATCTCATCCAACAAGTAGACAATGCAAATTTTGAAACTAAGCACACATATATCAACTTGGTCAAAATCTAAACAATGTGGATCTCCTCAAGTTTCGCTCAACACTCAACTAATCTAGGTCCGGTTTAAGCCACTCAAAGGAAAACAATCCACGCAATCACGATAAGAGATCATCACAATAGCAATATCAAGGAGGTCTTTCTCATTCGGTTGTAATGGGGCTTAGGACTTAGACAAATTAATGTTGGTAAGGGTCCTAGGGGTACTAAGCTCCATTAAAATTCATATTCAATGTTTTGCATATAAAACTCTCTCACCTGTGCAATCAAGACAGTCAAACTCCCACCACTTCAGAAAATTACTTCAATGCTGCAACATCATTACTATGCACCCATGCTCTTTCTTTTTCTGCCACGTTTCAAATTCAGATTTTTTTTCTTCGTGGCATAAACTTTCTTTTTAGCAAACTGGGCACACACTGTCTCAACTGTACAGACAGGACACTTTGAATTTTGATTATATAGAGCAATTTTTACACTTAGACTTTTTATCCAATCATGTTTTCGCAAGCATGTCTAGGTCGGGCGGGTAGGAGATAAATGTAATACTCTTCAGATTTTACTATCATGCACAAGAGAGTTCGTAAAACATGCAATAACATGGGTCAAGAGAAAGTTTAAAAAATCCTTGGCTAAAATTTTACTAACTCAAATAAAAAAAACGGTCAAGGCTCAAATTGGTTCACTAAGGGATAATGTAGGGTCGGAAATATTTTGTTGCGGCCGTGTGGCTAAAAATCCCTAGTGCCTCCTATCATTTATCACAAGTGACTCAAACATATTGCGATTTTGCGGATAAACACTCTCAAAAGAATAGTAGGAAGTGTCCTACTTTAAGGTCGAAATCTAATTTAAGTGAGTGGTTATAAATTTTCGATCCAACAAAGTTTATTTTTCGTCATCCCAAATTACATGCATATACGTGCCTAGATCTACTCTTCACAAAGTCCACAAGCAAGCATATTGAAAATAAAAGCACAAATAAGACAAGCTTGATCATAGAAAATGGCACTTCAGAAATCCAAAATTTTTGCATGCTTCGACACAAAATACCCCCGTCCTTACACTTAAACCTTGCGGATAAACACTCTCAAAAGAATAGTAGGAAGTGTCCTACTTTAAGGCTGAAATCTAATTTAAGTGAGTGGTTATAAATTTTTGATCCAACAAAGTTTATTTTTCGTCATCCCAAATTACATGCATATACGTGCCTAGATCTACTCTTCACAAAGTCCACAAGCAAGCATATTGAAAATAAAAGCACAAATAAGACAAGCTTGATCATAGAAAATGGCACTTCAGAAATCCAAAATTTTTGCATGCTTCGACACAAAATACCCCCGTCCTTACACTTAAACCTTGCTCGCCCTCGAGCAAGAGAGAAAAAGACAAAACAAGAGAGAAGACATGACAAAATAAACACAAACACCCTCCTTACACTTGGTCCCTACCAAGTGTGAGAACAAACAAAAACTAAAGACAAAAGACAAAATAAACAATAAAAAGAAACACCCCCCTCCTTACACTTGATCTCTATCAAGTGTAAAAACATGAAAAACACACAAGAACAGACTCAAAAACATAAAACAAAAACACAAAAACACAAAAAACGAAAATAACATTGGGGAAGAAAAGTCACCGGTCACCTCGCCTGGGCAGGCGAGGCAGTCTGCTCATAACTGTGCGGCGGAGGCGGTCTACTCTACGTCCAAGGAAATCCAGATCAGTCCTTAGAGTCTGCACTGTATCCTGACCTGCAGAAGTAAAGGCACTCGAGACACGAGGTCCCGGTGGAGGAAACTGGATCTCCCGGTTAGGCAGTTGGTACATTAGGCGAGTATGCCTCAACAAATTCCAATCAAACAAAGATGGTGTATCTACCCTAGTCAAATAACCCGCATCATATATGACAAAGTTGCGTTCAATGAACGTGGCAAGAATATGGCATAGAGTCATGTGGCGCACGGTATGACTAGCAATTATGAACATGTTATGAGCAATCCACCAACCTAAGTTAATGAGGCGCCTAGTAGCCATGCACCATAGAAAATACAATTCATTGGCACTTACCTTTTCAAAAGAAGTACTTTTTCCAGTCAAGTTGTGGGCTAAGTATTGGTGGCAAATGCGAAGGGCGGGATCCTCTATAAAACTTACATGGGAACCGGAAGTGACAAACTCATCTGGGTCGCTAGGTGCGAGAAGCCTCCACGCGGCCCGTGAACCAATATAGCTAGGGTCCTTACTCGGTATACCATGAAATCCCATCTCAAAATGACCTAGATAATAATCATCAAACGAACAAATCCCTAGTCTAGCATTCCACTCGGCCACAGACAAATGATAAGTCCCCCCAAACAACCTAAACTCAATAATGGGTGTAACCAAATCTTTATCACCCTCAAAATGAAAAGTATTGAAGAACTCACTTGCAACCTCTTTGTAGCATGGATAATGATGCGACTCAAGCAACCATGACCAACGAACATTTCGAAAATATTGAAAGAAAGGTCCGATGATACCTGCCGCGCGAAGAAACATGCGATCGAGGAGGCGGCCACTACGGAAGTCTTTGCCCTCGCGCTCTCGTAGACGCATATTCATGTACTCGATCTCAAATTGGGAGAGAGCATGGATGGCTACCGAAGAATCGATACGGACAACCACCCGATTGCCATATTCCGCCGTGCTTGGAAAGGCCGAAGATGATTCGGACTCGGCAAGGGATAAGTAGTTCATGTTGAAATCGTCTTCGAAATTCCCATCATGATCATCGAACTTATAGTCCGAGTCACCTTCCTCTTGGCTCGGAAACTCACCTCTTAAGCTTTCGCTCCAATTAACGCCCTCATAATAGTTGAGTGGTGGTGGTGGATGTTGAAACTCAAGAAACGGCAACCACTCGTAGAGATCTTTAGGAGATTAAGGCGGCGGATTGGAGGAAGAACCACCATCCGTACGGCTTGCTCTCGGTTTTCTTACTTTTGAACAACGCCGTGGGAGATGGTGGAGGCGTCGGCTCGGGTGTTGGTTGAGGCGTGGCTTGGGAGTTGGTACTCGTGGCGGTTTTTGCGAGGTAGCGCGCGCCGTGTGCCTTCGTAACCTTCATCGCGGCGGTTTTGGCGGAGAAGTAGACTCCGTGGCATAATTGGATCCGGCTTCAACCGCCATGGTTGGCGGATTTGGTTCCTCATACGCAAATTCCTCCGGTGGTTGCGGTTCAATTTCAAGTTGTGGAACTTCCGGAGTTGGCGCGGCCTCCCGGTGGGCCGGCGAGCATTGCGGGCGTCTTTGAGTCTCGGGATCGGGCGGGACGGCAGCCAACCGGCGGCGCAAGAATGGACAAGCCGGACTTCTTCTACTTTGGAGGCATGGCGGTTATCTCTCGACCGTGTGGGGGGAGGAGGATAGTTGGAGAAGAAGGTAGTTTTTAGAGAGAGAAGTAGTGGGCGGCGGTTTTTTTGGGAGGGAAGGTATTTGAATAGTAACAAGTGGTAGGGTTCGGCCCCCTTCCCTCCTTTTATACTTCGGAATTTTTGCAATCGGGTCCTCTCGGTTATAAAGTTAAGAGATCTGATCCCTCTTGCTTTTCAATTTCGCCCCCAACTTCTTCTCAATTTCAATTGACTCCAAATGTTCGTCCTTTATACAATTGAGTCCCTGAAATTCGTTCCCCTACTACAATTGGGTCCTTTGATATTTCGAAAATAGCGATTAAGACCCCAAAGTCTTCTTCTCTTCATCTTTGCTCCTCCAACTCCTTCTTCTTATACTTTAGACCCCAATTCCATACTTAGCTAAAATCGAAAAATAAAAGAAACAACACCAAGCATAAAATCAAAATAAAAATACGAAATCAAAGAAAAACGGAAAAGATATACGGGTTGCCTTTTGGAAGCGCCTCTCTTTAGAGTCTTCGGCTAGACCTGCTCTTCAAAGAGTCAAATATAGGACGGAATGGACAAGCTCTGCTCGTCCACATCTTCTATCATTGCGGCAGCATGATAAATCTTCAGGCGATGACCATTGACAGTGAAAGTCTCGTCTGAGTCCATTTTCTCGTATAACCACTGCCCCCACCGGCCGCACGTAACACACTCGAAAAGGACCGATCCATCTTGAGCGGAGCTTTCCGGGCATAATGCGCATGCGTGTTTGGTAGAGCAATACAAGTTGGTCTACTTCGAAAGTTTTCATACGGATCATTTTATCATGCCACGCCTTTGTGCGGTCTTTGTACCTCATAACCGCATCATAGGACTCTAACCGGATTTCTTCAAGCTCTTGAAGCTGATATTTCCTCTCCCTAGCACTTTCGGTCAGATCCAAATTGACTTTCTGTACCGCCCACCAGGCCTTGTGTTCCAACTGCACAGGCAAGTGACATAATTTACCGAAAATTAATCTATATGGAGACATACCTAGTGGAGTTTTATAGGCTGTTCGATAAGCCCATAAGGCTTCGTCCAGCCTCATACTCCAATCTTTCCTTGAAGGATTGACCGTTTTCTCCAAAATAGACTTCACTTCTCGATTTGACACTTCAGCTTGCCCATTCGTTTGTGGATGGTAAGCGGTAGAAACTCGATGGGCTACTCCATATTTCTTCATCAATTACTCGATGGTACGGTTGCAGAAATGTGTTCCTCGATCACTTATGATGGCCTTTGGTACGCCGAATCTGCAAAAGATGTTAGTTCGAAGAAACCCTGCAACCACTTTAGAGTCATTAGTTTTTGTAGCCTTTGCCTCAACCCATTTAGAAACATAATCAACGGCAAGTAAAATGTACACGTTACCCCTTAAACTAGGAAACGGACCCACGAAGTCCATACCCCATACGTCAAATATCTCACAAAATCTCAAAGGCTTTTGGGGCATTTCATCCTTCATAGATATATACCTGGTCATTTGGCAACGTGCACATGACTTACAGTACTTATAGGCGTCAAGGTGTAGGCTCGGCCAAAGAAACCTGCATCCAACACTTTTCTTGCGGTTCGTTTTGGTCCGAAGTGTCCTCCACAAGCGGACGAATGACAATAGAATAGGATGTCGCTTTGCTCTTCTTCCGGGATGCATCTTCGGATAACTTGATCAACTCCCATTTTCCAAAGGATTGGAGAGTCCCAGAAATACTGCTTACACTCGCTCTTCAATTTTGCTTTTTGGGCATAAGTGAACTCGGGTGGAAGATGCTCAGAGGTCAAGAAATTCACAATATTAGCAAACCAAGGTAATTTAGAAGTGTTACCTACGGTGTTCAGCAATTCGCCCGTGAGTTGTCTTGGTCAGGCAGCCGAGACACTTCGTGGACTCCAATCGTAAAACATTGTGCGGGCGTAAGCTTCACAAGACTCGGAAACCGTCTCAAGAACAACATATAAATGCTCTTCGGGAAAAGTCTCCTTAATTGGCTCTCCATCGTCTTTTTTAATCAAGCGGCTCAAGTGATCCGCCACATAGTTTTCTGCTCCTTTTTTATCCTTAACCTCCCAATCAAATTCTTGTAAGAGAAGAATCCATCAGATAAGTCTCGGCTTTGTTTCTTTCTTGGCAAGGAGATGCTTGACGGCGACATGATTGGTATACACAATGATCTTTGAGCCAAGTAAATAAGAGCGAAACTTGTCAAAGGCAAAGACGATAGCTAAGAGCTCCTTCTCTGTGGTGGAATAGTTGTATTGTGTTTGATTTAATGTCTTGGATGCATAATAAATCACATGGCTTTCTTTTCCAGATTTCTATCCCAGCACTGCCCCGACTGCACAGTCAGAAGCATCACACATAATCTCGAATGGCTTATTCCAGTCCGGGGCTTGCATCACAGGAGCTGTTAGTGGTTGTCTTTAAGGATGGTGAAGGCCTCCTTACACTTAGTATCGAAATCAAATTCGACATCTTTGTGAAGTAGGCTTGTTAGTGGTTGAGCGATCTTTGCGAAATCCTTTATGAAACGCCGATAGAAGCCGGCGTGTCCTAAGAAACCACGAACTTCCTTTGGATTAGTCGGATATGGCAACTTCGTGATGGCCTCCACTTTTACCTTGTCGACTTCTATTCCTCTTTTAGAAACAACATGACCGAGCACTATTCCTTCGGTCACCATGAAATGGCATTTCTCGTAGTTCAATACCAAATTCTTCTCAACACATCGAGCTAGGACTTTGTCGAGGTTCTTCAATAACGAAGTGTAAGAATCACCATAGACAGTGAAGTCGTCCATGAAGACCTCTATGCACATCTCGATGAGGTCCGAGAATATGCTTATCATGCACCTTTGAAAGGTGCTCGGTGCATTGCATAATCCAAATGGCATTCTTCGGTAAGCAAACGTTCCATAAGGGCATGTGAACGTCGTCTTATCTTGATCTTCCTCTCGCACTTGGATTTGGAAATAGCCGCTATATCCGTCCAAGAAGCTAAAATAGACTTGCCCCGCAAGTCTCTCGAGCATTTGATCGATAAATGGAAGCGGGAAATGGTCCTTTCGAGTCGCCGCATTGAGCTTCCTATAATCGATACACATGCGCCATCCCATTACTAAGCGTCACGGAACCAATTCGTTCTTCTCATTCTCGACAACTTGGAATCCGGACTTCTTGGGCACAACGTGTACGGGACTTACCCATTTGCTATCCGATATGGGATATATAATTCCCATTGATAAGAGCTTTAATACTTCTTTCAGCACGACCTCCCTCATGTTCGGATTAAGTTTTCTTTGATGGTCTCGGAAAGGTTTGCTATCCGGCTCCATGAGGATAGAGTGCTAGCAAATGTCTGGACTTATGCCGGTGATGTCGGCAAAAGTCCATCCTATGGCTTTCTTGTGCTTCTTCAGAATCTCCAACAACGCCTTCTCTTGATTTTCATCAAGTTCTTTATTAATGATGACGGGCAGCGTCTCATTGTCTCCGAGATAGGCATACTTCGGGGTTTGTTGGAAGTGGCTTAAGTTCCAGCTTTGGTGCCTTGATGATCGATGCGAAGCTTTTCCGAAGCGTCTGGGCCGGGCACCGAGACATGCTACCGACAGTTTGTAATTCTGGAGTTGCATATAAAGCCGAGATGCTCTCTCTGATATCTTCATCCCTTATACCTTCGAGGTCTGATTCGGTCAGTCCTTGAGTCAAGGTGACTTCCATTTTGTCCTGCACCACATACGTCTCAAGATATTCTTGGACAATTGCATCAATGGAGTCAGTAGAAAAAGCATTCTCATTTTCATGATCGTAGGGCTTCTTAAGTGCTTCAGATATCCTATGAACATAAGTTTCATTATGGTACGCCACACTTATCGAACGCTCATCCACATTAATTATTGCCTTTATAGTCTTTAAAAACGGCCTACCTAATAAAACTCCTGCAGTTCCTTCAACTTGCCTATCATTTGTGTCAATTAGATAGAAATCAGCCGGATAGACAAAGTTGTTGATTCTGACCAAAATGTTTTCAAGTAAACCAATTGGAGCAACGCATGACCTATCCGATAATTGAATAATCACCTTAGTGGATATTAACTCAGCTCCTACCAATTGATTATATACAGATAAAGGCATTACATTTATAGATGCACCTAGATCACACATGGCTTGTTTAATCATGACATCACCCATCAGACAGGGAAGTGTGAACATACCTGGGTCGGCACATTTAGCAGGAAGCATTTTCTGTATAATTGTCGATACTGTGTGATCGAATAAAACCTTACCGGACTTGGGAACTTTTCCAGCAATGAAATCCTTCACAAATTTCCCGAACTTTGGGATCTTTATGGCTTCAAGGAAAGGGATATTTATCTCCAATTTCTCGAACAACTTTACGTAATCCATGCTTTCCTTGTTTGGCGTTCTCTTCCTTTCCAAAGCTTCGGGAAAGGGTGGCGGAATCAGATTTTCATGCTCTGATTGGCCAGTCTGGACGTCCTCCTCATCTCTTTCTTGTTCTGGATCTTCAGCATACTGCTCCTTCGAGCTTTCTGATGGTAGAGGTTGTTTTGCAGCCTTCTTCTTCTCTGCTGACTTCTCTGGGTGTCTCGCCTGTACAATCAGCCAGGTAGTTCCTTCCCTCCACGCAGCGTAATCTGATTGCAGTTATGGACATTCGGGTTTTGCTAAGTTTGAGCTGGAAGCTGTCCTTGAGAAGTCTTTATTTCCTGAATGGCAGAATTTAGTTTATTCATCTGTTTAGCCAAATTCTCCATTGTAGCTTGCTGATCCTTCTTTGTCCCGGTTGATCTACCGCGCATTTTTTGTTGAAATGCGGTGGTGTCCTTCTCGCGAAGAAACCATTTCGGCTAAAAGCTTTTCTAAAGGGCTCTGTTTGCTCCGACCGGGCGGGTGGGACATTCTTTCTTTGAAACCGCCTTTGATGCGGGGGTCTCGTATGTCCGCCGATAATTATTCCGATTAGGATGTTGATAAAGGCTGCCGATAGCCTTGTTGCTTCTGGTATGGTTGTTGAAATTGGGTTTGAGGCGGATTTCTCGGTTGAAAATACTCTTCCGGTTGCTTCCAACGGAGGTACGGATGAACCCCTTGTTGCCCGCTCCAATTTCCAGCGGCGTGTACTTCTTCTCCCGGACATTGCAGCGACGTATGCCCTTTCTCTCAGCATGCTCCACATGTATGATTGGCATTTGACCGACTTGAAGCAGGAGCGTTCTGCTTGAGTATCAAGTCGAGCTTATCTTGCAACAAGCTGAATTTTGCCTCCACTTTATTATCGATCTCATCCATGTAGTCAGAATGAGACCAATTTACTGCTCTTCTTGTTGGTCTTGGCCCTTTATATTGCGAGGTAGACTCCGCAAGCCCTTCGATTATATTTCTTGCATCTTCGTAGAGGCTTGTATGGAAATTTCCTCTTAGACTGATATCTACCATGGCCTTTGCTTCGTCTGTCATCCCTTGATAGAAAATTTGTAGGAGCTCTACATCCGAGTAGCCATGGTTCGGACAACTATCAACAAGTCGTCTAAATCTCTACCAATATACGCCGAAAGTTTCGTTGACTTCTTGAGCGATCCCGGAAATCTGCTTCTTTAATGCATTTGTCTTTGATTGCGGGAAATACTTCTTCAGGAAAACTGTACGCATTTGGGCCCACGTTGTTATTGTGTTCGGCTTTAGACTTGAGAACCATTCTTGTGCTCCATCTTGAAGAGTGAATGGAAAAGCCTTGAGCTTGAAAGCATCCAGATTGCCTTGCCTGTGCAGATTGTAGACTTGGTTGAACGAGGCCAAGAAGGAATTTGGGTTCTCGTTCGTTCTCCCATAGAACTTTGGCATGGCAGCGACCATGTTCAGCTTGACATCGATTTGTTCAGTAGTTGTGATTTGGATTGGACCGGGAAGGTCCGCTCCCATGTCAAGCGATCCGGTATTCATCCTCAAGGGTTGTGGATTGTGCACTTCATCCTCCATCTCTTCCTCCTCGATTCCGAGCTGAGTTCTTGGAGTATTGTGCGGTGTTTTGTCGAACCTAACAGTTTCTGGTTCAGAGTCGCTGGTCTGATCACCGGCGTTTGTTCTGTCTCCTGTTAGGCTTGGAAGACCTGCTCATGCAACGCTTAAAAGATCAAAAAGATTAGTAGAAAACAATAAAACTAGATAACACCGTTCCCCGACAACGGCGCCAATTTGGTGATCGCTGTATTGCACCAAATAATCCTGCAAAAATAGAGAATTATATCAGTAAAGTTTACAGGGTATCGAACACAGGGAACGGAGGACTAGACATATTATTTTTTTTACTTATCTTGGGTTTTGGTTAGCAACCACGCAAGTTTCGGAATCTTATCTAAACTAAGAAATTGTGAAAATTGCAAGAAATATAAAAACTGAAAACTGAAATAAAACGGTTTTAACTAGGCAGATAAGAGATGGGTCAAGCAGAATATTCACACACACACGTATTTCCAATCATCGGCACATAAAATGAATTAATCTCATGAATCAACTAGTTATAGATTACCGTAACTTAAACTGCGTAACCCTCACTCCCACTTACTTAATCGGTAACCGCCATGTTGGGCATCGAAACGACTACTTCCCTAATTTAGCTACAACCTACGTTGTTGGGCAATCAATAGATTTAATAGCTAAACAGCATTATCGAACTAAGGGAGCCTAGTATAGGAGCCTACTCGTATGTTGGGCATCTAATAGTCTCCTACCGGTTTAATCCAACTACTCTTTCGAATAATTTTGCTACTTACCTAGCCTTGTTCCACGAGAAACGATGGAAGTACTAAGTGAGCTACAGACTGGCAACCTAGGGTGATCAAGCCTAAATTACTAGCCAGATTAAATAAATCAGAATTAACCCGAAACCCTTTGGTTAATTATTAGCACCTAAGCCTCATGTACTATTCACGTGTGCGTTTACATCCTGCCGGACCACTAAAAGTTTAGCTACTCATGAAACTGTCCTGACTGCACAGATAAGACACCCTGCGAAACAGAACATGCATCATTTGTAACCCTAACCCTAGCATGCACGAAAACTAATTAACGTAAAGACAACAAACTAAAAACTAAGAACGAATACGAACTGAAATTAAACTAAGCATAAACTGAATTAAAACACAAATTGCAACTAGATTAAAAGTACCATAGCCTTCGGTCTTTCGAAACGGAAATAAAACGAGAAAAGAATCTAAACTAATGTTCGAACATAAAAAAAAACTGAAATACGAAGTACGAAGTGTTTGTTTCATCAATCTTAAACTACTGTCTGCATAAAGTGGATCGGAATGGTTGAAGGTTGTATTCTTCTCGTCGGCGGTCGGTGGTTTGGCTTCGGCGGTGATTCGGTTTTGGCTTCGGCGGCGGTAGCTTGTCGGTTCGGAAAGGATGAGTCTCCAAGGGTGTGGAAAGGTATGCACGGCGTCTCCAACTTCTCTCAATTTCATGCTTCCTCCTTTTATAACCTCTAGATTATATCTAGGGTTTCTTGTTAGATAAGGAAAGGATCTTGATAGATATGGAAATATCTAATCCTTCCTTATCCTTCTTCTTTCCTTCCTCTCTCTTTCCTTTCTTTTCCTTCTTCTTTCCTTCTTTCTTTCTCGGCCAAAACCCACTCAAAATATCACCATTCCAATTGTAATTCGCATCGCCACCTCATCTCCAAGTGTCGTGCCAAATCAGCCTATTTTCTGCATACCTGCCAATAAAAGCATCTCGCCTGCACAGTTTGGAGACTTTTCGGACAGAAATAATTAGGTACGAAATTGACTCATCAGGGAACAAGGATGTGGCTTCTAGAACGACGAACAACTGAGTGTAAGCTTTGAGTTCGTGTATCGTCGTTTGGATACTAGAGGCTGTATTAAGCTGTTCAGCTTGGTTCCCTAAGAGCATAAATGTATTCTTTCGCCGAAGATAGATTCTTCGAACTTCTTGCGGAAGACTTAGGCTTTTTCAAGTTTGCTCATTTGAATGCTCCGTGTGTTCTCTCGTGTGTTCGTGAGTTCTTGGTGACGTTCGTGAGCTTCAAATTTGATTTATCCCTCTATTTATAGAGAAGAGATTAGGATAGATCCGTTGGAGACGACGATCCTTTGTCTCTCTGTTTTTGGGTAGCTAACGGCTCTTTTGAAGTATGGTGGCGGTGTCCTTTCCCTCCATTTACGGAAAGTTGTTGACTTGCGGCTTTAGTAGATATAGGGTACGTGGTCGCTTGTCATTGGCCGAGGTTCGGGAAAGTGGTTGAGACAGAACATACTTCAAGGAGATCCGGCCGACTTCTCTCTTCCTCGTATTGACTCTGCCGACTTGACTTTTAAAGATCTTGACGGTCGAAGACTGTCCCGGCCGTTGCTTGAGTCCGGGTCTCCGATTCGGTGGCATGCTCCCCGCCGAGTCGGCTCTACCGAAGATCAGCTCGAGTTCACCGAACTACTCATGCCGAGTTCGGTTCCACTAACTCCTTTCGCATATCTTGCTCCTGCCGAGTCCAATATAACTGAGTCTTCTACTTCTGGTGCTGAGGCAGATAATCCACTGAGTGCCTGAGCCAGAGCAGAGTGTCTGCTGAGTCTGAAACCTCAGAGATAAAAATAGAATACAACATAATGGTTCATCAATCAATAGGGTTTTGGGGTCTTCAAATCTTCATAGACTCATTCAGAGCACAGGGCTACTGAGTAAATGTCAACACAGAAGACTGAGTCATTTCCCACTATTTTCCAACATTGTTGAGGATAGAATCATCACCCAACATTTTCCCCCTTTTTGATGATGTCAAAACCTAATAATCTATCAACCTAACACTATGACTTATCAGAAATAGAGCTCCTTTAAAAATATTACATGTAGGATCAGTGGAGTTGTTCTTCAAGTCCTAGACTACTGAGGGGATCATGGTAGAAAGACAGAACCTATACAGAGTCTAATCAACATTTTCCCCCTGTCTTAACAACATTTTCCCCCAATGCTAACAAGTCTATCAGAATCTAGCTAAGCAACAACTGAAAACAATAACAAACAGTGAGTGTGTGAGTTAGTAATCACTTTAGTGATTCTGAGTGTTAAGCATAAATAAACACGGCTATTTAGACAATAAGGAATTGTCAAAGACAAATAGAGATATTATATAAATGAGAATTTCAGTACAGTTACATCTCTGCTAGACTAAGAGAAGGAAAGATACAAGGAGAATACAGAAGCAAGAAATCATTTGAACTGCTTGATCCTGTTTTTGAAATCTTGAGATTGAGTTTCAGGAAGAGGCACTCCATACATGTGATATGGACCTTCCTCAGCTTTAGTATCTCAGCAAAGTCCGCTGGGTCTTCTTCATCAAGAAATTTAGCTTCAGCAACGTCCTTCACTTCTTTCTCTATGACACCGTAATGGATGGATCCATCAAGCCTCTGTGGGGGTGGCTGGATTCTGGGATCAGGATCTCTTACTTCAACATTTTCCTTGACAGCTTTTTGGAGTCTGGCATACATTTCCAGATCTGCTCTCATTAGCCATTCAGTATATGCCACTGTCTTACATTTTTCAGACCAAAATCTCCAGAAGTAGTTCCTTTTGATAAATTCTGCTTTCAGTGTCTCCCATCTCTGAGTAACTTCCCACGGGATCCATTCATCCACTCTAGGCAATCTGTGAGTCTTTAGATCAGTAGGCTTTCTAAACTTCCTGTATTTGTATGGGATGTCAGCCTTTGCAGGGATCCTCAGACTCGCTTCCTTTTCAGTTCTCAGCCTGAGAGCTTCGAGATCAGCCATCCATATTCTCTCTCTGGCTGCTTCTATTTGTTTGGCCTCATCACCTCTATATAGATATCTGTCTAACTGAGCCCAGATTTCTTCCATCTCTTGTTCCTGTGCCTTTGAGGCAGTGTAGAAGGCCTCGTGAGGTGGCTCTTCTTCTGAGTCAGCAGGCGTTGATGATTTCTCTTTGGATGTTCCCTGCTGCCCAATTGATTGCTGGTGCTGCTGCTCCTTTTCTTTTTCTTTATCAGCCTCATCGCTGAGTTTGAGCGTTTTAGGAGGCAGCCTAGCACCTGTTTTCTTGCCACCAGCTGGAGCCTTAGTTTTGCCTTTGACAGGCTTCTTCTTAGGTTTATTAGCGGCTTCAGCTTTGGCTATCTCCCTAGCCATCTTCTCATCTGCTGCTATCTGAGCCTCCTCCTCCGGGGTTATGAACTTCTTGCCTTTACCGACAACTGGAGGAGGAAGAGGAGCTTCTTCCTCTTCTGAGTCCTCGTCAGCATAATCAGCAACTTCTTTTATAATATCAAGAAGAGTTTGAGTTGCCTGAGCTGTGACTTCTTTGGCTCCTGAGCCACTTGGGCCAGTCTCTGTTGATGCTGCAGCTGCAGCTGAGACACCCTGGGCCTCGCCAGTTTGTGAAGGTCCAGTGGGGGCAGATGATGAAGTTTGAGATACCCCTGTCACTATCCTTTCTTTCTTTGCTACTTTCAACATCAGCTCCTTAGATGCTTTCTCTTTAAAACCTTCCCCCTTTTTGGCATCAGCAAGTAGGGTTGGGGGCGGAGCAGATACCTTTCTATTCAGGCTTTTGTATGAGTCTGACAAATCTTCTAGCTTATTATGTAGCTTCGTCAGTGCCTCATGCAACTCATTTCTCTCATTTGTCAGCTGATCGCTGTATTTCTTGTGTGAGAGATCAGCCGCAGCCTTGAATTCTTTCAGCTGCTTCTCTACCTTCTCTTCAAGGGCCTTCTGAATATTCTCCATTCTGAGTTCATTGGCTTGAGAGATGGTATTGACGGATTCAGTGTGAGCGGTTTGAGCGGCCTTGTAATCATTCAACAGTTTATCCTGGCCTTCCTGAATCGTCTTGATCTGAGCTTCGAAGTCAGCTCTCTGCGCAACTAAGGCATTCGTCAGAATGCTGGAGAAGTCAGGGACTGGAGATGTTGAGATAGAGGTTCTGAGTCCCTGCAACTCTGCAGTCTGAGCCTCAGTGGTTTGCCGCCAAGTCTTGTGGACGGTACGGGCGAGTAGGCGATTCTAAGAGCCTTGGTTCCTCAGCGCCCTGGCCACTGATTTTGATCGACAGCTCTTTGGGCTGGGCGCTACATCGAAAGCCAATTTGAGAAGGACCTGAGAAGGATCAGCTGCCTTCGAAGTACCAGCCACTGTCTGCCCGGGACCAAGGATGCTGAGTGGAGGATCAGCAGTAGAAGTAGTGGCATCCTTGTCCGGTTGAGTTCCCTCATCAGGCTTCTCAAGGCCTGAATCATGGGGTGGGTCCTGACCATGGGGTCAGACCCATCTGAGGGCCCTGGTGTTGAGACAGGTTGTCTGTCATTCAGCATGTCAAGCATGGCTGCCCTCAGATCCTCGAGCGTGCCGATGTCAGATGGCTCAGAATAGCCAATCTTCCCTCTAATCAGTAGTTCTTCCTCATGAAGCTGCTCGCATGAGTAGTGAATAATCAGTCGCTTCAGGTTCTGCCACTCCTGGAACCTAATAAGCATGTGGAGCCTCGCCTGCCTAGCAAGTAGGAATAGATTAGAGTTGCTGGCGATCTCCGGAATCACTTCAGCAATCTCTCGGGAGGCTCTTGATTTTAGAGCTATGGCCTCTATCCCGACAGATTCTGACTCTGAGGCTGTCTCCGAGTCCTCAACCTCAATTGGAGACGCATGTTTCTCAGCAGACGGCATGCTGCTGAGTGGAGGGACATCCAAGGGGCTCTCCAATGTCTGAACTTCTTCAGCCTGGACTTCTTCAGCTTGGACCCCTTGGTCCACGGTTTCACCCTTCTCAGTGGAGACGGCCTTCTCCACTGATTGTGTCTTCTCAGAAGACTCTGGCTCGTCTCTCAGCTGTAGAGGCTGCTGAGCAATGACGGCCTTTGGTTCTGCCTCAGTTTCAGTAGGCACAACCTCGCTGATCTTCCTCAGCCTTTTGGTTGGTGCCTTAGGCGTTGTTTTAAGAGGGGACCTCTTCTTCTTCGGTGTTGAGGTCTGTTGAGTCCCGGCCTTAGGTGCAGCGGGCCCTGAGCTAATCTGCTGAAGGGCCGCTGCCCTGTTCTGGAATCTGACTTTCTTCACGTTGAAATATTGCTCGTCGGCGAAGGTGATTTTGTCAGATGCGTAGAAGTCCTCTATCATGACTGAGAGTTTCAGTCCGTATAGGAGCTTTCCTTTGACGCACAGCCTCTGGGAAGTTTTGTCAAATTTGGCTGATTGCATCATGAACTCTCTGAGGAAGAACTCAATCCAGTTTATCTTGGCCCGATCATTTATGGCCATCATCAGTTGCAGCTTGGGCCTTGACACTTGGTCAAATGAGCCTGCTTGACTCGTCAGTAGTTGAGTCACTATATACGCTAATGCTCTGTACTGAGGGAGCATTGCGTTCTTTGGAAAGGCGGATCTGAATACTATTGGCTTTCCGCAGAACTCAGTGAGGTACTCATCCATCAGATCGAAGCTTTTCTGAAGAGCTTTTTCTAAAGAGCTTCCCGGATTGACATCTGTTTTACTTCTATATCTGTGGGTGAGGGATCGCCTACTGTATGAACGACGAATCTGCCTCTGATGTCCCCGTCCACTGACTCGGAGTTCAGATAGATTTCTGCCACTTGTCGCTGGAGAAAGAAGGTCGGCTTCCTCGTTGGGAATCCTTCTAATCCGGTCTCGCGGAGGGCGTAGAAAATCTCCTCCATGAAATCTAGATCGCACTCATCAAACTCCATGACTGGCTCGCACCAGACACGATCCTTCTCAAGGCTCTTGCATATCTGCCGGAGCACCTACTTGAATTCCTGTCATTTTAATAATCTGCAAACACAGTATCAGTCAGTATCCGAAAAAAAATCATTGAAAGATCATGCGATACTGAAAAGATCATTGAAAAATTACCAAGAGATTTTCTGAGAGGTTTAATGGATAGAAAATATGTAACTAAGCGAATGATATTCTCAGAAAAATCTAGGGTACTTAAGATATTTGCAGAGATGAAATGGTGGTTTCAAACATTTGAACGCTTATATATATCTTAGAGAAGATAAACAGTTAAATATCAATGGTTCAGTTTGAACGCGCTTTTTGAGATGGATGGCTAGGATTAAGTTTTATAAAATAGGTAATGATCATATTAGCCATCTAAGTCAAAAGCCAATTGTATATAGCCTAAGTAGTAACTTGATACGACATGCATTAAATGCGTTGCAGAGTTCAACATGCTTTTACATAGAATGTCGTGTATAAAATGTAGTCCGTTAATAATTAAATGACATTTTCTAAGGCATTGAATACGATGTTGAATCTGATTCATAAATGTACAGAATAGTTCTATAGGCTACTGAGTAGAGATACGCAAACCTGTCAGCTGAACATCGTAGTCAGCTGATACCTCGTGTAGATGGTTGCTGAGTCTCTACGTACTGATTTTACTCAGTACCGAGAGTGAACATTCCCCCTTACTGAATGCTCCTCTCCTGAATCCTCCTACTGACTAGAGTCAGTAGGATCCAGTAGACCTAGCTCTACTGAAAGTTCTCTAAAACTGGCTTCAGCTAGTGGCTTGGTCAATATATCAGCCCTTTAATGGTCAGTATGGATCTTTTCCATCCTGATATCCTTCTTTTCGACATGGTCACGAATGAAGTGGTGTCTGATGTCCACGTGCTTGCATCTTGTATGAAGTACAGGATTCTGAGTGATTGCAATGGCACTGGTACTGTCGCAGAAGATCGGTACTTCATTCTGAATGACGTCATAGTCGCGTAGCTATTGTCTCAGCCAAAGGATTTGGGCGCAGTAACTTCCGACAGCCATGTATTCAGCTTCAGTAGTTGACGTTGCTACTGAATGTTGTTTCTTTGAGAACCATTAGATCAGCTTACTGCCGAGGAACTGACACGTTCGAGAAGTTGACTTTCCGTCAATTCTACATCCTGCATAGTCAGCATCAGAATAACCAGTTAGTTCAATATTATCATCAGCTGGATACCAGAAACCTATGTCAGGTGTTCCTCTGAGATAGCAGAGAATCTTCTTTGCTGAGTCCATGTGACTCGCCGCATTCGCCCGAAATCGAGCGCGACACCTACAGCATAAGTTATGTCAGGACGAGTAGCTGTTAAGTACAATAGAGAACCAATTATAGCACGAAATTCAGTTTGGTCTACTGATACTCCCTCTTTATCAAGATCAATTTTCATATTCGTGTTCATCGGGATCTTGATTGGTTTGCCGGATGTACAACCGAATCTCTTGATGAGGTCTCGAGTGTATTTGCCTTGATTGATGAACGTTCCCTTCTCAGATTGTTTGACTTGAAAGCCGAGGAAATAGTTCATCTCTCCCATCATGGACATCTCGAACTTATCCTTCATCATTTTCTCAAACTGCTGACACATGATGACGTTCTTTGAGCCGAAGATGATGTCATCTACGTAGATCTGCACAAGTAATAAGTCATCTTCCAGTCGAATGCTGAATAATGTGTGGTCTACTGTGCCCTTCTGAAAACCTTTCTGAAGAAGAAATTCAGACAGGGTATCGTATCAAGCCATGGGTGCTTGTTTTAACCCATACAGAGCCTTTCTGAGTCTATAAACTTGATGTCCCTGCTGAAAGTCGGGAGGCTGTTCCACATAGACTTCTTCTTTCAGTACGCCATTCAGGAATGCAGACTTCACATCCATTTGATATACTCTAAATCTTTGATGTGTTGCGCAGGCTAGGAATAGTCTGATTGCCTCCAATCTTGCAACTGGAGCGAACGTTTCATCGAAATCTATCCCATCGGCTTGACAGTAGCCTTTTGCCACGAGTCTTGCTTTATTCCTTACTATGACGTTGTTTTCATCTCGCTTGTTCTTGAAGACCCATTTTGTTCCTATCACATGTTGATGCCGGGGTCTGTCAACAAGTTCCCAAACTTCATTTCTCGTGAACTGATTCAGCTCCTCCCGCATGGTTATGATCCAGTCAGCATCTTTCAGTGCGTCCTCAACTGACTGAGATTCTTCAGTAGATAAGAAGCAGGAATATAGTGCACTTTCTCCTTGACAGAATCTGGATCTCGTCTTTACTCTTGCTGAAGGATCTCCAATAATTAAATCAGAAGTGTGAGCATCCAGCCACGATCTACGATGTTTCAACTCTTCATCTGAAACTTGTTCAACACAGATAGTAGGTGAGTTAGGCATTTCAGTTGTACTATTCTGAGATTGAAGCAATTCAGTCATAAGAGTGTGATATATGGAGTAACCAGGTTCAGGGGCATTTAGCTCAGGAACATCATTAGTTCCCCCTGAATTATTATTCTCAGTAGAGGTCTTAGTTACCACTGGGGTTTCTTCATCGACCTGAGTTACCTGGGAGTGACTCTGTTCAGGAGAGTCAACTGTTCAGCTACTTCTGCTGCTGGCTGAGATTTAGTAGATTTATCTTCAGTTTCCTCGTCTAAATCATCATCCCAACATAGCTGGATCTTTTCAACTTTATCTTTTAAGCTAGATCCTGTAGCTGCTTACTGATGTCCTCAGATTCAGGTTTAGAGTTTTTGCTCCTGTCTTCAGTAGCAAAATCATTAAAAACCACATGAGGGCTTTCCTCCATGCAAAGGGTTCGATAGTTAAAGACTTTGAAAGCTTTGCTGACCCGGGAGTATCCTAAGAACACCCCCTGATCTGACTTGCTATCAAAAGTCTTCAGCTGATCATTCCCATTATTGTGAATAAAGCACGAACACCCAAAAATATGGAAATAAGATAGAGAATGCTTCCTGCCATTCCATAGTTCATATGGTGTCTTCTTATGCTGTTTTGTCAGTAGAGATCGGTTCTGAGTGTAACATGCAGTGTCAGTAGCTTCTGCCCAAAATTTGGTTGGGAGTCCTGAGTCTGCGAGCAGGGTTCTTGCTGCTTCTTTGAGTGTTCGATTCTTCCTTTCAGCAACCCCATTTTGTTGAGGAATGCGCGCGACAGACATCTCATGCTCTATGCCTTCTACTTTGCAGAACTCCTCCACCATAAAATTTAGGAACTCAGTTCCTCTGTCTGAACGTATCTTGACGATCTTGGTGTTCTTCTCGACACTGAGCCTCTTCAGAAGCCTTGGTAACTCTGTTTTGACGTCAGACTTGTTGGCAATAAATATGACCCATGTGTAGCGCGAGTAGTCATCAATTACCACTAATGCATACTTCTTGCCTCTGATCGTCACTGGAAGGACTGGACCGAACAAATCCATATGTAGCAGCTGAAGGATTCCATCAGTGGAAGGAGATGGAACAGGTGGATTTTGATTCCATGTTTGCTTTCCCTTCAGGCATGCTTCACACTGAGTGTCTTTGCTAAATACTTCATTCGGCAGTCCTCTTGCTAGAGTATTTCTAGCCAATTTGTTGAGCGTTTTGAAGTTGAGATGGCTGAGTCTCCTGTGTCAAAGCCACCCCGTTTTGTTGTCATTCTTCGCCAACAAACAAGCTTCAGGTTCAGCTGAGTTCCAGTCAGCTACATAGATATTCTTCTTGCACGAACCTGATAACACTGTTTTCCCTGTGGATTTATCAATGACATCACAGAAACTAGCGTAA
The DNA here is from genome assembly GCA_028984105.1 of Lavandula angustifolia. NCBI lineage: Eukaryota > Viridiplantae > Streptophyta > Magnoliopsida > Lamiales > Lamiaceae > Lavandula > Lavandula angustifolia. The sequence goes on along the minus strand of CM054812.1, from coordinate 21,355,310 downwards.
AAAATCACTCTATTCGAGTTATCACAAAATTGACTAATGGTGAGAAGGTTATGCTGAAGTCCTTCAACATATGATACTCTTGGAACTATTGTTGTTCCAATGCTGAGTGTTCCATAGCCTCTGGTGTAGCCTTTTGCGTTGTCTCCAAACTCGATTCGGGGTCCTTCTTCAGTAGTATAAATCTTCAGCAAGTCCTTCTGGTATGTCATATGTCTTGAGCATCCGATGTCTACATACCAAGGGTCCTTGTGCACCTGCAAAACAGAATTATATTTAGGTACTCTTTATTTTTGATTTTGGGTCCTTAGATGTTAGTTTTGGTAACCCATATTTGTCTTACGACCCTGGTGGTCTCGGACAGTTTCTTTCCACTTTTGTCAACATATTTTACCACTGGACTGGTCGCTGCTGACTTCTGAGGCTTTTCAGGTTCAGGAGTCCTGATCTTCTGAGCGGGTGGACTGCTGACACTTTGCCTTCTTCTTTTTCTGACTTTTAGATCATCTCCTGACTATAGGATCATAGTAATATGACCCATATTGAACTGGATGAGTCAGCTGTGGAGGTCCATACTGATCAGCCTATTTTGCTTTGCTGGTTCCCCCTTGACTGAACTGGGGTGATCTTGTGCTGATCTTCTGTTTGTTCTTGTCTAGGGGGTTCAGTATTTCTGCATTGATGGTCTCCCCTTGAACAAACCTATCAGCAAGCCGGTTTTCTGAGCGTACGGGGGCAGAAGAGGAGGCTCCCTGGCTGAATCTAAGTCCCTCCTTGCAATGCTTAGGCTTGTTGCTTGCCAGCATAGCCTCTAGCTTCTTTTCAGCGCCCATGTATCGCTCTGTTATCAGGTTCCTCCAAACATCATCATTTTTCTTCAGCATTTCATGCTCGGTCTGAAGTCCTGACAACTCTTGCTTCAGTAGACTCAGTTCAGTATCTTTCTGAGTCAAATCTTTAGTCAAAACTGAGATCTGATCTTCTTGATGCTGAGACTTGGCCATCAGAGAGTTTATCTCCTCCCTGAGTCTCAACATAAGTCCTTCGACTCAGTAGCGACCTGAATCTCTTAACAAAGTCTCTGATTCTCCACTTTCAGGGTATCCAATTCCTAAAGAGTCTTACTGAGCTGCAGACTCATCTGAATCTGCTCGTCAAGTAGTTCTTCGTATGCGATCGTGACGTCCAGATTCTCGTCTGCACCTGAAAGAGTGTCGTGTGTGCAGTGTGAAGAGGAATTAAATGGTTCATGTGAGTTTACCTCATCCTCTTCTCCTGCTATGAGACACTTTTCAGCATCTTCTTCAGCTTCAAGCTCTATGGCCATGAAAGTTGATTCATCGTCAGATGAATCCATGAAGGAATCGACTTCATCTGAGTTGTCTGAGAGTTAACCAGCAATGTATGCTTGTCTCTTCTTGATGAACTTCTCCATTCTTGCTTTGCGTGTTGTTCTTTCAGCAGTACTGAGCTCAGGACAGTCATACTGATAATGTCACTGGCTTCTTGCAATTGTAGCAGGTTGTGACTCTTTCTTCTTTGCTCTCACTGTCTTTCGACTGAGCTGAGTCATCTTGTTTCCTGCATTTAGAAGTATGCGAGTCATGAGTGTTTAGGCGTATATTCAGACTTACCCTTTGATTCTCTGAGGGCTTTAGTCACTTTTCTGCGCCTCTCCTTTTCCTTCTGGTACTTCACGGCAAGCAGTGCGTACTTATTGCCTAGATTTCCTTCTTGTATGTCACTGAGTGAAGGTTCAGCCTTGCTAGACGCTGGAGCTACTGTGCTGACTGATGCTTTAAAAGTGTGGTCGATTTGAGTGTCAGCTTCAGCTCGCTGCTTCCTTTGAGGTAGGACGAACTCGAATTCCTCTGCTTTAAGTTCTGAGAAGATATGGTCAGGAGTAACAATATCTAAATCAGAATGACGTAATAGAGTAGCAAAAGGGGTCCAGTTTCCGTCTGGTAGTGCCCTCAAAATTTTGAGATTCATCTCTCGGTTGGAGAATGTCTTTCTCAGCCCGTTGATAGAGTTCATCAGATTCGTAAATCTAACGTTCAGATCTTCAATGGTGTCACCAGGCATGAGGGTCAGTCTCTCTAGTTTCTGAAGTTCCAGCGCAAGTTTGTTCGCTTTAATCTTATGAGTCCCCCGACGCAGTAGCGCTAGAGCATCCCAGAGTTCTTTCGCGGACTTACAGTCCTGAACTCTTCCGAGATAGGAATCACTCAGGGTGGTCAGTATGGCGTTTCTGGCGACGCGGTCTAAGTTGTGAAGGTTCTTCTCCTCAGGGGTGAAGAGACTTCTGTCCTTGGGGATCTTCTTCCCGGTCACCATTCCTCCTCCATCTGCTGGATCCTGAGCAACGACGCTTCTATCATAGGAATGATAGGTCCGTCCACCAGAACCTCTGTCATGCTATCATGGAGGGAGGTCAGATGTGCCTCCATTCTGACCCGCCATACGCCATAGTTCTCTACTGAGAACATGGGTACCATCCTTATCCCTGATATATCAGACATGATGAATAATGATATGAATAAAGAATGATATGCAGTGAAAAGGTTTTCCGGATCCGTTCAAGTAGACCAGTTTCAGAATAACAAGAGTCTTATAGAACTCCTGCTCTGATACCAATTGTTGGTCCCAAGATTATGTTCAGGTGTAGAGGGGGGGGTGAATACACCTGAAAATCGATTTCTCAACTTAAACAAGTTCAGCAGACCAGATAAGTTGTTCTGAATCGTGTGGCAGAGTGACTGACTCTACTGAGACCTGCTAGCTGACTTAGAATCAGAATTCAGTATCTTCCAGATAGAGTTTAGTAGTGCGGAATAGTGTAGGCCCAAATTCAGTTGAGTTAGAAAACGTTTTTATCAAAACCGTTTCAGTTGATTAGGGCAGTCTATTAAGTTTGTTGAAACTCAGTTGAATGATTTAAAGAATGTTTTCAGTATGAACAGTAAATCAATGCAACAGTGAAAACAGAACACAAGACACAAAGATTTTTAAAGTGGTTCGGACATAAAAATCCTACGTCCACTGTCCCGAAAGATCAGGAAGCTATTTATTATACTAAGATAGTCTCAGTCGGTTTGTACGCTAGACAAACACTGGTCTTGAGATTTATACTGAGCAAGTCTCAGTTCACACAGTTATCAAACTAAGTGTTTGAAAAACTCTCCAACAGTGAAGGAGTCCTTTACAATAAGGTTTGGTTCAGAAGTGAACTCCTTCGTCTAAGCTATGGATATATTCTATTGAGCTTAGGTTAGAGGGATAGGGAACAAGGATGTGGCTTCTAGAACGACGAACAGCTGAGTGTAAGCTTTGAGTTCGTGTATCGTCGTTTGGATACTAGAGGTTGTATTAAGCAGTTCAGCTTGGTTCCCTAAGAGCAGAAATGTAGTCTTTCGCCGGAGATAGATTCTTCGAACTTCTTGTGGAAGACTTAGTCTTTTTCGAGTTTGCTCATTTGAATGCTCTATGTGTTCTCTCGTGTGTTCGTGAGTTCTTGGTGAGGTTCGTGAGCTTCAAATTTATTTATCCCTCTATTTATAGAGAAGAGATTGAGATAGATCTATTGGAGACGACGATCCTTTGTCTCTCTCTTTTGGGTAGCTAACGGCTCTTTTGAAGTATGGTGGCAGTGTCCTTTCCCTCCATTTCTGGAAAGTTGTTGACTTGCAGCTTTAGTAGATATAGGGTACGTGGCTGCTTGTCATTGGCCGAGGTTCAGAAAGTGGTTGAGACAGAACAGACTTCAAGGAGATCTGAAGTTGACTTCTCTCTTCCTCGTATTGACTCTGCTGACTTGACCTTTAAAGATCCCGACCGTCCGAAGAACTTCCGGCCGTTGCTGAGTCTGATCTCTGATTCAGTGGCATGCTCCTGCTAAGTCGGCTCTACTGAAGATCAGCTCTGAGTTCAGTGAACTACTCATGCTGAGTTCAGTTCCACTGACTCCTTTCAGTATACTGCTCCTGCTGAGTCCGGTGTAACTGAGTCTTCGACTTTTGGTGCTGAGGCAGATAATCCACTGAGTGCCTGAGCCAGAGCAGAGTGTCTGCTGAGTCTGAAACCTCAGAGACAAAAACAGACTACAACGTAATGGTTCATCAATCAATAGGGTTTTGGGATCTTCAAATCTTCATAAACTCATTCAGAGCACAGGGCTACTGAGTAAATATCAACACAGAAGACTGAGTCATTTTCCACTATTTTCCAACATTGCTGAGGATAGAATCATCACCCAACACACTGCTTTGATACCAAGTGTTGGTTTAGAAACGATTCTTTAGGTGTGAGTGTTGGGGGGGGGGTTGAAAACATCTGAGTCCAAGTTTTAACTTAAACGCAAAAGTCAGATGTTATTAGGTTTGTTTGCTTAATAAATTCAGCTTGATAAATAAGTTTTATGATCGTGTGGGCTGAGTGATTCAATCTACTGAGGACTGTTCACAAACTAAAGTCAGTTAACTAGCAGTCCAATATCAGAATGTGTGCGGAAATGTGTACGCACAATTTCATCGTCTCTTTGAAAAACGTTTATTTTTTGCAAGTGGTTCAGTATGTTAGTGCATGTCTTATAGGTCTTTATTGAAAAATTATACTTGTATGAATCTTGAAAATCAATTTTATGCAGTATGAATAGTAATTATTAAAACAGTAAAAACACACGGATTTTATGTTGGTTCGGATACGCAAGATCCTACGTCCACTTTCCTATTCCATGAGTTCTTGATTAGATTATACTGAGCAAGTCTCAGTAGATCCGTTCGCAGGATAGATCTCAACTAGTTATAGTCTTAGTAACTTTAATAGGGTTTCAAAGGCTAGAGTTTGAGATTTTTTCCATCTATGAAGGACTTCTTACAAGTAAGAATTGTTCAAGAGATGAACCCTTCGGATTCTAAGCTTAAGATATTACTATGTTAGCTTAGATTTATAGAGATGAGAACTAGATTACTCTAGAGGTGTATGCTAGCGGTTCAGGAGTTCTCTGCTGAGTATCATTTTAACTTGCTAAAGTTTGTGAGTTTGAATGTTTCTTGTGTTCCCGATGCCTTCAATGTAAGGAAGATGATCTTTATTTATAGTTGTAACTTGTGAATAGATCCGTTGGAAAGTGATCGCGCTGTAGTAACACAACAAGCAAAACAGTCTTCTCTTTAAATTTGAATAGCACTATAGAGATTATCTCTTTTTCAAAGTTGACTACAACTTTATCTCGGATCGGGTACAGGGTTGGCAGTCTCTCATTGGTCAAGGTCAGTTGGTAAGTAAGGCTTGTCCAAACTCGAAGAGTGGTGCTGACTTGACTTCCTCTTAATAGATTCCTTGGACACTTTACTAAGTCAATCTCTGTTGACATTCGTTCTGTCTTCAGTCAGTTGATAGGTGCTTCTACTAACTTTACAATTCACATTCAGTATGTTCCTAAGCTATAGTGAGTCTTTAGATATCTGGTCTTCAGAAATTGCTACGCATAAAACTTTACTGAGTTTGAGCAGTTAAAGAAAAATGTTTCAACTAAGCTAAATATTTATTTCATAATGTCAGTTCATCAATCATCTAGGGGGTTTTAGGATTTTCAATCTTATATTATTCATCATCACCTAACCTATCTCATAATAAATTAGTAACATTTCTCTCAGACAACTGATTCGATTTCTGCATTCTATAACTCAATGATAATATATTGATATTATTCATCACGTGTCACATCTAACGGATCAGAAATATATGCTTGCCAATTTTTAGAACACACCATTATTTGCAGACTTTGAAATTGCTTGATCTTGGATATCTTATACTAGAGTATGATGTTAGAAAGCAAAAAAAAATACATATATGTGAAAAATATGTTGGTGTGTTTGATGGTGATCGTTGTATTGCACCAAATAATCCTGCAAAAATAGAGAATTATATCAGTATAGTTCACAGGGTATCGAACATAGGGAACGGATGACTAGACACTTTATTTTCCTATTTATCTATGGTTTTGGTTAGCAACCACGCAAGATTTAGGTTTTCTATTAAACTAAGAAATTGTAAAACTGAAAGAAATTATAAAAATTGAAAGCTACAAATAAACTGTATTAACTGGGCAATTGAAAGACAAGTCCAGCAGAATATTCACACACACGTAATTCCAATCATCGGCACTTAATATGAAGTAATCTCAAGAATCTACTAGTTATAGACCACCGTAATTTAAACTGCGTGATCCTCACTCCCACTTACTTAGTCGGTAACCGCTATGTTGGGCATCGAAACGGCTACTTCCCTAACCTAGCTACAACCTACGTTGTTGGGCAATCAATAGATTTAATAGATAGACAGCTTTATCGAAGTAAGGGAGCCTAGTATAGGAGCCTACTCGTATGTTGGGCATCTAATAGTCTCCTATCGGTTTAATCCAATTACTCTTACGAATAATTTTGCTACTTACCTAGCCTTGTTCCACGAGAAACGATGGAAGTACTAAGTTAGCTACAGACTGCGCAACCTAGGGTGATCAAGCTTAAATTACTACCCAGATTAATTAATTCAGAATTAACCCGAAACCCTTTTGATTAATTATTCGAACATAAGCCTCATGTATTGTTCACGTGTGCATTTACATTCTGCCGGACCCTAAAAAGTTTAGCTACTCATGCAGACGCTTCGGTTGGGCAACTGTGACAGTTTACAGAACAGAAACTTAGACATAAATAACCTTAGATCTAGCATGAACGAAAATTAAAATAACTAAGGCACGAAATAACAAAATATTTAAACTACGAAATTAAACTAAAACTTGAATTAAAATAGCAACGGATGTTCAAACGTAAATATTATGTTCCTACGAAAACGATTAACAACGAAATGAAATTAAAACTAGAATTCAACTACGAAATTTAAAAGCATCAAACAACGGAAATTAAATGATGTTTCTTCTTCAACTTGTAACTACGGAAATCGGAAATGGCTTGGTTGTCTTCGGCGGCGGTCGGCTACGGCGGAAATGGTTCGACGGCGGCGGCGAAATTCTCAGACGGAAGGGAGCAACGGCAAGAATGTTGGCTCGGTTGAAGGCGTGTTCAAGGCTTCGAGGTTGTCGAGATGGTGTGATTTTCATCCTCCGTCAACTCTTTATATACTCCTCCTTTTCTTCCTCTCCAAGCTAGGCCAAATCCTCTTTGATAAGGAAAGAGATTTGGATAGATAAGGAAAAAATATCTTTCCTTATCTACCACAAAATATCTTCAAGATTCTTTCCTTCTCAACAAATTCGTGCCCACGTCATCAATTCCGTGCCTTTTCATCATCGAAAATCGCCAAATATTATCCTCATCATCATGCCACGTCAGCACCTAAAATCTGCATTTTTCGCCACTGCGAGTGCACCGGTTGGCCAATTGACGCAGTTTTCGCCCTGAAATTACTAAGTACGAAAACGACTCATCATTTGAGTTTAACTTGCAAACAGTTTTATTAGATAAATAAAAGCACGCATCAATATGAACCAATAAGAGAAATGGGGGAGATGACCCACACTAAAAAAGAAAGAGATTAAAGGAAGGTGGAGACTTTTAATTACAACAATGCATCCACTTACACATAATTTACTAACCCAAACACCAAATTACTCAATTATCCAAGTCGAACAAACAAAAATGGCAAATGGTGATGATTAATGAGAAACATCCCAGGTGAATCACACCAAATCACCCATCATATTTTAATAATGGCGAGCGATTAATGAGAAACAGCTCATGTGTGCTTCATTATTCGCCAAATCACGCAATGAAACTCATTAATCGCACGAAAAGCAAGAAATTAACACACCTGGAGAAACAGCCTTATGAGATTTTTTAACAACTCAATTGGAGGCAGCAACTCAACGGGATTCTTTAACAATAGATTGGAAGACAAAAGCAACTCGGTGACAAGTTGCGAATGGCGAACGGTAAGGGGAAAGGTGAATGATGAGATGGATGGCGAACGATGACGGGAAAGCTTGGAAACGGCGAATAGCAAACCCTAGTGATGAAACTGGACATGGAAATATCGAAGATCTAGATCAAAAGCAGCATGGAAAATATCGGAGATCTAGATCGAAAGCAATGAAAGTTTTCTCTCTTATTTCACTTATTTGCATACAGCAATACAACCCTTTATATAGAGATAGGGCGGAGAAAACAACACGCTAACTACCTAGCTAACTGAACAAACTCGACTACAGAAAGCGCGACTACGAGTTTATAAGTAATAACCGCAGTCATCCAATCAGCACAGACGAAGATCAACGCTCCTTATTAAATGGAAGAAACCGCGCGAAACTTGAACTGAAACAGAGCTTCAGCTGAACTGAAACAGAGCTTCAGCTGCAACCGCTTCACACCTTCCTTCACCACACCTCTTCCACCATCCTCAGCCACCCCCATCACCATCACCAGAGTCGCAACACCCCCCCCCGCAAGATGGAGGCGATGGAGATTAGAAAGCTTCATCTTGGAAAGTAACAAACGAAAATGTGGACCAGGAAGAATCTTAGTAAAGAGATAAGCCAATTGAACAGAAGTATGAACGGCGGTGGGAGCAACAAACCCGAGTTTGTACTGATCTCGAACAAGATGACAATCGAGCTCCAGATGCTTAGTCTGCTCATGGAAAACTGGATTCTTGCAGAGGTGAAGTGCAGCAGCATTGTCGCAGTAGAGAGGAATAGGAAGTGAACACATGACTCCAAGATCACGGAGCAAGTACGATATCCAGAGCAACTCACGAACAACTGAGCCAAGTCCCCAGTACTTAGCCTCAGCTGTGGATACAGAGACATTGGCTTGCTTCTTACACCTCCAAGAAATCATTGAAGCGCCAAGAAACATACAAAACCCAGTAAGAGAACGCCGCGTAAGGGCACAAGTAGCCCAATCAACATCAGCATAGGTAGTGAGAGAAGGACTAGAGCAGTAACTACTAAAGAACAACCCCAAAGATGGACACCCCTTAAGGACTTAAGCACATGTTGGGTTGCCTGCATGTGATGTAGCCGAGGAGCAGTCATGTACTGACTTAACTGCTGAGTAGCATGAGTTAAGTCAGGCCTAGTGAGGTTGAGATACAACAATTGCCTCACTAAGCGTCTGTAACTTTCAGGATCTGAAAGAAGGGCACTGAGTCATGGCTCAAGACTAGCCCCTGGGGAAAAGGAGTAGAAGCAGGCTGGCTTCCTAATAGCCCAGCCTTATCGTCCAAATCCAGTACAAACTTCCTTTGATTAAGAGCAATACCTTGCTCTCCATGAGCAATCTCCATGCCAAGAAAATACTTGGTCTCACCCAAATCCTTAATAGTAAACTGTCCATGTAGAAACTTCTTCAAATTCTCAATAAGAGACAAACAAGGTCCAACCACCAAAATGTCATCAACATAAACAAGCAAGGCAAGAAACGTCTCAACAATTCCCATGGTGAAAAGACAATTATCATGAGGAGACTGAACCAATCCATAAGAAAGTAAAGCCTTGTAGAGCTCACTATTCCATTCACGGGAGGCTTGCTTCAAGCCATATAGACTCTTCACCAGTCTACACACTTGTCCAGAACCAGCCTTGGTGTAACCTTAGGGAGGAGCCATGTAAATAGTATCAGACAAGTAACCATGCAAGAAGGCATTATTAACATCCACTTGATGCAAATACTAGCCCTTCATAGCAGCTAAAGCAATGAGTATTCGAATAGTCACATGCTTAGCTACTGGAGAGAACACCTCTTCATAATCTACACCATATTCTTGCTTATAACCCTTGGCTACAAGTCTAGCCTTATACCTCTCAACACATCCATCAGCTTTAAGTTTTACTTTATATACCTATTTGGATCCTATTATGTTCTGTCCAATAGGAGCATCCACCAGCTCCCAGGTTTTATTATCTTCCAAAGCATTAAGTTCAGCTTGCATGGCTGAAACCCAATGAGGATGTTTACTGGCCTCAGCATAAGAAGAAAGCTCTGTGAGTTGTGTAATATTGGCAAGAAGAATAGAATAGGTAGGAATGATAACAGAGGGAATTATGTAAGGGTAGGTAAGTGGAGTGATCGAAGTAGAACTAGTAGGAAAGGAATAGGAGATGTCAACAGAACTGACAAAATCCTTCATCCAGACTGGTGGCTTGGTTGCTCGTTTAGGCTTGTTGTCTGAAATAGTAGCAGTAGGTTCAGACACAGATTGAGGTATGATTGGTGAAGAAGAAATAGGACAGGTAGAAGGAAGAGAAGAATCTGAAGAGGGTACATTGTCAGAAGGAATATCAGAATCAAGGGTAGAACCAGATGCTTCTGAAGTATAATCTGCATCTAGCTCTTCAAGATGAACAAAGGTGGAAGGGCTGGTAGATTCACTGGAAGTATGTAAGGAAGATGTGGTTAAAGTATGAAAAGGAAAGATATTAGGGAAGCATTTCACATCCCGTGATGTAAAGATCACTTGAGTATCTAGGTTGTAAAGAACATACCCTTTGTGTTCTGCAGAAATGCACAACATAATGCACTTTGCACTTCTGCTGTTAAACTTTCTCCGGTGTGGATCCATATCAACTGCATAGATCAGAGAACCAAAAGGCTTTAACAGAGACAAATCAACAGATATACAGAACATAATAAGGAGTTTTCCACCCTAAAATTGCAGAAGGTAATCTGTTTAACAACCAGGTTGCCTGCAGAATAGAATAAGTCCAAAACTAATCTAGAACCTTACTCTGAAACATCAACGCCCTAGCTATTTCAAGCAGCGATCTATGCCTTCTCTCCACTGTACCATTCTATTGTGGGCTATAAACACAACTCTTGATATGTATAAGTCTATTCTCTCCAAACAACCTCTTAGTCTCTTGGTTCACAAATTCTACCCCATTATCAGTCTTGAACTTCCTGATAGGGCATCCAAACTGGACATGCACCATAGCAATAAAATCCTTAAGGATACTGCATACTTGTTGTTTAGATGCCATCAGATAAGTCCAAGTTGTTCTACTGTGATCCTCAACCAAAGTCAAGCAAATGGTGTATTTGTTACACTGTCAACATGATAAGGTCCCCACACATCTGCATGGACCAATTCAAAAGAAGTTTCACTCCTACGGTTCAAGGCAGGAAATGGATTCCTGCATTGCTTAGCTCTGTGACATATCTCACAAGAGCTAAGCCTCTGCTCTTCCTGATCATTCCACACCAGTTTCAACTCTCCTATGTGCTTCATAGTAGTTAAAGATGCATGTCCTAACCGAATATGCCAGTCAAGAAAATTAGAAGAATTAGGATCAATAATATAATGCACTTGTTCAGACCTCTGGACTGGATCAATGACATATAACCGCCCTACAACCTTTCCCATACTCACCAAGTGTTCATCTGACAAGCGTTGTACTAAGCAATGCGTAGGGTAATACACACATTTCACTTGCATATCATTAGTCAACTGAAAAGTAGATATTAAATTGTGGGTAAACTCTGACACAAGAAGAACTTTGTCCAAGACAATGTCAGGTGTCAACACCATTCTGCCAACTTTGTAAATAAGTTGTATAGAACCATTAGGTAGATATATTCCTTGAGGTGTGCTCAACTTCTGCACTTCAGTCAGCAACTGATCATTACAGATGTGACTGCTTGCTTCTGAATCCATAATCCATATACTTTCTGTCTTTAAGTCTCCAAATAGACTAAAAGAATAATGCTTCTCAAAAGCATTAAGTGGTGTATAAGATTGTACTGAGTTTACTGAGCTAGAAATTCCCAAGCCTTTCAACTTACTTAAAGCCTTCTCAACCTCAGTGATCAACTGCCCTACTCCATTGCCAATCTCTCATGTGTTTCCACCACTCACTTGTGCATGCACCTCAGCCTGTTGCCCAACACAGTTCACTTATGCCCTATCCTTTTCCTCTTTCAGCTTCTTAAACCAATCTGGAACTCCATTCAGTTTAAAACATTCAGACTTCTCATGCCCTACCTTTTCACAAAATGTGCACTTCAGTTTCCTCTTCTCCTCTTTACTCAACCGAGGCTTGTAGCCATTTCCTCTTTCTTTCTGGAAATTAAATGGTCCTCCTCGATGGCTAACATTCATGGCCAACTCATCACATCCTTCACTGTCAAAAGAATCCCTTGGTTGACTAATATTCATGATGATTTGTTCAGAAGGATGAGGATTACCTAAGGTAACCTTCCTCTGATCCTCAGTCTGTAGAATCTGTGAGTAGGCTTCACTAACAGTAGGAAGTGGATCTGATAAAAGGATTTGAGTACATGCAGTTTCATACACATCACTCAACCCTAGGAGAAATTGCATCAACTTTTCATTCTCATTACTAGCATTCATTCTACCTGCAGCAGCACAAGTGCAAACAGGCGAAGGCAACAACAATCTCATTTCATCCCAAAGCAAATTTAAATTTGAATAATACACAGTCACAGATTGTGTTCCTTGTGTAAAACTAGCTAGATTCTTCTTAATCCGAAATATCTTAGGTCCATTCCTTTGATCATATCTTTGTTTTAAGTACATCTACAATTGATGTGAAGTTTCCATCAACAAATATGAACCACTCAGTTTCTCAGAAATGCAGTTTGTAATCCATGACATAACCATGAAATCAACTTGTATCCACAAGTTATAGTTTGGATCATCTTCACTAGAATGTTGTGCGATGGTACCTTCTATGAAGCCTAGCTTGTTTCGTCCTCCTAGAGCTCGTCGAACTGCTCGGCTCCAAGCATAATAGTTTGATCCATTAAACACCGCATTCACTAGCTTCGAACCACTATGATCTGTGGATTGAGGTAGTAGACATCATTCGCCTTAGCTACATAAGAATTACGCGAAGTTTCACCTGAATCATGAGATACTCCTGAATCTGATCGATTTTGTTGCTGATTTCGAGTGTCGTTGTTATCACGAGCCATCATACGCCAATTAAATTTATGAGGTCGTACCATCAACAATCAAAGAAGTAAACTCTCTCTGAAACCATGGTGAAACTGAACATGGAAATATCGGAGATCTAGATCGAAAGTAGCATGGAAAATATCAGAGATCTAGATCGAAAGCAAGGAAAGTTTTCTCTCTTATTTCACTTATTTGCATACAGCAATACAGTCCTTTATATAGAGATAGGGCGGAGAAAACAACACGCTAACTACCTAACTAACTGAACAAACACGACTACATAAAGCGCGACTATGAGTTTATAAGTAATAACCGCAGTCGTCCGATCAGCACAAATGGAGATCAACGCTCCTTATTAAATGGAAGAAACCGCGCGAAACTTGAACTAAAATAGAGCTTCAGCTGAACTGAAACATAGCTTCAGCTAAACTGAAACAGAGCTTCAGCTGCAACCGAGCTTCAGCTGCAACCGCTTCACACCTTCCTTCACCACACCTCTTCCACCATCCTCAGCCACCACCATCACCATCACCAGAGTCGCAACACCTAGCATTTTTGTCTCTTTTCATTTATTTAACGACCAACACGTTGGATTTTCCAGCTACCTAGTCAGCTACAAACGGATTTTACAATTCATGTATTTGAGGAAAATAAACCATAATTTATTTTTCAGTTGTTTAAGCTCAAATGTGGCCCTACCGCTCAAGTTCAAATTTGGGGGGGTGAATACACTTGATTACAAGTTATTCCTCAAACGCAAAGGACAGGTAAGCTGTAGAGTGCGACTGATGAACAGTGTCAAATAGTAACCTTCTGATCGCGGGTCAGAGTGGCTCAACTACTGAGTCTGTCCTACTGACTTTTGTCAGTGTTAAGAACTCAGTCGGAGAGTTTTGTGCGGATAAGTATAGGGCCCGATAGACTTCATCTCGATTTGAAAACGTGTTTTCGCAAAACAAATTTGTTTTGACTGGTGCACTTTTAAATACGTTTTATGCAAAGTATGAGTTTGTAAATCGGTATGTGAACAATGCAATAAAACAGTAAATAACACAAGCAATTTTTAACGTGGTTCGGGTACGCAAGATCCTACGTCCACGGTCCTGCTGAACAAGAGGTCTTGTTGATTAATCTGAGCAAGCCTCAGCAAGGTATCTGTGCGCTGGACAGACCCTTCTAAGTTATAGTCCTTAGCGACTTTACAAATCAAATCGAAGTTTGAAGGGGAGGGGATTTTCTCCCACTATGAAGGAGTTCTTACAATAAGAACAATTCACTGAAAGTGAACTCCTTCGAAGGTTCTAAGCTATGGATGTAATAGTTGAGCTGAGATAGAGAAGAGGGAACTAAAGAAACTCTAGAGAGAAGAACTACATATATTCAATTATGCAAGTTCTTCGCTGGATCGTCGTGAAAGCGCTAGAGAGTTTGAATGCTTTGAGCGTGTATTCCCTTCGATATCCCGTGCGTTGAGCTCGGAAAAGCTTCTCTATTTATAGTCGTGACCCAGGCATTTGTCCGTTGGAGAAGACGATGCCACGTGTCACAAACGTCCAAGGAAAACGGCCATAAGTTTCGAAGTAGCGTCGCAGAGTGGTTGGTTACTGTACATGAGAGCAGTCTTTATTGTCAGAGCAGGTAAGGCTTTGGTTGCTTCTCATTGGTCGAGGTTTGTGGTAGGTGAGACTTGTCAGACATCAGTCTTCATCTGAGTTGACTCTCACTCATCCTCGTATGATCCTCTACTGACTTTCGAATGATATTAAAAGTCGAGCAGTCGTTTCCTGTCGGATACAGTAGATCTGGAACGATCGTACTGACTTCTTCATCTGAGTCGGCTGATGAAAGTCTTCTACTGAGAGCGATCGGTGATGCTCGAGCTCTTCATACTGTGTCTTCACTGGAGGTCAGTTGATGGAAATCTTCTACTGATAATGGTCAGCTGGAGACCTAAGAACACGAGCTCTTACAAACTGATGACATGGGGTTCTGGAATTTAACTTCCTACTGAAGTTCAGACCAACAAATACCCCTTACAGGACTTAGACAAAAACAGATAATGAAAATACGAACAGTCTAGCCTATTACATCATCTAGTTCGAAAGACCACACACTAAGGGTACAAGACAGGTTTTGGGATCTTCAATTCTATAGCGATAAAACACTACATTTTCCCCCATTACCGAAATTTAGCAATAAGCCCTAATACATGAACTACTGATGACAGTTCAAAGTACCCTCTAAGTGATGATCTAAGCAATCACTGACTCATAACCCAACAAAATATATTTATATAAACAGTGGTGGAACTAGAGCTATGAGGTTGGGGGGTCGAAATAGAGGAACAACGGTGGCCGAAGGCAGCGAAAAAATTGAGAGTTGCTAAATATAGTTTTAAATGGTTCGAACACAAATACGATATGAAATATATAATATATACTATTTCTTGTTTTTGTTACGCTGAGAAAGATACTTATATAACTAGTAGAAAAAAGAGAAAGAAATATTTTGTATTTGTTACGCTGAGAAAGATACTTATATAACTAGTAGAAAAGAGAGAGAGAGAAATATTTATAATATGAGAGAGTTATGTATATATATTGAATTACTTATACTTGTAATAAAACTAAAGAAAACTAGAAAAGAAATAATTTAAAAGTCTAAAAATAAAAATTAAATGAGTGCATTGGGTTTTGAACATGAGACCTCTTTTAAAAGAGATAAAGTCATTAACCAATTGCACTACAAACAAATAGTTAAATATATTTTTCACTAAAATTATCTATAAGCAATACGAATCATATACCCTATTTAGTCGAAATTCCGTCGGCCGGGGGGTCGATCGACCCTCCCGACCCCCCTCTAGTTCAGCCATTGTATATAAATTTATAGTATTCTATGATAAAATTACCTAAACAATCCAGCAGTCCAACCGGTCCGGGTCAATGCCCGGGCCAGTTTTCAAAACAATGTTACTAATAAGACGGAGGTAGTATTATTTTTCAGAGATAATTAATTGTACATATTTCATTTTCTTTGTAATACATATTTCTAGAAGCAAAAGGTGGGTAAATTGAGTAGGGGTGTTAAAAAATACCGAAAAATCGGTATACCGCCCATACCGTATCGAAAATATATCGAAATACCGAAATTTTTGGTATACCAAGATTTTCGGTACGGTATGATACCGTACCGAAGTTTTTTGGTACGGTAAAGGTATGAGTTTTCCTATACCGCGGTATATCGTAGTATACCGTGGATACGGTACATACCGAAAGTAACGGTACATACCGTATACCGATAGATACCGTTTGAAACCGAACCACCGGTATGTACCGATGTTCCGACACATACCGTGTACCAAAATATGTCGATCACGATATATACCGCATACCGAAATGATACCAAATCTCGATCTATACCGATCACGGTATATACTGCATACCCGAAAACATACCGTATATATCTTGTAATATAGTATCTTTTAAATGCAATTTTAATATTTTAGAATTTAGATACATTAAAAAGTGGTACTTTACTTACATTAGTCATTACGAAAATTATAAAGAGTTCATAAAGTATTTCATGATATTATTATAAAACTATGATATAATATATATTTTTCTATGAAATGATCAATTGAAATTACTTTTTAATTTTTGTGTCGAAAACGGGACTCAAAAAGTCTAATACGAAGGAGGAATTGAAAATATCATGAAAACTTTGAAATATAATAATATAGATATATAATTAAAGAAAAAAGAAAATATGACCTCTTCATGTTTTCCGAAAAATGAGTTCGTTTTTCAAAAGAAGAGATCTCTACTTCCTTGTTTCATAAAGAATTCATATTTTATTTTTTAAAGGTATAGTTATATTACAAAGTATTTCATTATATTATTATAATATTATGATATAATATATACTTTTGTATGAAATGATCAATTAAAATTACTTTTTAATTTTTGTGTCGAAAACGGGACACAAAAAGTCTACTACGAAGGAGGAATTGAAAATATCATGAAGAATTTTGAAATATAACAATATAGACATATAATTAAAGAAAAAAGAAAATATGACCTCTTCATATTTTCCCAAAAATGAGATCGTTTTTCAAAAGAAGATATCGCTACTTCCATGTTTCATAAAGAGTTCATATTTTATTTTTTAAAGGTATAGTTATATTATAAAGTATTTTATGATATTATTATAATACTATGATATAATATGTACTTTTGTATGAAATAATCAATTGAAATTACTTTTTAATTTTTGTGTCGAAAACGGGAAATAAAAAGTTTACTACGAAGGAGGAATTGAAAATATCATGAAGAACTTTGGAATATAATAATATAGATATATAATTAAAGAAAAAAGAAAATACGACCTCTTCATGTTTTCCGAAAAATGAGTTCGTTTTTCAAAGAAGAGATCTCTACTTCTATGTTTCATAAAGAGTTCATATTTTATTTTTTAAAGGTATAGTTATATTATAAAGTATTTCATGATATTATTATAATACTATGATATAATATATACTTTTGTATGAAATGATCAATTGAAATTACTTTTTAATTTTTGTGTCGAAAACGAGACACAAAAAGTCTACTACGAAGGAGGAAATGAAAATATCATGAAGAACTTTGAAATATAATAATATAGATATATAATTAAAGAAAAAAGAAAATATGACCTCTTCATGATTTCCGAAAAATGAGTTCGTTTTTCAAAAGAAGAGATCTCTACTTCTATGTTTAATAAATAGTTCATATTTTATTTTTTAAAGATATAGTTATATTATAAAGTATTTCATTATATTATTATAAAACTATGATATAATATATACTTTTTTATGAAATGATCAATTGAAATTACTTTCTAATTTTTGTGTCGAAAACGGAATACAAAAAGTCTACTACGAAATAAATAATGATAGTATATTTAATAGTAGTTTGTTGGACGGAAAATGTATGTTTTCTGCATTTGTTCATCTTTATATTCTTATTTTTAATAGTTTTTTTTTCGGTATACTTTATGCTTCGGTATACCGGTGTCCTTTCGGTATACCGTTGCTTTCGGTATACCGAAATGCGGTAAGGCATACCGCACGGCTGATATGGCAACGATATGAATACTTGCTCATACCGCACTTACGACATACCGATCAACGTTATACCCTATGTTATCAAAACCGGACCGGACCGGCCGGTTGAACCGGTTCAAACGGGACCCGGTGACAAATCCGATCCGATCCAATCGAAAATCGTTTTTCACCTTTGACTCGGTGTCACCCGGCAAAACCGGCCGGTCGGACCGGTAACCGGTGACCGGTCGAACCGGTTGACTCGGTTAAAAAAAATTAATTTAATTTTTTAATTCAAATATATGATTAATTTAATTTTTAATTTTTTAATTCACTATAAACGAAGAGTATACAAATTCGGATCTCCGGAATAAGTTCCTAGACCCAAAATACTCTTCTATGAGGTGCAAATAACAACTAGAGGGTAACAACCTATTTATAGGGAAAAATAATGAGAGACTTCATTATTTTTCCAATGTGAATAGGAGACTCTTCACTATTTGAGCCAAAAACTCAAACAAACCAAGAGAAAGATGTTGATGTGGAGATGATTAATCATTAATGAACAAATTGATTTGAATCAATTGGATGATACCCAATTTCAACATGAAACATATCCAAATACTTATGGATTTGATAAATGAAGAGTGAATTTCAACCTTTTTTTCAATTTGTTTCTAGTTTTATAGGTTAATATTTTTATTGTTATTTTTATTATGAAATTTGAAGTTTGGACATGAAAAATGATAGGTTAATTTTTTACTTTAAATTATTTTAATATTTATTATGTTATACAGGTTCGATCGACCGGTTCAACCGGTTCGACCGGTTGAACCACTAAAATCTACTTGACCGGTTCAATGACCGGTCCGGTTTTGATAACATAGGTTATACCGCAATGATCGATACGGTAATAATATGCAATTTTCCATACCGCACGTTTTTGGCACGATATGCGGTATGCGAAAATTTGGACAGTATGCCGTAACACCCTAAAATTGAGCAAGGGAAGACAAGTAAAAGGATCAAATTGATGTTTTCCGTTAAGCCCCCAGGCAAATTAAGATTCCGCTGCTCGTGAACTTCCTAAAAACTCAAACCTCATCCATGGTGTTTTCTTCCGTGCCTTCCAATTTTTTATCCCCTCCTTCCAACACTTCTTCCCCAAAACATTTCCTCTTCCTTGAATTTCAGCAAAAACTCTGTTCTTCGAGGATTTTCGGATCTCGGAAACCCAAGATTTCTTACTGTCAGCAGACCGTTCAAATTGGCGACGGCAGTCCGTTGAAGAAGAAGAGAAAGACGAGGCCAAGTTTTCTAGAGCAAGTTCAGAACAAATGGTCCCAAAAAATGCCTTCATTGCGGGAAAATTTCCCTTGGCAAGAATTACAAAACGGCGAGACGAATCAAGAATTTCAAGAGTTTTCATCTGATGTTTCTTCTGTGAAAGAAACGGAAAAGAGTGTCGGCCCAAGTGAATCGTTTAGTAATCGTGTAAAAGTTAAGTCGAGTTCAGCTCCTTGGGATCACGGGAATGGAAATAGGAACGTATTTAGCTCTGATAATTCTAGGAACTCGGAAAAAATGTTTGTAAAAGGGACTGATGGAGTTTACGAAACTTTTGCTAGGGTTGTTGAGAGCTCTGAGGATTTGGTAAAGAACGTGATTACAGATGGTACGGGAGAGAGTGAACGCCGTGAACTTGATGAAGTCCTAGTTGTATTACCTGAGAAAAATGATAATTTTGATGCTGAGGAAACTCGAAGTTCTAGTTTCGTGGAGCGTTCGCCAACTTTTCGTCGAAATGCGGATAGTGTTAATGGTAGAGATGGTTTAAACAAAATGCCATGGGAGAGTATGAAAGATGAGGAAATTGTGAAGGACAAGTCGATGCATCGGAAGACAGTGTTAGCAGAGAGATCAATACCTGAGCATGAGTTGAAAAGGCTTAGGAGCGTGTCGTTGAGGATGGTGGAGAGGATCAAAGTTGGAGCGGCAGGTGTGACACAAGAACTGGTTAATGCTATCCATGAGAAGTGGAAAGATGAGGAGGTGGTGAAATTAAAATTCGAAGGGCCTCCTTCGAAGAACATGAGGAGAACACACCAGTTTCTTGAGGTTACTACTCGTTGTGATACTGTTCTGCTGACGATAATTTCACTTAGTTGCTCCTAGCATAAGAATAAAGTTGATGAATAGATTGATTGAGTTCATGGAAATAACTGGCAAGTTTATTTGTGAAATTTATTATGTGATAAGACTTCTTATAAGTATTTGTGCACATGATCAATTTCAAACCTGTACTTGTTTCATTAAATTAGATAGGTAAAGTTTATTGTTCTCTATGTTTTATAGGTTTTATCAAGTGTGGTTTCTGTAGTGAAAGTTCTGGTTCCTTATATACTTTTGCTCCATTTTGTTGTATGTCAGAGTAGAACTGGAGGTATAGTAATATGGAGATCAGGAAGTTCAGTAGTGTTGTACAGAGGGTTGACATACAAGTTTGATTGTGTTAAATCATATAGCAAGCAAGCAGATTCTGAAGCATTAGGAACTTCTCAAGAAGATTCTCCTGAAAGTGTTAAAGCTGAAGGCCTAAATGGAGCTGTGCGATCATCTGCACTGTTCAATTCAGCTTATTTCAAGAGTTTATCCGAAGAAGAACAAGTGAATCTAAGTGAGCTCAACCTTATATTGGAAGAGCTTGGCCCGAGGTACGTGGACTGGTCTGGTCGCGAGCCAGTTCCTGTTGATGCAGACTTACTGCCCGCTGTGGTTCCTGGATATATGACTCCATTTAGGCTTCTGCCTCATGGGACTAGAAGAACCTTGCGTGATAAAGAAATGACGTATCTACGTAGGGAAGCAAGAGCGATGGCTCCCCATTTTGCACTAGGTATGCACTACAATATAGTGGCGTGGTATTCAATCAACTATTATTTTTGTTTTTTTCACTGGAGCCTTTTTGCTTATGGATGTAGGAAGAAGCAGAGAACTACAAGGTCTTGCTGCAGCCATGGTGAAGTTATGGAAAAAGAGTGCAATTGCTAAAATAGTCATCAAACGCGGCGTTCTTAATACTTCCAACGAAAGGATGGCCGAAGAACTCAAGGTACAGAATACATAAACTGCCTGCATATAGCATTGTACTAGCATTTCTCCAATTCTTTCTCCTTTAGTTATCTGATGATTAAAAATTAAGATTAGGACAATGGGTAAAGTATGGGGGAAGAGAAATACCAAGAAAAGCATGTGTATCATACATGCTTCTTTTTTGGAAGCTATCCATCATAACCACTATTATTTATTGGATCACTTATCAACTACAAGCAATCTGATCATTCTTGCAGATATTGACTGGAGGAACACTACTTTCTAGGAACAAAGAGTTTATTGTTTTTTACAGGGGCAATGACTTCTTACCACCACGTGTTTCTAGTGCACTTGTAGAAGTGGAGAAACTCACAATTATCCAACAGGATGAGGAGGAGAAGGCTCGGCATAGAGCTGCAGCACTGATTGATATAAAATACAAAGAACTTAAGCAGAAATTAGTTGCAGGAACCCTTGCCGAGACATTGGCAGCAACCACGCGCTGGGCAAACCAACCTAACCGTGCAGCAATGGAGAAGATGATGAGAGAAGAAGCAATTGCTAGACAGGCTTCTTTAGTCAACACTCTTCAGAGGAAACTAGATCTTGTACGTTGTTATAGTAAAGCAATGGTTGCTGATGATATCTGTTCAACTTCCATTTTTCGCACTAGTTATCGGATTGATGTCTGCAGGCAAAGGGGAAGATCAGAAAGGCTGAGAAGTCCTTGACGAAAGTGCTAAAGAATCAAGAACCAGGACAACTACCTACTGATCTTGAAACCTTAACTGACGAGGAAAGATTTTTGTTTCGTAGGATTGGGTCAAGCATGAAACCTTATTTAACTCTTGGTGAGATAGCATGCTCTTTCTTCTGTATATCTTATTCAAGTGTTCTCATTTTCTTGTTTAACTCATAGGGAGGCGAGAAGTATTTGACGGTACTATTGAGAACATGCACTTACACTGGAAGTACCGGGAGCTGGTAAAAATTCTGGTAGAACGAAAAACCTTCGCACAAGTCAGGCACATTGCACTCTCTTTAGAGGCTGAGAGTGGCGGTGTGTTGGTATCTGTAGATAAGACTCCTAAAGGCTATGTTATATTAGTGTACCGTGGAAAGAATTACCAGTGCCCTCTTGCATTTAGGCCCAAGACTCTTCTCACGAGAAGGCAGGCATTAGCTCGTTCTATTGAACTTCAGCGACGTGAGGTAACATCTGTTTTTTTGTCAAATAGTTGGAAGATGGCATCTATTGGTAGGTGGTTGATATAGAATTGTTTTGTAACATGGTCAGGCACTGAAGCACCACATTGTGGAACTCGAGTTAAAAATTGAGAAGATGAAGCAGAAGCTAGTACGTGACCTGCTCTTTTCATCAAATACTACTCACAATCTTGAACTCTATCCCTGTGTTATTGATCGAATATTTTTGGTAACTTGCAGGATGATATGACGAGTGAAAATGGTAAAGGCGCGGAGATCTTGGATTGGAGCGTGAATGAGAATGATGGGGAAGATGCCGAGATGGTGAGAGAAGATTTGGCATCACTGTCCTTATAGGTAGGCGTTTGTGGTTGTAGCAACTGCCACCATTTTGTAGAATGAGTTCATATAGAATAGGGCTAAGCTCTGTTACCAAGCTTGCTGGGGAAAGGCAACTTTTTCTGACATATCCACAGGCTAAATTCGGTCCTAGATTGGGGTTTGGAACCCTTCACAGCTAGTTAAGTGTGAATTATGTGAGCCAGTGTGCTTGTGAAGTACATGATGGCTTAATGCAAGTACTCATCTTCCATTGTGATGAGTGACAGTACGTTGTAATGATATATTGGAGGATGTCCCTAATCCATGCAAAATTACTTGCCGCTCACTGAGCCACCTCTCTCATACATGAAAAATCCTTACCAATACAACTTAGTCTCGAACTTTATTTCACAAGTCTTAGTGGTGCTTTCGGACTACACTCGATAAAGTAATAATCTCGCCTAGATAATAATTTCTTCCAATCCCGATAGGGGTCAATGCATTAAAATAATGTTCGATAAAGTAATAATCTCGTTAAATGAATATTTTTTCTTGGTCCCAAGGTTATTACTTTATTGAGGTTTAACTGTAATAGGTTTCATGTTACGTCAATTTGAGCTTGCTCGATTTGTTCAATTGCGTCCTTATAATGCAATAGCATTCTATGGTTCAATTGTTGCTTTTGTTTTTGTATTTCTGATTTTATCCACTAGGCCAGTCCGATTGGTTCTTTGCACCCAGTTTTAGTGTAGCAGCTATCTTTCGATTCATTCTTTTTTTTTTTTCAAGGATTTTATAATCGGACACTGAACAAAACCCATTTCATATGATGGGAGGAGTTGTCCTCACAAGTAACAGCTTTTTTATGGTCATAACCATACACCTGATTCAATAGGGGGTCCAAACTAATTTGAAGTAGACAAATACAAGATGCGATAAGCTAATGAACAAAAACACAAGTTTGATAGCAATGTTATAGTAATAAGCATTCACAGCAGAGGCTTCGGTGTATAAGTACAGGGATTAGCTAGCCAATTTGGAGACGTCTACGCTCTGCTGCACGCATTCCTTTGTGAATCTTAGAACTACTGAAGCTAATTCATCTTGATGTGAAGAATACTTATGATCAGCTCCTTCAATTATTTGCAGTTCGTGGTTCGGTACAATCTTGGCAAATTCTAGAGCATCATCTACTGGGATTGTCTCGTCTGCTGAACCGTGAACCGTTAATACCCTAAATGGACATTTCGAAAAATATACCATTATTTTTCTGCATGCCAAGCTACTGATAAATAATAAGGTAAAGCAGAAACATGAAATTTGTTAAAGGACAATCGAACCCAAGTACTGTGGACTAAATAAATTATCCTTATAGAACCAAGAATTTATAGCTAAACATTAATAGTTACATTTTATTTGAGAGACCTACTCAGTCCAATTATAGAGCTCTGAAGGGATCATTAGACAAGCATCAAATGAACAAATGAATCCTTTTAACTTTCTCAATTATCCTCTCTTTAGACCACAAAAGGGTGGGTAAACAGTAGCAGTACTTCCTATACCGCTACGATTCTTTATATAAAAGAGGAAGGAAATCAAGCTAATGTCTAGGAAATAAATATAGCAAAAGCAGTTTCAATCAGAAAAAAAATATGAAATAGGTGAAAAAGGCATGAAAAGAATGGAATCTAACCAGATTCTATGAAATAACCCATATCAAATTTAATCTAGTAAATTGAAGATTCTACTTACCTGCACTTTTTGTCAATTGAAAGGCATGCTTCATGCATGTTTGTGTTGATTCGCTCCAATAGACTTTCCTCTGTGACTCGATAATTTACGGCTCCTACAATAATAGAGGATATACAAAAATTTCATTTTTTTCTCAGAAAAGAAGTTCTCATGCTGAAGCATTCATCTACTTTGAGTTCAAATATCTCTTACTAGTGAAAGCAACAAAGTGGACACATTTGTAAAGATGAATCCTTAAACACTCTACTCCCTCATTATGAAACCGTGTTGTATTGTTTGACCAAAAATAACCAGAACGGATCCAAAACTATTTCAAAATAACCATTATATGAGAAAAACTGGACAAAAAGGTTGCAATATAAGGGAAATAGAACATTAATTTACTCCAATACCAATCCACGGATATTAGAAAACAGTGATGTATTTGTGTAAACATTTTGATACTGCATAATGAGAAATTAGAACAAACAAAAAGTAAAACTGTGAAAGAGAAAGAAGCACATATCAAGTAACATTAACGTTGGAATCAGCGTGGTCTTGGACTCAACTAAAAAAACTTTAGCAAGTATTGTAAAAATGGTAAAAGCAAATAACACCTGTTTTAGTTTTAACATCAATGTACCCCTCCTTCTTCAGCACTTCCAGGTAATTCTCGCCCAAGCGTTTTGCAATGCCACTTTTGAGATCATAACGACCGCATACATTTATAACGCCACTTATATCATGATACTTAGATGCATAAAGCAAGACAACACTGCCACCTGCAATATACAAAAACAGGACAAGCAGAGAATCAATTAGTGAGCAATGGAAGCAAGAGCAAAACAAGTTCCAATAACTGTAACATATCAAAATGGATACACGAGCATGATTAACAAGAAGCAGCCTACTATGTTAAATCATGCTATATTGTCGAGAATTCAACATCGCCAAATGAAGAGGCAGAAAATATCACCAAATGAACAACCATCAAAATAGATGTGTATGGGAATGGGTGCTACAGTTTTTAAGACACAAAGGGCACACTTGACAACATAAGGATGTTAAAGAGAGGCTGAGGTCTAAGCAAATTGCAATAAATCGCGAAATTTATGCAGTGTCTAGTTGGTTCAACTAAGGACATGAATGTATTAGCTTACATGAAAATTAGTTCTGAATATCTAGTCAAACAAATAACATCTCAAACAAATAGGTCTAGCAACAAGGATTGAACAAATAACATAGGAATTCAATAACCGAAATAACTTTTGACTAGGCTTGAGTGACAGCTATACAACGTGCAAAGGCATTGTCATATTCAGTGGTGTTGACCAAATGTAGCACTGATATACCTAAGGGGCAATGCGAATCAGAAATGTGTCGTGTATACACCAACAATAAATTAGAAAATGTATATGTAATATTTTTAAATAATTTATTTATTTTTAAATAATTTGGGTATTCGAATAAGCCCGAATATGTATCTGGGCCGTATCAATCTTTCCTCGAATGCCAAACACAACTCGAATGAAGATAGACAAAGAACTTGAAGAATGATGCGAGTCTTTCAAACCCTTATATAACTGAAATTCTAGAAACGAATGACCGAGATTAATCTGATGTGAGAATCTAGATCATCAAATCATTCTGTTCTCTTCTTTGAAAAAACGTAATTTTGACATAGTATCTAATTTTTATTAAATGATGTTTTTTCGTATCCGTATCATACCATGTCAATACACTTCGTATCCATGCTACCAAGGTGTTCAAAAAAAAAAAAAAAAAAAATTTGTTTGAAACATATATGTGTCTACCATTTATGCAACTATAAATGTCCCATATACTCTGAAACATACAGTGTCTAGTAGCTTGCCCGATTTTTGTCTGGCCATATGATATGCAACTGACTTGCCACCCCCGCTCAGCAATTATCCAAAGAATTATTCAAACCCACTAAATTTGTTTGCATTGCTAGTCCTTATCAAATATATTTAGCTATGCAATACCTTTACTATGCCCAAGAACCACAGCCGTTGTACGATGTTCTCTAGCAAAGTACTCAACAACAGCTCTTAACTCTTCCACCTCACCTGAGTAGTTACCATACTGAAAGATGCCTTCACTTTCCCTGTAAATCCATTAAGAATATGGAGAGTAAAAAAGATACGGCATACTGATAAATAAGTAGCATAGTTAAGGAATGAGGGACCCCACGTTCAACATTAGAAATTCAAAAGTTACTATAAAATTATAACTGACGGAATTGTTGCCCTATGCTCGAGTTTGACATAAGTACTTTCATCGGACATATAATTGCTCAAGCAAAATTATAGTTGGAATTCGATTAATTTGCTGCATTCCCAAAAGTAAGATAATATTTTCCATACAAGAATGAAAATAAGCAAGCACTGTTAGTCTATGTTCCTTAAAAATGTATTGAATCACATCAGAACAAGAAAAGCAGCGAAATATGGAAGCGAGTTCAATAGGTCATAACTAATTCATTGCACCAAAACTCACCCGTTTCCAGAAAAATCAAAGCGGAATGCACTGATTCCTTCCTTTTCCAAAGCAATAGCTAGGTTTAACATGGTGTTGCTCTCCTGCAGATGAAAAGATTAGAAATGACCAAGTTTGAGACAAAGCCAGCTGCATTATTGGCAGAATCTAGAAAGTTCTTTCTACATTAAAGCCCTAGTCACCTCATCATGTTCAATACAATGAAAGCTTCAATAGAAAAAATATTGGTAAAGGAAAAATACTTCGAAGATGAACTCCTAAGCTAATCAATCATTAAAATTTTGATAGAACATTGTTTATTAAAATACAGGAGCTCACCGACCTTTGAGGACCGAAAGCCATGGCATAAAACTACAAGGTTTGTTGATCCGGTGTCATGCAACACGCCAGCAAGCTTTTGACCATGCTTGTCAGGAATTGTTATTTTTTGCTGCATACCTACTGAAATGTTGTAAATCAAATGCATGATAACTAGCAATGAATCAAAGTCTATTGAATGCTGGCATATCATAGTTTGGCATTATCAAATATTTCTGGTGAGGACGGTGAGATTGTAGGATATAGATATTCATATTTGAGTAAAAAAAGCTAGATAAGAGCCGTTTGTTAATATTATACAAGGCCATTCATCATGCAAGAAACGAATGGGAAAAGGTAAAAGAGATGAGAAAATTAAATGATTTGTGATATTCTGCAGATGAATAAACTCCTAAAACATACAAAGGAAAATAAAATAAAATGAACCTCAGCCCTAGAAAAAGATGACCTTAGGCATGATAAAGCTATTCAAGATCTATAACAAAGCTCTTTCTAGTGATTTTGTTTCTACTTCAGAATTCAGATAATGATGATTAGCTCTATGGATGCACAAGATCTTAGGATATTGAAGACCAATTAAAGGCCTTATCCGGTATCAAACTAACGGGTCCTAATTCGCACAACTTATTAAACAGCTATACTATGTGACAAGAGTTAGCAGTCACACTTATAGGGGAGAAAAAACAGATCTGTTAAAGTCGAAACGCTTAACGAATACTAGACCACAATAAAGAGATTATGAATTTTTGGCAAGTGCAGGACGATTTGCAAGGCAACACGGTTGTAAATATAGTACCCAAAGTCCCAAGCATATACCTAACCCATTAATCCCAATCTTAAACTAGCTTTTTTTCAGCCTCCTTCACTCACTCATTCTGCAACTGCACAACTATGTACAATCTAACAGAGGTAAACAAAAACTAAGATTCGTGCTTAATTATAAATGATGAAATCGACCCATTCAATACCTTGAGTCTGAGCTACGACGAGGTTGGTCCTGAGCTTGATTCGCTTGTTGAGAGAAGAATAATGAGAAGGTATGAATCGCTGAAATGTAAATGATTTCTTGCTCTGAATTGGCACATTACTCAGCACCAAACTCGAATTCATCACTCTTCTGTTTTATAGGATTAATAATTATTATATGTTGATTAATAGCGACAATTGAAATTGAGGCGCCAAAAAGCACATCTATTTATCTCGTCGCACAAAACAATCCAGTTTTGTTGCTCAATCTGGGCCACAATTGTCTTATCAATAAATTAGGGAAAGCGCGCGTGCGTAGCAGGTACCAATGAAAGTTTTAATTTGTACATTACACGGACAATAAATTTGTTGATAATTAGTTATTCGGACGATTGAATTGTAATAGCACAATGATATATATAAATGAACATGATAGTTTGTTTCCTTGGAATGCCATAAAAATTAAGGTGTCTAGCATGTGACTAGAAGGGTCATTGGTTTAAAATCTACTAAGATCGTTATGTGTGAGTCCCGTGTTGTTTGCAGGCTAGCAGCATAGGAACATGATTTACCCAATACGCACTTCAATAGCGGCTGTTGTTTACCCTCGTCATAAAAAAACACAATAATTTGTCATCCTAAAAAACATGATAATTTGTTTTCATGTTGATATAGTGGTCAATGTGGGTAGCTTGTTGTCAAAGATCATGGTTCAAAACCTACAAGCCGTTGTGTGGAGTATACCCTATACAAATTAAAGGTAGCGGTTGTGAATTATACTCATTATAAAAAAATAAAATAAAAAGCAACACCTAACTATCCCAAAAAAACATAATATTTTTTTATAATCATTATTAATTTACAAATATAAGTGGCAAAACAATATATAATTTAGATAATCATTAATTTATAATAGTAATAAAATTAATATCATATTATTTATTTATTTATACATATACTCACATTAATATAATATTATTAAAGATTTAACGTTTTAAATATTACAGTATTAATATTATATATTATAATAATAATAATAAATATTATTATTAATATTAATTTCAATTAGTTTTAATATATTTATAATTGTAATACTCCTTCCGTCCCACTAGAAACGACACGTTTCTTTTTTAGCACGGGAATCAAGAAAGTGGTATTATATGACCACCGAATTTTAGTTCGAGATTCTGAACTTCTCAGTTTCTTCCGAGTAGACATAATTCACATACAATTTGGTTAGTTATATATGACGAATGTTGTATCTATATATATTTTTTGGTGGTAGCTTTATGAGAATTGTTTGACTAGTGTTTAATCGTAGAAAATCCTGCCAATTGCTATCGAACTGCAGTACAATATATCACGACAATTTCATTCTCTATAAGGCGCCACATCGTATATCATGGGAGGGCACGAAATTTGAGCTATACGATCCCATACCATAAGAAGTACGTTGTCAATTCCAACGGCCAGCATGAACTCCGAACAAGCCAATATGTTAATGCATGAAAATGCATTGAAGGAAGGTCAGAAACCAGGTCCAAACCATTCAACAGTCAGTTACTCCTTTCGGTTTTTGAGCCACACCATTGACTTGGAACACGGAACTACCGCGACTTATTTTTTTTTATCATGTCCTATATAGTATTACCTTTTACCCAACATGTAGTAATGAATTATTTAATTATTGGTTTTTTGAACGTGCTGGCATGTTAATGCAGAACAAAGGTTTTGTCCAGAGAATCTCATGAAGTGGGTCCTAATCGTTCATCAATTAGTTCCTTTTTTCGGTTGCTAACTCCAGTGCATGTCCTAAAACATGGTCGTCCCGTGAGTTACTCTTTACCCTGTCTTATAGCATAGTTCACTACTAATGAGTGATTTTTATATCATTTCATTGTGTTCTTTTTAAGCCTATTTCTATCAATTTCTATCCATTTTTAGCTTTTCTATTGTTTAGAACCGTTTACTTTTGATGGTTTTTAGTATTGTAAATTTCTTGTGCGTTTTGAGCATATTTGGAGGTATTTGGCACCTAAACAAAGGAAACCAAGACCATTGATGAATTGTGGGCAAAGATGGAGTTGTTTGGATGAAAGATGAAGAATATTTGAAGTCGGATGTTGAAGAAGTCGAGCAATTGAAGTCGTGAAACCGGGCAGGTCGGAAAACCGTGTAGCATATGGGTCTATAAAACTTAGAATCCTATCTCCACCGTGCAAAAGCTACTTCTATGTGTTGAGAACATTGTGCCAAAGTTACATGGCGATCCAACAGTTAACGAAGGACATACGACGATTTTCCCAAAACTGGTCGGTGCTGAAAATTGAACAGGGCATAATTTGTACTGGACCGTGGTCCGTGTTTACACGGGATCGCGGTCCCAAACTCTCTATCCGCTAGAATCGGGTTTTTGCAGGCCTAGACCGCGATCCGACTCCGTAAAGGCCCAAGACGCTTTTCTCGGCCCAAAAACATATTTAAACCCTACAAACTTCATTCTTACGGACCACACACCACATTTTCGATCTTTTTCACCCTCCAGAGCAGAGAAACACCCAAGGAATCCCTCCGTTGAAGATTTAAGACGAAGATTGAAGACCACAACCCGATAATCAATTGTGAGGATTAATCCGTTAGATTCTAGGTTATATTATTCCTTCTCAGTTTTGTAGGGAGGATCATCATTAGCTCGCACCATTGCTCCAACGCCTTCAAATATACACCGATTCATATTGGCGAGATCATCGCAAGTCGCAGCAAAGCATATATTCCAATTAGGTGTAAATCTGTCTATCAAGTACTGAATGTTAAGTCCGTGCTTCGATACAACGACATAAGTAAAATTCCTTGAAATTCCCCAATGCATATTTGCAGATCACATTGGGTAAATTATGGATTTGGCAAAGGAGACAGCAGAAACATAGCTAATTCCGCTGTACGTCGAACATGATGATGTAGTTTTTAATTGTCAACCGATAAAGCACTACTTCAACCTCCACAGCATGACCAGTAAACCAATTACTTCTGTACCTACAACGAGTACTTGATCTATGCTATGTTCGAGAATTGTAGCCGTACACATAAAAACCGAACCTAGTGTTATTTTCGTCAATATCCATCGCCCTTGTAGCTATCAAGTGAAAATCATTCATCACATGGGTTGAATTATTATTATTTCTAATAAACGCAAGCCTACGAGGAAAATATTGTAGTGTAATAAATTGTTGATTTATAAGGTTAGCTACATATCTGTTATGATGATATTGAGAAAAACATGTATGACCACATATAATACAATATTTTGAATGCATGATTGTTACTCGCTGAGGTAGAAAATCAAAAAAAACAAAAGTGCACCAAATGAATCCACGCATATTCCGTATATAAGTAATTGCCCTGCTTTCAATTTCATCCAACCATCTAGGCTCGTCCTAGTAGAAAATCCCAGAGCACTGAAAACGCCCACGAAGATACTCCCTTATAAACACCGGAGTCGAAGTTATTTCCCCCATACAACATAGACTCCCTTACAGGGTATTAATTCTTCGATTGATAACCGCCGAAGTATGTTAGAAATAATGTTCCCCTCATCATACTAGGAATTTCCCATATAGACGATCATCTTCTTGGACAGTATTGAAAAAACCAGAGTTGTCTCATAAACGGAGTATTGGTAATTGTGGGTGATTTTAATGGCGACGTGAAGAAAAGGTTCACTATAACGAAGTGTTGGTCCAAAGACGAGTATCATGTGTAGAATGAGGGGTGGGTGGGGGGGGTGTGAATACATCTGAGTCCAAGTTTTTGCTCAAACGCGAAGGTCAGTTTTTACTAAGTCTGCTACTAAACAAGTTCAGTTGCCAGTTAAGCCTTCTGATCGCGGGGCAGAGTGATTCAATGACTGAACCCTTCCTACTAACTGATATCAGTACTGAGTAATTCAATAGATGAATAAGTGCGAAATTGTGTAGGCCCGGTTTAAGTTTGTCTCTTTGAAAAACCTTCTTATACAAACCAAATCAGTTGGCTAGTGCACTTTTAAAACTGTTACTGAAAATATGATTTTGCAAAGAGTTGACAAACAAATGCAATAAAATAGTAAATAACACGAGTATTTTTTAACGTAGTTCGGATACGCAAGATCCTATATCCATGGTCCTGCTGAACATGAGGTCTTGTTGATTAATCTAAGCAAGCCTCAACAAGATTTTGTACGCTAGGCGCAAAACCTTCTAAGTTATAGTCCTTAGCAACTTTACAAGATAAAACAGATGTTTGAAGGTTTTGTCTCCAACTAGGAAGGAGTTCGTACAATAAGAACGTTTCACTAAAAGTGAACTCCTTCAAGTATCTAAGCTTAAGATCTAAAAATGTTAGCTTAGAAAAGAGATCGGGAACAACTCTAGAGTGAAGAACTACTAGGATATCTCTAAGATTCAGTAAGTTTGCTAGAGTGCTTGAATATGTGTTCGTGAATTTCTTGTGTCTTTATTCCCTTCGATATGTTGAACGTGAAGATGATCTCTTTATATAGTTGTGACCCATGCATAGATCCGTTGGAGGGGACCATGCCATGTGTCACAAGAATCAAACGAAAATGGCCATATAATTTGAATGTCGCTGCAGAGGGTGGTTGGCTTTCTGTGCATGAGAGCAGTTTTATGTCAGAGCAAGTAAGCTTTACTTGCTTCTCATTGGTCGAGGTATGGCGGTAGGTGAGACTTGTCAGACATCAGTCTTCTAGCTGAGTTGACTTCCTCTGAACCTCGGACACTAAGTGTTCCTCTGCTAACATCCGACTATTAAGTTCAGGCTGTCAATTTCCCTTGCACGGTCTGCAACTGAGTCGCATCTCATTCAGTAGATCAAGGATGATCATACTGAGTCTTCTTTCTAAGTCGGCTGAAGAGTGATCTTCTACTGAGTGCTTCCAGCTACTGACTTGAAGACAAACAACTGAGCTCTTATGTTGACAAAGATCTACTGAACCGATGAAATGTGGTTCTGGAACCTTAACTTCTCTACTAAAGTTCAGTCTAATAATATACCCCTTACAGGACTTAGACAAAATAATCTAGAAAGATCAAAGTAGGTCTAGCCTATTGTATCATGTCGGTTCATCACACACTCAGGGGTTTTGGGATCTTCAATTCCTCCTACATTTATACAACAATTACTTAGTATCAGAGATACTAAATCATCCCTACAATTTCCCCCATAACACTGATTCATATCCTTACAAATTCCTACAATTTCCCTTTGTAATATGAACTATGAATCATCTCCTGACTCATATCCCTACACGAAGTTATAAGATTTTTTATAGTGAAGTATCAGAAATATGTGCATCTGTGTCAAGACTTTATTTGATGTTTTTGGATTTGAAATTATTAATTTATATAACATAATATAATACCCTCATATGCTATGATATATATCATACTATTATATTATACACAATAGAATAGAATATAGAATATAATTTATAGTTTGTTAATCTTTTCTCTCACTCACTAATCTTTTCTCTCTCTCCACTCACTATTCAAAAGTAATTGTGGTGCTTCATTTTATACTTGATCTTTTTTCATCTTCTTTCTGCTTCTATTGCGAATAATCTGGTTCGTAATCTTTCGGAATACTGTTGCCACGAAAAAATAAATGAAGATAACAACTGTGAACAATGTACCGAAAAATATATAGGAGAGCGAATTAAACTTAGTAAAATTACAGAATGTGAAATCAAGGGCAACCCTTCGTTTTTTCAAATTTGGTGCAAAATTTGCATCCAAAATTTGAAACTTAACCTACAATTCCCTCCACAACCACTACTTAAGTACAAAATCCACATTTATATTCCAAAAATCCACTTTTCAAAATTCCAAACCACAATGTGGTGAGGAGAATATCTTACTATAGCTGAAAAACTAGCCATCATTTAGTTTCTTCTTTCTAATAGCAAGATGGACGACCACTCCGAGGCAAGATCAGCGAGGTTGCCCTCAAGTTCGGTTGCTGTCAAAAAACTATGTTTGGGGCATAGTCTGCAGCAAGAAAACAAAGTGAGAAGGGTAAGTCATACAAGTTGTTTCAACCAAAAAAGGAAAAGAAGGTAGGGCAAGAATTCAAATTGATTTGCCATTAATTGAAAGTCTGTCGATATTGAAGTGATAAACTATTTGAAGGTTAGCACAAGGGATAAAGATGGGTAAGAGCACAGTGTATAGATGGTTTCATGAAAGTCTAATTAGAGCATACACTAATAGAATAAAACCTACACTTACATTGGATAACAAGTTCTTAAGGGTAAGAATTTCACTAGAGGCACTAGAATTCGATAGACTACTACAAAGATTAAAGTTCAAAAGCATGCACAACATAGTGCATATAGATCAAAATGGTTTTATATGAGTAGGGCTTCACATAGAATGTACCTAGCCCCAAATGAGGCCAAATCCCCATGAACAAGAAGTTTATAGATGTTGGATGATGATTTATTTTAAGATTTGAAGATTCCAAAACCCCAAGTTGAGTGATGAACCACCATAATGTAATAGCTCAGTTGAGCTCAGCTTGTTAGGAGCTCAGAAGACTAGATAGAGTTCAGTTGTTGAAGACTCAGTAGATTACTCTTGTCAGTAGTTGCTAGACTCAGTTTCTGAAGACTCGGTAGGTTTCTATCAAATCTACTGAATGGGTATTGTGTATCATTACCGAAGGATCGGCCTGTTAGGATTTTGTACACTAGAAGTAATTTTTTATGCTTGTATACAATGTGTTTTGTCTTTCCCATTGTTTTATTATCCTATCCAATATATATATATATCGTGTGGATTAATAAAATTGATCAAATAAAATCACAAAAGTGGTTTACAAAAGTTACACTTGTTATCAATAAAGAATTTACTATTACTATTGATGCTCTTCTCGATACAGGAGCAGATGTAAATTGCATCAATGAAGGCATTATTCCTTCAAAATATTATTCTAAAACAACACAGTTTATAACGGCTGCTAATAAACAAACGTTAATTGTAAATTATAAACTTTCTGATGTTGCTATTTGTAACTCAGGAGTTTGTATCAATACTACATTTATTTTAATAAAAAATATTTCTACGCCTGTAATATTAGGCAATCCATTTATTCAAATGCTTTTCCCCATTAATAAAATTAATGAAAAAGGTTTATTTACTACTCTTAAAGGTAGAAAAATCTTTTTTCCTTTTTCAACAACTCCTGTTGTTAAATCTATAAATATATTACAACAGGTTATTGACAATAAAATTTGTTTCATAAATTCTTTAAAAGAAGAAATTACTTTCAAGAAAATAAATGAAAGTATTAAAACAGACAAAGTTAAAGAAAAAATTAATTCGATTCTTCAAAAAATTAATACAGAAACTTGTGCTGAAGTCCCAAATGCTTTTTGGGATAGAAAACAACATTCTGTTGATCTTCCTTATACTGAAGATTTTGAAGAAAATAAAATTACTACAAAAGCTAGGTCTATTGCTATGGGAGCAAGACTTTTAAAATATTGTCAAGAAGAAATTGAAAGTCTTTTGCAAAAGGGTCTAATTAGACCAAGTCATAGTCCATGGAGTTGCCCAGCATTTTATGTTGAAAATGCCTCTGAAATAGAAAGAGGTGCTCCTAGACTTGTTATTAATTATAAACCACTTAATAAAGCACTAAAATTGATAAAGCATCCACTCCATAATAAAAGGGATTTGTTAAATAGAATTCTCAAAGGAAATATATTTTCTTCTTTCGATCTTAAATCAGGATTCTATCAAATACAGATAAAAGAAGAAGATAAATATAAAACAGCTTTTACTGTTCCATTTGGACATTATGAATGGAATGTTATGCCATTCGGGTTAAAAAATGCTCCAATGGAATTTCAAAATATTATGAATAAAATTTATAATCCTTTTATGGATTTTATTATTGTTTACATTGATGATGTCTTAGTTTTTTCTGAAACAATTGATAGACACTTCAAACATCTTAATATATTCATCAATGCTACTAAGCATGCTGGATTAGCAGTTAATCCTAAAAAGGTTAAGCTATTCTAAACAAGAATAAAATTCTTGGGTCATTATATTGAGAATAGAATAATTACTCCTACAGAAAGGGTTATTCTATTTTCAGAAAAATTTCCAGATAAAATATCTGATTTAAATCAATTACAACGATTTCTTGGTTATCTCAATTATATTGGGGATTTCTACCAAGATTTAGCTAAAGATTGTAAGCTATTATTTCAAAGATTAAAAAAGAATCCTCTTCCTTGGACGGATGCTCATACAGAAGCCGTTAGAAAAATTAAAAAGAGAGTTAAAGAACTCCCTTGTTTATCATTATCTAATCCAGAAGCTTTCAAAATTATTGAAACAGATGCTTCTGAAATCGGATATGGTGGAATTCTTAAACAAAAGAATTCTGAAAATTCGAAAGAAGAATTAGTTAGATTTACTTCAGGAATTTGGAATAATTCTCAAAAGAATTATTCAACTGTCAAGAAAGAATTACTTTCAATTGTCAAGTGTGTTACTAAATTTGAAAGTGACATTGATGAGTCAATTTCATACCTAATTATTTCTGTCCGAAAAGGTCTCTTAACTGTGCAGGTGAGACGTATTTGTTGGCAGTTATGCAGAAAATGAGCTGATTTGGCACGACACCAGGAGATGATGTGGCAATGCAATTTACAGCTGGAATGGCGAGATTTTGAGTGGTTTTGGCCGAAGAAAGGAAGAAGGAAAGAAAAGGATCTAGAAAGGAAAGAGAGAGGAAGGAAAGAAGAAGATAAGGAAGGATTAGATATTTCCATATCTAACAAGATCCTTTCCTTATCTATCAAGAAACCCTAGATTTGATCTAGGCATTATAAAAGGAGGATTGGAGCACGAAATTCAGAGAGCCTTTACACACGTATACAGCACCGTGCATACCTTTCCACCTCGGAGACTCATCCTTTCGATCCGATTAACTTACCACCGCCACCGAACTCGCCGAAGCCAAACGCCGCCGCCGCCGAGAAGATCACAACCACCAGCCTTCCGATCAATTCATGCTATCAGTAGTTTTATGTTTAAGAAACAAACACTTCTATGCTTTCGTATTTTAGTTTTCAGTTTCGGATTCTAGCTAGTTTTATTATCGTTTTAATTTCGTTTCTAGTTTTATGTTCGTTTCGTAAGACCGACTGCTACAGTACTTTTAATCTAGTTTTAAGTTGAGTTTTAATTCAGTTTACTTTTGGTTTAAGATTCTATTATTATCTGTTTTCAGTTTATAGTTCGTTATCTTTAGTTTAATTTCGTTTACGTGCATGCTAGGGTTAGAGTTACAAATGGTGCATGTTCCGATTTGCGGGGGTGTCTTATACGTGCGGTCGGGACGGTACTATGAGTAGCTAAACTTTCGAGTGGTCGGCGGGATGTAAATGCACACGTGAACGCATACATGAGGCTTAGGTTCTAATAATTAATCAAAGGGTTTCGGGTTAATTCTGGTTTATTTAATCTGACTAGTAATTTAGGATTGGCCACCTTAAGTTGCGTAGTTTGTAGCTAACTTAGTACTTCCATCGTTTCTCGTGGAACAAGGCTAGGTAAGTAGCAAAGTTATTCATTAGAATAATTGGATTAAACCGGTAGGAGACTATTAGATGCCCAACATACGAGTAGGCTCCTATACTAGGCTCCCTTAGTTCAATAAAGCTGTTTAGCTATTAAATCTATTGATTGCCCAACAACGCAGGTTGTAGCTAAATTAGGGAAGTAGCCGTTTCGATGCCCAACATGGCGGTTACCGACTAAGTAAGTGGGAGTAAGGATTACGCAGTTTAAGTTACGGTAGTCTATAACTAGTTGATCCATGAGATTAATTCATTTTATGTGCCAAGGATTGGAATTACGTGTGTGTGAATATTCTGCTGGACCCATCTCTTATCTTCCTAGTTAAAACAGTTTATTTTCAGTTTCAGTTTCTGCAATTTGTTTCAGTTTTAATAAGTTCTTAGTTTAGTTAAAAACCCAAAACTTGCGTGGTTGCTAACCAAACCCAAGATAAGTAGAAAAATGATATGTCTAGTCCTCCGTTCCCCGTATTCGATACCACCGTAAACTATACCGATATAATTCTCTATTTTTGCAGGATTATTTGGTGCAATACAGCGATCACCAAATTGGCGCCGTTGTCGGGGAACGGTGTTATCTAGTTTTATTGTTTTCTACTAATCTTTTGTTCTTTTTAGCGTTGCATGAGCAGGTCTTCCAAACCTAACCTCATATTTGATCCAGAGGTCGAGAAAACAAAGAAAGAGGATTAGGAAGAGGACAAAGCTGCAAAAGCAATAGATTCTGTCCGAGGCGTAACACGTCTTAACCGCCCGGTCGGAAGACGGAACGTACGCCGGTGATCGGACCGGCGACTCCGAACCGTAAGCTGTTAGGTTCGACAAAACACTTCATAATACTCCGGTAACCGGCTCGGAATCGAATCGAAGAGATGGAGGATGAAGTGCACAATCCTCAACCCCCGAGGATGAATACCGGATCACTTGACATGGGAGCGGACCTTCTCCGGTCCAATTCAAATCACAACTATTGAGCAAATCGATGTCAAGTTGAATATGGTAGCTGCAATGCCGAAGTTCTATGGAAGAACGAACGAGAATCCCAATTCCTTTTTGGCCTCGTTCAACCAAGTCCGCAATCTGCACGGGCGGGGCAATCCGAATGCATTCAAGCTAAAGTCTTTTCCATTCACACTTTGCAAGATGGAGCACAAGCATGGTTCTCAAGTCTAAAGCCAAATACAATTACAACATGGGCCCGGATGCGTCTTGTTTTCTTGAAGAAGTATTTCCGCGATCAAAGACAAATGCACTTAAGAAGCGGATTTCGGGGATCGCTCAAGAAATAGATGAAACTTTCGGTGCATATTGGGAGAGATTCGGGCGACTTGTTGATAGTTGTCCGAACCATGGCTATTCGGATGTGGAGCTTCTGCGATTTTCTATCAAGGGATGACAGACGAAGCAAAGGCCATGGTTGATATCGGTCTGAGAGGAAATTTCCACACAAGCCTCTACGAAGATGCAAGGAATATAATCGAAGGGCTTGCGGAGTCTACCTCGCAATATAAAGGGCCGAGACCAACAAGGAGAGCTGTAAATTGGTCTCATTCCGATTACATGGATGAGATTGATAATAAAGTGGAGGCAAAATTTAGCTTGTTACAAGATAAGCTCGACTTGTTACTCAAGCAGAGCACTCCTACCCCAAGTCGATCAAATGCCGATCATGCATGTGGAACATGCGGAGAAAAGGGACATATGTCGCTGCAATGTCCGGGAGAAGAAGTAAACGCTGCAGGAAATTGGAGCGGACAACAAGGGGTTCATCCGAATCTCCGTTGGAAGCAACCGGAGGAGCATTTTCAGCCTAGGAATCCGCCTCAAACCCAATTTCAGCAACCATATCAGCAGCAACATGGCTATCAGCAGCCATACAATCCTCCTAATCATAACAACTATCAGCAGACGTATAGACCCCCGCACCAGAGGCAATTTCAGCAGCAGAACGCCCAGCCTGCCCATTTTCAGCAGCAGAACGCCCAGCCTACCCATTTTCAGCAGCAGAACGCCCAGCCTGCCCAGTCGGAACAGCAGAGCCCTTTAGAAAAACTCTTGGCCGAGATGGTTTCTTCGCAGAAAGATACCACCGCATTTCAACAACAAATGCAGCGGGAAATTAATCAGACCAAGAAGGATCAGCAAGCTACGATGGAGAATTTGGCTAAGCAGATGAATAAGCTAAGTTCTGCAATACAAGAAATAAAGACTTCCCAAGGACAGCTTCCAGCTCAAACTCAGCAGAATCCTAATGCCCACAACTGCAATCAGATTACGCTGCGTGGAGGGAAAGAATTACCTGGCCCGACTGTACAGGTAAGACACCCAGAGAAGTCAGCAGAGAAGAAGAAGGCTGCTGAACAGCCTCTACCATCAGAAAGTTCAAAGGAACAATATGCTGAAGATCCAGAACAAGAAAGAGATGAGGAGCACGTCCAAACTGGCCAGTCAGAGCATGAAAATCTGATTCCGCCACCTTTCTCCGAAGCTTTAGAAAGGAAGAGAACGCCAAACAAGGAAAACATGGATTACATGAAGTTGTTCGAGAAGTTGGAAATAAATATCCCTTTCCTTGAAGCCGTAAAGATTCCCAAGTTCGGGAAATTTGTGAAGGACTTCATAGCTGGAAAAGTTCCCAAGTCTGGTAAGGTTTTGTTCGATCACATTGTATCGGCAATTATACGAGAAGATGCTTAGGCTAAATGTGCCGACCCGGTATGTTCACACTTTGCCCGTCTAATGGGTGATGTCATGATTAAACAAGCCATGTGTGATCTAGGAGCATCTATAAATGTTATGCCTTTATCTGTATATAATCAATTGGTAGGAGCTGAGTTAATATCCACTAAGGTGATTATTCAATTAGCGGATAGGTCATGCATTGCTCCAATTGGTTTACTTGAAAACATTTTGGTCAGAATCAACAACTTTGTCTATCATGCTGATTTTTATGTGATTGATACAAATGATAAGCAAGTTGAAGGAACTCGCAGGAGTGTTATTAGGAGACCGTTTTTAAAGACTGTAAAGGCAATAATTAATGTGGATGAAGGTTCAATAAGTGTGGCATATCATAATGAAACTTATGTTCATAAAATATTTGAAGCACTTAAGAAACCCTACGATCATGAAAATGAGAATGCTTTTTCTACTGACTCCATTGATGAAATTGTCCAAGAATATCTTGAGACGTATGTGGTGCGGGACAAAATGGAAGTTACCTTGACTCAAGGATCGACCGAAGCGGACCTCGAAGGTATGAGAGACGAAGAAATCGAGAGAGAGCATCTCGGCTTTGTACGCAACTCCAGAACTACAAGCGTCGGCGGTATGTCTCAACCGCCCATACAGGACGCTTCGAAAAAGCTGCTGCCGTCAATCATCAAGGCACCAAAACGGAGCTTAAGCCACTTCCAACAAATCGAAATATGCCTATCTCGGAGAGAATGAGACGCTGCCCGTCATCATTAATAAAGAGCTTGATGAAGATCAAGAGAAGGCGTTGTTGGAAATTACGAAGAAGCACAAGAAGGCCATAGGTTGGACTCTAGCCGACATTACCGGCATTAGTCCCGACATATGTGAACACTCCATCCTCATGGAGCCGGATAGCAAACCTTTCCGAGACCATCAAAGAAAACTCAATCCGAACATGAGAGAGGTCGTGTTGAAGAAAGTATTAAAGCTCTTATCCATGGGTATTATCTATCCCATATCGGATAGCAAGTGGGTAAGTCCTGTACACGTTGTGCCCAAGAAGTCCGGATTCCAAGTTGTCGAGAATGAGAAGAACGAGTTGGTTCCGGTACGCTTAGTGACGGGATGGCGCATGTGTATCGATTATAGGAAGCTCAATGCCGCGACGCGTAAAGACCATTTCCCGCTTCCATTTGTCGACCAGATGCTCGAGAGACTTGCAGGGCAAGCTTATTTTAGCTTCTTGGATGGATACAGTGGCTATTTCCAAATCCAAGTGCGAGAAGAAGATCAAGATAAGACGACGTTCACATGCCCATATGGAACGTTTGCTTACCGAAGAATGCCGTTTGGATTATGCAATGCGCCGGGCACCTTTCAACGATGCATGATGAGCATATTCTCGGACCTCATCGAGATGTGCATAGAGGTCTTCATGGGCGACTTCACCGTTTACGGTGACTCTTACACTTCGTGCTTGAAGAACCTCGACAAAGTCCTAGCTCGTTGTGTTGAGAAGAATTTGGTATTGAATTACGAGAAATGCCATTTTATGGTGACCGAAGGAATAGTACTCGGTCACGTCGTTTCTAAAAGAGGAATAGAAGTCGACAAGGCAAAAGTGGAGGCCATCGCAAAATTTCCATATCCGACAAATACGAAGGAAGTTCGTGGTTTCTTAGGACACGCCGGCTTCTATCGGCGTTTCATAAAGGATTTCGCAAAAGTTGCTCAACCACTAACAAACCTACTTCACAAGGATGTCAAGTTCGAATTCGATACTAAGTGTAAGGAGGCCTTCACTATCCTTAAGGGCAAGCTTACAACAGCCCCTGTGATGCAAGCCCCGAACTGAAATAAGCAATTCGAGATTATG
This sequence comes from Lavandula angustifolia, assembly GCA_028984105.1. Taxonomy (NCBI): domain Eukaryota; kingdom Viridiplantae; phylum Streptophyta; class Magnoliopsida; order Lamiales; family Lamiaceae; genus Lavandula; species Lavandula angustifolia. Next base: position 21,312,914 of record CM054812.1, on the reverse strand, counting down.
TGCGATGCTTCTGACTGTGCAGTCGGGGCAGTGCTGGGACAGAAAAATGGAAAGGAAAGTCATGTGATATATTATGCATCCAAGACATTAAATCCAGCCCAAAGCAACTATTCCACCACAGAGAAGGAGCTGTTAGCTATCGTCTTTGCCTTCGACAAGTTTCGTTCTTATTTACTTGGCTCAAAAATCATAGTGTATACCGATCATGCTGCCGTCAAACATCTCCTTGCCAAGAAAGAAACAAAGCCGAGACTCATCCGATGGATTCTTCTCTTACAAGAATTTGATTGGGAAGTTGAGGACAAGAAAGGAGCTGAAAACTATGTGGCAGATCACTTGAGCCGATTAATTCAAAAAGACGATGGAGAGCCGATTAAGGAGATTTTTCCCGAAGAGCATTTATATGTTGTTCGCGAGACGGTGTCCAGCCTTGCCAAGCTTCTGCCAGCACAGTATTTTACAGTTGGAGTCCAGAAAGTGTCTCGGCTGCCCAGTCAAGACAACTCTGAAACAGAATTGCTGAAAGTCGTGGGTAACACTTCTAAATTACCTTGCTTTGCTAATATTGTGAATTTCTTGACTTCTAAGCAGCTTCCACCCGAGTTCACTCATGCCCAAAAGGCAAAATTGAAGAGCGAGTGTAAGCAGTACTTTTGGGACTCTCCAATCCTTTGGAAAATGGGAGTTGATCAGGTTATCCGAAGATGCATTCCAGAAGAAGAGCAAGGCGACATCCTTCACCATTGTCATTCATCCGCTTATGGAGGACACTTCGGACCAAAACGAACCGCAAGGAAAGTGTTGGATGCGGGTTTCTTTTGGCCGAGCTTACACCTTGACGCCTATAAGTACTGTAAGTTATGTGCACGTTGCCAAATGACCGGGAATATATCTATGAAGGATGAAATGCCCCAAAAGCCCTTGAGATTTTGTGAGATATTTGATGTATGGGGTATGGACTTCATGGGTCCGTTTCCTAGCTCAAATGGTAACATGTACATTTTACTTGCCGTTGATTATGTTTCTAAATGGGTTGAGGCAAAGGCTACAAAAATTAACGACTCTAAAGTGGTTGCAGGATTTCTTCGAACTAATATCTTTTGCAGATTCGGCGTACCAAAAGCCATCATAAGTGATCGAGGAACACATTTCTGCAACCGTACCATAGAGTCGTTGATGAAGAAGTATGGAGTAGCCCATCGAGTTTCTACAGCTTACCATCCACAAACGAATGGGCAAACTGAAGTGTCAAATCGAGAAGTTAAGTCTATTTTGGAGAAGACGGTCAATTTATCAAGGAAAGATTGGAGTATGAGGCTGGACGATGCCTTATGGGCTTACCGTACAGCTTATAAAACTCCCCTCGGTATGTCTCCATATAGATTGATTTTCGGTAAATTATGTCACTTGCCTATACAGTTGGAACACAAGGCCTGGTGGGCAGTACAGAAAATCAATATGGATATGCCGAAAGTGCTAAGGAGAGGAAATATCAGCTTCAAGAGCTTGAAGAAATACGGTTAGAATCCTATGATGCGGCTATGAGATACAAAGATCGCACAAAGGCGTGGCATGATAAAATGATCCGTATGAAGACTTTTGAAGTGGGCCAGCTAGTATTGCTTTACCAATCACGCCTACGCATTATGCCCGGAAAACTCCGCTCAAGATGGATAGGTCCATTCCGGGTGTGTTCTGTCTGGCCAGGTGGAGCAGTGGTGATACAGAAATTGGACTCCGACGAGACTTTTACTGTCAACGGTCATCGTCTGAAGATTTATCATGCGGCCGCAAATATAGAAGATATGGACGAGCAAAACTTGTCCATTCCCACGTATTTTTGACTTTTTGAAGAGGAGGTCTAGCCGAAGACTCTAAAGAAAGGCGCTTCCGGGAGGCCACCCGTTATATTTTCCGATTTTCTTTGATTTATTTTTCGTGTTTTTAGTTTGATTTTATGCTTGGTGTTGTTTCTTTTATTTTTCAGAAATTTTGCTAAGGAAGGAATTGGGGATAAAAGTGCAAGGAAAGGAGTTGGAGGAGTAAAGATGAAGAAAAGAAGACTTAGAGGTCTACATTGCAATTTTCAAAAATACCAAGGGACCCAATTGTAGTGAGGGAACGAATTTTGGGAACTCAATTGCATAAAAGCCAAACATTTGGAGCCAATTGATGTGAAGAAAAATATGGGGCCGAATTGAAAAGAAGGAGGGACCGAATCTTTTAACTGTACAGTTGGGAGGACCTGATTGCAAAATTCCCTTGTATAAAAGGGGAGAAAATCTCAAACCCTACCATTTTCTACTCTTCAAATCTCCCTCCTAAGAAACCGCCGCCCACTACTTCCCTCTATTCTAAAACCGTTTCCTCCTCCACAAGTCCTCCTCCCTGCACAGTCGAGAGATAGCAGCCATGCCTCCGAGAAAGAAGAAATCCGTCTTATCCGCTGCTTGCTCGCCGGTTCCAAGCCGCATAGCCTGATCGATCAACACAGCGCCGCCGAGATGCAGCCGCTACTCACCAGCAAGCCGCACCACCGCCGGAGCTTCCCCTCATTGTGTATGAACCACCACCTCCGCCGGAGTTTACCTATGTGGAACCAAATCCACCACAAATGGCAGAAGAAGCAGGAAGTCACTATGCCACGGAGTCTACATCTCCGTCGAAACCGCCACGCCGACGGTTACGAAGACACACCGGCGCTGCTACCTCGCAGAAACCGCCACGTGAACCAACTCCTGATCCTACTCCCGAACCGACGCCTCAACCGACACCGGAGCTAACACCTCAACCGTCACCGGAGCCGACGCCTCAGCCGACGCCCGATCCCACGCCTCCGCCGTCTCCACCACATCGTTCGAGAGCCCGAAACTCGAAGGCAAGTCGCGCGGATGGTGCTTCTTCGTCAAATCCGCCGCCCAAATCTCCGCAAACTCTATATGAGTGGTTGCCCTTCCTTGAGTTTCAACATCCACCACCACCACTCAATTACTATGAAGGAATTAATTGGACCGAAAGCTTGCGAGAGGAGTTGCCGAGCCAAGAGGAAGAAGACTTGGACTACAAGTCCGATGATCACGATGGCAACTTTGAAGACGATTTCAACATGAATTATTTGTCTCTTGCCGATTCCGAATCCTCTTCAGCCCTTCCACGAGAGGCGGAGTATGGAAACCGAGTGGTTATCCGTATTGACTCACCGGCAGCCGTCCATGCACTCTCTCAATTTGAGATCGAGTACATGAATTTGCGTCTCCTAGAGCGCGAGGGCAAAGATTTCCGAAGTGGCCGACTCCTTGACCGTACGTTCCTTCGCACGGCAGGTATCATCGCACCTTTCTTTCAATATTTTCGAAATATTGGTTGGACATGGTTGCTTGAGTCGCATCATTATCCATGCTATAAAGAGGTTGCAAGTGAGTTCTTTAATACTTTTCATTTTGAGGGTGATAAGGACTTGGTTACTCCGTGTATTGAATTTCGTTTGTTTGGTGGAACTTATCATATGAGTGTTGCTGAGTGGAATGCTAGATTAGGTAGTTGCACGTTTAATGATTATTACTTAGGTCATTTTGAGATGGGTTGTCATAGTATACCGAGCAAGGATCCAAGCTATATAGGTTCACGGGCCGCGTGGAGGCTTCTCGCCCCAAGCGACCCGGATGAGTTTGTTACCTCCGGTTCACATGTTAGTTTTATAGAGGATCCTGCCCTTCACATGTGTCATCAATACTTAGCCCACAATTTGGTCGGAAAGAGTACATCTTTTGAAAAGGTGAGTGCAAACGAGTTGTATTTTCTTTGGTGCATGGTTAATAGGAGACTCGTTAACTTAGGTTGGTGGATTGCGCATAACATGTTTATAATTGCTAGTCATACCGTGCTTCACATGACTCTATGCCATCTTCTTGCCACGTTCATTGAACGTAACTTTATCGTCCAAGATGCCGGTTATTTGACTAGGGTAGAACCACCAACTTTGTTTGATTGGTCTTTGTTGAGACACACTCGCCTTCTGTACCAACTGCCTAACCGGGAGATCCAGTTTTATCCACCGGGACCTCGTGTCTCGAGTGCCTTTACTTCGCAGGGACGGGATACGGTGCGGACGCTAAGGACGGATCTCGGATTCCCTTAGACGCGAGTAGATCGCCTCCGCCACACGATTATGAGCGGGCTCGCCTCGCTTTGCCCAGGCGAGGCGACCGGTGACTTGTCTTCCCCCATTTTATTTTATTTTCGCTTTTTTGTCTTTTTGTTTTGTGTTTTTGAGTCTGTTTTTTTTTTTTTTTTTTTTTTTTGTGTTTTCTTGTTCTTACACTTGATAGGGATCAAGTGTAAGGAGGGGTGTTTCTTTTGTTTTTATTTGTCCTTAGTTTTCGTAGTTTCTTACACTTGGTAGGGACCAAGTGTAAGGAGGGTGTTTGTGTCTTTATTTTGTCATGCCTTCTCCCTTGTTTTGTCTTTTCTCTCTTGCTCGAGGGCGAGCAAGGTTTAAGTGTAAGGAGGGGGGGTATTTTGTGTCGAAGCATGCCAAAATTTTTGATTTTCGAAGTGCCGTTTTTTATGATCGAGCTTGTCTTATTCATGCTTTTATTTTCAATATGCTAGCTTGTAAACTTTGTGAAGAGTAGATCTAGGCACGTATGTGTATGTAACTTGGGATGACGAAAAATAAACCTTGTTGGATCGAAATTTATAACCACTCACTTAAATAAGATTTGAGCCTTAAAGTAGGACACTTCCTACTATTCTTTTGAGAGTGTTTATCCACAAAGTCGCAATATGTTTGAATCACTTGTTATAAATGATAGGAGGCACAATATGTTTGAATCACTTGTTATAAATGATAGGAGGCACTAGGGATTCTTAAAGCCACACGGCCGCGACAAAATATTTCCTACCCGAAATTATCCCTTAGTGAACCAATTTGAGCCTTGACCGAATTTCTTTGATTTGAGTTAGTAAAATTTTAGCCAAGGCCATTTTAAACTTTCTCTTGACCCGTGTCATTGCATGTTTTACGAACTCTTTTGTGCGAGATAGTTAAAATCGAAGTGAATTACATACATCTTCTACCTGCCCAGATATAGACATGCTTGCGAAAGAATCGAGATGGGATAAAAGTCTAAGTATAAAAGCGCTCAATATAAGCGAGAATTGAAAGTGTCCTTGTTTGTACAATTGAAACAGTTTGTGCCAGGTTGCGAAAGAGAGTTTATGCCACGAATGTTAAAAAAAAAAAAAAAAATCCCGAATAAGATACGTGGCGGGAAAGAAAGAAAAAATGGGTACATAGTATTGATTTTGTAGCATGGATGTAAATTTTCTAAGTGGTGGGAGTTTTGCTTGACTTGACCGCACGGAGAGAGAGTTTTACATGCATAGCACTTAATTTGAATCTTAATGGAGCTTAGTACCCCTAGGGCCCTTACCAACATCAAATTGTCTAAGTCCTAAGCCCCATTACAACCGAATGAGAAAGACCTCATTGATATTGCTATTGTGATGATCTCTTATCGTGATTGCGTGGATTGTTTTCTTTGAGTGGCTTGAACCGGACCTAGATTAGTTGAGTGTAGAGTGAAACTTGAGGAGATCCGCATTGTTTAGATTTTGACCAAGTTGAAATATATGTGTTTAGTTTCGAAATTTGCATCGTTTGCTTGTTGGATGAGATTATGATTGCATGGTTTGATATTGCTTGGCTAGTGAATTGGTGCGAGAGAATTTCGAGTTGCTTGGTATGGCTTCTTGTCTTTGTTTTGTGAGTCCGTTGTTATTTTCTTTTTCGTTCGTGACGAGTCTTGTTTGTTCTTGTTCGAGTCTTGAGTCTTTTATTTTGAGTCTTGGGTCTTGGGGAAGACCAAAAATAATTAGGTACTTATCTTTTGCTCTTCTTATACTCGAGGGCGAGTATAGCTCAAGTGTAAGGAGATTTGATGAGTCAATTTCGTACCTAATTATTTCTATCCGAAAAGGTCTCTTAACTGTGCAGGTGAGACGTATTTGTTGGTAGTTATGCAGAAAATGAGCTGATTTGGCACGACACCAGGAGATGATGTGTCAATGCAATTTACAGCTGGAATGGCGAGATTTTGAGTGGTTTTGGCCGAAGAAAGGAAGAAGGAAAGAAAAGGATCTAGAAAGGAAAGAGAGAGGAAGGAAAGAAGAAGATAAGGAAGGATTAGCTATTTCCATATCTAACAAGATCCTTTCCTTATCTATCAAGAAACCCTAGATTTGATCTAGGTATTATAAAAGGAGGATTGGAGCACGAAATTCAGAGAGCCCTTACACACGTATACAGCGCCGTGCATACCTTTCCACCTCGGAGACTCATCCTTTCGATCCGATTAACTTACCACCGCCACCGAACTCGCCGAAGCCAAACGCCGCCGCCGCCGAGAAGATCACAACCACCAGCCTTCCGATCAATTCATGCTATCAGTAGTTTTATGTTTAAGAAACAAACACTTCTATGCTTTCGTATTTTAGTTTTCAGTTTCGGATTCTAGCTAGTTTTATTATCGTTTTGATTTCGTTTCTAGTTTTATGTTCGTTTCGTAAGACCGACTGCTACAGTACTTTTAATCTAGTTTTAAGTTGAGTTTTAATTCAGTTTACTTTTGGTTTAAGATTCATTATTATCGTTTTCGGTTTATAGTTCGTTATCTTTAGTTTAATTTCGTTTACGTGCATGCTAGGGTTAGAGTTACAAATGGTGCATGTTCTGATTTGCAGGGTGTCTTATCTGTGCAGTCAGGACAGTACTATGAGTAGCTAAACTTTCAGTGGTCTGGCAGGATGTAAACGCACACGTGAACAGTACATGAGGCTTAGGTTCTAATAATTAATCAAAGAGTTTCGGGTTAATTCTGGTTTATTTAATCTGACTAGTAATTTAGGATTGGCCACCTTAAGTTGCGTAGTTTGTAGCTAACTTAGTACTTCCATCGTTTCTCGTGGAACAAGGCTAGGTAAGTAGCAAAGTTATTCATTAGAATAATTGGATTAAACCGGTAGGAGACTATTAGATACCCAACATACGAGTAGGCTCCTATACTAGGCTCCCTTAGTTCGATAAAGCTGTTTAGCTATTAAATCTATTGATTGCCCAACAACGTAGGTTGTAGCTAAATTAGGGAAGCGATCGTTTCGATGTCCAACATGGCGGTTACCGACTAAGTAAGTGGGAGTAAGGATTACGCGAGTTTAAGTTACGGTAGTCTATAACTAGTTGATCCATGAGATTAATTCATTTTATGTGCCAAGGATTGGAATTACGTGTGTGTGAATATTCTGCTGGACCCATCTCTTATCTTCCTAGTTAAAATAGTTTATTTTCAGTTTCAGTTTCTGCAATTTGTTTCAGTTTTAATAAGTTCTTAGTTTAGTTAAAAACCCAAAACTTGCGTGGTTGCTAACCAAACCCAAGATAAGTAGAAAAATGATATGTCTAGTCCTCCGTTCCCTCGTGTTCGATACCCCGTAAACTATACCGATATAATTCTCTATTTTTGCAGGACTATTTGGTGCAATACAGCGATCACCAGACATATTAAACAAGAAATTCTTGATAAGAGTCGATTGCAAATCTGCAAAAGATATACTATTTAAAGACGTTAAAAATGTTGCTTCAAAACAAATCTTTGCTAGATGGCAATCTATTTTAGCATGTTTTGATTTTGATATTGAGCATATTGCAGGGAAAAATAATTCTCTACTAGACTTTTTAACACGAGAATTCTTGCAGGGACAATCGGTGGAAGCGGATTGTCAAAAGACAAGCACATGCTAAAAAAGCCTACGGCCCGGTAAAAAAGACCAATGTTAATCTTGTCCAAAAACAATCGAAACCAAAGCAAAATATTGCTTGCGGCAAGTACAAACCCTGCTGAAGATTTATCCAAATTTGATCCTAATACGGAATTCAAGGATGTGATGAAGCTTATGATCTTCAATATTATAAAGATGCTATTTTCCTCCAAAGAGGAAATAGAGACGAGATAAAATATCCATATCTTATATCTGGGGTTATTAATTGTTTTCCTGTTGAAAGAGATCTAAAAGGTCTATCCCCACTACAAATTGCACAGGGTCATCTTAATAAAGATCTCCCAAATCATTTTGGGAAGAAAACCCGAGAATATTTTGAAGCAATTCTCGTTGAGACAGCCTCTGTTGAAATTCAGCATGCTACGAAAAATCAGAAGGAAATTGCCTTTTCCAAATTTCTAATCAAAAGAATTCTTATACCCTCTAATTGGGGAGTTCCCTTGCATCAGGGACGACAACTTGAAACCTATCAAGGTTTCCCCAATTATTACAATTATCATGATTATATCAAAGCATGAGAAAATACCTTTATCTACGAGAATTCTTCTCGTAAGCATTCATGGTGGATAAAATTCACTCTTGATGATGTAAATCAATTTATTCCAAATTGGTTTTTATCATTCTTTTTCTCCTGGGGGGCATCTCCTATCATTTTCCCCCGAATGATTAAACGAGTATGGGAAAAATTCCATGAAACCAATAGTCAATTTGACAGTCATCCAGCTGTTCTCCAATTCATGAACCATTATGGGATTTCATGGATTATTAGATGGGATTATATCCTGCAGAATACAAGATTTCTGAAAAAAGAACAGAAGTTCACCATTAATATGCTTCAACGGAGAATACTTCTTAAATGGTGGCCTAAAGAAGACTTCTTTGGAGAAGGAAAAGTGTTTGATAGAAAAGGAATTTTTTTTCCTTACAAGAAACTTCGTCATCTTCATCCGACGAAGTGAAATCTTGGTTCCAATCACTAGAATTAGTAATTGAATCAACCTTTTCTTTAAGAATCTTAATATCAGATTTTATCTGATTAAGCTCGCTTTGTAACTCATTTATAGTAGGCTCTCTTTCCTTTTGAGAAGCTCTATCAAGAATTTTTACATAGGAATATAATTCCTTCTCTTGATTGACTTTTGTTGATAATTTTGATTGACCTATTTTAGGTTCTTTTGAATTAATTGCAAAAGAAAGATAATGCTCAATAGCTTTCCTTTTTCTAAAGGATCGATGTCGATCAATTAGATCAAGAATAAAACTTTCTTCCATAGAGATAACATTTATTTCTAATCCCATAAAATTTATGAGACATTCATCACAATCACAATCTGATTTACAACTTTGTATATCGGACTCAATTTCATTTTCTCTCGATTCGGAAGATTGAAAAGAATGCAGTAATAACTCGATGAAGATCTCTTCATCTGGTTCTTCTTCATTAAAAAGTATATTGCAAAGGGATTCTTTTAAATCTCTATCAATATTAAGATTATTAATCTTCTTTTTAACATAACATTTGTTAGCTTTGTGGCCAATTTTACCACATTTCCAACAAAGCTGGTTGAGCTTCTTTATTAGAGGCTTTAGGATATTTCTTCTTTATATCCTTTGGAAGTCCTTTAGTAGACTTTTTTCTCCTATTAGAGAAATTTTCCGTAGGAAAAAACTTTTGCTTCTTTTTAAGCTTGTGTTTTTTGTTTATTCTATCGCGATAGGACTCAGTTTCAAGCCCGATTTGTTCGCAAAAATTGCCAATAATATTTCTATTTTCATTTCTTTGTAATTCAAGTTGTCTTTTCAACTTGATATCATTACAAAGAACCATTCCTTCGTTGTAATTTCGCGAAATATCACCATAGGAAAGATTTTCCCGGAGAATTTCTCCATGTGCCGTTTTTGCTTTTAATTTGTTTAAAACCTTTTCCGCAAAAAGCGGTGGTAATCCTGCAATAAATTTTTCTTTCCAAAAATTCATATTACAGTCATTCCTGGTTAAAACCTTGGACATAAAGACATCTTTATACCATCTAAAATCAGATAGTGTTCGACATCTTAAATTTAATAATTGCTTATTAGATCTATCAAGTTGAAGAGTATTAGCTCCAACAAAATTTGATAATATTGTATGAATAAGTGTATTAACCGCATCTGATTCTTCTCTTTGAGAGATAGGATCAAATAAAGTAGCATTAAGAATTTTATTCTTTGCTTCTTTTGAAATATAAAAATCCCACCAACCTTGAAGTTGGCCCGTGAACCCAAGTAATAATGGCACCGAGCAATCGCCTATCATTATTTTCTTTTAGCTTGGCGGCAGATGAATAAATAAGCATTTGCTTTGCCATAGTTTTAATCTGATATTCAGATTTACCATCAAGGTTCCACTCAGTGATTGATTCACCACTGTAATTTACAAATTATTTTTCTTCTTCAATTTGAAGATCAATTGGTGTAGAACGTTTATAATATGGTTTAATTATTGAGATCTTTTCAAGTTTATTAACTTGAGTCTCATCTTCAGATGTTTCTGAATTATTATCTTTCGAAATCATCGAGATAATTTCTGAGCTAGAAGCTTCAGTTTTAATATTTATTTTTTGAAGTCTTGTAATCAATCCTTCAAGAAATTCTTCATCCTTTTTAGAATTTAAATGGAATTTTTCCTTCTTAAGATTAGGAGGAGGTTTTATCATAATCGTATCTGAACATTTTAGCTCAGTCTTTTTTGGAAACAAAATTTCTTCAATTCTATTGGTCTGATTTCCAATAGTATGTAAAGCTAAATTTGTAAAATTGTTTTGTTGAACAATATGATCAAAATCAGCTTTTCCTGTTTCCGATTTAATAGGAACAACATAAATATCTTTTCCTCCTTTTTTAATTTGTAAGGTCGAAAAAGGGGGATGAATCTCATTAGATTCTTCTCCTGTTTCATGAATAAAATTTTTATAACTTTTTTCAAGAACAGAAATAAATTCTTTATCTGAGAAATTTGGAAATTCCTTTTTTCTTGCAGGAAAATAAATGTTTTCAAGTCAGATAAAGAAATCTACTTTTAAATTAGTAGTTTTTCTCCATTCCTCATATCTTTTAGAATATAAGGTTTTTTGTTTTAAAGAAAGGTCGCAAAGAAACCATTTTCTTTTATAAACATTTTCGGTTTTGTTTAAACTTTTTTGGATAGCTTTAGAGATAAACTTTTCTTTTATCATGAAAACATTGTACCCAAAATCTGAAAAAGTTGGTGATCCAGGATTTCTGGAGCTTTCGCTTTTAGGCATTTCAACCTTATATTCAGGCTGAGAGATTTGATCTGGAGTTGTATTAATTCCAGAAATACTCATTTTTTCATGATTCGTATAAGGGACAGAGGATGTAGAGCTTCTAGCATCTTCATCCATCTTTAGTTTAAATCTTCTTTGAGAAGCAAACTTAATCTCAGCATCTCCATCAACGTATTGTATAATACGTTCCAACTTTCTATTTTCTTTTTTAATTGGAGGAGAGACGTTTTCAAGCTTCCATGTTTCTGGAAGACTTACTTGATTCCATAATATAGTTTTAGGAACAACAATATTACTTTTAGTAACATCTGTTAAGAAAAGAGTAGTTTCTCCTTTCTTTGAACAAAGTTGTTGAGACTTAACATTAAATCTCGAGATTGTTGTATTCATAACTTTATAGTAAATTCTATAAACGAGAACAATATTCTCTGATTCTTCTTTCATTTTGTACCCCGATGTCTTAATATTAAGAGTGAGGGCATCCAAAATATTTGGATCTGAAAGAGATAAAGGATAATTTGGAAAACAACTGAAATATATTGGTCCTTCACAAAGTGTGGACTCAATTATTCCAAGAAGAGAATCTTCTAGATTCAGATGCCTTTGATCTCTGACCATAATTAAGGCACTAACATTTAATCCATCTCTAGTTAATGGCTTAATTCCGATTTGGACCATTCCAAGATGTATAAATTTATATTTTTCTTTATGAACTTCAATCATATTTTTTGAAAGAAGTGATCGAGAATCATATCCTCCTTTTAGAGGAATAGTTTCTTCAATTGTTTTTATAACATAATCGCTTTGAAATTCAAAGCTTCCTTTTTTGTAAACTTTAAATTTTGAAACTTCTGGTAGTCTTGAAGACTTTTATCAAAATTTTCAGAATAAACAATTTCTTTGTTCTTATTAAGAACATTTTTGGAAGATTTCTCCATAGAAAGAGTATGAAATAATTTCTTCATTGGATCCGGAGATACTGTCAAAGCTTTACTCCTACCTTTTGCCTTCACCTAAGGACTTACAGGCTTTACGGATACTCGACTTAGAGCAGGGCTCGTGTAGAGCTTCAGGATCACAAGAATCAATTGTTTCAGACTCTCAATTGAGAAATTTTCTCTTAGCCTAACTTGGCTCGGATACTATATATATATATATATATATATATATATATATATATATATATATATATTTGCACATGTAATCTTTTATCTTGTACATAAATTAGATTGTCTAGTATGTTGTAGATCACAGACTACTCAATTGGTTGACCTGACAAGATATACATTTATCAGAGCTGAAACAACTTTACGATAAGATGTCGATATAAGTTGTAGTCTAGATAAGAAGTGATTTGTCTTGACTGCTTGTCTATACTGGTACATTGAAGGTGGTGTATTGACGGATCATAATGAGATGTGTTCTCCTTACTGACCTTAGTGGAGAACCAAGATCTCGGTGACTTAGCTGGTTTTAAGCTTGGTAAGACTTCAGCTGAGTACATTTGGCTGTCTATCACTTTGACCTACTATGGTGAACGTCATCGCGACCGGATCTACTTATCTGGGGTGGTAGTAGTCATTTGTGACTTAGGCTGGTTGTCTGTATCTTGTAACCGCATCCTAGTAAAATGGATTGATAATATCCCCTGAGGAACTTGTAAGGTTTATCACACTAAACCCGACCGGTTGATTAAGTTTGGATGTGTCAATAAGATCGAGTGATACTACTCAGGAATATAATAAGATGTTAATTAATTTAAGCTATCAGTGAGATTAATTAGTTAACGGGTATTTCTATCTTAAATACGGGGATCGATTAAGTCTAAAATACAAGTCCATTCTCAAATTGTGATAATGGGGTAAGTTAGCACAGATTCTCTATTGGAATGAATATGTGTTTATTAATTGATTTTGCTCTGGGCTGAGCATAGATAATTAATTGATTTGAGACTCGACTTTATTTTTTGAATTGGATTCATGGTCTGGCCCAATTAGTTGCACAATTATTTATTGTCTCTCAAAAATAACTATTAATAGATTAATGTATTTTGCATTATTTAATAATGTTATTTATCTGGAATTAATTGGATTTAATTGATATATAAAAGTAGTCCAGCAGATTAATTTATTATATTATCGGTCAATTGATGTGGAAGCCCATTAGAAGTTTAATTAAATTATTGGGCTACAAATATTAATATAATATAAGCTTTTAAAGCCTATATATATTAATATTCTGTTCATAAACGCGCAAGTAAGAACATAGAGAAATAATTTTATTTTTTCTTCAATTCTCTGACCACATGGAGGAAGAAAAGGGTCGGGATACAGATCTAAAGATCTGAACAATAGCAAAAATTAGAGCTACTACAACATACGAAGGAGGCAGATAAATCCAGTTCCTTCAGTTTGGTATCAGAGCCTGGTTTGGGCTCTATTTTTTCTTTTTATGAGCATGTTTAGGTCTTTATCCGTCGTTATCGGGTTAGTTTCGTGTTTGGGTCGCCTCCGTGCCACTATTTTGACCCCTTTCTAACGTTTTCTCCTGAAAAAATCCACGAGTAGTTGATAGGACCAATGTGTTATGTGTTTATACTATTATTATGCTGTAATTTTGGTCCGGGGTGCATGAAAATCGAGGCGGATGACAAAACCCCAAATTAGCCGAAACCCTAGTTTTCTTGGGTTTCACCGCCACTTGCGGCGGTGCATCCGACCTCCTCTAACGAAGCGGCTTGTGCCGTTTTGTTCATCTTTTCACGAGCTTCACGTCGATATGTCGTATGGTGTCATCCGACCTCGGATGCGACTGGAATCGACGTTAAAAGATGGTTGCTCAATTTAGATTCTTTCTGGCGATTCGTTTGAAATTCAAAAATTTGATGAACTTATCTCGGCCGAAATCCATTACACAGTGGTCATGAGTGTTCCAATTATGTTTTCCGTCATTCAATTGATCGAATCGGGGCTCAGGACAGATTAATTTGGGCGGAGAATGGCTCGCCGGCAATGGGTTCGAAACCTTGCAGTTTCACGTTGCGACGGCAACACGACGGGAAAGGCATGAGGAGGCGGATGAGGGCCGCGACTGGTGGAGGAGGAAGCCCATCGCGTTCCCAGATCTGGTTTCACTATTCGTAAACCACCCGGCGACGTGGGCAGTTCCAGGTCGCTCCAAGTGGCGGCGCGGGGAAGGGACGATAGATTCTGGTTCGCCGTCTCCCAGAGGTTCTCTTAATGTCGGCTGTAGGTCGAGAACCGACCCAGAACGTCGGCGGCGCGAGGAGCAGCGGCGGTTGGGGCTTACATCAGCCTTTGGGCTGCTGACGTGAGCCATTGCTGACATGGCGTGTATACATGGCTGCCACGTGTCTAACACGTGGCAGTCACCCTTGGTGACGTGGCAATGACGCAACAACTTTAGATTCAATGAAGTTCGTGTATTTCAACGAAGATTTTGAAGACCGAAGAGTAGTATTTTGATCGGGCATTGTAATAGATTGAAATTACGTGGTTTTAAGCCCGATAACGACGTTTTTATTTCCTATTTTTGAATGTATTTATTTTTTTTCTTTAGCATGTGATTATGTGTTTAATTGCGCTTAGAAAAACATGAAAATAGAATTTACGTCATATTAAGCATGTTTAATTTTTCGCGAACACATTTTATTATGTGCGTTTAGAAAAGCATGCTTTAGGATTATGTGGATATGCACGATTCAACAAACCCCTTTTGAACAAAAAGACTAAGCAAGAATTAAATTAAGTATTTAATTAGATTCCATCAATTAGATATTAAACTTTTAATGGGACCTCCATTTAATTGGACTCTACATAAAAATAGTAAGATTATGTTAGTAAACGTTCACTTTCGTGGCTTGCTTGCATCTTTGAGCTACAAGTTTTGTGAGATGAGTTTTGCAAAATAATATTTAATTATTATAGAGTAGTGGGAGCGAAACCGTAAACGTCCACCTGTGTGGCTTGCGTGCCTAGTAAACACGAGTACTCTAGAAGATAATAATTAAATAGGATGACTAATTATATCAAATTGAATGTGGCATGGTTCTCGTAAGTAAAATAATTTCAAGAATTTGATTCTATTTTGGTCAATGCGGGTACAATTCACTTCCCGCGCTTTAATCTTAATAATGACATGGCCCAGAATATTGAACTATTAATTCCATTTGTCTTAAGAATCTAGGCGTGGATTGGAATTAAAGAGCTAGGTAAATAGCTTGATATGATACACTATCAACATTCTCATTAACTAAAGGATTTCAGAAGGGAACAGTCGATCGGACTTTATTTCGGCTAATTATGAACAACAACCTTCTCCTAGTTCCAATGTACATTGATGATATTATCTTTGGCTCTATGTACGAAGGACTATGCAAGGAATTTAAATCAATGTTGACAAGTCAGTTCAAAATGTCCATGATGGGCGAATTGAACTACTTTCTTGGACTTCAGGTCAAACAGTCAATTGAAGGGATATTTACTAATCAGGCCAAATATGTTAAGGACTTAATTGCCAAATTCAGCCTGACAAATAGCAAACCAGTACAGATCTGCATGAATACGAATTGGAAGATGGAATCTGATGTAGGAGGAACCCATGTTAATCAGACTGAATAACAAGGAATTATTGGTTCTCTTCTCTATCGTGTGGCTAGCAGACTTTATATCATGTTCGCAGTTGGGGTCTATGCTCGCTATCAGGCTGACCCCAAGCTGAGTCATATGGAAGCTACTAAACGAATTATCCGCTACATCAAAGGAACTGTCAATCTGGGTTTATGATATCCCTCAGATGATAACTTAGAGCTCATTGGATATTCGGACGCTGATCTTGCTGGCTGTAAAATTCATCGAAAATCAACATCGGGAACATGTCAGTTCCTTGGAAATAAGATGATATCTTGGTTTTCAAATAAGCAAAACTCAGTCGCAATGTCTACTACCGAAGCTGAATATATGGCCGCTAGAAGCTGCTGTGCTCAGATCATTTGGGTGAAACGACAACGACGAGATTGTCAAGTCACAACGGTTGTAGTTCCTATCATCTGTGACAGCTCCAGTACCATATCTATCACTCAAAACCAGTTTTTCATGCACGATGCAAGCAAGTTCATATACGAGATCATTTTAAAAGAGACTTTGCTGAAAAGGGAGATATCAGACTGGAAAAGACAGAGACCGAACATCAAAGGGGTGACATTTTCACTAAAACTCTACCCGAGATGAGGTTCCTGCAACTCTTGATGGAACTCAGTCTGTTAGACCCTGGAGAACAAAACTCCAAGCCTTAATCAAGGGCGGAACAAAATTCATATTCATCCAGTCAGTAAACTTCTTCAGCCTGACTTCACTTGTGGTATCAGTCTGTTGCTAAATCTGACGAAGTGATTTACATTTTAAGACTCAATTCACATTCAATAACCTGTCATTTATTTCTAGTTCTTATTCAAAGCAAAACATTCCTTGTGAAGCCTGATGCTCATTTAAAGCACATCGTATCACATTTAATGCAACGCCCATATTCATCATAAAAAATCCCAAACCTTTACAAATCAACTTTGTCATCATTTATATTTTTATAAAATTTAATCTAAGGCATACCTCTTATTCTACACGATTTAATCGTGACCGTTCTTCAAAGACATGGCGATTCAAGTACTCTCTTCTCCACCATTTTAGTACTTTAAGTTTTCATAAATCTTTATCTCCTAAAACTCGGTCTCTCAAAAATTCTCTCAGCTCAAAACGTTTCAAAATTCTTATTAGCGTCTACACTAATCATGCTGGCGTGAAGCATCTACTCGCAAAGAAAGAAACAAAACCACGTCTTATACGTTGGATTTTGTTGCTGCAAGAATTTGATTGGGAAGTGCGAGATAAGAAGGGAGCTGAGAATAATGTAGCTGATCATTTGAGTCGTCTGGTTCACCCTGAAGATGCTGAACCAATCAAGGAATCATTTCCAGAAGAACATCTCTATTATTCTGCCACCCTAAGATTTGACAGCATGCTGCACTTGGCCAAGCCATCTGATGAAAATTCCACTACCAGCTTGTCCAAGTGGAACTACGAAACTGAGGCAGAATGTTATGCAATTAAAGGAAAGAATGGTAAAGTTTCGTGGTATGCCAATATTGTTAATTATCTCACTTCAAGGATGCTACCACCTGATTTTACCGTGGCTCAAAAGAGGAAATTAATGAGTGAATCTATGTATTATTTTTGGGATAATCCTATACTATGGAAAGTTGGAGCCGATCAAGTTATTCGAAGGTGTGTACCCGAGGAGGAACAATTCAAGATCTTGGACCATTGTCATTCATCACCATATGAAGGATATGGAGGAGTTAAGCGTACTGCACGAAAGGTTCTCGGTTGTGGATTCTTTTGGTTAACATTGAATTGAGATGCTTATGAGTTTTGCAAGAGTTGCAAACGCTGCCAAATGCTTGGTAATATTGGTCCAGGAGACGAGCTACCTCAACATCCGATGCGCTTTTGTGAAATATTTGATGTGTGGGGCATGGATTTTATGGGACCCTTTCCTAGCTCGTTTGTAAATCTTATATACTCTTAGATGTGGATTATGTGTCCAAGTGGATTGAAGCTAAAGCAACTCGCTCCAATGATTCCAAGGTAGTTGTTGGATTTCTTAAATCCAATATTTTTAGTCGATATGGTGTTCCTCGAGCCATAATAAATGATAATGGTATGAATTCTGCAATCGTACCGTTGCGGCTTTAATGAAGAAATACGGATGTCAACATCGTCTATCTACTCCGTATCATCCCCAAACCAATGGCCAAGCTGAAGTATCCAATAGTGAGATTGTTGGTCCCGAGTGTACGGTCAGGTGTCAAGGGGGGGGGGGTGAATACACCTGAATCCGATTTTCTCAACTTCGAACACGAACAGTCCTGTTCAGGAAAGTGTCGTACTGAAATAATTCAGCAGACCAAATAGCTGTTCTGAATCGTGTGTGGCAAAGAGTCTGACTCTACTGAGATCTGCTAGCTGACTGAGTCAGAATTCAGTATCAAACAGGTAGAGTTCAGCGGTGCGGAAAAGTGTAGGCCCTAATCAGTTGAGTAGAAAACCGTTTTATACAAGTCTCAGTTCAGCAAGTAGACAGTTCAGTATCCTGAGACAGTTGTATGATTTTAAAGAAGATTTTCGGTATGAACAAGTAAAATCAATGCAACGATAATCGAAAGCAATAACAAGACACGATTTTTAAAGTGGTTCGGATATTGATCGATCCTACGTCCACTGTCCCGAAAGTTCGGGAGGCTATTTATTATACCGAGTTAGTCTCGGTCGGCTTGTGCACGGACAAAGCGTGGCTTGGGGATTATACTCGAGCAAGTCCCGGTTACAAAGGCATCAAACTAAAGTGTTTGACAAACTTCTCCAACTATGAAGGAGTCCTTTTACAATAAGGATTGGGTTCAAATATGAACTCCTTCGTCTAAGCTATAAGTATATTCGGTTGAGCTTAGTGGTTAGAGGGATAGGGAATGAGAATGTAGCTTCTAGATCGACGAACAGCTGAAATAAGCTTTAGGTTCGTGTATCGTCGATTTGGATACTAGAGGCTCTTCTAACAGTTTAGCTTGGTTCCGTATGAGTGAGAAGGTAGTCTTTCGCGGAGATAGATTTTCAAGTTCTTGCGGAAGACTTAGGGTTTTCTGGTTCTAGCTCGTTTGAATGCTTGTGTATGTTTTCGTCGTTTAAGCTTATGCGCATGCTCTCTTCTTGAAATGTCCCTCTATTTATAGAGCAGAGATTGGAAAAGATCCGTTGGAGACGATCTTCTTCTTTCTCTCTCTTTTGGTAGCAAACGGCTCTCTTGAAGTAGGTAACAGTGTACTTTCCCACCTTTTTAGGTAAAAGGTTGACTGCAGCTTTAGCAGGTGAGAAGACACGTGTGTTCTTTTTATTCGTCGAGGTGGATAGAGTGGTTGAGACAGCCACGAGACTTCAAGGCAAACCGAAGCCGACTTCTCTCTTCCTCGTATATGACAATGCTTGATTGTCTTTCAAAAGTATCGGCTACGAGTTCGATTGACTTGCTCTTGCTAAGTCCAGTTCCACTGACTCTTTCGATATCTTTGCTCTGCTGAGTCCAAGATATCACCGAGTCTTCTACTTCGGTGTTAAGGCGGATAATCTGCCGAGCGCCTTGATCGAAGCGAGTGTCTACCGAGTCCGAAACCTCGAGAGACAAGAATAACGATTACAACGGAATGGTTCACCAATCAGATAGGGTTTTGGGATCTTCAAATCTTCTCAACATTCAGAGCACTAGGCTGCTGAGCATGGTTCAGTATAGAAGATAGAATCATTTTCCACTAAGTAAGACTATGCTGAGGACAGAATAATCACCCAACAGAGATCAAACATGTTTTGGAGAAGACGGTTAATCCGTCTCGAAAGGATTGGAGTACTCGCTTGGAGGATGCACTTTGGGCGTATAGAACCACATACAAGACCCCTATTGGTATGTCCCCTTATCGTTTGATATTCAGAAAAATGTGTCACTTACCTGTGGAGCTCAAACATAAGACATTTTGGGCAGTGAAACGAAATGAATATGAATACTCAAGTGTGAGGAGGAACGCAAGTATCATTTGCAAGAATTGGAGGAGCTTAGACTTGAAGCTTATGATGCTTCTATGAAGTATAAAGATTGAACCAAAGCTTGGCATGATCGTAATCTGCGATCTAAAAGGTTTGAGGTCGGACAATTGGTACTCTTGTACCAATCTATACTTCGTCTTATGCTCGGAAAGCTTCGTCCAAGATGGATATGGCCATTTGTTATCAGGTCAGTATGCCAAGCGGAGCAGTTGATTTAGAAGATCCCGCGACTAAGTCAGTTTTCGTGGTAAATGGCCATCGGCTGAAGCTCTATCATCACTTGCACTAATTGAAGACAGTGGACGAGGTTCCATTATACCTCCCTACATACACTTGATAAGCTTGGAAGAGTCGAGCCTGCGACTCTAACTCAAGGCGCTTGTGGGAGGCACCCCACAAGTATCCCTTTTATTAATTTTCGCATTTTATTTCTTAGTCTAGATTTATTTTATGTTTTTCATATATATAGTTTTTTGTGTTGTTTTCTTGTGCTGACTATTTTATGCAGGAGATCTAGATATATGTGGAAGTAAATCATCTTAGGAAGGAAGTATTAAGAACCGAGCTATATAAGGAAGGAGTTTGAAGAAGGAAATTGTCTAAGTATAGGTCGAGGACCTAATTGTCAACACTTCAACCTTTTGTGGTCCCATTGATACAAAAGTTGAAGTGTGAGGATTTTATTTGAAGGCGGGGGTGTTTCTGCACAATTAAAGAAATTCGGGGACTCAATTGGAAACCCTCACAAAAATCAAGCTTAAAGACCGAAGAAAAGGGGAAATACCTCATAACTGTTCCCGCGCACTGTTTCTCTCCCCTCTCTTCAAAATCGCCTTCAACCAAGCTACTCATCCTCTCCTAGCTTCTACACCATCTTCCACTAGATCCATGGCTCCTAGGAAGCAGAAGAAGACCGCCTCCACAACGAAGAAGTCGGCGTTGCCAGTTTCCCCTACGTCCCAGCCGACGGCTAGCCAAGAGCGAGCAAGTTGCCGGAAGCAATCCACTCATCTGCCAGTTCAAGAGGAAGTGCCTACGAACGTAGAAGTTTTGTCGGTTGAGGTAGATGTTGCTGTTGTAGACGAAATTATTACTGACACGATTCCCGAGGCACCGCCGATGGCCCATGCAGAGCCTACTCCATCGGAAGTGCAGCCAACACCACCTCTATCTCAATATCCGGAGGCCACCCATGTTATTTTTACACCCATTATTTCGCCGCGTGGGTCGCTGGCTAGGGTTTCCACTCCGCCACCGGAAAGGCCAGTCACTCCTGAAGAATAACACGTTCCAGAGCCTATACCGCCTCAATCACCGCCTCAAGAATCCCCTCTCCCGGAATCTTCCACTGCCGCTGCCAAGCGTGCGATCGCAGCTCGAGCCGCACTCGTGGGGGGAACGGTCCGAGAGGATGGCTCAATTCATTCCATGGGCGAGATTGATCGTACATGGCGTGTATCCTTTGGACGAGGAAGATGAAGATTACGTTCTGGAAGTTGATTGCCAAATCGATATGTTGTTAGATGTCGAAGACCAAACCCTATTTCACCGCTATGCCACTGTCGAAGAAGATGTCTCTGATTTCGAGCCAGCCAAAGAAGGTTATGACAACATGTTCGTAATCTGAGTCTTGAATGAGGACGATCGCCTCCGCCTTTGCCACTTTGATGAGGAAGAGTTGGTTGTTAAGTGTGAAAAGAGGCAGTTTCGGGCCTGCAAGTCAGGTATGTTTGTTGATTCTAAGGTTTTGGATCTTTGGGTATACGTGATTAGTTCTTTGAGTATTTTCAAAATATTGGTTGGAGTTGGTTACTTGTCCCTCATCATTTCACTCTGCCGTGAGATGTTGCTCTTGAGTTTTTCACTTCTTTCCACTTTGTTGATGTTGATGTTGGTAATGTTAATGATGATTGTATTGCTTTCCGTTTGGGTGGACATGAGTTTCATACTTTTTTGTTGGATTGGAACATGAGATTGGGATTACTAGATTATGCTGATTATTGTGATGATGTATTTGATTTGTATTTACGTGGTTTGCCTGAGATGAATCCAACTTACATTGGTCCTAGGGATGCATGGAAGTTACTTGCTCCGTCTGATCCGAATGAATTATTTGCCTCATGTTCTGCCATTTATCATGTTGAGAACCTTGTTCTTCGTTTGTGTCATTACTATATTGTTTATAATTTGACAGGCACTACTACGGGTTTTTCTAAACTGAGTGCTACGGAGTTGTATTTTCTTTGGTGTATGCATATAGGAACTAAACTTGATTTAGGGTATTGGATAGCGTATTGTTTGGAGAACATAGCTGGTAGGCCGAATCGACACCATACTCTTTGTCATTTGCTGTCTACATTCTTTGTGCGCAACTTTGCTTTGATATCCTGTGTACCACTGTATGTGTGTGATCCCCCTGCTACTATGAGCCTCAGTCGGTTGAGGTCAGCCAAGCTGACCTATGATAGTGCTGACGGTATGGACAAGTTCTTTAGGCCGGGACCTGGTGTTCCAAGCCATTCTGTGGGTGCAGGGCAAGAGGAGGAGCAGGACAGGCTCAGCCGGATAGAAGCAAGGTTGGAAAAGCTGGAATAGAAGTTGGATGAATTTCTGAAGGAGGTGATAGCTCGCTTGGACGAGCTGAAAAACCGGTGAACTATTCCCCCAGTCAGTCAGTTTTTTTTTTTTTTTCTGTCTTTGTTTTTTTTTTTTCAGTCTTTGTGTTTGTTTCCTCTGCATGCTTCTGTGTTTCTTTTACCTGCTCGAGGGCAAGCAAGGTTGAAGTGTGAGGAGGTTGTTTTAGGTTTGTGTCCTTCGTCCTAGGTCGAAGCATGCTAGGTTTTCATGGTGTTGATGTGATTTTAGGATAAATCTGTCCAGATTTGCATGCTTTTCTTTGACTGAATTCTGCATGATTGGAGTGTATTTTCTCTCACTATGGAGGATTTTGTATGTGGCTTGGGATGAGGAAATTTAAGCATGATAAAACTGAACTTTTTAAACCCCATCACTAGAGAGAGATTTGAGCCTATAAAGTGGGACACTTCCCACTATTTTCTTGAGAGTGATGTGTTGCAAAGTCTCCATAGCTTGTGGTCATGTGTGATAGATGATAGGAGGCAAATTAGGGTTAACCAATTTGAGCATTTAATTCTTTCAATTCCTACCTTTTCTCAGCCCCTAGTTAGCCAATTTCAAGCCTTGACTTGTTCTTTCATGAGTTATTTAAAGAAGCTAAACCTTTCAAAGCCTTTCTCTTGACCCTATACATGCATGTGTTTGCTGTGGTAATTCATAATTTGAGACAATTTTTTTTGAAGAGATTTTATGAGAATTTGTTGGAGAAAGATTGTTGAACTGATACCCCCTGGAATTGTGTTGTTTTTTACATTATGAACTCTGCCGGCAGTCAGTTTAGCCAGGCAGAGTGTTGTGCTGAAAAGAAAAAAATTGAAAAGGGGGGCTAAAAAAAATGTTGAAGGTGCAGAGAAAAAAAAAAAGAAAGGAAAGAAAAAGAGGAGCACCTGAAGAAAGAAAGGGAAGGATGAGTCTGAATGTTTATATGTTGCCTTGCCCAAGTTGAATGTGAAGAAAATCTCCAACTGTGCTGAACTGTTTATCTCTTATGCTGACTATCTGCTTGCCTGAATCAAATGCCACAGTGAATAACATGCTGCATACTTGTGTTTAATTTTCTGAAGCTTAGGACTCCTCGGATTCCCTACCATGTCATATATTTAAATGAGTCCTTAAGCCCCATTACATCTAAGAGAAAGACCTCTTTGAGTTGCTAGATTGACCACTTGCTATTGTAACTGCGTGACTATGTTTTTTATGAGCGGCTTATCTGGACTAGATTAGAGAGAGCAGAGTGAATCGGTGAGCTAGTTCAGTTAAGCCTATGTTTTGACCAAGCTGATAGCTGAATCCATGGTTTGAGAATTATGCTGCTTGACTTGTTTGATGAAGGTTTTGATTACATTGCATGTTTGGGCAGAGATTGAGAATCATGGACATTTTGTGACTGCTTGGTATGTTTCAGTGTTGAGTCTATTGTGTTTGAGTCTGTTTGTTTTATTTCTCTTCTTTGAATCTGAGTCTCGTGTCTTAGAGTTTTTTATTTTCGTTCCTTGAGTCTGTTTTGAGTCTTGGGGAATGGTGATTCGAGTAGTAGTATTCTTTTGTTCATCCCATACTTGAGGGAAAGTATGATTCAAGTGTGAGGATATTTGATGTGTCGATTTTATACTACTCGAATTCACCCAGTTCTAACGCTCATCTTGTCCAAGTTGATGTTGTTTTGTGCACAAAAATGCTATTTTCAGCAGGTTTTGTGACCCGATGATGATGTGGCGGTGCGAAGCTGATTTGGAGCTATTTTGATACGTTTTGGAGATAAATTAGGGCTTAGATCGAGAAGGAAAGATATTCCAAAGATTTGGAAGCATGAAGATATCTTAGGGCCGAATTATACAAGGAAAATGAGTCTTGGAGATCAAGAAACTCAAGATATGATCTAGATATTATTTCCTTTGAAGTCAAGTTCCAAGATCTATATAAAGAGGCTGGAGTCGAGAGCATGAAGCAGCGCTTAACGTTAGAGACCATCTTCTAAACAACCCTTTCAACGCTTTTCATTAGTTTTAGTTTCGT
Organism: Lavandula angustifolia; assembly: GCA_028984105.1. Classification (NCBI taxonomy): domain Eukaryota; kingdom Viridiplantae; phylum Streptophyta; class Magnoliopsida; order Lamiales; family Lamiaceae; genus Lavandula; species Lavandula angustifolia. The sequence goes on along the minus strand of CM054812.1, from coordinate 21,288,472 downwards.
TCACCTCCACCGATCTTTACCCCGTAGTTTAGATTTAGTTTTCAACATCAAGAATTCAAACACTCTTTATTGCTTTCTTAGTTTAGTTAATTTCAACTTTTCGTCTTTAGATTTTTAGCATTCGAAGATTTCAGTTTCAATTCCAGTTTTAGTTCAGTTTAAGGTTTCGGTATTTACTTTCTTTAAGTTTTTCGCACTTAGGTTTACGTTGCATGCTTTCATATTTTTGCACTTTATTTTATGTTCTGATCATGTTCGTTTCGTTCTACTTGTCCAAGTTAATTATGCGTAACTAAACCTTTTAGGACTTTGGCGAGCGTGACGAATATGAGATACAAACTTTGTGAGATCTAATTGGTCGTAGTAATTAAAGACTAGGGTTTCGACTTAATTCGGGGTAGAGAGATTTAATTGGATTAACTTAAACCCGATCAATTTAGGTTATGAAGATTAGTGCCAGATTGTTCAACAACTTAGGTGGCGAAGCTATCGTAACAGTAGTCGAATTAAGGAGGTTAATCATCTCTGTTAGCTTGTTCAACCACGGTAGAGATTAAAATTGTGTTCCTTCCTCATAAATCGCCTAAACATTAAATCTAGGATTGTTCAACAAGCTAGGTTGTGGTTAGGTTAGGGAGTACTGGAAATTTGTTCAACAAGCCACTACCGACTAAGTAAGTAGGAATTGGGGTATGTTCGTGTTCAACACTGTATCCTATAACTGGTTAATTCTAGGAATTAATTAAATCTATGCATCAATGATCGAAGTAAGTTATCTCATATAAGTTACATGAAGCCGAGTCCGCTTTTCTTTACTTGTTTTTATCTAAATTTACTTTTCTGCTATTTAATTTTATTTGCCTAGGTAGTAAACCAAAAATTTATGCGTGGTGGCATCACCAAAAACTTGATCAAGAGTATAGATATAGTTAATTTTCACGGTTCCCAGAGTTCGACCTTGTTCTATACTAATTATAAAATTTTGAGTGTGTGCAGGAATTTTATTTTGTGTGAAAACAGCGATCACCAATAACTAAATATGATTAGCATAATAACCAGAAATGTTACTCAAAGTGTCAATCGTAATAAACAAAGTGTCAATTATCTCGGAGGATAGTGTCACATTCTCATAGAGTGTCATTTGTAAAGAATAAATGTGTCAATTACAACGAACAAAAGTGTTAATTATCTCAAAGTGTCAATCACAGTGAAGTAAAGTATCAATTATAATTGATGAACGTGTCACTTTAAAACAAAAATCATACGAAACCAACCCTTATAACAACTTATGATCAGAAACCAAACTCTAGTTTGAGGTGTAAGAACAAGAAGACCGACGCTATTCTTCACCGACCAAAAAAACCTACTCAAAAACTTAAATAAAAATGGTCATAATTTCATGTTAATTCAACCATGCTTTCACAATTTCTATGCACGGACACTCATTCTGTAATGACACCTAGAGGTGTAAAAAAATATATACGAAAAAAAAATTGTATATATTTCTTGCTTCTACTTTACTACTCTATCAATAAACTCCACTCACTCCAAGCACACTTTGTTGTAAACACACGTTCTACTATTTTTCAAACTTTTTCCTTTTACTTTCACCCTCCATCACCACAGAGTCATATCTGAATAGGAGAGAAAAAGCAGATCCTCATACGGCATTTCTATAATCAGCCTCGAGAAAGGTAGCTCCGATCTCTCCCTTCCTCCAACAAAGGCCGCCAAAGGTGTTGGTCCCGAGTCAAATGTCCAGGTGTAGAGGGGGGGGGGGGGGGTGAATACATCTAAAAACCTTTTTCTCAAACTTGAAAGCGAACAGTCCGATAACGGAGATTGTCTACTGAATGAGTTCAGTAGACCAGACAAGTTGTTCTAGATCGTGTGGACAGAGTGATGAAGGTGTTGAGCTATGCTAGCTGACTGATGTCAGAATTCAGACGCGTTCAGCAGTGTTCAGTAGCATGCAGAAAGTGTAGGCCCAATTATGTTTGGTTTTGAAAACGTTTGTTTATAAAACTGTTTCAGTAGATTAGTGCAGTCAGTTAAGCTTGTTACTGAAACTCAGTTGAATGATTTTCTTAAATAATTTTTAGTATAAACAGTTAAATCAATGCAACAGTTATGAACACAGAGACTTTTAAAGTGGTTCGGATACGCAAGATCTTACGTCCACTGTCCTGAACAAGGCATAAGGCTATTTTATTATATTGAGTTAATCTCAGTCGGTTTGTACACAGGACAAACACCATCTTGTGATTATACTGAGCAGGTCTCAGTATACAGGGCCAAACAAAATTTATTTGAATGTATCTCCAACGATGAAGGAGTTCTTAACACTAAGAACGGTTCAATAAATTATACTCCTTCGGTCTAAGCTTTAGATAAAAACAGTTGAGCTTAGGTTAGAGGGAAAGGGAACAAGAAAGGCTTCCATAATGAAGAACAGGGATGAATAATCTCTCTGGGTTCGTGTTCTTCACTTGGATGCCAGAGGCTTGAAACCTATGTAAGCTTGTGTTCCCTTAGATTAGATTAAATGCTTTTCACGCTTGAAGTTAGCTCTAAGGCTCGTCGTGTATAGCTTGTTCTTGTATACTTGATGCTCTGTTCGTATGTCGCTGTGTTGTGTTCAAAAATTTGATTTTCTCTCTATTTATAGACGTGGGCTATGGATAGATCCATTGGAGATGAACTGTCCACGTGTCACTCTATTTGGTAGCTAATGGCTCTTTTAAATTTCAGCAGAGTCCACTATCTTTTTCAGGAAAGTGGTTGACTTGCAGCTTTTAACAGTTACTTTTACTGATGGCTGCTTGTCATTGGTCGAGGTATGGAAAAGTGATTGAGACACTTGCAGACTTCAAGGTTGATACTGAAGCTGACTTCTCTCAGTTGTACGACCTCGGACCATTCTACTGAAATGACATTGAAGTCCTCTATCAATCAAAGAAACTGGCAGTCCGTTGCTGAGTCTGACCCATAGGTTCAGTAGTATACTCCTACTGAGTTCAACTCTACTGAAGGTCAGGACTCTGAGCTAACCTATACTCCATCCACGATTTCCATCATGATCTGGATCCTGACCCGAGTGAGCTGGTCATAGGATCCGGTGGAGTTGGTCAGCACGTGGTTGACAATGTATGCCAACCCTCTGTATTCAGGGAGCAACCTGTTCTTGGGGAAAGCCGCTTCGAATACAATATTCGTTTGCCCGCTGAACTGGCAGAGATACTTATTAATGGAAGTCTTCTTATAACCCGCATGAGATATCCCTTCATTGGGAAGTTGAAAGCTCTGAAGGCATTCAACCACATCCATATCTGCAATCTTCGCCTTCCGCACGTTCTTACACGTTTCTTGTTGGTAGGTAATGCAAGAAATGTCTTGATTGTCTTCATTTATGGCGAAGGTTCATGAAGAACTCAATAACTTGTAATGGAAGGCAGTGGAGAGGGACTCAGGAAAGAAGGGTCTCCAGTCCAGATGATTGGAGAGCATCGAAAATAGCCTCCATGCAGTCCACTCCACATGATCTGAACGAGAGTGCTATCTCAAACTAGACTCTCTTATTCAGGATGCTCTCTTCCATGTCTGATGGAATCAGAACTTCATTACTTGGTGAAGATGCCATTTGAGTGATTTACTAGATCTGCATAACAAACGTTAGCACTTGAAAATAGAGTAAATCAGTGTCTAGCAAACTAGATTAAATAAATTTACCGAAAAGGTTGTGCTTGAAGGTGGTAGATTTCTAATGCAATTAGATATGCAGAGCACAAGCTTTGATCGAGAATGGCAGAAAAGTAACTTATGATTATGGATACGTGCGCATATTTATCTCTAATGAATATGAATGGTTTTATCAGCGTATGGTTGAGATTAAACTGAATTTTAGTCGTGGACGGCTCAGATTAAATGATATAATAGGTTATGATTACTGTACCGCCTATAATCTCGACCTACATATACTAGCGATTAAAAGGTAAGGTGAGATGACATGCATTTAATGCGTTGCAATCAGCCTATGGAATATGGTGCTTTAAATGAAAATGCTTTTATTAATGACATCCTAGAAATATTAATGGCGGGAATTAAATGCAATGACATGCTAAATGTAATTTGTTGCATAAATACTCATAACCTGTCAACTGAACATAGTATTCAGCTGATACCACTGTGTAGATGTTGAGTATGTCAGCTTTTCCTTTCACCTTACTCAGTAGTACTAAGAGTAAGTTCCCCCTTACTCGCACTTCCGGGATCGTCTTACCGAAATGAGTCGGTGGGATCCATAGACCTAGTTCTACCGAGAGTACGTTGAATCCGGGTCTCGCCTAGAGGTTTGGTCAAGATGTCGGCTCTTTGCTTATCGGTATGGATTTTCTCCATTCCCGATATCTTTATTTTCGACATGGTCTTGGATGAAGTGATTTTGTATGTCCACGTGTTTGCATCTTATGTGAAGAACATGATTCCGAGTGATTGCAATGGCACCGGTACTAACGCTATAGATCGGCACTTCATCTTGATATACATCGTAGTCTCTCAACCGTCGTCGCAATCATAGGATCCCGGGCGCAACAACTTCCGGTAGCCATATATTCAGCTTCAATAGTGGACGTAGCTACTGTGTGTTATTTCTTTAAAAACCATGATATGAGCTTGCTACTTAGGAACTGACACGTTCCTAAAGTCGATTTCCTGTCAATTTTACATTATGCATAATCAGCATCAGAATAGCCGGTCCGTTCAAGATTATCATCAACTAGATACCATAACCCAACATCGGTGTTCCTTTCGGGTATCGGAGAATCTTCTTTGCTTGAGTCAATATGACTTTGCTTAGGATTAGCCTGAAATCTTGCGCATACACCTGCAACATAGGTTATATCAGGTATGTTGGCAGTTAGATATAATAATGAACCAATAATAGCACGGTAATCAGTTGACTTAACAGATACTCCCTCTTTATCAAGATCGATCTTGAGATTTGTGTTCATGGGTATCTTCACTGATTTGCTTGATTCGCAGTCGGATTTCTTGATGGGATCTCTGGTATATTTTGCTTGATTAATGAATATTCCTTTCTTTGATTGCTTTACTTGAAGTCCAAGGAAATAATTCATTTCTCTCATCATAGACATCTCAAATTTATCTTTCACCATCTTCTCAAATTTTTGACACATGGTCACATTCTTAGATCCAAAGATGATATCGTCCACGTAGATCTGCACCAGTAGAATGTCATTTTCTGACTTGATACTGAATAGGGTACGATCTACCTTTCCCATTGAAAACCTTTATGAAGTAGAAAGTCTGAAAGGGCATCATACCAAGCCCTGGGTTAACCCATACAGAGTTTTCTTGAGTCTGTATACTTGATGTCCCTACTGAAAGTCGGGAGACTGTTCTACATAGACTTCTTCCTTCAGCACGACGTTCAGAAAAGACGACTTAACACCCATCTGATATACTGTGAACTACTGATGAGTTGCATAAGCTAGGAACAAACGAATGACCTACAGTCTTGTGACTGTAGTGAACGTTTCATCAAACTCTATCCCTTCAGATTGACAATGACCTTTAGCAACTAGTCTGGCTTTGTTCCTGACGATGACGTTGTTTTCATCTCGCTTGATTTTGAAGACACACTTAGTTCCTATTACATGTTGATGCCTGGGTCTGTCTACAAGCTCCCAAACATCATTTCTGGTGAATTGGTTGAGCTCTTCTTGCATGGCGGTGATTCAGTCAGCGTCATTCAGTGCTTCCTCAATCGACTAAGGTTCTTCATTAGACAAGAAACATAAGTATAGAGCGCTTTCTCCGTGACAGAATTTGGATCTTGTCTTAACGCTTGCTGATGGGTCTCCGATTATAGGATCTGAACTATGAGCATCAAACCAAGAACAACGATGTCTTGTTACATCTTCTGCCATTGATTCTGCACAGATAGTCGGATTATGAGTAGTTTCAGTAGTGCTATTTTGTGCTTGAAGCAATTTAGTAACAAGATTAGGATCTAATGAGTCACCAGGTTAAGGGGAATTCAGCTTAAGAACATCAGTAGTTCCCCCTGAGTTGTTATTCTCAGTAGAGGTCTCAATTACCACTGGGGTTTCTTCATCGACATGAGTTACCTGGGATTGATTGCGTTCAGTAGAATCAATCGGTTCAGTCACATTGCTTGTTGGTTGGTTCTGAATCTCATTATCTGAATCATCATCCCAACAATGCTGGATTAATTCTTCGTTATTGTTCAAGCTTAGATCCGATAGCTTGCTACTCACTTCATCAGAAGTAAATTCGTTAAATACAACATGAGGTCTTTCCTCTACGCAAAGTGTCCGGTAGTTAAAGACCCTGAAAGCTTTGCTAACCTTGGTGTATCCTAAGAATACCCCTTGGCCTGACTTGCTATCAAAGACCTTTAACTAATCCTTTCTATTATTGTGGATAAAGCACGAACAACTAAAGATATAGAAATGTGAAATAGAAGGTGTTCTCCCTTTCCATAATTCAGATGGTGTCTTCATGTTCATCTAAATCAATAAAGACCAATTCTGAGTGTAGCAGGCTGTGTCAGTAGCTTATGCCCAAAACTTTGATGGTAGACCGGAGTCTGCGAGTAGTGTTCTTGTTGCTTCTTTGAGTTTTCTAGTTTTTTCTTTCAGCAAGACCATTTTGTTGAGGTGTACGTGCGGCTGAGGTTTCATGTTGAATCCCTTCAGTTTCGTAGTAGTCTTTCATCACTGAGTTTAGAAACTCTGTTTCATGATCTGAGCCTATTCGTTGAATCTTGATATCCTTCTCGACACTCAATCATTTCAGTAGCATTGGCAGTTCAATTTTGAAGTTAGACTTGTTGGCGATGAAAATCACACATGTGTATCTTGAATAGTCATCAATGACTACAAGAGTACATTTCATTCATCTGATCATCACTAGAGTGACTAGGCTAAATATATATATGTGCAGCAGGTAAAGTATCCCATCTGTGGAAGGTGACGGAATTGGTGGATTGCTTGATTTAGTTTGCTTTCCCTTCAGGCATGCTTCACAATTCTTATGTTTCTTGAATATTTCATTGGGCAGTCCTCGGACTTTAGCATCTCTTGCCACCTTGTTCATTGTTTTGAAGTTCAGATGACTTAATCTTATATGCCACAGCCACGTTGTTTTGTCATCTGACTTTGTATACGCTACCAAGCAGGCTTCTGGTTCGGTGGTATTCCAATTAGCATAGTAGATATTTCTTCTCCACGAGCCTGATAACACAGTTCTTCATGTAGATTTGTCAAGAACATCACAAAAACCTGCGTCAAAAGTCACTTTATTGGAGTTATCACAGAATCGACTGACTAAAAGAAGATTATGTTGAAGTCCTTCAACATAAGATACTCTGGGAACTATGAAAATCCCTATCTTGTGTGTTCTGTATCCTCTTGTGTATCCTTTGGAGTTGTCACTAAATTCAATTCTGGCACCTTCTTGCCGAACGTAGTTCGCCAGCAGATTCTTTTGATGCGTCATATATCTTGAGCATCTGTTGTCCACGATCTATGGGTCCTTTAGCACCTGCAAAATAAAAACAAATTTAGGTACCCTTTGGGTAAAGGTTGGGTCCTTAGAAGTTAGTGGATTTTGGTATCCAAATCCATTTGATAACCTTGGTGGTTTTAGATTTCTTCTCGCCTTTGTTGTCAGCTGATCTCTCTGCTGAGCTGGGAGATACTGACTTCTTTCTCTCCTGAGGTTCAGGTTTCTTCTTCTGCTGAACCTTTGGGCGTTTGTTTCTGGGCTCATAGTGGTATGATCCATACTGGGCTAGATGAGTGAATTGTGGATGGCCATACTGTTCTGCCCATCTGACTTTCTTGGTTCCTCTTGAATTGGATCTGGATGTTTGGGGATTAAACCATGCGTCTTCTTCAGGGAGCTGTGCTGAGGTGCTTTCATCTTCTGTTTGTCCTTTGTCTGAGGGGTTGAGGATTCGGCATATTGGGTGGTTCCCCTTGGACAAATCTATCAGCCAGTTAATCTAAGCTTTTCTATCCTAAAGTAGTTACTTCATATGTATAGCTGGTGATCGTTATATTACACCAAATAATCCTGCAAAACTTGAGAATTAAATCGGTATAGCCTACGGTGGTATCGAACACGTGGAACGGAGGACTAGACACATTATTTTTCTTCTTATCTATGGTTTTGGTTAGCAACCACGCAATTTTGGGATTTTTACTAAGCTAAGAAATATTAAAAATTGAACTGAAATGAAAACTGTAGTACCTGGGCAACTGAGAGATAGGTCCAGCAGAATATTCACACGCACGTAATTCCAATTATCGACACCTAATATGAATCAATCTTAAGAATCTACTAGTTATAGATTGCCGTAATTAAACTGACACAACCCTCACTCCCACTTACTTAGTCGGTAACTACCATGTTGGACATCGAAACGACTACTTCCTTAACCTAGCTACAACCTACGTTGTTGAGCAATCAATAGATTTAATAACAAGACAACTTTATCGAACTAAGGGAGCCTAGTATAGGAGCCTACTCTTATGTTGGGCATCTAATAGTCTCCTACCGGCTTAATCCAACTATTCTAACGAATAATTTTGCTACTTACCTTGCTTTGTTGCACGAGAAACGATGGAAGAACTAAGTTAGCTACAGACTGCGCAACCTAGGGTGATCAAGCCTAAATTACTAGTCAGATTCATTAATTCAGAACTAACCCGAAACCCTCTTGATTAATTATTCGAATCTAAGCCTCATGTATTGTTCACATGTGTATTTACATTCTACCGGACCCCGAAAAACTTAGCTACTCATGCAAACATATCGGTTGTGCAATCGTGACAGTTCGCAGAACAGAAACATAAATATGAATAACCCTAGATTTAACATGAACGAAATTTTAAAGCAAATAAACACGAAATATCAGAATACTTAAACTTACGAAATTGAACTAGAAACTTGAATTAAAATAAAACTAGAGTTTCAAACGTAAATTCGATCTCTAGCTAGAACGATAAGCAACAAACGAAATTTAAAACTAGAATTCAACTTCGAAAACTTAAACGGAGAAACCAACGAAAACCAAAGTGTTTCTTCTTCTCCTAATAACTAAGAATTGCTTGGATTCTTCAAAGGAGTGTAACGATGGTGTGGATCTTCGGCGTGATCGGCGGTCGGCGGTCGGGAAATGGTAGAACTCGGGATTAGAGTTTCTCGGAAATATTGAAGTAACGGCGTGAATATGAACGTGGGCATCCCAAAAGCTTTTGATTTTCGTCCCCTTCTCTTCTTTATATACTCCCTTTCTTGATCCCAAAGTTAGGTTAAAATCCCTCTAGAATAAGGAAAGGATTTTGATAGATAAGGTAAGCATATCTTTCCTTATCCATCACATATATGATCAAAATATCTCCCTCCTTCACAATCCGTGTCCACATCAGCAATCTCGTGCCCTCTTCGTCATAAAATATTGCTAAATTACATCCTATTCACCTCGCCACGGTAGCACCAAAAATCCTGCATTTTCACCCTGCAAGTGCACTGGTTGGCCAATTGAGACACTTTTCTGCCAGAAATAACTAAGTACGGAAAGGACTCATCAAATATCCTTACACTTGATTTATACTCACCCTCGAGTATAAGAAGAAACAAAAGATAAGTACTTAGTCATTTTGGTCGATCCCAAGACACAAAACACAAAATAAAAGACTCAAGGCAAACAAAGACACGACATAACAAGGACACAAACGAAACTAAGCCACAAAGAAAACACACAGACTCAAAAATGAAGACATGAAAAACAACGACATGTAGCAGCACCAATCAATTCAAAATTCTCAACAATAATTAACTAGCCAAGCAAAATGAATCATGCAAGTATGATCTCATCAAGCAAGTAGATGATGCAAAATTTGAAACTAGGCACACATATATCAACTTGGTCAAAATATAAACAATGTGGATCTCCTCAAGATTTTCTCATCACTCAACTAGTCTAGGTCCGGTTCAAGCCACTCAAGAAAATAAATCCATGCAATCACGATAAGAGATCATCACAATAGCAATATCAAAGAGGTCTTTCTCATTTGATTGTAATGGGGCTTAGGACTTAGACAAATTGATGTTGGTTAGGGTCCTAGGGGTACTAAGCTCCATCAAAATTCAGATTAAATGTTATGCATGTCAAACTCACTTACTTGTGCAATCAGTACAGTAATTTCAAATCATCCCACCACTTAAAAACTTCGCACATATGCTACAATATTATTTATCTTACCCATTTTTTTTCTTTTTTCGCCACATCTCTTTTTTTCTCGAATATTTCATATATTTTTTTCATGGCATAATTTTTTTTTCTTCTTTTTCAGCATTATGGGTACAGACTGTCTTAACTGTGCAATCAGGCCACTTATATTATGCTTACTTGAAACAGATTTTTTTACTTTTAAATTTCAGGCCGATACAATTTTCTGCAGCACGTCTTAACTGGGCAGGCAGAAGACATATGTAACAATCCTCCAAACAACACTATTATGCACAAGAAAGTTTATAAGACAAGCAATAACATGGGCAAGAGAAATTTTAAGAAGGCCTTGGCTAAAATCTCACTAACTCAAATCAAAGAAATCGGTCAAGGCTCAACTTGGTTCACTAAGGGATAATTTTAGGGTAAAAAATATTTTGCCGTGTGGCTAAAATTCCTAGTGCATCCTATCATTTATCACAAGTGACTCAAACATATTGCGATTTTTGCGGATAAACACTCTCAAAAAAAATAGTAGGAAGTGTCATACTTTAAGGCTCAAATCTAATATAAGTGAGTGATTTATAAAATTCGATCCAACAAAGTTTATATTTTTTCATCCCAAATTACATACACATATTTGTCTAGATCTACTCTTCACAAATTCTACAAGCAAGCATGTTGAAACATAAAGCACAAATAAGACATGCTTGAGCATAGAAAACGGCATATCAAAAATCGAAAATTTTGACATGCTTCGACACAAAATACCCCCCCCTTACACTTAAAACTTGCTCGCCCTCAAGCAAGAAAGAAAAGACGAAATAAGAGAGAAGGCATGACAAAATAAACACATAAACACCCTCCTTACACTTGATCCCTATTAAGTGTAAGAACAAACTAAAACAAAAGAGAAAAGACAAAAGAAAATAAACATCCTCCCTCCTTACACTTGATCCCTAGAAAGTGTAAGAACATAAAAGACTCACAAAAACAAGCGGCAAGCGAGGCGGTCGGCTCATCACAAGGTGCGGCGAAGGCGGTCAACTCGGCGTCCCCAAAGAGTTTCGGTCAATGTGCAACACCTCCACGTAATCACCACCTGCACTAGGAGACGCACTCGAGACACGAGGTCCCGGTGGATAAAACTGGATGTCCTGGTTAGGCGGTTCATACAAGATGCGAGAATGCCACAAAAATTGTATCTCCTTACAATTAAGCCTTTCCATCCTTAGCCAAAAATCTGAAAAATAAGAAGAAAAACACCAAGCATAAAAACAAGAAAAAACAAAATACAACACGTAATACGAGAATAATGACAAACACGGGTTGCCTCCCGATAGCGCCTCTCTTTAGAGTCTTCGGCTAGACCTCCTCTTCAAAGAGTCAAATATAAGAGGGAATGGAAAAGCCTTGCTCGTCCACATCTTCCATCATGGCGGCAAAGATGGTATATTTTAAGGCGATGGCCATTGACGGTGAAAGCTTCGTCGAATCGAAGTTTTTGTATTACGATCGCTCCGCTTGGCCAAGCGGAGCGCACCCAAAACGGTCCAATCCATTTGGACCTAAGCTTTCCTAGCATGATCCGGAGGCGTGATTGATAAATTTCTTCGAACGAATAGCCTTATCATGCCATGACTTAGTACGATCTTTATATCTAATTACCGCATCGTAGGACTCCATTCGAATAGAATGCGCACGAATATCGGGACTTATGCCAGTAATGTTGGCTAAAGTCCATCTGATGGCCTTCTTATGCTTCCTCAAAACGTTTAGCAATGATGTTTCTTGATTTTCATCAAACTCCTTGTTAATGATGACGGGTAGCGTCTCATTTTCTCTGAGATAGGCATACTTCAGATGTGTGGGGAGCTGTTTAAGTTCCAGCTTCGGAGCTTTGACAATTGATGGCAGCAGCTTATCGGAGGTGTCTTGGTTGGGCAACTGAGACACACTGCCGACAGTTTTGGAGCTGCGTATAAAGCCAAGATGCTTTCTCTAATCTCCTCATCCCTCATATCTGCAACATATTCTTCGGTCAGCCCTTGAGTCAAGGTGACCTCCATTTTATCCTGCATCACATACATCTCAAGATATTCTTGGACAAAGCTATCAATGGAGTCAGTAGAAAAAACATTCTCATTCTCATGATCATAGGGTTTTTTAAGTGCTTCAGAAATGTGATGAACATAAGTTTCGTTATGATATGCAACACTTATAGAAACATCATCTACATTAATTGTGGCTTTTACGGTTTTCGAAATAGCCTACCCAATAGAACACCCTGAGTCCCTCAAATTGCCTATCGTTTGTATCTATAACATAAAAATTAGCCGGATACACAAAATTATTGATTCTGACTAAAATATTCTCCAGTAGCCCAACCGGAGTGATGCATGACCTATCCGCTAATTCAATAATCACCTTAATGGATACTACCTCTGCTCCTACCATTTTATTATATACGGATAAAGGCATAACATTTATTGATGCACCTAAATCACACATGGCTTGCTTAATCATGACATCCAGACAGGGCAGTGGAAACATACCTGGGTCAACACATTTAGCTGGCAGCATTCTTTGTATGATTGCTGCAACAGTGTGGTCCAACAAAACTTTTTCGGACTTGGGAACTTTTCCGGCAATAAAATCCTTCACAAATTTCCCGAACTTGGGAATCTTCACGGCCTCAAGGAAAGGAATGTTAATCTCCAATTTCTCGAACAGCTTCAAGTAATCCATGCTTTCCTTGTTCGGCATTCTCTTCCTTTCTAAGGCTTCCAGAAATGGTGGAGGTAATATCGGTTCAGACTTCGACTGGCCAGTTTGAACACCTTCCTCATCCTGTTCTGGTTCAACATCTTCAGCATGTTGTTCTGTCGGGCAGTATGCTCGTGCAGGCTGTTTTCCAGCCTTGTTCTTTTCTGCCAGCTTTTTTGGGTGTCTCGCTTGCACAATCGAACCATGCAGTTCTTTCCTCCACGCAACATAATCTTATTGCAGTTATGGGCATTCGGAATAGGTTGTATTTGAGCTTGTGAAGGTAGATGCTCTTGACCTCCCTTCAGATCTTGGAGTGAGCTGGCCATTTTGAACACATACTCGAACAGATTTTCCATAGTAACTTGTTGATCCTTCTTCAATTGTTGCATCTCTTCCTTCATGGCTTGGATCTCATTTTGATTTGAAATTATCTCCTTCTACATTTGCCTTTTATATGCAATTGCATCCTGTTGAGAAGCAATCATCTCGCGCATCAATTCTTCAAACGAAGAAGATCTTTGGTCTGCCTGGCCAGGCGATGTACCTTGCTGCTGATATATTCGATGGTGCGGAGGCTTGTTTGTTTGAGACAGTTGTTTAACACAGTTTGTACCATTAGTAGGTGTCTAGTACAAAATGTCATAACAGTGGATGAGTTGTTGTACTTGACTTTCTGGAAATTCCACTCGCTTGTGCAGTCGGGCACCGTTCTCTCCATCTGTTTCCTTTTTACCGCAAATACTTAATTGAATTACATTTTCCATAGCATTCGGATTAGGTTGAGTCTGAGCTGGAAGTTGTCCTTGAGAATTCTTCATCTCTTGCATTGTAGAATTCAACTTACTTATCTGCTTGGCCAATTGATCCATAGTAGCTTGCTGATCTTTCTTTGTCTTATTCGTCTCTCGTTGAGTTTGGATCATCTCCTTCTGCATTTGTTGTTGAAATGCAGTAGTATCCTTCTGCGAAGAAACCATTTCGGCCAAAAGCTTTTCTAATGGATTTTGCTGCTCTGGTTGGGCAACTGGAGTACTCGGCTGTTGAAACTGCCTTTGATGCGGAGGCTTATACGCCTGCTGACAGCTATGCTGATTAAGAGTCTGCTGTTGATAACTCTGTTGCTGCTGGTATGATTGCTGAAATTGTTGTTGAGGCGGATTCCTCGGTTGAAATTGCTCTTCCGGTTGCCTCCAGCAAAGGTTCGGATGAACCCCTTGCTGTCCGCTCCAATTTCCAGCTGCATTTACCTCTTCTCCCGGACATTGCAGCGACGTATGTCCTTTCTCTCCGCATGCTCCACATGAATGATTGGCAATCGATCAACTCAAAGCAGGAGCGTTCTGCCTAACTAGTAAGTCCAGTTTGTCTTGCAACTGGCTGAATTTGGCCTCCACTTTCATGTCGATCTCGTCCAAATAATTAGATTGAGACCAATTAACAGCCTTCCTCATTGTTCTCGACCCTTTATATTGTGAGGTGGATTCTGCAAGTCCTTCAATTATGTTTCTTGCGTCTTCATACAGAGTTGTATAGAAATTCCTTTTTAGACCGATATCGACCATGACTTTTGCTTCGTCGGTCATACCTTGATAGAAGATTTGCAAAAGCTCCACTTCTGAATATGGTTAGAACAACTATCGACAAGTCGTCCAAATCTCTCCCTATATGCGCCGAAGGTTTCGTCATTTCTTGAGCGATCCCAAAAATCTGCTTCTTAAGTGCATTCGTCTTTGATTGCGGGAAATACTTCTTCAAGAAGACCATACGCATTTGCTCCCACATTGTGATCGTGTTTGGCTTAAGCCTTGAGAACCACGCTTGTGCTCCATCTTGCAGTGTGAATGGAAAAGCCTTGAGCTTGAATGTATCTAGGTTGCCTTGCATGTGCAGGTTACAAACTTGGTTGAACGACGCTAAAAAGGAATTTGGGTTCTCGTACGTCCTCCCGTAAAATTTAGGCATGGTTGCGACCATGTTTAGCTTCGACATCTATTTGTTCGTAGTTGTGATGTGGATTGGACCGGGTAAGTCCCCTCTAATGTCAAGCGATCTGGCATTCATTCTCAAAAGTAGCGATTGATTGTTTCCTTCTATCATCTCTTCCTCTTCAGATTCTGAGCTGTTTATAAGTGTGTTCTGCCTTGTCTTATTGAACAAAACAATCTCTGGCTCTGATTCGCTGTTCTGACCAACGACATCTGTTATGTCTCCTGATTGGGCAGTTGAGACGTCTACTACCTTGGACAGATTCTGTTGTTGTTGCAGCTTCGCCTTCTTCCTATTTCTCTTTGCTGCTCAATCTCAGGATCAAATATGAGATTAGGGTTGGAAGACCTGGTCATGCAACACTTAAAAGCACAAAAGGATTAGTAGAAAAATAAATAAAACTAGATAACACCGTTCTCCGGCAACGGTGCCAATTTGGTGATCGTTGTATTGCACCAAATAATCCTGCAAAACTTGAGAATTAAATCAATATAGCCTACAAGGTATCGAACACAGGGAACGAAGGACTAGACACATTATTTTTCTTCTTATCTATGGTTTTAGTTAGCAACCACGCAATTTTGGGATTTTTACTAAGCTAAGAAATATTAAAAACTGAACTGAAATGAAAATTGTATTAACTGGGCAACTGAGAGACAGGTCCAGCAGAATATTCACTCGCACGTAATTCCAATCATCGACACTTAATATGAATCAATCTTAAGAATCTACTAGTTATAGATTGCCGTAATTAAACTGACACAACCCTCACTCCCACTTACTTAGTCGGTAACTACCATGTTGGACATCGAAATGACTACTTCCTTAACCTAGCTACAACCTACGTTGTTGAGCAATCAATAGATTTAATAACAAGACAGTTTTATCGAACTAAGGGAGCCTAGTATAGGAGCCTACTCGTATGTTGGGCATCTAATAGTCTCCTACCGATTTAATCCCACTATTCTAATGAATAATTTCGCTACTTACCTAGCCTTGTTCCACGAGAAACGATGGAAGTACTAAGTTAGCTACAGAATGCGCAACCTAGGGTGATCAAGCCTAAATTACTAGTCAGATTAATTAATTCAGAACTAACCCGAAACCCACTTGATTAATTATTCGAGCCTAAGCCTCATGTACTATTCACGTGTGTATTTATATTCTGTCGGACCCCTAAAAACTTAGCTACACATGCTGACGTATCGATTGTGCAATCGGGACAGTTCGCAGAACAGAAACATAAACATGAATAACCCTAAATCTAGTATGAACGAAATTTTAAAGCAAATAAACACGAAATATCAGAATACTTAAACCTACAAAATTAAACTAGAAACTTGAATTAGAATAGAACTAGAGTTTCAAACGTAAATTCGATCTCTAACTAGAACGATAAGCAACAAATGAAATTTAAAACTAGAATTCAACTTCGAAAACTTAAACGGACAAACCAACGAAAAGTAAAGTGCTTCTTCTTCTCCTAATAACTACGAACTGCTCAGATTCTTCAAAGGAATGGAACGGCGATGTGGATCTTCGGCGTGATAGGCGGTCGGCGGTCGAGAAATTTTAGAATTTGGGATTAGGGTTTCTCAGAAGTATGGAAGTGGCGGCGTGAATATGAACGTGGGCATCCCAAAAGCTTTTTCGTCCCCTTCTCTTCTTTATATACTCTCTTTCTTGATCCAAAAGTTAAGTTAAAATCCCTCTAGAATAAGGAAAAGATTTGGATAGATAAGGTAAGCATATCTTTCCTTATCCATCACATATATGATCAAAATATCTCCTTCCTTCAAAATCCGCGTCCACATCAGCAATCTCGCGCCCTCTTCGTCATCAAATATTGCCAAATAGCATCCTAGTCACCTCGCCACATCAGCACATAAAAGCCTGCATTTTCACCCTGCAAGTGCACTGGTTGGCCAAGTGAGACACTTTTCGGCCAAAAATAACTAAGTACAGAAATGACTCATCAAGAGCCCAGTCCTTCCTTCGTAGAACATGGTCTCCGTGATCTCACAAGAACTTTTCAAGCTTTTCTTTAGCTCCTAAGTGCTGCTCAATCATTAAGGTTCTCCAAACCTCTTTGCTTTTCCTAAGAGCTTCATACTCAGCTCTGGCTTGTGTAAGCTTGTCCTTTAGACTTGCAATTTCAGTTTCTTTCTCTGAGTTGTCCTTGGTCAGAACTGATATCTGACATTCTTGTTGTTGAGACTTAGTCATCAGAGAGTTTATCTCTTTCTTCTATCTCAAAACAAGTCCTTCAGACTCATTAAAGTCTTGACTCCTCATTGAAAGTCTCGAATTTTCAGCTCTCAGGAGTTCTATCTCCTGAAGTGTTCTACTGAACTGATTGCTCATCTGAATCTGTTCTTCTAATAGTTCTTCATATGCAAGAACCACATCCAGGGATTCACCTGCAATAGAGCTTGTGTGCATTTACCTCAACCTCTTCTCCAGCCATAAGGCACAGCTTCAAGATATTTCATCTTCGATTGCCATGAATGTTGCTTCATCATCGGATGATGCCATGAACAACTCTTCATCACTTGAGCAATCGGATAATTCTCTAGCTATGTAGGATTGCCTCTTTCTAACGAACATGTCTCGCCTAGCTTGCCTTTCTGCCCTTTCCGTTGTTGTGAGCTCTAGACATTCATATTGATATTGTTGGGAATTAGGTTCAATATTGTAGATTTGAAGATCCCAAAACCCTAGCTGGATGATGAGCTTTCGATATTGTTATAGCTTAACTGAGTTCACCGTGTTAGGAACTCAGTAGACTAGCTAAAGTTCAACAGCTGTGCATTCAGTAGAAGACTCAGTAAATACTGGACTCAGCAGGAGCAGTATACTAAAAGGAGTCAGTCGAACTGAACTCAGCAGGAGTAGTTCACTGTACTCAGAGTTGATCTTCAGTAAAGCAGACTCAGCAGATGTTATCAACTGAATCAAGATCAGACTCAGCAATGGTCGGTCAGTTACTTTAACTGACCATGGACTTCAGAAGAACAATTCAGTAGAGTTGTCCGAGGTCGTACATCTGAGAAGTCAGCTTCATTATCACCTTGAAGTCTGAATAGGTCTCAACCACTCTCTGTACCTCGACCAATGACAAGCAGCCAGCTGGCAGAGTCTCCGACATAAAGCTGCAAGTCAACCACTTTCATTAAAGTTGGTGGACTCAACAGAATTCAAATAAAGCCGTTTGCTACCCCCATAGAGTGACACGTGGCATCGTCCTCTCCAACGGACATATGGCTACGTCACCTCTATAAATAGAGAAGGGTCTTCACGTAGAGAAGAAGAGAAGTGGATGGGAGGTCGATCATGACGATGATGGACACATCCGATGAACCGAGCTCAACCGAACAAACACTCTAGAAGATTCAAGCCATATCCAGAGAAGAACTTAATCTTTCATAGATATATTCTTATAGTTCTTCTCTCTAGAGTTCTATCTCGTTCCTTATCTAATCTAAGTTGATCATATTGTAATATCCATAGCTTAGACGAAGGAGTCAAAGTCAGCAACGAGCGCGACGCCAGATCGTCTTGAATCGCATCGCCGAACGCGTGGGCGAGAATCCTTCTGCGAGTACGGCCTACGAATTCGGTCGAGAGAACAGAGAGTTCAAGACGTTTCGAGTGCGGAAGAGTAGGCCCAAAAGAATATTCGTCTCAAGTCTCGAAAACACCGTTTTTATGCTATTTGATTTAAAGTCGCTTTTATGCAAGTGAACAATTAAGCGGAGCGACAATAAATCAACACGTAGTTTTTAAAGTGGTTCGGATATCAAACGATCCTACGTCCACCGTCCCCGAAAGATCGGGAGGCTATTTATTATACCGAGTTAGTCTCGGTCGCCTTGTACACAAGACAAACTCGCGGCTTGGGGATTATACCGAGCAAGTCCCGGCTTACACGGTTATCAAAGTAAAGTGTTTGACAAACTCTCCAACTATGAAGGAGTCCTTTTACAATAAGGAACAAGTTCAAATATGAACTCCTTCGTCTAAGCTATGGATATTACAATAAGATCAGCTTAGATTAGATAAGGAACGAGATAGAACTCTAGAGAGAAGAACTATAAGAATATATCTATGAAAGAGTAAGTTCTTCTCTCGGATATGGCTTGAATCTTCTGGAGTGTTTGTTCGGTTGAGCTCGGTTCCTTGGATGTGTCCATCATCGTCATGATTGACCTCACATCCTTTTTCTTCTTTTTTTTTTTGCGTGAAGACCCTTCTCTATTTATAGAGGTGACCTAGGCATATGTCCGTTGGAGAGGACGATGCCACGTGTCACTCTATGGGGGTAGCAAACGTCTTTATTTGAATTCCAGTAGAGTCCACTATCTTTAATGAAGGTGGTTGACTTGCGGCCTTCATGTCGGAGACTCTACCACCGTGGCCGCTTGTCATTGGTCGAGGTACGCAGAGTGGTTGGGACCTATTCGGACTTCAAGGTGATACTCGAAGCTAACTTCTCGTATGTACGACCTCGGACAACTCCACCGAATTGTTCTTCGAAGTCCATGGTCGGTTAATGTAATTGACCGACCGTTCTTGAGTCCGATCTTGATTCAGTAGATAACCTCGCCGAGTCCGCTCTTGATTCATAGATAACCTCGCCGAGTCTGCTCTTGATTCATAGATAACTTCTGCCGAGTCCGCTCTTCTTCCGAACATGAACTCGAGTACGGTTAATTACTCCCGCCGAGTTCGGTTCGATCGACTCCTTTCGCATATCGCTCGCTCCCGCCGAGTCCAAGTATTTACCGAGTCTTCTACCGAATGCACAAACCTGTTGAACTTTAGCTAGTCTACCGAGTTCCTAACACAATGAACTCAATTAAGCTATAACAATATCGAAAGCTCATCATCCAGCTAGGGTTTTGGGATCTTCAAATCTATCATAGTGAACCTAATTCCCAACAATTTCCCCCTATTTGATGATGCCAAAACTTCTACAAACTTCTCCTAAAAACATCCTACATGCAACTACTACTCTAATCAACACAGTTCCCCCTTTTAATCATGATACCAAATCCCCTAAAACATAAGACATAAGTCTGACAACTTCCCCCTGGGCAAGTGGCACATAATTAAGAGACACATAGATATCTATCAGTGAAGTGTGTGTGGGTGTTGAAAGATAAGAACATGCTCTGAAATCTGGAATTTGATCAACACAGATAGTAGGTGAGTTAGGCATTTCAGTTGTACTATTCTGAGATTGAAGCAATTCAGTAATGATAGTGTGATCTACTGAGTTTCCAGGTTCAGGGGCATTCAGCTCAGGAACATTAATAGATGTTCCCCCTGAGTTGTTATTCTCAGTAGTGGTCTCAGTTACCTCTAAGGTTTCTTCATCGACCTGAGTTACCTGGGATTGACTCTGTTTAGGAGAGTCAATCTGTTCAGCTACTTGCGTTGCTGGTTCAGATTCAGTATGCTTATCTTCAGTTTCTTCATCTGAATCATCATCCCAACAAAGCTGGATCCTTTCAGGTTTGTCTTTTAGGTTCATATTCTATAGCTGCGTACTGATGTCCTCAGATTCAGACTTAGAGTTATTGCTCCTGTCTTCAGTAGCAAACTCATTAAAAACAACATGAGGGCTTTCTTCCATGCAAAGGGTCCGATAGTTGAATACTCTTAAAGCTTTGCTGACTCGAGAGTATCCTAAGAATACTCCCTGATCTGACTTGCTATCAAAAGTTTTCAGCTGATCTTTCCCATTATTGTGAATAAAGCACGAACAACCAAATATATGGAAATAAGATAAAGAAGGCTTCCTGCCGTTCCATAGTTCATATGGTGTTCTCTTATGTTGCTTTGTCAGTAGAGATCGGTTCTGAGTATAACATGCAGTGTCAGTAGCTTCTGCCCAGAATTTGGTTGGGAGTCCTGAGTCTGCGAGTAGAGTTCTTGCTGCTTCTTTGAGTGTGCGATTCTTTCGTTCAGCAACCCCGTTTTGCTAAGGGGTGTGCGCAGCAGATGTCTCATGCTCAATCCCTTCGGTTTTGCAGAACTCCTCTACCATGGAATTAAGGAACTCAGTTCCTCTGTCAGAACGAATTTTGATTATCTTGGTGTTCTTCTCGACACTGAGCTTTTTCAGAAGCGTTGGTAACTCTGTTTTGACTTCAGACTTGTTGGCAATGAATATGACCTATGTGTTGCGCGAGTAGTCATCGATGACCACTAAAGCATACTTCTTGCCTCTGATCGTCACTGGAGAGACTGGACCAAACAAATCCATATGTAGCAGCTGAAGGATTCCATCAGTGGAAGGAGATGGAACAGGTGGATTTTGATTCCTTGTTTGCTTTCCCTTCAGACATGCTTCACACTGAGTGTCTTTGCTGAATACTTCATTCGACAGTCCTCTTGCTAGAGTGTTCCTTGCTAGTTTGTTGAGCGTTTTGAAGTTGAGGTGGCTGAGTCTCCTATGCCAAAGCCATCCCGTACGGTTGTCGTTCTTCGCCAACAGACAAGCTTCAGGTTCTGCTGAGTTCCAGTCAGCTACATATATATTCTTTTTATGCAAACCTCATAACACTGTTTTCCCTATGGATTTATCAATGACATCACAGAAACCAGCGTCAAAAATCACTCTATTCGAGTTATCACAGAATTGACTAACAGAGAGAAGATTATGCTGAAGTCCTTCAACATATGATACTCTAGGAACTGTGGCAGTTCCAATGCTGAGTGCTCCATATCCTCTTGTATAGCCTTTTTTGCATTGTCTCCAAACTCGATTCTGGGTCCTTCTTTAGCTATATAATTCTTCAGTAGGTTCCTTTGGTACGTCATATGTCTTGAGCATCCACTGTCCACATAACAAGGATCTTTGTGCACCTCATCCTCTTCTCCTGCCATTAGGCACTTTTCAGTAGCTTCTTCAGCTTCAAGCTCTAAGGCCATAAAAGTTGCTTCATTATCCGATGAATCCATGAAGGAGTCAACTTCTTCTGAGTCGTCTGAGATTTCGCCTGCAATATAAGATTGTCTCTTTTTAGCGAATTTCTCTCTCCTTGCCTTGCGTGCTGCGCGTTCAGCACTACTGAGCTCAGGACAGTCATATTGATAATGTTCTGGCTTTTTGCAGTTGTAGCAAGCGATGACTCTTTCTTCTTTGTTTTCACTATCCTTTGATGGTGCTGAGTCATCCTTCTTTCTGCATTCAGAAGATTGTGAGTCAGGAGTGCGTTTTGGCGTATAATCTGACTTACCTTTTGTGTCTCGGTATGCTTTAGTCAGTTTTCTACGCCTCTCCTTCTCCTTCTGATACTTCACGGCGAGCAGCGCGTACTTCTGAGCGAGACTTCCTTCTTGTAAGTCGTTGAGTGAAGGTTCAGTCTCACTCGTTGTCTTGCTCGTCGCGGGAGATGCTGCGCTGACTGATGCTTTGAAGGCATGGTCAATTTTTTTGTCAGCTTCATCTCTTTGCTTTCGTTGAGGTCTGTCAAACTCAAACTCTTCTGCCTGAAGTTCTGAAAAGATATGGACAGGAGAGACAACATCTAAATCAGAATGGCGCAATAAAGTGGCAAAAGGTGTCCAGTGTCCGTCCGGGCGGTGCCCTCGGTATCTTGAGATTCATCTCTCGGTTGCTGAATGTCTTTCCCAGCCCATTGATGGAGTTCATCAGATTCGTGAATCTGACATTTAGATCTTCTATTTTGTCACCAGGCATGAGAGACAAATTTTTCAGCTTTTGGAGTTCCAGCGCTAGTTTGTTAGCTTATATCTTCTGAGTCCCCCGACTCAGTAGCGCTAGAGCGTCCCAGAGTTCCTTTGCAGTTTTGCATTCCTGAACCGTGCCAAGATACGAATCACTTAAGGTGGTTAGTATAGCGTTTCTGGCGACACGGTCTAAGTTATGAAGTTTCTTCTCCTCAGGAGTGAAGAGACTTCTGTCTTTGGGAATCTTCTTCCCGGTCACCATTCCTCCTCCAAGAGCCTGCATCTCCGAGTCACGACGCCGTCGATCATAGGAACGATAGGCCCTTCCTCAAGTACTTCAGTCATACTATCGTGGAGGGAGGTCAGATGTGCTTCCATCCTGACCCGCCATACCCCATAGTTCTCCACTGAGAACATAGGTACCATCCTTATACCTCACATATCAGCCATGAAGAATAATGATATGAATGTAGAGTGATATGCAGTGAAAACGATTTTCCGGATCCGTTCAAGTAGACCAGTTTCAGAACGACGAGAGTCTTATAGAACTCAGGTGGTTAGTTGAACAACGTGCGCTCTGATACCAATTGTTGGTCCCGAGATAGACGAGTCTTCAGGTGTGGAATACACCTGAGTCAAAGTCAGCAATGAGCGCGACAGTGAGTACTGCTGAATCAGTACTGCTGAACGCGTGGGTAGAGAATCCTTCTACTGAGTACGGTCTGCTGATCCGGTCGGTAGAACGAGAGTTCGATGTCGAGGATTCGAGTGCGGAAGAGTAGGCCCAAAAGAATATTTGCCTAAGTATGAAAACACCGTTTTTATGCTATTTGATTTAAAGTCAGTTTTATGCAAGTGAACAATTAAGCAGAGCGACAATAAATTAACACAGAGTTTTTAAAGTGGTTCGGATATCAAACGATCCTACGTCCACTATCCCAAAAGATCAGGAGGCTATTTATTATACTGAGTTAGTCTCAGTCAGCTTGTACACAGGACAAACTGCAGCTTGGGGATTATACTGAGCAAGTCCCAGTTTACACGGTTATCAAACTAAAGTGTTTGACAAACTCTCCAACTATGAAGGAGTTCATATTTGAACTTGTTCCTTATTGTAAAAGGACTCCTTCATAGTTGGAGAGTTTGTCAAACACTTTAGTTTGATAACCGTGAAACGGGACTTGCTCGCATAATCCCCAAGCCGCAGCTTTGTCCTTGTACATGCCGACCGAGACTAACTCGCATAATAAATAGCCCCCCGATCTTTCTCGGACAATGGACGTAGGATCGCTTTGATATCCGAACCACTTTAAAAACTCGTGTTGATTTATTGTCGCTCCGCTTAATTGTTCACTTGCATAAAACCGACTTTAAATCAACTAGCATAAAAACGGTGTTTTCAAACTTGGACGAATATTCTTTTGGGCCTACTCTTCCGCACTCGAAACCCCGATATCGAACTATTGTTCTACCGACCGAATTCGCAGACCGTACTCGTAGAAGGATTTTCTCGCCCACGCGTTCGCCAGCATCGATTCAAGAAGATCGACCGTCGCGCCGTTGCCGAACTTCGACTCGTGTATTCCACACCCGAAGACTCGTCTACTCTCGGGACCAACAATTGGTATCAGAGCGCACGGTGTTCTTCTGATCAAAGCGCACAGTATTTTTCTGATCAAAGCGTACGATGTACTTCTGATCAAAGTGCATGGTGTTATTCTGATCAGAGCTCTGGTCTAACTAGACTGATCCTGAAAAACCGTTTTCTCAGCATGCGCATATTGCATAATATTCATAGCATCCTATACCATGTTCTTAATGTTAGATAATTCAGGTATAAGGACTTTGAAGAGATCTTAATGGCTGAGCGACCACTGAAGGACAGAAAAGCTCCGATCAGCTGGCTGATAGGTTTGTCCAAGGGGGAACTCAACACGCAGAATCTACAGCCCCTCAAACAAAGAATGAACAGAAGATGTAAACACCTCAACCCAGCTATCAAAGGAAGATCCAAATTTCAAGCCCCAAAACACCCAGATCCAACTCAGGGGGAACCAAGAGGTCGAAAAGGCCTACAGATCAGATCCTCAGTGTCTATCAATTAGATCTATAGTGTCCCAGATTTTAGAGCATGTTCTTATCTTTCAACATTCCAACACACTTCACTGATATATATCTATGTGTCTCGTAATTATGTGCCACTTGCCCAGGGGGAAGTTGTCAGACTTATGTCTTATGTTTTAGGGGATTTGGTATCATGATTAGAAGGGGGAACTGTGTTGATTAGATTAGTAGTTGCATGTAGGAAGTTTTTAGGAGAAGTATGTAGAAGTTTTGGCATCATCAAATAGGGGAAATTGTTGGGAATTAGGTTCACTATGATAGATTTGAAGATACCAAAACCCTAGCTGGATGATGAGCTTTCGATATTGTTATAGCTTAACCGAGTTCACCGTGTTAGGAACTCGGTAGACTAGCTAAAGTTCAACAAACGTGCATTCAGTAGAAGACTCGGTAAATACTTGGACTCAAGCAGAGCAAGATATGCGAAAGGAGTCACCGAACCGAACTCAGCGAGTAGTTCACCGTACTCGTAGTTGATCTTCGCAAAGCGGACTCGGCAGGTTATCTACCGAATCAAGATCGGACTCAAGCAATGGTCGGCCGGTTACTTTAACCGACCATGGACTTCGAAGAACAATTCGGTAGAGTTGTCCGAGGTCGTACATCCGGGAAGTCAACTTCGGTATCACCTTGAAGTCCGAATAGGTCTCAACCACTCTCGTACCTCGACCAATGACAAGCGGCCGGTGCGAGTGTCCGACATAAAGCCGCAAGTCAACCACTTTCATTAAAGTTGGTGGACTCTACGGAATTCAAATAAAGCCGTTTGCTACCCCCATGGGAGTGACACGTGGCATCGTCTTCTCCAACGGACATATGCCTAGGTCGGCTCTATAAATAGAGAAGGGTCTTCACGCAGAAGAAGAGAAGTGGATGGGAGGTCGATCATGACGATGATGGACACATCCAAGGAACCGAGCTCAACCGAACAAACACTCTAGAAGATTCAGCTATATCCGAGAGAAGAACTTAATCTTTCATAGATATATTCTTATAGTTCTTCTCTCTAGAGTTCTATCTCGTTCCTTATCTAATCTAAGCCGATCTTATTGTAATATCCATAGCTTAGACGAAGGAGTTCATATTTGAACTTGTTCCTTATTGTAAAAGGACTCCTTCATAGTTGGAGAGTTTGTCAAACACTTTAGTTTGATAACCGTGAAACCGGGACTTGCTCAAGATAATCCCCAAGCCGCAGTTGTCCTTTGTACAAGCCGACCGAGACTAACTCAAGATAATAAATAGCCTCCCGATCTTTCGGGACAGGTGGACGTAGGATCATTTGATATCCGAACCACTTTAAAAACTCGTGTTGATTTATTGTCGCTCTGCTTAATTGTTCACTTGCATAAAACTGACTTAAATCAAATAGCATAAAAACGGTGTTTTCAAACTTAGACGAATATTCTTTTGGGCCTACTCTTCCGCACTTCGAAACCGGATATGGAACTATTGTTCTACTGACGGAATTCGGTAGACCGTACTCGTAGAAGGATTCTCTGCCCACGCGTTCGCAGCGATCGATTCAGCATCGACCGTCGCGCGCTCGTTGCTGAACTTTGACTTACGTGTATTCCACACCTGAAGACTCGTCTACTCTCGGGACCAACAGATATTGTCCAGTCTTTTTTGCAGTTGTAACACGTAGAGCTCCTGCCTTCTTTTCTTGGTGTTTCATTTAGTCTAGTGGAGGCAGTCTCCATGTTTCCGCAATTAGGTAGAGATTTAGATCTACCTTTCGGATGAGCATTTTCTCTCTTACTTGATTGTTTTTTGAAGCTCTTTTCAACTTCATTAGTCTGAACTTATCCTTCTCCTTTTGGAATTTAACAACAAGGAGAGCTTATTTCTCCGCTAAGTTATTAGCAGTAGGGATTGTCATGGAACTTCTAGCTGATTGACTTGTTGTTGAGGGACTTCCTCCAGGTGTGCTGATTGTTGCCTTATAAGCATGATCTATTGGCACTTCAATCTCAACACTTTGGGTGTGTGGAAGATTGAACTCAAACTCCTCTGCTTTTAGTTCTAAAAATGTGTAATCGGGAGTAACGAGATTTTAAGTCGGTTCTTTGCAAACAAGTAGCAAAGGAATACCACTTGGGCCTAGAAAGTTCCCTTATGATTTTGGTGTTGGTCTCCCCATGATGCTGATGGTTTTCTTCTCCAAAAATGTGTTGTTGATTTCCCAGTTGCTCTCCCTCTGTCCGTTTCTCCCCCTCCACTTTTTAAAACCAACTCCCTTTCTTTTCCAAAAACTGTCGTATAACTCCCCCCCAGAATGAAAAGATTAATTTGGACTTAATTAACTATGAGAATAAAATGGTCGAATAATGCCTTTTAAATCGCGCATATTTTTTTCTTTTCCTTTTTCGCGACTTTCATCCGGACATTCAATCCAGCATTGTTCAAAAGTGGTTTTGGTCTCTTTCCTTTGCTTCCTTCCACTTTTCCATACGAAAGCTTTAGACTTTTCAAACACCTATCAAGATCCAAAAATTTTCAAAATAAGTAGCAATCATGTTCAAAAGTGAAAACTATTAATACCAAAATACACATTGAACAATACTAAAATATCACCTATCAACAAATCCACAACTGAGGTGATTTTTGGTATATTCCCGTTACTGGATCTTGGGATATTTTCATGTAACAACGACAAAGAGGTTTATCTTCATCAATTGTGTAATTCGGATTTCGAGACAAAGCCCTGTGTTTTTAAAGAGAAGAATTGAGATGGAAAAAAGTATTGTGTGTGTTAAAACATGTTGGAAAGATCTCATATATATAGAGGGAAAGATTATCCGGATAGGATGTGGGTTGGATGGTGCAGATTTGAAGGAAATCATAATTTATGGTGATGATTTGTTGGCCTGGTTTTGAAGTTGAACGATGGTGGATAAGTGTCTGCAAAGTGGGTCTATTAATTTGATTGTGGATAGATGTGTACAAAAATTTGATGGATGATAGGCCTCTGTAAAGCTTATACAAAGCATGTACAAAAACATGGGTTACATTTCAGATTCCAAGACGAAAATCTCTTTTGGGGCTGGGGCAAGTGCATTGCAGGAATGGGGGAAATTAATGTGGTTATGGGGTTGGGGGCAAGTGCGGTGCAGAGATGGGGACAATTAATGTGGTTATGGGGCTAGGGGCAAGTGCATTGCAGGGATGGGTTGGTGACAGTTGTACAAGGGTTGGCAATACACTTGCCATATCTATTTAAATGTTGCGTTTTTCATATCCAAAGCATTCATCTCTTCAGCCCACTTACTAGCTTGACTACATTTTCTTCTTCTAGCTCGAGTTCATCTGATGAGCTTTAACAATTCATCAGTGAATGCGATAATGAACATCAAATCATGGGTCAACATATTTGAATAACAATCTTATCCTAGCAAATATCATTGGATCTCAAGTTGCAAGATGCCATAGAGGCTTATTTCCTGGTCACAGGGTGATCCACCATGATCGAGAAGGAGCAGCTCATTATCTATTCAATTACTATTTTTCTGAAAATCCAACATTTAATGAAGGGATGTTGTGTAGATGTTTTCGAATGTCTCGGATTTTATTCCTTCAAATTGTTGATGATGTCAAGAATCATAATGGTTGGTTCGAGCAATGTCAAGATGGCACTGGAAGATGGGGATTATCCATGCTGCAAAAAATAACTGCTGCCTTTCGGATATTGGCATACAGGATCTCTGCGCAGATGCTACTGATGAGTACATCAATATCGGTGAGTCCACTGCAATTTAATGTGTCAAGAAATTTTGTCTTTCTATTGTGGAAATATATTCAGATCAGTATCTTAGATCTCCTACTGCTTGTGATGTTGCTAAGCTACTTTATATTGGTCAACAACGTGGCTTTCCATGAATGTTAGGTAGTCTGGATTGTAAGCATTGGAAGTGGAAAAAATGCCCTATTGGTTGGGCAGGCTCGTACGCAGTCGTAGTAGATCTCTATCAATATTTCTTGAAGTCGTTGATGATTACGACATTTGGATATGACATGCATTTTTTGGGATGCTAGGATCCAATAATGATATTAATGTATTGGAAATGTAGTCTCTTTTCATGGACCTGGCTAGAGGTATTACTTCACCCGCACATTGTGTTATACAAGGCAAATAGTATAATGTGGGGTATTATTTAGCTAATGGAATATATCCAAAGTGGTCCACACTTGTGCAAACTCTTCAAGAACCTCGTACTGTAAAAAAGAAGCATTTTGCAAAGCAACAAGAATCGTGTAGGAAAGACGTGGAACGGACATTTGGAGTTCTTCAAAACCGATTTGCAATTGTTGCAAATATAGCCCAATATTGGAAGAAGAAACATTTGGATCATATAATAAAACCATTCATGATAATGCACAATATGATTATTGAGAATGAACGAGATTTGTATGCACTAACTGAAGATGCAAGAGAAGTGTCAACTCTGGAATTGAAATGATATCAACTGGAACATGTCGTTATCAATCTTATTTTGCACATTATAAGAAAATGAAAGACAAAACAGCACATCTTGCTCTTCGTGATGCAATGATTGATCATATGTGGGAGGAGTATTCAAATTCAGGAAATTATGATATGTTATTTTAGTTTTTCTATTATATCATGTAATATTTGGATTTGTGCTTTTACGAGTGTTGTGTATTGTTAGTTTTATTATTGTGGAAATAAATAATTATTTTACAATTATTTAAATATATTTTTAATTATTTAATTTTTATATAAAATATATTTTTGGTTAAATTAAGCACAAAAATAAATATATTTAAATATATATAATATTAGATAATTAATATATAATTAATAAAATATTAATAAACATATTAATTTAATATTAAAAAATATCAAAATAGAATATTCCATTGTAGAGTTAAATGTGGAGTTGACGGTTGATGATGAATTCGAAAAAACTCTACATTCAACTCTGCAATAGTGTGGAGTAGAGTTCCCTCTTGGAGATGCTTAGCCAAGGAAGGAACATTGCAGCCTCGCTACGATGAAGTCGAAAGAAAACTACGAATCCTAAATCCTAATTCTCATTTACAATTTGAGAAAATGTAATTAGAATCTTAATTTCATTTTTAATAATTTTGTTGATTTTAGATGAGATTCGTGCATATCTTTCCGAATTAAAAGATCTGAAAGTTAATATTCCCTTTGTCCCTATTTTATATGCTCATTTGCTTTTTCACATAGATTAAGAAAAATTTAATGATAGGAAAGTTAGATAAATGTTGGTATTGAAATTTGAATAAATTAAAGTAAATTACTAAAAGGTTAATGTCATTATTCTGTTTGCTATTATAGAAGTTGCATAAAATAGTCTTTTTCTATGTTATCATATTAATTAGATCTATTGAAGTTGGTGAAAGATTTAGTTATATAAAAAAAATTGCTAATAAACATATAGATTTGGGACAGACGAAAAAGGAAAGTAGGCATATATATTTGGGACGGAGGGAGTATGTGTTAGGATTACCCTTCCTAAATTATAAATTATTAAAATATTAACAATTTATGTTGAAATCTCATCATATATCAAATGGAAATCTATAGTCTATATTGGTTCTTAATTTTCATATAGGGATTAGTTCTCATGGGAATCCTACCATATAATTATATTTTCTATAAAATGAAGATATTTTTCTTTTGCTAGAACGATTAATAATTACTTATTATATTTTGTTTAAATTTATGAAGAAAATATATAATTTTTTAACTTAAGGATATATTTATCATATTTAATTGAATGAGTATATTTGCTTTCTATTTTAAAGTTCAATGACCTATTTACACTAAGGCATAATATTATTTTCATTTTTTTCTTTTCATGATGAAGTTCAAAGGCATACAGTTAAACCTCGATAAAGTAATAACCTCGGGATCGAGAAAAAATATTCATTTAACGAGGTTATTACTTTATCGAACATTATTTTGGTGCATTGACCCATATCGGGACCAGAAGAATTATTTTTTTAGCGAGATTATTATTTTATCGAATATTACTTTATTGATGGTTAAGTGTATTTGCACTTCATCCCCAATATTTATTAAGTTGAAAAAAACTTTTATGAAGGTAAAGTTATGGAAGCAGTTCCAAGCAGCTTCTCTCAAACTTCAACCTCTCGAAAAATTAAACAGCTATAGAATTAATGCCCATTGGCATCCATGGTTTTAAGGGATTGGAATCGAAGAGCCTTGTCCCCAAATTTGGTCTTGCCGTAGAGATTCAGATAATCCTCAAAACGGACATGATGGGGAAGTAGCAGATCGGAAGCCGGAGAAATGACGGCGTCGCCTGCAGGGTTGTAGAAGGTGGCGATGGAGAGCCTGTTCCCTTCCTTCATCGCCATCACTCTGTGCAACGCACTCTTGTACACTCCATTACTCAAAATCTCCACCTGGTCGCCCGTGTTGACGAATATCCTCCCGTTGGTCGAAGGTGGGATTTTCATCCATTTACCGTCTTTGAAGAACTCCAGTCCGGCAACTTGCTCGTCTTGGAGAAGGAGGATGATACCGCCGGCATCGGTGTGCTCGCGGAGCCCTCTGATCAACTCCGGCCGTGGGCATTTTGGGTATATCGCCACCTTTGTTCCGACAGAAGGCCCTCTTGTTCCGGCAAATGAATCCTTTATGTGGCTCTTCTTGATTCCAAGATTCTCGCACATCAGCTCTGAGAGATTCTCCGCGAGCTTGATGAGTTGGTTGATGTATTCACCCATGGCTTCTCTGCAAATATTATACTCATATATGTATGACTCCTTAAAAACGGAAATATGAATAATTATAAATCATTAATATAATAAACTAGAACGTCAGAAATATAGATTAATTATGAATTATACTATGCCATGTAATGCATTATTTTATATTTATGATACCAGACTATTAATGTAATGTCTCACCAATTATAATGCACCATGCACATTTTAGTTATAAATGCATTGCAAATAAATTAATTTACGATTAAATAAAAAAAAATATAATAATAATAATAATAATAATAATAATAATAATAATAATAATAATAATAATTAAATGACAGGTAAAGATCTTGTATAAATGGATGGCTAGATCTATTTTATATGTCTTAGTTTAGGAAGTGATATCGTCTCTATGTGTGTGTATTAATTATATAGTGGAATACAGGATGGATGTTACCTTAGGTGTGGTGAGAGGGTGGTGAAGTGGTTGATGTTGGAATGGGGGCGATGGGAGACGAAGAAGGTGGCTTCCCAGTCTTGATCTTTTATGACTTGGTTGGTGTCGAGGATCTTTGCTGCTGTGTCGAACCTGTGTTTCATGTTGTCTTCGTAATGTGTCTTCATCAACTGCTTCACCTTCTCCATCATCGCCTTATCTATGTCGTGCTTCTCAATCTGTACATAGGAAGAAATTAATAAGAATTAATGTCTAAGACAGATATATATATATATATATATATATATATAAATATATATATATATATAGTTTGTTTTAATTAGTAGTAGTAGTACCATAAAGAAGCCCCATTTCTGGCATGCCTCATGCAAAAGCGCCATTGTTTCGCCTCTCCTCTCGCTCTCCAGCTTACTCAAATCGATCACAGGTACTTCCATCTCTCTCTCTCTCTCTCTCTCTCTCTCTCTCTCTCTCTCTCTCTCTCTCTCTCTCTCTCTCTCTCTCTCTCTCTCTCTCTCTCTCTCTCTCTCTGTTGTGACTTGTGAGGGAGATACTAATTATATATAGGCAATGGATTTTTTAGATCTTGAACCAAATTAATTTACATGATAGGATTCTTTTCTTTATTTTGCTTGCATGTGAAGTGTAATTTCTTTCACGTGTCAACTGGCCTTTAATTTACTATATTGACCCTTTTCTTCAACTCTAAGAAGGGGCCTCGTGGATCATTGTTTTCGAAAACCAGCTGCACTTTTGAAATCACCACTATCTAATTCGGATACCTGCATTTTAAATCTTGATCCGTTCCACGGTTTTATACAAGTTGTATTTATAATTAACTAATATTAGTTCCCAACCAACAAATTCCATCTCCCGTTAACTTTAGATTTTTTTTAATAAGAAATATAATTTGTGTTTATGCAATTAAGGTTGCCTATTTTTTTAATAAAGTGAAATAGGGTCAGAAATTTTAGAATTCCGAATTGAAAAAAAATAAAGAAACAGGTTGCTGCTCTTCCAGTGGGCGGTTTGGGGTTTGGTATGTGGCTACGATTATTATAATTTGATTGATTATGACTTTATAATCTTGAAATAATTTGGTAGCACCCCTAGTCGTAGTCCTAGTCATAGTCTAATTTAAATTTGTCAAATTGTTAATCTTTATAGCTCTAGACAAAATAAGACGACTTAATTAAAATTGAGATAACAGTTAAGGTAGTTGAGACTATTATATTTAACTAAATAAATTATAAGATAATTGTTAAAGTCCATTGTCATTCTATATTAATTCCTTGATGAACATGTCTCTTTAATATAAGATTAGATAACATTTTAAGGGGATGATTGACCAATTCTAAATGTTATCATAAAGTGCTTGATTATTTATCATAACGTGCTTAATTTGTTTGGTCTCTGTGTTTGGATTGGTTCTCGTGATCCATTTGTTTTCAACATGTAATATTAAATTTGTCAACTAACGCTTACTTAGGTATACGAGTGAATTCCATATTAATTTTATATCTTTATTATTCTAAATTTAACAAATTAATCTTGCCTGGATAATTTGTGGGCTTTACATAAAATATCTGTCGAGGCAAGCCTGCACTGCAAGATGAGGAAATATAGGAAAAAATACTTTCTCATCTTGGAAATTGACAAGACCTGGGCCAAAGTCTAGTAAGGGAGTCCTAAGTCATGGCGAAAGCTCATCTCATCTTGTATTATATTAGGATATTAATGCTTTATTGCTTAAACAAATATTAATTTTTATAGTGAGAAAATTCTTATACTAAATTGGAGTATATCTCATTTGGTTGCACTATACAGAGTTGTTGATACCCGAATTAACAAAAAAAAAATAAAATAAAATAAAAATAAAATAAAATAAAATAAAATAAAATAAAATAAAATAATAATAATAATAATAATAATAATAATAATAATAATAATAATAATAAGTAACACATGTACAAAAAATCATATGATAGAGTAGGTGGCCTGAAGGTAGGTGAGGGCTCGGATTACGGCATTAAAATTCTAAAATTCATACTTAAAAAAAGTATAATGGATTATTCAACCCCACACATATGTAAAGTCTACACTCTACATTGAGTGTCACATAGCGCATGATTAAGATTGAATTTCCTTTTAGGGTATATATATACTGAGAATTACACCCTAATCTGCATCCCAAATCTGCCAATTTGTTTAGGGTTCCGAAAACGCTTTTGTCATTTTTCGAAAAGATTTATAAAGATATAAAAGGCAGAAATTATTTTCATCCTTTCATACACAAAAAGGTATTGAAAAAGAAAAGATTGTCGGAAATACATAATTCCAACATATATTTGATGGTCCGGAAAAGTGGGCATACAACAAAAATCCCACAAATATTTTCCAGAGAGGGCTGCTTGTTTGTTCCTCCAGAGTAATCTGGCTCCGGAATTTTATTGTCTCTTTCTCTCTCCAGTCTTCCCCTCTGTCCCCTCTCTCTTTCTCTGCTTTTTTCTCTCTCCCCTTCTACACCACCTTCATCCACATAACGTAACCCTTGTGTCAAGTCTCACCTACCACAAACCTCGACTAATGAAAAGCCGTCTAAGCTCTATCTCGCTCTGACCTACTAAAGATGCTCTCATGCACATTAATCAACAACTCTGTTGCAACAATTCGAACATATGGCCGTTTTCCTTGGACGCTTGTGACACGTGGCATCGCTTTCTCCAACGGGCAAATGCCTGGGTCACAACTATAAATAGAGAAGCATTTCCGAGCTCCACGCACAGGATATCAAAGGGATTATAGGCTCAAGCTTTCGAAACACTCTAGCGCTTTCAAGAAGATCCAGTGAAGAACTTGCTTAGTAGAATATTTTTAGTTCTTCTCTCTAGAGTTTCTTTCTTTAGATCCCTCTTCTCTATCTAAGCTCAATCGTTCATATCTATAACTTAGAACCTTCGAAGGAGTTCACATATTGTGACTGTTCTTATTGTTAGAACTCCTTCATAGTTGGAGAAAATCCCCTCCCCTTTGAACTTAGGTTTGAACTGTAAAGTCGCTAAGGACTATAACTTAGAAGGGTCTGTCTAGTGCGCAGATACCTTGCTGAGGCTTTCTCAGATTAATCAACAAGACCTCCTGTTCAGCAGGACCGTGGACGTAGGATCTTACGTATCCGAACCACATTAAAAATTACTTGTGTCGTTTACTGTTTTATTGCACTGCATACAAATCTCTTACAAACTCACACTTTGCATAAAACGTATTCGAAAAGTGCACTAGCCAAAACAATTTGGTTTACGAAAAACACGTTTTCAACTGAGACGAAATAAAGTACTGACAATCAAGTACTGACAAAAGTCAGTAGGAGAGACTCAGTAGCTGACTCAATCTGATCCGCGATCAGAAGGTTACTATCTGGCACTGTTCATCAGTTGCAACCTACAGCTCAGCTGCCCTTCGCGTTTGAGAAAAAGAACTAGTACTCAGGTGTATCCACCCCCCCCCCTCTACACCTGACTCTCGTCTCTGGACCAATAATTGGTATCAGAGCACACGGTGTTCTTCTGATCATCGGTTCTGAAACTACTGGTCTTCTCGAACAGATCCTGAAAATGTTTTTCACTGCACAAGCATCTCTTCATACATCCTTATACTCTCACCCATAATGTCTGATATGTCAGGTATTCGGATGGTGCCGATGTTCTCTGTGGAGAACTCTACAGTATAACACGTGAGAATGGAGGCGCACCTTACATCGCAGCATGACAACATGATTGACGTCCTAGAGACAGGACCTATCATTCCCATGATCGACAGTGTTCAGTTTGCCACTGTGGGAGGTGTAGGAGCACAGACCGGTGCTAAAGTTGCCAAAGGCAAATCAGCCTTCACGCCTGAAGAGAAAAAGCTGCACAACCTCGACCGAGTTGCGCGGAATGCAATCCTGACTACGCTCAGTGATTCACACCTCGGGAGGGTGCAAGACTGCAAAATGGCAAAAGAACTTTGGGATGCCCTGGCTGTACTGAGCCAAGGAACCCCACAGATCAAAGAAAACAAGCTCGAGCTAGAGTTACAAAAGTTCGACACTTTTACCATGGAGCCCAATGAAACCATTGACGAGCTAAGCGTCAGATTTACTAACCAAATCAATGTGATCAACGGGATGGGGAGGACGTTCACCAACAAAGAGATGAACACAAAGATCTTGAGAGCATTGCCTCGACTGAAGTGGCTTCCTTTTGCTACTTATTTCCGTCGCTCAGATCTTAATGCTCTAACTGCTGATGTTATATTTTCAGAATTAAAGACGGAGGAATCAGTAGAGACCTGACAATCTGACCTGACTAAGTCTCAGCTTCAAGAAACTCAGCTATCAGTTCTGACCAAGGACGATTCCGAGAAAGATACTTGAAATAGCCCGACTCGGTCACACACTCGCGAAGTCGAAAAGCATTATGAATCACTTTGGATAAGTGATGAGATCTAGCGAGGACTGATGACTGAACAGTACCTAAGAGCTAAGGAGAAGTTGGAAAGCATGCTCAGAGCTCAAAGGCCAATAGCCATGAAAGAATGACTTGGCTACACTCATGAAGCTTCCACTTCAACATCGAAAAGCTCGAAATGCTTTGGGCCGATATGTTCGTCGAGGAAAAGTTCGGGTTACTTGAATCAACACCTCGGGCGAAGAACAAACAGAAGATGATTGCACCTAAGCCGAGCAACAAGAAACAACTGACCAAAGGTTTCAGCCCCAGGACACCACGATCGAATTCAGGGGGAACCAAAAAGGTCGAGTGGGCGAGAAGACGATGCATGAACCACTATATGAGCATCCAGCACAGTATGGTTCGTACTTTTATGAGCCCAGGGTCAGGAGGAGCACAAAGCCTCAGAAGAAGAAAGCTCATGAACCCAAAACTGCCAGAAAGTCAATATCTCCAAGTCCTATGGAGAAGAAGGCTGACAAGGTTCAGAAGAAGAAGTCTCAGACTCCTAAGGTCCCGAGACAGATTTGGGTCCCGAAATCACCCACTAACACTTAGAGACCCAACCTGAACCAAAGGGTACCTAAAAATGTTTCTATTTTGCAGGTGCATAAGGACCCTTGGATTGTGGACAACGGTTGTTCGAGACACATGACATATCAAAAGAGCCTGCTGACCAATTACGTACAAGAAGATGGTCCCAGAATTGAGTTTGGTGACAACTCTAAAAGCTATACAAGGGGATATGGAACACTAAACATTGGGACTGCTTCAGTTCCAAGAGTAACATATGTTGAAGGACTTCAACCTAATCTCCTTTCTGTCAGTCAATTATGTGATAATCTGAATAGAGTTATCTTTGACGCTAGTTTCTGTGATGTTGTTGACAAATCTACAGGGAAAACAATGTTATCAGGTTCGCGGAGGAAGAATATCTACGTTGCAAATTGGAAAGCCGCAGAACCTGAGGCTTGCTTACTTGCTCAGACAAAATCCAGTGATAAAACAGGATGGCTGTGGCACAAGAGACTCAGTCACCTGAATTTCAAGGCTATGAACAAGCTAGCCAAGAACTCTAAAGTCAGAGGACTGCCCAACGAAGCGTTTATCAAAGACAGAAATTGTGAAGCATGCTTGAAGGGAAAGCAAACAAAGAATAGCAATCCTCCAATTCCGTCACCTACCACTGATGGAATACTTCAACTGCTACACATGGACTAGTTTGGGCTAGTTTCTCCAGTAACTATAAGAGGCAAGAAGTATGCCCTCGTCGTTGTTGATGATTATTCTCGATATACGTGGGTCATCTTCATAGCCAACAAATCTGATGTCATGACTGAGTTACCGAAGCTGTTGAAGAAACTCAGTGTGGAAAAGGACATCAAGATATAGGGAATTCGCTCAGACAAAGGAACATAATTTCTCAACTCAGTAGTAAAAGAGTACTGCGATAAAGAGGGAATCAAGCACGAGACATCAGCTGCTCGCACCCCTCAGCAGAACGGACTTGCTGAACGTAAGAACAGAACACTTAAAGAAGTAGCAAGAACGCTCCTAGCAGACTCTGGACAACCCTCAAAGTTCTGGGCTGATGCTACTGACATCGCCTGTTACACTCAGAATTGCTCACTGCTTACACAGCAACACATGAAGACACCTTACGAACTGTGGAAAGGGAGAATTCCTTCTATTTCTCATTTTCATATCTTTGGTTGTCCTTGCTTTATTCACAATAATGGGAAAGATCGGTTGAAGGTCTTTGATAGCAAATCTGATCAAGGAGTATTCTTAGGATACTCTCGAGTCAGTAAAGCCTTCAAATTCTTTAACTGTCGGACTCTTTGCGTGGAGGAAAGCCCTCATGCTGTTTTTGATGAGTTTGTTACTGAGGACAGGAAATCGAAAAAGATAAATACTAAAGATGTCAGCAGCAAGCTACAGGATCTCGCACTAAACGATAAAGCAGAAAAGATCCAGCATTGTTGGGATGATGAGTCAGACGTTGAGGAAATCCAGACCCGTCCCTCAAGCACTGTAGCTGACCTAGTTGATTCTACTGAACATAATCAACATCAGGTAACAACGGTTGTTGAGGAAGCCCCAGTGGTTACTGAGACCTCTACTGAGAATATAAACTCAGGGGGAACGACAAATGTTCCTGAGCTAAATGCCCCTGAACTTGGTAACTCAGTAGATCCTAACCTTCTTACTAAATTGCTCCGGTCACAGAATAGCACTACTAAAATGCCTAACACTCCTGTTGACTATGCAGAAGTAATCTCAGAACAAGAAGCCAAACTCAAACATTCATGGCTTGAAGCTCACTCTTCTGATCTCATCATATGAGATCCATCAGCAACTATTAGGACGAGATCCAGATTGAGCCAAGGAGAAAGCTCACTCTACTCCTGTTTCTTGTCTACTGAAGAACCTCAGACGATAGAGGATGCTCTTAACGATGCTGACTAGATTATTGCCATGCAAGAAGAGCTGAACCAGTTCGTTCGAAACGAAGTTTGGGAGCTTGTTGACAGACCTAGACATCATCACGTGATCGGCACTAAGTGGGTCTTCAAAAACAAGCGGGATGAAAACAATATCATTGTCAGAAACAAAGCTCGATTTGTTGCCAAGGGATATTGTCAACTAGAAGGAACAGACTTTGATGAAACTTTAGTCCCAGTCGCCAGATTGGAAGCTATTCGTCTTTTCCTAGCCTATGCAACGCATCAAAGATTTAAAGTATATCAAATGGATGTAAAGTCAGCGTTTCTGAATGGCGTACTGAAGGAACAAGTCTATGTGGAACAACCGCCCGGCTTTCAGGGAGGACATCAGTGTACAAACTTCGGAAAGCTCGACATGGGTTAAAACAAGCACCCGGGGCTTGGTACCATACCCTATCGAACTTTCCGCCGTAAAGGTTTTCGAAGGGGACGAGATCGCACCCTGTTCAACATCAAGTCAGGAGATGACACCTATTGGTGCAAATCTACGTGGACGACATCATTTTCAGTTGCAGAAACGTGACTATATGTCAACAATTCGAGAAAATGATGAAGGAGAAGTTCGAGATATCCATGATGGGAGAGATGAACTATTTCCTTGGATTTCAAGTGAAGCAATCACCTGAAGGAATATTCATCAACCAAGCCAAATACACTCGAGACCTCCTAAAAAGATTGGGCTGCGACTCAAGCAAGCGAGTCAAGATCCCTATGAATACAAATTTTAAAATCGATCTAGATAAAGAGGGAGCTTCTGTTAACTCTACTGATTATAGAGTTATTATTGGTTCTTTATTATATTTAACAGCAAGCAGACCTGATATAACTTAAGCTGTAGGTGTATGTGGAAGATTTCAGGCGAATCCCAAGCGAAGTCATTTGGACTCAGCAAAGAAGATTCTGCGATATCTGAAAGGAACACCTGACGCAGGGTTATGGTATCCTGCTGATGATAATCTTATACTAACAGGTTATTCTGATGCTGATTATGCAGTATGCAGGATAGATCGAAAGTCCACTTCTGGATCATGTCAGTTCCTAGGCAGCAAGCTGATATCATGGTTTTCAAAGAAACAACATTCAGTGGCAACATTTACTACTGAAGCTGAGTATATGGCTGCTGGAAGTTGCTGTGCCTAGATCCTTTGGCTTCGACAACAAATGCGAGATTACGAAATTTCTCAGGATGAAGTGCCCATCTACTGCGACTACACTAGTGCGATTGCTATAACTCAGAACCCAGTTCTTCATATGAGATGCAAGCACGTGGATATCAGACACCACTTCATCAGAGACCGTGTCGAGAAGAAGGATATCAGGATGGAAAAGATCCATACTGACAAACAAAGGGCAGACATACTGACCAAACCACTAGCTGAGAACAGATTCATAGAACTATCAGTTGAGCTAGGTCTACTGGATCCTACTGAGTCTAGTCAGTAGGAGGAAACAGTACGATAGGTCAGAAGACTCAGTACATTGATTCAGTTGGGTGAATTAGATACTACACGAGGAGGGGGAACGTAGTTATCAGTACTACAAAGATCCTCCTGAGTCTTAACGGTAACCATCTGATCGCAAAAGTTCAGCTGAAGAGATTTGCGTAGTTAAAATATTTAATATTCTCAGAAGTATGCTTGCATTTATTATATCAGTCGTTTGCAGTCAGCAGGTTAATGAGCATTTATTTCCCGCCATTAATTTTTAAGGTTTAAGTCAGTAGGAAACCGTTTTCATTTAAAAAGCTTAGACTTTAATTCTGCCTGCAATGCATTTAATGCATGTCTTCCCACCTTACTTTATCTGCGTATATCTTATGTGGGTCTAGGTTAGAGGCGGCTAATATAATCATTCTGTTTATAACATCAGATTACAACCGTCATTAGAAAGCGAGTTTTCATCCCAACCGTCCGATCAAAACCGGTTGATCTTCATATCTTATAAAAACTTTTGCCTTCCTCTCTAATCTATGTTTTTCGCCATTATCGCACTTAGAGCATTCTCAAGCATTTAGTTTTCGCTCTCTGCAAACTGTTTCTGTTTACACTTGTGCTCTTAGTCTACGGTAATTTCTTAATCTTCTGCTTAAACTTGAACTAACTTACTCTATTTTCAAGTGCTAACGAGCTTTTTGTAGATACTCATGGCAATTGTTTTGACCCCACCCCACATCGAGGAGATCATCAAATCCAAGGTTTAGTTCGAACCTACGATGGTGCTCCATCAGGTAGACCTTCCGTACTTAGAGCCGATCTTCTCTGCTCTTGAAGAGTCTGGCCTTGAGCTTCTAGTGACGAAGCATCTGAGATCGTATCTTCCCCGCCAGGTGGCAGAAGTTTATCTTAACTTGCGTTCCGTCGAAGATACAGATGGGGAGATGTCCCAGTTCGCATATATGAGGGAAGTGGCTCCTCAGAAATGGGAATCTAGCCACATCGATATCAATATTCGGGCAGCACTGAAAGCATCGTTTGATCTTCCTGCCTATGGGATATCTCCAATGGGCTACAAGGAGAAGGAGCTCAACTCTTATGTCCATCGTTTCTGTGGGAGAGACGACATCTCCTTTACGTCCGCATTGCCGAAGAATCAACTCTTGCCGGAGTACCGTGGCCTCACTTACATCGTCACTCATATCCTGACGAGCGCCGCCGGCTCCTTCGATCAGCTATCCAAGCCCAGACTTCAACTGATGATGGCAATTGTTGATGGAGTCTAGGTTAACTGGATGGAGTTCTATGTGAATGAGCTGAAGGCTCAGGCACAAAAGTTTGTCGCCACAGAGTCTGGAGAGAGAAGACTTATTAGTGTGGGCAAGATGTTGTATGAGACGAAGATGCCCATACTGATAGAGGACTTCGTATCTAATCATGCATCATTTGCTGATTCCAGATACTTCGACAGCAAGCTCATCAAATTCAAGACAAGAGCCGCTGCTGAGAAGTCAGTCGGTCGGGGACCCGCTGAGCTTAAGAGGTCTACTACTGATTTGCCTCAACGTGCCGACCCGCCGAAACGAAAAACGCTTGCAAAGGCTGGAACGTCTGAGGTTCCTGCAAAGCCTGCTTCTCCTCCACCACCTCAGGAGGAAAGCATTCTAGACGCTGATTCCGGAATCAAGGGTTCAACCCTCAAGGACAAGGTACAGCGTATCAGTTCAGAGCAGACTCAGCCGGAGGAGGTTAAGGAATCGGCTGATGAAGTCTCCACTGAATGGTCGATGTTGCAGAAGACTCGTCTCCGAGCCACAGGAGAAGTCTCTGTACAGATCCCTGACCTATCCGATCATCAGGATCTGGTCGACGTAGCGATCAGGGCAAGGACACAAATGCTGCTGAGGTTCCTAAACTGGGACATCCTTAAGGATTTGATCAAGCAGCAGACAACATTGTCCTTACTAGCAGAAGAACAAAGTCTGTAGTCAACCATTGGGTTTGGGGAACCCGCTGACTTAGCTTCGTTCGAGGACCTAAGATCTGCTATGCTCTATCTTCTGAGCCTGAGGTCCTCCGAGCAGAATGCCAGCAGCCCATCGCAACCTTCTCATCATGACGACGATAACGATGATAATGACGATAATGATGAGGATCAGCCACCACCCAAGGAAGCAGACCAGGGAGAATCTGCTGAGGGTAAAACGCCCAGTGAGAAGGGCAAGTCACCACCTCCCCCTTCTAAATCAGGTGATGCCCCAGTTGCCTCGAAGCCCAACCGAGAGCAACAACTCACAGCATCTGAGCAGAGGCTCGGAACCAGCCCTTATCAGATAAAACCTATCGGTTCTGTGTCCTCTAAGTCTGTCAACAGGGCTATAAAGAAGTAAGGAGACAAAAATCATCTCCTCGCTAAGGATGTCCACCTGAAGTGGGCACAGTACACTAAGTCTCAGACGAAGACGGTTGACAGACTGGCTAGCGAAGTGAAAAAGGTCTCGGAAGCTCCAACTCCTAACATTCAGGAGATAGTCGAGACCGCACTTGCCGCTCAGAAGGCGGACTTGGCTGCTCAAAGTTAGCAGCTCCTCGAAGCTCAGCAGAAAATGTTTTCTGAGCAGCTGACTAAGAGCCTCGCCACTGTCCAGAAGACCATGGATGAGCGAAACAAGATGGCCACCTCCAGCGTTCAGAAAGCCTTAGAAAATCAGGCGGCGGCTCTCAAGCTCATCCAGGCAGAAATGACTGCCTCTCTCGACGCA
The DNA here is from genome assembly GCA_028984105.1 of Lavandula angustifolia. Lineage (NCBI taxonomy): Eukaryota > Viridiplantae > Streptophyta > Magnoliopsida > Lamiales > Lamiaceae > Lavandula > Lavandula angustifolia. The sequence goes on along the minus strand of CM054812.1, from coordinate 21,245,232 downwards.
TCGCTACTGAAGCAAAGACAAGAGACAGCAGCCCAGATTCAGCTGATCCACACGGACCAAGAGACTGACTGGGAGCATTATTGTGATGCGGTCAGAGACTTCGACACCACCACCACTTCCATCAAGAACATCCTTTTCAACTTAGAAAAGGACGTGGTGGCTATTCGTACTCGTCTGACCCTGGCTGATGATGCCAAAAAGGGGAAGATAAGGGAGAGACGGAGACAGGTCAGGTGGGCGAAGAGGCAGAGGCAAGAGAAATTGCCAAGGGGGAAGGTTCAGCTGCTCAAGCTGGAACCAGCTCAGTACCCCCACCCACAGTCCAAATCCCTACCGTCCAAACAACTGCTTAGGTGCATGAGCCGGCCGCAGGATCAGGCGAAGGATCCTCGGCTCAGCACATCGAAGAGGTCGCACACTTCGGGGACCAAGAGGATGAACCTCTGCCACTGCAAAGGCCTGGGAAGCAGAAAGTAACTGAATCCACTCCACCGCCTTCCCCGACGCCTAAATTCAAAACTAAAGCGGAGCAGAAGGAATTTGATAAGCAGGTCGCTCAGAAGCTCCAATATGAGCTTGATTATGAGCGACAGCTGAGGAAGAGGCTCAGAAAGCCAAGAAGCAGAGAAAGCCTGTGGCCAATATGGCCAGGAGCCAAGCTAAGAAGCTCATGGAAGAGCAGAAGAAGAAGAAGGCTCAGGAAGAGCAGGCTGCTTCTGACACTGATAATCTGCCCCTCGCTCAGAGGATGAAAAATCTTCCATCACTTACTCCTGAGCAGGAGGCAGAGGACAGAGCCACCTGGGAGGCTACGCAGCAAGGGCTGAATCTCCGAAGAGGAGATACTAGAGCTGCGGCCCTCAGAGAGAAGAAGAGACTGGAAGAGTTGGCCAAGATCATAGAACTTACTCACAAAATAGCCAAGGAACCAGTTCTCGACTGGAGGAAACAGGTGCCGAGGACTTCCAAGTTCTACAGGCGAGGCGCACCAAGAGCTACTTATCTGAAGAAAACTCCACACTGCCATGTAGACAAGTGGATACCCTGGAACCTGAATGAGGAATTGGAGGAGTTGAAGATAGAATTCATAAAGGGATACTACGTATGGAAATGCTATCCTATTGAGGTACCGGCGGCTCAACCCTTCGATGAGTTCCTTCATCAGTCCACCCCCAACCTCAGAGCTCAAGTTCAACTGATTCTATCAAAGGAGAAGTTGCCACTCGTTGCCCCTGCCTATAGGAAGCTGACTCCGCCCATGACCTCTCGAGGAGTTCTTTATATGAAAGAGATTGAAGAAGAGGTCGACGCGGCTGCACGACACAATGATCTTGATCCTCAGCAGCCGAGCGATCTTGAGGATATCCAGACCCTCCGTACCAGAATCTACAAATCATATGGTTTGGATCCTCCTCCTGCCAAGTTTACTGATTTCAAGAGCAAGACTGAGAAGTTCAGGCAATAGCAGTAGTTCATTATCCTTGTATAGAAGATAGGACTGTGTAATCTATTCTCATATATATCAGTTCTATTCTTCTGGCCAAACAACTACTCATTGTCTTACGGCTTTGTTTATTTACTTTATCACGACTGATCACTGAAGTGATCTAACACACACACTCACATAACCGTTTCTCTGATATGCCTATCTTTCAGCTGCTGACTGTCTTTCCTTATGCTCAGTCTTGACTGAAGTTTTTCTTATGTCAGTAGTTTGGGACTTAATATTCGTAGAATTTATAGAGGTTTTGACATCATCAATTAGGAGGAAATTGTTGGGTTATGAGTCATTGGCTTGTCTAAACAACCACTTAGAGGATACTTAGTATTACTTTATCAGTAGTTCTTATAATAGGACTTATCTGTTTATCGGTAATGGGGGAAATCATAGTGGTTCTTGCTATGGAATTGAAGATCCCAAAACCCGGCATGTATCCTTTGTGTAGTGTCAATAGGAATAGATGATGTAATAGGTTAGACAGATTATATTTTTCATTATCATTTTTGTTTAAGTCCTGTACGGGGTAAATGTTGGATTGATCTTCAGTAGGAAGTTACCTTCCAGAACCCCATGTCATCAGTATAAGAGCTTGAGTTCTCAAGTCATCAGCTGACCGCCGCTCAGTAGATTACATCTCATCAGCTGACCGACATCAGTTGAAGAACACAGTATTCAAAGCTCAGTACCTTCAGAGTCATCAGCTGACTACACTCAGTAGAATATTCACCATCAGCAGACTCAAAAGAAGAAGACAGAGATCTTATAAGGTCTACTGTATCCGACAGGAAACGACCCAGCTTTTAACATCATTCGAAAGTCAGCAGAAGATCATACGAGGATGAGTGAGAGTCAACTCCGATGAAGACCGATGTCTGACAGATCTCACCTACCACAAACCTCGACCAATGAAAAGCCGTCTAAGCTCTACCTGCTCTGACCTACTAAAGATGCTCTCATGCACAGTAATCAACAACTCTGCTGCAACAATATGAACATATGGCCGTTTTCCTTGGACGCTTGTGACACGTGGCATCGCCTTCTCCAACGGGCAAATGCATGGGTCACAACTATAAATTGAGAAGCATTTTCGAGCTCCACGCACGGGATATCAAAGGGATTACACGCTCAAGCTTTCGAAACACTCTAGCGCTTTCAAGAAGATCCAGTGAAGAACTTGCTTAGCAGAATATTTTTAGTTCTTCTCTCTAGAGTTTCTTTCTTTAGATCCCTCTTCTCTATGTAAGCTCAATCGTTCATATCTATAGCTTAGAACCTTCGAAGGAGTTCACATTTTGTGACTGTTCTTATTAAAAGAACTCCTTCATAGATGGAGAAAATCCCCTCCCCTTCAAACGGAGAAAATCCCCTCCCCTTCAAACTTAGGTTTGAACTGTAAAGCCGCTAAGGACTATAACTTAGAAGGGTCTATCCAGTGCACAAATACCTTGCTGAGGCTTGCTTAGATTAATTAACAAGACCTCCTGTTCAGCAGGACCGTGGACTTAGGATCTTGCGTAGCCGAACCACGTTAAAATTACTTATGTCATTTACTATTTTATTGCACTGCATACAAATCTCTTACAAACTCATACTTTGCATAAAACGTATTCGAAAAGTGCACTAGCCAAAATAATTTGGTTTACGAAAAACACGTTTTCAACTAAGACGAAATCTACCGGGCCCTACACACTTATCCGAACTAAAGTCTCCGACTGAGAATCAAGTACTGAAAAAAGTCAGTAGGAGAGACTCAGTAGCTGACTCAATCTGACCCGCGATCAGAAGGTTACTATCTGGCACTGTTCATCAGTTGCAACCTACAGCTCAGCTGTCCTTCGCGTTTGAGAAAAAGAACTAGTACTCAGGTGTATTCAACCCCCCCCCCTCTACACCTGACTCTCGTCTCCGGACCAACACATACTTATCCAACATCAATCCTTTGAACAACTGAACTCAGAAGAGTTGGTGCTCTGCGAGCAGATAGGCTACTTAGAGCCTGCGGACATCAGCTCCCTAGAAGACCTAAGGGCGGCGATGCTGGCATTACTTGACGACCGCATCCCATCAGCAGCCTCGCCTTTTGAGGGTTCTGATCCCGATGATTAGGACCCACCCAGTGATGCAGGCCCTAAGAAGCCTGCTAATGGAACTCAACTGGAGGAGGGTGCTCAACCCTCTACTGAATTACCTATCAGCACCCTTCCTCCAGGTAAGTCGGCAGCTGGAACCTCACGAGTTGTGGACCCAGAACAGCTGTTGCTGGGGTCTACTTTCGAGGTTGTGCCCAGCTCTAAAGGCCAACGGTCGAGGACAGTGGCCAATGCACTAAAAGGACAAGGAGCACAGAATAGGCTCTCGGCCAAAGCTGTCCACCGAAGCTGGAAGAAGACAACAACTGCTCAGAGTGAGGAAATAAAGGAGCTGAGGACCTCTATTCAAAATTCAGCTGCTCCTGATTTCCCAGCCATCCTCCCCAACTCTTTAGCCACTCAAAGAGCATAATTCGAAAACCAACAGACATCGTTGGTGGCTGCCCAGAAATCACTTCTGGAGGAATATAAGGCAGCTGTTGGGTGATGATTCCATCCTCAGCACTGTTTCACTCAGTGGGAAATGATTCGGTCTTAGACACTGATCTTAAGCTCAGTAGCCTTGTGCCCTGTACTTGTCTGAAGATTTGAAGATCCCAAAACCCTATCTGAATGATGAACCACTCCCTTGTATCTGTTTTGTCTCTGAGGTTTCAGACTCAGTAGACACTCTGCTCTGGTCAAGGCGCTCAGTAGCTTATTTGCCTCGGCACCGGTGCGAAGACTCGGTGATCTTGGACTCGGCAGGAGCAAGATATCGAAAGACTCGGTGATACTTGGACTCAGCAGAGCAAGATATCGAAAGACTCGGTGATCTTGGACTCAGCGGGAGCAAGATATCGAGAGAGTCGGTTGAACCGAACTCGGCGGGAGTAGTTCACTTGGACTCGGAGCTGATCTTCGATAGACTTATCTCGGCGAGTCTATCTACCGAATACGAGGTCGACTCGGCAACGGCGATAGTCTTCGGGATCGTCGAGAATCCTTTGAAAGACAATCGGCATTGTCATGTACGAGGAAGAGAGAAGTCGGCTTCGGTCTGTCTCGAAGTTTGTCTTTGTCTCAACCACTCCATCCACCTCGACGAATGACAAGCATACACGTGTCTTCTCACCTGCTAAAGCTGCAGTCAACCTTTTACCTAAAAAGGTGGGAAAGTACACTGTTACCTACACCAAAAGAGCCGTTTGCTACCAAAAAGAGAGAGAGAGAAGAAGATCGTCTCCAACGGATCTATTTCAATCTCTGCTCTATAAATAGAGGGATCATTCAAGATTTGAAGCGCTCAAGAAAAAAAGAACAAGAGAGAGCACGAAAAAGAGCGAATTCCAAAGAACAAAGTCTTAGCAAGAACTCAAAGAACAATCTCCGGCGAAAGACTACATTCTAGCTCATAGGAAATCAAGCTAAACCAACATATAAAGCCTCTAGTATCCAATCGACGTTACACGAACTTATAGCTTACCTTCAGCTGTTCGTCGATCTAGAAGCTACTCTCTCATATTCCCTATCCCTCTAACCCTAAGCTCAACCGTTCTTATCTATAGCTTAGACGAAGGAGTTCACATTTGAACCCAATCCTTATTGTATAAGGACTCCTTCACTGTTGGAGAAGTTTGTCAAACACTTTAAGTTTGATAGTGTTGTAAGCGAGACTTGGATCGATATAAAAACCAAGACGCGGCTTTGCCCAAGGTGTGCAAGCTGACTGAGACTAACTCAGGATAATAAATAGCCTCCTGATCATTCGGGACAGTGGACGTAGGATTTGAGCGATATCCGAACCACTTTAAAAACCCTGTGTCTCTTACTGCTTTCTTAACTACTGCATTGATTTTACTATTCATACCGAACATCATATTTAAAATCAATCAACCTGTCTCAAAGATACTTGAACTTTTAATCTACTGAACTGAGACTTAAAACGTTTTCTCACAAAAACTGATTTGGGCCTACACTATTCCGCGCACTGAACTCTTACTGTAGATACTGAATTCTGACCTAGTCAGTTAGCAGATCTCACGGTAGTCGGTACTCTTAGCCTTTAACTCGATTCGAACGATGAGTCCGGTCCGTCGAACAAGTTTCGATCGGACACCATCCTGAATAGGATTGTTCGAGTTCGAAGTTGAGAAATCGAATCAGGTGTATTCACCCCCCCTCTACACCTGACCGTACACTCGGGACCAACAATTGGTATCAGAGCAGGAGTTCTTTGACTCTTGTTATCTTTGAGACCGGGTCTATTCGAACGGATCTAAGGGAAAACGTTTTCACCGCATATCACTCTACATTCATATCTATATTCTTCATGGCTGATATGTCGGTATAAGGATGGTACCCATGTTCTCGGTGGAGAATTATGGAGTATGGCGAGTCGAAATGGAAGCACATCCGACATCCCTCCATGACGCATGATGAGAAGTGCTTGAAGATGGACCTATCGTTCCCATGATCGATAGTGTCGTAACTTCGTGACCAAGCTCAAGGAGGAGGAATGGTGACCAGGAAGAAGATTCTCAAAGACGAAGTCTCTTCACTCCCGAGGAGAAGAAGCTTCACAACTTAGATCGAGTCGCCGGGAATGCTATACTAACCACCCTTAGTGATTCTTATCTTGGCGGGGTTCGGGAATGCAAGACCGCAAAAGAACTGCGGGACGCTCTAGCGCTACCGAGTCGAGGGACTCGAAAGATTAAAGTGAATAAACTAGCGCCGGAACTCCAAAAGCCGGAAAGCTTGTCTCTCATGCCCGGTGACAAAATCGAAGATCCGAACGTCGATTTACCAATCGATGAACTCTATCAATGGGCCGGGAAAGACATTCAAGAATCGAGAGATGAATCGAAGATTCCGAGGGCACCGCCGGATGGACACTTGGACACCTTTTGCCACTCTATTGCGACATTCCGACTTAGATGCTTGTGTCTCCCGACCATATCTTTTCGAATTACGGGCGCAGGAGGAGTTTGAGTTCGACGGACCTCAAAGAAAGCAGAGCCGAAGGCCGACACAAAAATCGACCATGCTTTCAAAGCATCGGTCAGCACAACATCTCCAGAAACGAGCAAAACGACGAGTAAAACTGAACCTTCACTCAATGATCTACAAGAAGGAAGTCTCGCTCAGAAGTATGCGCTGCTCGCTGTAAAGTATCAGAAGGAGAAGGAGCGATGCAGAAAAGTGACTAAAGCCTATCGGGAAACGAAAGGTAAGTCAAATTATATGTCGAAACACACTCCTGACTCACAATCTTCTGAATGCAGAAAGAAAGATGACTCAGAACCATCAAAGAATAGCGAAAGCAAAGAAGAAAGAGTCATCGCTTGTTACAACTGCAAGAAGCCGGGACATTATCAGTATGATTGTCCTGAGCTCAGTAGTGGTGAACGCGCAGCACGTAAGACAAGGAGAGAGAAATTCGCCCAGAAAAGACAATCCTACATAGCTAGCGAAATCTCAGACGACTCAGAAGAGGTCGACTCCTTTATGGATTCATCGGATGATGATGCAGCTTTCATGGCCTTAGAGCTTGAAGCTGAAGAATCAGCTGAAAAGTGCATGATGGCAGGCGAAGAGGATGAGGTAAATTCTCATGAACCACTTAACTCCTCTTCACACTGCACACACGACACTATTTCAGGAGCAGATGAGAATTTGGACGTCGCGACCGCATACGAAGAACTGCTCGACGAACAAATTCAGATGAGTCTGCAGCTCAACAAGACTATTCAGGAGTTGGATACCCTGAAAGTAGAGAATCAGAGACTTTCTCAGGAGAGTCAGGTTGCTACTGAGGCCGAAGGACTTGTGTTGAGACTCAGGGAGGAAATAAACTCTCTGATGGCCAAGTCTCAGCATCAAGAAGATCGGATTTCAGTTTTGACCAATGACTTGACTCGAAAGATATCGAATCGAGTCTCGCCGAAGCAAGAAATGTCAGGACTTCAGACCGAGCACGACACACTGAAGAAGAGTGATGATGTCTGGAGGAGCCTGATGACTGAGAGGTACATGGGTGCTGAGAAGAAATTAGAGGCTATGCTAGCAAGCAATAAGCCAAAGCACTGCAAGGAAGGACTTGGATTCAGCCAGGGAGCTTCCTCATCCGCCCCAAAGACACTCGAAGTACGGCTTGCGATAGGTTTGTTCAAGGGCGGACTATGAACGCAAATATACTGAACCCCCTAGCAAAGAACAAGCGTAAGATGAAAGCACCTCATCCCACACATCAGCATTCCGACAAGAAGATCGGTGCCAAGAAACCCCGGGTCGGTCAAGGGGGGAACCAAAGAAATCAAAATTGGCGGATCGGTATGGACCTCCAAAGCCGACACATCCAAAGACACGGTATGGGTCATACTATTATGAACCTATAGTCGAAGAGGCTCCAAAGGTCGAAGAAAAAGAAAGCCACACGTAAGGCTAAGGTCGGCGATCCACCGCCTCGGAAGATTAGGACTCCTGAACCTCAGAAGCCTCAGAAGTCACCTATGACCAGTCCAGTGGTCAGATATGTTGACTCTAGTGGAAAGAAGATGTCTGAAACCATCAGGGTTGTTAGACAGATTTGGGTTATGAAAACTAACATCTAAGGACCCAAAATCAAAAATAAAGGGTACCTGAATATAATTCTGTTTTGCAGGTGCGTAAAGACCCATGGTATGTGGACAGCGGATGCTCAAGACACATGACATACCAAAGGAGTCTACTGAAGAATTATATCACTGAAGAAGGACCCAGAATTGAGTTCGGAGACAATGCAAAAGGCTATACCAGAGGATATGGAACACTCAGCATTGGAACTGCCAACGTTCCAAGAGTATCATATGTTGAAGGACTTCAGCATAATCTTCTCTCTGTTAGTCAATTTTGTGATAACTCAAATAGAGTGATTTTTTACACTGGTTTCTGTGATGTTATTGATAAATCTACAGGGAAAACAGTGTTATCAGGTTCGCGCAAAAAGAACATATACGTGGCTGACTGGAACTCAGCTGAACCTGAAGCTTGTTTGCTGGCGAAGAATGAAAACAGAACGGGGTGGCTATGGCATAGAAGGCTCAGTCATCTTAACTTTAAGACGCTCAACAAGCTTGCAAGAAACACTCTAGCAAGGGGACTGCCGAATGAAGTATTCAACAAAGACACTCAGTGTGAAGCATGTCTGAAGGGAAAGCAAACAAGGAATCAAAATCCTCCAGTTCCATCGCCTTCCACGGATGGAATTCTTCACCTGCTACATATGGATTTGTTCGGTCCAGGTCTCCCCAGTGACGATCGAGGCGTAAAATATGCATTAGTGGTCATTGATGACTACTCGCGCTACACATGGGTCATATTCATTGCCAACAAGTCCGACGTCAAAACGAGTTACCAACGCTTCGAAAAAGCTCGGTGTCGAAAAGAACACCAAGATCGAGAAAAATACGTTCGAGACGGAGGAACCGAGTTCCTTAATTCCATGGTAAAGGAGTTACCGCAAGCGAAGGAATAGAGCATGAGACTTCAGCACGCACACCTCGGCGAGAATGGAGTTGCTGAACGAAAGAACGAGAACTCTAAAAGAGGCGGCTAGGACTCTACTCGCAGACTCGGGACTCCCAACCAAATTCAGGCGGAAGCTACCGATACGCATGCTACACTCGGAACCGATCTTTACCGACAAAGCGAAGATAAGAGAACACCATATGAACTATGGAACGGCAGGAAGCCTTCTCTATTTTATTTCCATATCTTTGGTTGTTCATGCTTTATCCACAATAATGGGAAAGATCGAGATGAAGACTTTTGATAGCAAGTCGAGATCGGGGAGTATTCTTAGGATACTCTCGGGTCGAGCAAAGCTTTCGAGTATTCAACTATCGGACTCTTTGCGTGGAGGAAAGCCCTCATGTTGTTTTTAACGAGTTTGCTGCGAAGACAGGGAGCAATAACTCAAATTCCGAATACGAGGACATCGGTAAGCGGCTACGGGATCTAAACTTAAAAGACAAATCGAAAAGATCCGGCTATGTTGGGATGATGATTCGGACGACGAAACTGAAGATAAATCTACCGAATCTCAACCAGGTGAGCAAGTAGGCGAGCGAGATTGATTCTCCCGAATAGAATCAATCCCGGGTAACTCGGGTCGATGAGGAAACTGTAGAGGTAATCGAGACCACTACCGAGAATAACAACTCGGGGGGAACATCTAGTAATGTTCCCGAGCCGAATGCCCCCGAACACGGTGACTCGGTAGATCATACTCTTATCACCGAAATTCTTCAATCTCGAGAATAGTACAACCGAAATGCCTAACTCACCTACTATCCGTGTTGAACAAATTTCGGATGAAGAGTTAAAACATCGTAGATCGTGGCTAGATGCTCACACCGCCGATCTTATAATTGGAGATCCTTCAAGACATGTCAAGACAAGATCCAGATTCTGTCAAGGAGAAAGCGCATTATTTTCCCGCTTCTTGTCTACCGAAGAGCCTCGGAATATTGAGGATGCACTTAAAGATGCTTGGCCCGGATTATTGCTATGCGGGAAGAGCCGAATCGGTTCACGAGAAACGAAGTATGGGAGCTTGTAGACGAGACCCGGCATCAACATGTCATTGGAACCAAATGGGTCTTCAAAAACAAGCGAGATGAAAACAACGTTATAGTCGGAACAAATAAGGCTCGTGGCTAAAGGCTACTTGTCAAGTCGAAGGAATAGATTTCAATGAAACTTTCGCTCCGGTTGCAAGATTGGAGGCAATTAGACTATTCCTAGCCTACGTAACACATCAACGATTCGTAGTTTATCAAATGGATGTGAAGTCTGCTTTCCGAATGGCGTGCTTGAAAGAAGAAGTCTATGTGGAACAACCGCCCGGCTTTCGGCGGGGACATCAAGTATATAGACTCGGGGAAGGCTCTATACGGGTTAAAACAAGCACCCGGGGCTTGGTACGATACCACTGTCCGAGTTTCTTCTTCGAAAGGTTTTCGAAAGGCACGATGAGCCGCACTCTATTCGGCAGATTCGGCCGGAAGAAGACTTATTACTTGTGCGGATCTACGTGGATGACATTATATTCGGATCAAAGAATGTCATCATGTGTCGGCAATTTGAAAAGATGATGAAGGATAAGTTCGAGATGTCGATGATGGGTGAAATGAACTACTTTCTTGGTTTTCAAGTCAAGCAATCCGAAAAGGGAAGGTTCATCAACCAAGGCAAATACACTCGAGACCTTATCAAAAGATTCGGCTGCACATCCGGCAAATCAATCAAGATCCCGATGAACACGAATATGAAGATAGATCTTGATAAAGAGGGAGTATCGAAGAGACCAAACCGAATACCGTGCTATAATTGGTTCTTTATTATATCTAACAGGCTACTCGTCCCGACATAACTTATGCTGTAGGTGTGCGTTGCTCGATTTCGGGCGAATCCCAAGCGAGTCATATGGACTCGGCAAAGAAGATTCTCCGCTATCTACGAGGAACACCGACATGGGTTTGTGGTATCCACTGATGATAATATTGAACTAACTGGTTATTCCGATGCTGACTATGCGGGATGTAGAATAGACCGAAAATCAACTTCGGGAACATGTCGGTTCCTTGGCGGCAAAGCGATCTCATGGTTTTCAAAGAAACAAGCACTCGGTGGCCACGTCGACTACCGAAGCCGAATACATGGCAGCCGGAAGTTGTTGCGCTCAAATCCTTTGGGCCGAGACAAGAATGAGAGACTATGACGTCATTCGGAATGAAGTGCCGATCTTCTCGCGACGATACCGGTGCTATTGCAATCACTCGAGAATCCTCGTTCTTCACACGAGATGCAAGCACGTGGACATCGACATCACCTCATTCGTGACCATGTCGAAAAGAAGGATATCGAATGGAAAAGATCCATACCGACAAACAAAGGGCCGATATACTTGACCAAGCCTCTAGCCGAATCCGTATTCGAGAGAACTTTCGGTAGAGCTAGGTCTGCTTGGACCCTACTGACCCCGGTCGGTAATAAGGTTTCGGGAGAGGAACATTCCGGTGAGGGGGAATGATCACTCTCGATCGAGTAAGTTCGATACGTAGAGATTCGAAAACCATCTACACGAGGTATCGGTGACTACTATGTTCGGTGACGGGTTTGCGTATCTCTACTCTATAGTATCTAATGCAACAATGATAAGCATTTATTATGGAGATTCAGAATGATTTAAATATCTCTTAGTTTGTCATTTATTGATAACAGATTACATTTAATACACGACATTCTATGCACAACTTTGCTGAACTCTGTGCGCATTAAATGCATGTCTTATAATAGTTACTCTTTAGGCATGTTTACAACTTGCATTGACTTAGACGGCTTTTGTGATCATTACCTTTTATAATATTGAATCTTAACCGTCCATCTCATAAAGTAGGTTTAAACTCAGCCTTAGATCGATAACTATTCATCTTCTAGATATGTACATATTTCGATCAAATTTTAAGAACCGCCATATTCGCACTTAACATTTCGATCATATCTTACCTCCGAAAAATCCGAGAATACCTTTGTGCAAAAACCCTCATTTGCTTACTTTCACCTCGATCAAATTCTCGGTATGCCTACATGAAGTTACTTATGTGTTGATCATTATTGATTAGTATCATATATAAAATGTTTTATTTAAAAGTCAATACTGATAACAACTTCGTGTAACAGGTACAATGGCGGAAACCAATATCTCTATGATATCTCCAGCTGATATGCAGAACATTCTGGAGAAGGATCGCGTGTGGTTTGAACCCACCATGGATTTCTATTCATGCGATCTAGAGTACATGGACGATATATTCTCAGCTCTACGCGAGTCAGGGCTGGAGAAATTTCCGTCTAGGAGGCCTTCGTTCTTCCTCCCGAGACAGGTTGCAGAGCTGTACTTGAATTCAGACGCAGTGTCTGGAGACATAGTGGCAAGATTTGTTGCTCATTCTATCCAAAACGCCACTACGGAGCTGAAGTAGATGTCCATCAAGGATGCTTTGAAGCGGAGTTTTGATCTGCCCTCCGAAAGGACCAGTACAGTCGGGTACAGAGACGACCGAGTTGATGAATATCTTACCATCTTCTGTGGAAAGCCCACTACTTTCGTAGCTGCTTTTCGAAGAACGAAGATGTTGCCTCAGTTCAGGGCACTTGCTTATATAGTGACGCAGCTACTGACAAGCCAAGCAGGGTCGTTTGACCAGGTGTCGAGGCCTAAGATTCAGATGATGATGGCCATATACGACCGAGCCCAGATTAATTGGACGGAGTTCTTTCTCCGAGAATTCATGGCTCAGGCTGCTAAGTTCGATAAGGCATCGAACATGCTGAGCGCAAAGGGCAAATTGCTGTATGGACTCAAACTGTCTATCATGATCGAAGATTTATGTGGATCTGAGCCTATCACCTACAGTGACAAGGAGTACTTCAATGTGAAGAAGGTCAGATTTCACAACAAGACGACGAGCGCTTCGGTAGATAGGGTCAGGACCCTCAGCAGTCTCTCTGCAATCAAAGCCTCAGCAGGCTACGCCTACAAAGAAAAGAACCCCTCCCGCTAAAACTCCTAAGGCACCGGCAAAGAAACTGAAGAAAGCCGTTGAGGTGCCAGCTACTGAGGAGGTTCCAGAAGTACCTGCCGAACGGGCTCTCGAGAGGACTACTCGGCCCACTGCGTGGTTGATGAGTCCGAGTCTTCTGAGAAGACTCAGTCAGTGGAGAAGATCGTCTCCACTGAAAGAAACCAAGGGGATGCTTCTGAAGCTCAGAGCGCAGATATTCAGCGCCTAGACAGCCCCCTTTCTATCCCTCCACTCAGCTCAGTCCCTCCAACTGAAGAGCAGACTTCACACATAGACTTGGAGTCCGAGATCGCATCCGAAGGTGAATCAATCGGGATGGAAGCTTCAATGATCTTATCTCGAGCCTCCCGTGAGATCCTTCAACGATACCTGGAGCTTGCTGATCATTCAGACTTGATGATCATTGCCAAAAAAGCAAGGCTCCACATGCTTCTTCGCTTTCAGGAGTGGCCGCATCTACTTCGCCTTGTTCTCCACTACTCCTGTCAGCAACTCCACGAAGAAGAGATGAAGTTGAGGCAGCGAATAGGCTACTCAGAGCCTGCTGACCTCAGCACCATGGAGAATCTGAGGGCCGCTATGCTTGCGATGATACATGACAAACAAGCAGAAGGCTCAGCACCCTCAGATGGGTCAGATCATGACGACCAGGACCCACCCAAGGATTCAGGCCCTGGACAACCTGATAAGGGATCACTCCAGGACAAGGATACACATGCTGACATTCCTGATATTCCTCTCGGTATCCTTGGTCCTGAGAAGTCCAAGGCTGGTGCTTCGTCCTCAGCAGAGCCCGCTCAGCTCTTGCTGTAGTCGACTTTCAAAGCAACGCCCAGCCAGACCGCAAAGAGATCTCGATCAGTGGCAAAAGCCTTAACTGCTCAAGGGATCAAAAATCGAGATCTTGCAAAGACTATCCATAGGACATGGAAGCAGACTGCTCAAGCCACGACTAAAGAACTTCAGGGGCTGAAGTCTTCTGTCTCTTCATCAGCCGCCCCTGATGTTTCCGCGCTTATTTCAGAAGCGTTGGCTCAGCAGCAAGTCAAATTCGAAGCTCAGCTCAAGATCTTTCAGGAGAGCCAAGCCAAGCTACTTGATGAATTTTTGGCTTCTAAACTGGCTCATACTGACGCTATCACTGAACAATCCGAGGCCACTGAACAAAGACTTGAGAATATCCAACTGGCCTTGGAAGACAAGATCACTGAGAAGCTGAAAGACTTCAAGGAAGCAGCTGACCTCTCTCACAAGCGATACAAGGAAGACCTTACCATGGAGAGGAACGAGTTGCATGAGGCTCGACTAAGCTCCACCATCGTCTTGATGAGTCCGTCAACCTCCTACAAAAGTCCGAAGAAGTCAGTCCTAGTCCCTACCCGGTGCTCATTGATGATGCCAAAAAGGGGGAAAGTGAAGGAAAAAGGGAAGGAAAGAAGAGTACCGAGAAGCCGACTCCCACCAAAAGTCCAAAATCTAAGGGGGAAGCTACACCGAAGTCATCCCGGACTCGGCCTCGAAGGGTGAGGCCCGGGGTGTTTCGGGGCTGCGAGCACACGGCAAAACCGGCCCAAGTGGCTCAGGACCCCAGCAGACTACTCGAGCAACCCGAGACTCCCAAAGACATTATTAAGGAGGTTGTTTGAGTACGCCGAACGAGCGAAGGAGGACTCGAAGAAGAAGAGGCTCCTCTTCCACCACCAGTTCAAGAAGGCAAGGGCAAACGAAGCTTAAAATTCCAACCCCTCCAAAGAAAGAGATTAAGATACATATTTGCCGAGGAGGAAGCCCAAATAGGCTGCGGATGAGAAGCGGCGGAGAAATTGCAGAGGCCGAAGCGGCTAACAAGCCAAAGTCTAAGCACGCCAAAGGAAAGACTAAAGCCCCATCCGTAGTAGGAAAGAGAACTGCTAGATCGCCTCCGAGAAAGCTCATCATAACGGATGAAGAGGAAAGAGAAAAAGACAAGGAGCAAGACGGAAAGAGTACCGAAAGGCAGGGTACATCCAAATCTAGATCTAGTACCCCTGCTGAATCGGAACAAGCTCCTCGAAGCCTCAAGAGCAAGATGCGAAATTGAAGAAATCTTTGCTCGGATGGATAGATATCTCTACGAGAGGAGAGGAAGCTAGACGAGATAGAGGCCGCGACGAGAGGATACATTTGGCGGACCTTGAGGCACTCGGGAAGCGTGCTCGAACAAGAGGCCAGCCGAGAGTTCCTTCGAAAGCTGACATTCCTTATCGATACAGAAGGTTCAGGAAGCTAAACGATCTGAAAACACATAGATGGCCGAGATCAGACGAATGGATGCCTATTCAGTTCAATTAGAGATGGGAATCGGCTAAGATAGAGTTTATCAAGAGAAATTATTTCTGGCGATTCTGGCCTGAAATGTCTAAGGCTGATGCCTATGTCGAGTGGATGACCATTACTGAACCCGATCTTTACCCATATATGCACGAGCAAGAATGGCGAAGGGGTAGTAGTCAGCGTTCCTGAAGCAAGGATCATTCCTCCACCAAGAAGACAAGACGACTCAGTACATCTCGGAATGATTGAACAAGAAGTGAAGAATGCTGCGTTGAACAGAGGTCTAGAACAAGATGATCCAGCAGACTTCGCCGAATACCTGAAGCTGAGGAAGAACACGTTCAGAATGTATGGAGTCCCATCTGCCCGAAGATAAATCCCAAGGTTTCATGAATAGGATTCAGCAGTTTAAGGGTTCTCCTTCTTAGTTCTCCTTTTAGCTTAGCAAGATTTGTAATGTACTGAACTATTTATCATATATATACAAATCTTCTTTTGGCTCTGACAACTACTTGTTGTCTAAATAGCCGTGTTTGCTTTATGCTTTAACACTCAGAATCACTGAAGTGATTACTGACACACACACACTTTGTTTATTTACTTGTCAGTTTTTGCTCGGTTAGATCTCTGATACACTAGACTTTCGAAGAGTTATTATTTCTCTTAAGGGGAAATTGTTGCATGGGGGAAATTATTGTAAAGGGGGAAATTGTTCTGCCCTGTCTCCCTCAGTAGTCTAGCACTTACCAGACAACTCCACTGATCCTACTTGTAATATTTGTAAGGAGCTCAATTTCTGAGTAAGTTAGTGTTTAGCATAGTTGATAGGACATAGATGATAGGTTTGGCATCATCAAATAGGGGGAAATTGTTGGGTGATGATTCCATCCTCAGCACTGTTTCACTCAGTGGGAAATGATTCGGTCTTAGACACTGATCTTAAGCTGAGTAGCCTTGTGCCCTGTACTTGTCTGAAGATTTGAAGATCCCAAAACCCTATCTGAATGATGAACCACTCCCTTGTATCTGTTTTGTCTCTGAGGTTTCAGACTCAGAAGACACTCTGCTCTGGTCAAGGCGCTCAGTAGCTTATTTGCCTCAGCACTAGTGCAGAAGACTCAATGATACTGGACTCAGCAGGAGCATATATGCGAAAGACTCGGTGATACTTGGACTCAAGCGGAGCAAGATATCGAAAGACTCGGTGATACTTGGACTCGCGAGGAAAAGATATCGAGAGAGTCAGTTGAACTGAACTCAGCAGGAGTAGTTCACTGGACTCAGAGCTGATCTTCACTAGACTTATCTCAGCAGTCTATCTACTGAATATGAGGTCAGACTCAGCAACGGCAGATAGTCTTCAGGACTGTCAGAATCCTTTGAAAGACAATCAGCATTGTCATGTACGAGGAAGAGAGAAGTCAGCTTCAGTCTGTCTCGAAGTTTGTGCTATCTCAACCACTCCATCCACCTCGACGAATGACAAGCATACACGTGTCTTCTCACCTGCTAAAGCTGCAGTCAACCTTTTACCTAAAAAGGTGGGAAAGTACACTGTTACCTACACCAAAAGAGCCGTTTGCTACCAAAAAGAGAGAGAGAGAAGAATATCACCTCCAACGGATCTATTTCAATCTCTGCTCTATAAATAGAGGGATCATTCAAGATTTGAAGCGCTCAAGAAACCAAGAACAAGAGAGAGCGCGAAAAAGAGCAAATTCCAAAGAACAAAGTCTTAGCAAGAACTCGAAGAACAATCTCCGGCGAAAGACTACATTCTAGCTCATAGGGAATCAAGCTAAACCAACATATAAAGCTTCTAGTATCCAATCGACGTTACACGAACTTATAGCTCACCTTCAGCTGTTCGTCGATCTAGAAGCTACTCTCTCATATTCCCTATCCCTCTAACCCTAAGCTCAACCGTTCTTATCTATAGCTTAGATGAAGGAGTTCACATTTGAACCCAATCCTTATTGTATAAGGACTCCTTCACTGTTGGAGAAGTTTGTCAAACACTTTAAGTTTGATAGTGTTGTAAACTGAGACTTGGATCAGTATAAAAACCAAGACGCGGCTTTGCCCAGTGTGCAAGCTGACTGAGACTAACTCAGGATAATAAATAGCCTCCTAATCATTCGGGACAGTGGACGTAGGATTTGAGCGATATCCGAACTACTTTAAAAACCCTGTGTCTCTTACTGCTTTCTTAACTGTTGCATTAATTTTACTATTCATACTGAACATCATATTTAAAATCAATCAACTGTCTCAGCATACTGAACTTTTAATCTACTGAACTGAGACTTAAAACGTTTTCTCACAAAAACTAATTTGGGCCTACACTATTCCGCGCACTGAACTCTTACTGTAGATACTGAATTCTGACCTAGTCAGTTAGCAGATCTCACCGAGTCGGCCTTTAACTCGATTCGTAACGGTTTGTGCGGTCTGCCGAACTGATTTGATCGACACCATCCCGAATAGGGCTCGTTCGAGTTCGAAGTTGAGAAATCGAATCAGGTGTATTCACCCCCCCCCCTCTACACCTGACCGTACACTCGGGACCAACAGCAGCCCACTCAGCACATACATCTACCATCTATTCACTGAGTCAGGCCACCGAACTCAGAATCCAGTCTATTCAGAAGGCTTGTGAAGAGAACATAGATGCCAAATTAAAGTCAATCCAGGAGTTGGTTGATTCATCTCACAAGAAGTACAGTGAAGATCTTATCATAGAGAGGAACGACCTTCATCAGAAATTTGAAAGCATGCAGAAGGCCTTGGGCAAGCTCGCTACTGCATTTACTGGAGTGAACAACAAAGTTGTTCCTGTCCCAACCCCTGGCTCAACTGATGATGCCGAAAAGGGGGAAAGGACACCTAGGGGGAAGAGATCAGTACTAGGAGCAACTGGAAGCCAATCAACTCCTACTGACCCTCAGGAACAGCAGTAGGTCAGGCACAGGGTGTCTCAAGCGCCGGAGATGTAGAGCTCGCTGAGACTGGCCCAAATGGCTCAGAACCGAAGGAGCCCAAGGAATCAGCAACTCAGATTCCGCAGAACATATTAAGGAAGTTGCTGAGTTCCTTGAAGAGGACTCAGATGAGGAGGAGACTCCTCTGCCTCCTCCAGTAGCGGGTAAAGGAAAGAAAAAGCTGAAACTTCCGACCCCACTGAAGAAAGTGGCTAAAAGGTGCATCAGCCCTGAAGAACAAGCTCAAATTGAGGCTGATGAAAAGCTTGCCAGGGAGATTGCTAAAGCTGAAGTAGCAAACAAGCCAAAGAAAGCTCCGGCAAAAGCTAAAACTAAAGTCTCAGGAAGGAAGCCTGGTACTAGGCCTCCTCCCAGAAAGCTAAAAATCGGTGATGAGGCCGATAAAGAGAAAGAGAATGAAGCTGAACAATCAAAGAAGTCTGCAACTGATTCTCAGCAGCCGCACCAATCTGATCAACAACAGTCTGAGCAGCAGGAAAGGCCAAGAGCTGAGCCCACTATCGAAGAAATGCTGAACTTCAGCATGATCGCCTTGGACAAGCATACTCAGTACTATCATTTAGAAGAGTACAGGAAACATGAGGCTCTAGCCAAGGAAAAGGCTGCTGAGGCAGCCAGGGAAGTAGAGAGATTGAAGCCCAAGCCACCACCGCCGAAGGATACTGAAATCCCTTACAAATATAGGCGAGGCAGGATGCCTACTGATCAAAAGATGCATAGATGGCCGAGGGTGGATAAGTGGATGCCGTGGGAAAAGACTCAGAAGTGGGAGTCACTGAAGGCCGAGTTTATCAAGAGGTACTACGTATGGAGATATTGGCCAGATACCCATAAGAACGAAGCCTTTCCTAAATGGCTACTCATATGCGATCCAGAGATTATGATATAGTAGAGAAGGCCATTAATGACAAGGAAGATGTCCAAACTCCTGCTCCCAGACCTCTACCACCTCCTCAGAAGCTTGATGGCTCACTCTACACTGGAGTTATTGAAGGAGAAGTCAGAAAGGCTATCTTAGCTTTGGAACTTGATGAGACTGTTCCTGATGATGTGTTGAAGATTCAGAAGCTCCGGAAGGACACCTTTCATATGTATGGACTCCCTTTTCCAGAAGAAAGGTCAAAATATTTCAAGGCAAGGATCCAGAGATTCAGGAGATAGC
Source organism: Lavandula angustifolia (assembly GCA_028984105.1). Taxonomy (NCBI): domain Eukaryota; kingdom Viridiplantae; phylum Streptophyta; class Magnoliopsida; order Lamiales; family Lamiaceae; genus Lavandula; species Lavandula angustifolia. The sequence continues at coordinate 21,225,553 of CM054812.1, read as the reverse complement.
TTCCTGTCTTTATTTTATTTATAGAATAGCAAGTGATGTACTGTACTGAATTTCATACATATATAAAACATCTTAGCTGTTCGGCCCGACAATACCTTATTGTCTTCATGGCCTCTCTGTTTATTTAAGCTTAACACTCAGAATCACCTAAGTGATTACTGACACACACACTCACTACTTATATATGTGTTTGTCTGTTTTTGCTTAAATTGATAGACTTCTCTTGTATAAGGGAAATTATTGTTTGGGGGACTTGTTGTTAGAATTTTATAATGGGTTCTGATATCTCTTTTCTGTATCCCTCAGTAGATTAGAACTTGATGTACAACTCTACTGATTCTACCTGTAATATATGTAAGGAGTTTGTATCTGATAGTTTATAGTATTAGGTTTTGGCATCATCAAATAGGGGGAAATTGTTGGGAGATGATTCACTAGTATAGCGTTTAGAAGATTTAAATGATCCCAAAACCCTAATTGGATTGGTGAACCACAGAGTTGTAATAGTAATGCCTCAGTCTCTGAGAGTTTCAGACTCAGTAGACATTCCTTCAGCATGGTTTAGGCACGGAGTTCTGTCTGCTGACCTTTCAGTAGACTATCCGCCTCAGTACCATGGAGTGAAGACTTAGTAGTGCTGGACTCAGCAGGAGCAGCATACTGAGAGGTGTTCATACTCAGTAGTGCTGGACTCAGCAGGAGCAGCATACTGAAAGGAGTCAGTAGAACTGGACTCAACAGGAGCAGTTCACTAAACTCAAAGTTGACCTTCAGTAGAGTTGGACTCAGCAGGAGTATGCTACTGAACCCAAGTCAGACTCAGCAACGGCCTGGCAGTCTCCATGATTGTCAGATGATCTTATATGTTAAATTAGTAGAGTCATCCGAGGTAATCAGAGAAGTCAGCTTCAGTATCCGCCTAGAAGTTTGTTTGTCTCAACTACTTTCTACATCTCGACCAATGACAAGCAGCCAGCTGCCAAAGTTCTGATTAAAGCTACAAGTCAACCTATTTCCAAAAATGGAGGAAAAGACTCTGCAAGATTCCTTAAAAGAGCCATTAGCTACCCAAAAGAGAGTGACACATGTATCGACGTCTCCAAAAATGGAGGAAAAGACTCTGCAAGATTCCTTAAAAGAGCTATTAGCTACCCAAAAGAGAGTGACACATGTATCAACGTCTCCAACGGATCTTTCCATGGCTAACCTCTATAAATAGAGGGAAAATCAAAATGAAGAAGCATACCAGAAAACCAGAACACCGAAAGAACGAGCGATTACGAGCAAACACTTACAGAACTTAAGCTTTCCGCAAGAACTTCAGAGAAACACTTCAAGCGAAAGGCGACATACTTGCTCAAGGGCACCAAGCTGAATTAGAATCAATAGCGTATAGTATCCAAGTGATTGGACACGAACCTAGAGAGATTATTCCTCAATGTTCGTCACTCTAGAAGCCACCTTCTTGTCCCCTTCCCCTCTAACCTAAGCTCCACTGAATATATCAATAGCTTAGACCGAAGGAGTTCATCTCTGAACTGTTCTTATTGTTAAGAACTCCTTCTTAGTTGGAGAGTTTGTCAAACACTTCAGTTTGACACTTGTAAACTGAGACTTGCTCAATATAATCCTCAAGACCAGTGTTTGTCCAGTGCACAAACCGACTGAGACAAACTCAGTATAATAAAATAGCCTCCTGATCTTTTCTTGACGGTGGACGTAGGATCGTTTGATATCCGAACCACTTTAAAATCGTTGTATTCTGTTTTTATTGTTGCATTGATTACTATTCATACTGAAAACCGTTTTACGAATCATTCAAAGCGTTTCAGCAAAGCTTAACTGAATGCACTAACCTACTGAAACAGTTTTAATAAAAACGTTTTCAAACTCAACTAAATTGGGCCTACACATTTCCGCACTCTACTGAACTCTTACTGAACAGTACTGAATTCTGACATCAGTCAGCTAGCAGGCCTCAGTATAGTCAGTCACTCTGTCCACGCGATCCACAACAGCATACTTGGTCTACTGAACTTGTTCACCAAGGCACTCTCCTGAATAGGACTGTTCGTGTTTTAAGTTGAGAAAGTTTTCAGGTGTATTCATCCCCCCCCCCCTCTGCACCTGAACGTTTATCTCGGGACCAACACAAATGTATCACTTTTTTTAAATTGATGTATCAATTAAAATGGAAAAAAAAAAACTTAAAACTAAACTACTGGAACTTGAACCCGGGTGTATAGGGTTTAAGCCTGACAGCTTAACCAACTGGGCTACCACAACATTACTAATATGTTGCAATCCGCACTTGTTTAACTAGAGGCGTCCGGTTACACCTACAACCGGATGTACAAGAGTCCAACTCATATATACATATATAGAAGAGGGATAATTTGAGAACACCCTCTTATTGAGAGAAAGGAGAACATGATCCATCCATCTATTTTCGTGATGTGTGGCTCGGATTGAAGAAGGGAAAAAAAGAATTTTTGACTTAAAAATATTTCATTAAGGGTATGAAAGTAATTTGTGTTGTTATGTTTTTTCCCCAAACCAAATCTAATTTCTTCAGCAGACAAACGAGATTGATAAACTGGAGATAATCGAGAATGATAAAATGCCGTGAATCGAGAATCGAGAATCGCGAATTCGAAAAGTCATCGCGAATCGCTTGAAGTTCCAATCATCCGAATTCCAGTAGTTTCGTATCTATAATTTCTTCAAATCTTAGGCGACAAGAAATGGGTAAGTTAATTAATCGATTTCCCCTCCTTATTCCGTGAATTCGTGATTTCTTATGGCGTAAATAATCTTCTTGTTGCTGAATTCGTTATTCTATGATTCACGTTTCTTTTTTTGTTCTATTTGTTGCTGAATTTTTTTAGGGTTTTTCAATACCAATTTGATATTTTTTGTTCTATTTGTGTATTGATGCGATTTAGGGTTTATGAAAAGTAATTTATTGATTTCTAAGCTTAATTTGTATTATTTCAAGCATATCTTGATTCGGTTTTCCTTTCTTTGGAAGATGGTGATAATGAGCTTGAAAGATGTATTGACGACTGTTATATCGAAAAAACTTCAATGTTGTATAGCCCCGTGTGTCCGGTAGAGTTTACACCGTTTGTTGGCCAAAAGTTTTTGAATTTGGAGGATGGGGTTCGATTTTACAAAATACAAGCAATTGACCAACCATGACGCTCGTAATTGCGACCAACCAGACCTTGAAGATGAATGAACGCATCTCTTTTATCCCTAATCTTGAGTTGAACTATGGATTCATTGTATGGATTTAAAGGATTCACTGTATGGATTTATATTATGTTATTGTTATAATTTGGATTACACTGTGCATATGTGCAGAAGATTTATGCATTATGTGCATACGTTTTCAGTGAGATGTGCGCATCATAGTAATCGTTGAGACCATCGATTCTAATCAAATGTGCATACATTTTTAATCAAATGTGCATATACATATTACTAACTATGCATACAATAAAGCTTCATGTTCTACTTTAATCAAAATACTAAATTTATATGCACATTAAGTGATCATTATATGCACATTAAGTAATAGGAAGATTATATATTTACAGATGATTTTGGATTACCATCTGCATATGTGCAGAAGATTTATACACTATGTGCATACGATTTGAATGATATGTGCGTATGATATAAATTGTTGAGACCAGCGTTTCTTGTAAAATGTGTGTAGACATTTTTAATTAAATTTGCATATACAGAGTAACCAATGTGCATACATAAACAATAAAGCATGATGTGCTACTTTAATCAAAACACTGAATGTATGGTTTTAGGGTACAATCCAAAACAACCCATTGAACATTCATCATTTCTTGTCAAAAAACAGAAATCCAAATTCAGCAAATCAACTCAATCTAACAAAGTCTTTTCCACATTCAAATTTTTCCCACGGACAGTTTTTTCATAGTATTCCTCGGCCTTTTGGACTGTTTCATCATTCATTTGGTTCACACTCCATGTTATAAGCGCTGTCAGGTATCTCACTCTTAGGACACCGAGTTGCTTCTTTGATTTTGTAGTCAATCCACATTTCCATGACCCGTTGTCTTCTCCCAGGATTGTTTCCATATGCCGCATTGTGAATATTGCGCTATCCATCACGTTTTTATGTTGTCCCCATTTAACATGCATGACACGAAGCTTTGAAGCCCTCAGATTTGCTGCCTTTTCTTCTAACTCATGAGTATCCAGAAAATCAGCCAATAATTTTTGCTGCCACACATTTTTAGGGTGATGTTAGCAGCAGATATTAAATCTTCGGATCAAGTAACATAAATTAGTGTTAGAAGTTACCAGTTTAGATGCTGAATTCCAATATTTCTCTTCTGAACATCTCGATTCTTCATCATTTAAGTTATCTATGACATGGATTGTGGCCCTATGCATTTCCACCATCATCATGTAGTACCGATCTCCAAGCATAAAGGGGAACACAAACTACAAAGTCCGAAATAATAAAATAGTGAATAAAGGAAGTTGTATTTTGTTATGGTAGTAAATGGTATGTTTACCTGATCGAGGCACTCCATTCATGCTTCTTGATAATAAAAATACATCAATGTGCAGATAAATAATAATAAATGTGCATGCACCACTGAGTAGAATTAGTTTCTTGTACTTGCTGTGATGTCTTCAATAGAATTATTTTCTTTATTCCCTTCATTAATATCACCTTCTTCAGCCACATTCTGAACAATCAAGTCTTCTATACAAACACCCCCCTCAACTGAATCCACACCATGTTCTTCATTTGCACCAGACTACATGATGCACGTACAAAATGACATCAATATGCATATAAAAACTATTAAATGTGCATGTACCAGAATAAGTTACGTGCATATCAAAGCTCATCAGTGTGCATAACAAATGACTTACTTTATGAATAAATTTGTTTGTACTTACTTTAATCCCTTCATTAACACCAACCACCCTTTTCAGCTACATTCTCCACCACCAAGTTTTCTGTACCAACACCCCCTTCATTCTCCACCACCAAGTTTTCAGCTTCATTCGGCCCAGACTACATGTTGTGCGTATAAAAGGACATTAATGCGCATATAAAAACTACTAATTCTGCATAATAAATGATGAAAGAACAGAACCGAAAAACAAAACAGAACATAACAGAACATGTATGATGAAAGAACAGAACAGAACAGAACATAGATACCTCAAAATTGTCTATTAATTCATTATATAGCTCATCATCACTGCCATTTGTCCACTCGGTGTTGCCCTAATAACAGATTGAGGTTAAATGCTATGAATAATTTAAAATGTACATTTCCTAATATGAAATACCAACTGTACCCAAATAGAATGTTACAAATACCCGTTTTTGTGCATATCAAATATAGATAATGTGCATATAAAAAAACATGATTCTGCATATGAAATAGCCATGGAAAAAAGTGAGTCGTTAATTTGCACACGATATGTACACAAGAATTGTGCATATTTTTTTATAAACAATGTGCATAGAAACTGTTATCATTTCGAATCAACCCCCAATTCCAAACCCTAATTTCGTATGAACCCTAATTTTTCTCACATACATTCAATTGCTTATAAATTTTTACCAACCCTAACTTGTTCCAATCAATCGCTCGAAACTAAAAATTGAACATACTATATAAACCCTAGAATTTTCGATTAAAGATCGTAACACCAAAAATAGCAAAATACCTTCGGCAAATTCGTATTCTCCACACAACAATTACTCAGAAGTCCTCTAACAGATCTCAATTCCGGTAAGATGTCTTCACCCAATCGCGTTTCGCCCAAATTTATACGCACATTTCCAATTCCAAAATCCGTTAGTATACGACGCTTCGTCGAAGAAGTTGTTGAGAGAGTACCCGCGAATCGAAGTATCGCGTCGATTATGAATGGAAGGGTCGAACCATTGCGTCGATTTTTGACAGAATCGAAGGATGAGACCACAGTTTTTTCACAGCAAAAGAAGGTGGGAGGGAACGTGAGAAATGAAATGCAATTTCAAAAATTTGGAATGAAAGAAAAGAAGCTTTTTATTAATTTTTACCACATTCCCAATCTACCCTTTCTTCCTATTTTGTTATTAAAAAGAATGTTAAAATTATTGAAATTTCCTTCAATCCTACCTATCCATTTAACTTGATCAATGGTTATAAGATGTTCTCTATTCTCTCACTAAGGGGGTGTTCTTGATATAAGGGCCCCCTATATATATATATATATTAGTAGTGCGTATAGGTGATGTTGTTTAGATATGAAAATGATATTTTCTTTTAATTGTTATATTTTTTTTTAGTGATGCCGTTAGGGAGAAAATCTTTAATTAACAATATTTATATTTAAATTATTTTTAAAACCTCATTAAACTAATAAAGTGCAAGCCTTATTTCTTTAGGGTTGGTTATATGTCCCAAGTTAGATATACACGTTCATCTCATAATTTTCTCACGCACACCACTTCTACTATTTCCTTCCCGACGCCGAACACTTCAAATATCTCTTTTGCCAGAATAGTTTTGTTGCCAGAATAGTGTGCTTTAGTTTACGTAAAATATTTTACCTATATATACGTATACAAAGTAATTTATGTATTTAGATTTTTCTATGGTGGGTTTCATGATATTTGACATATTTTTATGATAAAAGTCATATGTGAATTTAGATTAGCTTGGTGACTTATATAGGTAACATTTCCTTAAAATATTTTATTAGGCTATAAGAACTTTTGATGTTAATTGTCTTCGTCCTATGCTTTGGGGAGAAGAGGAATTCTATACAAGAAAATGTAAATTGTTGTGCCACATTGTAATGAATCAAATCAATAGGATAGACTCGTTTTTGGGCTGTGAATACCAATCTTTAAAATTTAAGAAGTTGAAAAAAAAAAAAAGATTGTCTGATTAATTAATTCTTCAATAACTGTAAGTTTAAAACGAATTTTGAGATCTATAGATAATCAGTTTTCGTAAGGATTTAGATTAATTGATAATCTACTTTTATATTACATATAGGCTATTATGACTACTTAATATAATATTATATTTATATAAATGTGATCTCTGCATATTTATTTAGTTGCATGAATATTCTCTGATTTTTCGATTGAGAGGAATAATAAGTCATAGTTAATCATATGGGTGAACTAAAATAAAGGTTACTTATCATGCTTATTTAATCTTGCCTAGAGAGTTGGGTAGTCATAGTTATTAAATGAAATTAGAATAAAGTACAGATGTTGTGATGAAACCAAAATAACATCGATAGATATGATCTTGTATTGGTGTGTTATTATTTATTTATTTATTTATTATTCAGTTATTTACTTGTTTGATGTACATGAAATATTTTTACTGCCCAGTTTTGTTGCTATAGATAGTGCCAAAATAAAGTAAAAGGTGGATACATATTAATATATTTAAGGTTAAATGTCATAGCGACAATTAAACATATATTATCATATATGTTGTAAATATTAATTTATATCCATGTTTCAAGATGTTATGTGCTTTTATGAGATTATGTTATTAGGTTACCAATACATGCACAACATTAAGAGATTAAATTGTTCATATTTAGGACAGGTTCGCAGAATCATGCACTCAAGTTAAGGTTAAGGTGGGGAAGTTACTGTTATCCTTATTATATATTTTGTACAGTATTCATGTGTTTATGACAGACATAAGAATGAAAATCAAATGGATCAAGGTCAAGAGGAGAAATGTGATCAGGGTCAAGAGGAGGCCCTTATGAAAAGTTATGGTCAAGAGGAGACCGTGTGAAATGAAATGGATTCTTAGGGTCAAGAAGAGGCCCTAGGATCAAAGTTATTTATTATGCATGTTTCATACCTGTGTTTATTGACATTTTATATAGTTTGGATATACGCGTGTACCCCACTGAGTAGTCGTACTCAACTTACTATCTTAACATTTTTCAGGAAATGGCCCGGTCGATGCGTAGAAGTGATGGTGGTGATGGTTACATGGAGGAGATTTTAGTTGCATTTAAGTTATTCTATTTAAAGTTATGAATTTTGCGTTGTTTTAAAATTGATAGGACTAATTTGTTTTATATTGCAGATTCCATTGTTTTTGCAATTGAAATGTTTTAAAGGTTTAGATGTTATATATATATATATATATATATATATGTGTGTGTGTGTGTGTGTGTGTGTGTGTAAGACGTTTATTCTATGAAAATATTTGTGGAAGAGTTTAAAATATGCATGTTAAATATGAAGTAGCGTCCCTAGTTAAGTTAAGAAAATTGGGGCGTTACAGTAGCATATATTTATACTCATTTTTGTTACTATCTTTTTTTTTTTAATAAATGAATAAAATTTGTTGCTGGTATTACTTATTACTATTATATATTTATATTGTTACGACATCCTAATGTTGTGACTAACAATATAACTAAATGAGTGTGAGTTTAGAAGCGTATATGTATCTTATTTTCTTAAATTTTTAATATACCCAATTTAAGGTCTGCAATTATTTTTCCCCTGCCCCCAACATTCGGCCATAAGCTTTTGAAATTTCAGTATAGAGGCATCTAAAACAATAGCAAAATCGTTTTGCATTTATTTTATCAAGTATTTTGAATTGGCAATGCAATGGACCATTCCAACTACCATTGATTATATATAAACTCTCGAGAGAATAAGACAAGATCTTTGGGTCCACATTTAAGCACAACTTTTGTGATATAGCGACACTTGAAAACAAAATAATGTAAAGATAGATAGGAAAAAAGTTAATCCTCGGAAAATATTTTGGTAAGAAATTTATGTGTGATGCATAAGTTGACAGTTTGAGATCTGTCAGACATCGGTCTTCATCGGAGTTGACTCTCACTCATCCTCATATGATCTTCTGCTGACTTTCGAATGATGTTAAAAGCTGGGTCGTTTCCTGTCGGATACAGTAGACCTGATAAGATCTCTGCCTTCTTCGTCTGAGTCTGCTGATGGTGAATATTCTACTGAGTGTAGTCAGCTGATGACTCTGAAGGTACTGAGTTTTGAATACTGTGTTCTTCTACTGATGTCAGTCAGCTGATGAGATGTATTCTACTGAGCGGCGGTCAGCTGTTGACTTGAGAACACAAGCTCTTACAATGATGACGTGGGGTTCTGGAAGGTAACTTCCTACAGAAGATCAATCCAACATTTACCCCGTACAGGACTTAGACAAAAATGATAATGAAAAATATAATATATCTAACCTATTACATCATCTATTCCTATTGACACTACACAAAGGATACAGGCCGGGTTTTGGGATCTTCAATTCCATAGCAAGAAACACTATGATTTCCCCCATTGCCGATAAACAGATCAGTCATATTACAAGAACTACTGATAAAGTAATACTAAGTATCCTCTAAGTGGTTGTTAAGACAAGCCACTGACTCATAACCCAACAGTCTGTTCAAAGTGAACCTGAAACCTAATCAACATATGAAGCCTGACCCTCTGAGCAATAGACACCAAGTCTGAATGCCTTGTGATCTAGGGTATGGCCTCGGAGACTTCTCGGGTGGCTCTGTTCTGAAGAGCTTCAGCCTCTAACCCGATCGTCTCAGCTTCAGTGCTGGTCTCAATTTCGTCCAAGTCAATGGGAGACATAGCCTTCTCAGCAGAAGGAATACTGTTGAGTGGTGGAACATCCAGTGGGGTCTGAGAGATAGGCGTTGTCGGTTCAGCTTCTGACCCTTGTTCCACTGAGGCTTCCTTTTCAGCGGAGACTATCTTTTCTGCTGAGACAACTTTCTCCATTGAGACTGTTTTCTCAGACGAACATAAGTCGTCTCGCAGTCTGAAGGGAGGAATAATTACTGCTTGTTCAGAAGACTTTTTTTGCTTCTTCTGTGGAGTCTTCTGAGTAGTCTTCTGAGGTGGAGACCTCTTTTTGGTGGGAGTGAAAGTCTTCTTCTTCCCTTTCCCAGCGTCAGCAGGCCCTGCTCCAATCTGCTGGAGGGCCGCTGCCTTATTGTGGAAGCGTATTTTCTTGGGATTGAAATATGCCTTGTCAACATAAGTTATGTGGTCAGCACGACAGAAATCCTCAATCATGATCGTCAGCTTCATCCCATACAGAAGCTTCCCTTTGATTGTTAGGCTGAATGTAGCCTTGTCGAACTTCGCAGCCTGAGTCTGGAATTCTCTAAGGAAGAATTCCATCCAGTTCACCTGAGCTCTGTCGTATATGGTCATCATCATCTGGAGCTTAGGCCTGGATACTTGGTCAAACGAGCCAGCTTGGCTAGTCAGTATCTGTGTCACGATGTATGCTAAGGCGTTATACTGTGGCAGCATATAGTTCTTGGGGAACGCCGCCCTGAACGATGTCGGCTCTCCGCAGAATATCTCAAGATATTCGTCAATTAAATCATCCTTATAACCAGCTACGCTTATCGCAGAGTCTGGTAGCTGAAAGCTCTTCTGAAGAGCTTTCTTGATTGACATATGTTTAATCTCTTCGTCAGCACGAGTGGGGTCAGCAACATGGTGAATGATAAATCTCCCCACGATGTCTCTATCTACTGCCTCTGAGTTCAGGTACAACTCAGAAATCTGTCGAGGAAGGAAGATTGTCGGCTTCCTCGACAAGAAGGCCTTAAGGCCTGATGCCCTAAGCGCATTGAAAATCTCCATCATGATCTCGAGCTCGCAGGTGACAAACTCATTGATCGGTTCACACCACACCCTGTCCTTCTCAAGAATCTCTGTCATGTTGGTAGGGGAAGTAACTAAAACGTTCTTATGCGCCATATCTAGAATCTGCAAAACTCAGTATAAGTATCGAATCATATATAATATGTAAGTATAACTACTGAATAAGCGAGAAAATCTACCGTAATAATCTCTGAGAAAAGTGAATGCAGTTTGTAAGTAAAGGATTTTAATTCTCAAAAATCTTAGGGTTTTAGTTGCAGAGGACAAAATGGCGGTTTTAGAACTTTGAATGTGATATATATGAAAGTGAAGATGAACCATTTATGATCAACGACTCAGTTTAAATCTTGCTTTATGAGATGGACGGTATGGATTCGATGTTATAAAATAGACAATGATCAACTTAGCCGTCTAAGACAATGATCAACTTAGCCGTTTAACTTGATATGACATGCATTTAATGCGGGGTAGAGTTCAACAATCTTAGCAGAGAATGTCGTGCATTTAATGAAACCGTTTATATTAAATGATATTCTCTAAGGTATTGAATACGATGCTGAATCAGAATCATAAATGCATTAAATACTATGTTGTCTACTAAAAAGAGATACGCAAACCTATCAGCTGAACATCGTAGTCAGCTGATACCTCGTGTAGATGGTTGCTGAATCTCCGTGTACTGAATGAGTCCAGTACTGAGAGTGAACATTCCTCCTTGCTGAATGCTCCTCTCCTGAATCCACGTACTGACTTGAGTCAGTAGGGTCCAACAGACCTAACTCTACTAAAAGTTCTCTGAACCTAGCTTCAGCTAGAGGCTTGGTCAGAATATCGACCCTTTGATGATGGTCAATAAGGATCTTCTCCATTCTGATATCCTTCTTTTCGACATGGTCACGAATGAAGTGGTGTCTGATGTCCACGTGCTTGCATCTAGTAGAAGAACAGGATTCTGAGTGATTGCAATGGCACTAGAGCTGTCGCAGAAGATCGGTACTTCATTCTGAATGACATTATAGTCTCGTAGCAGCTGTCTCAGCGAAAGGATTTGGGCGCAGCAACTTTCGACAGCCATGTATTCAGCTTCAGTAGTTGACGTCGCTACTGAATGTTATTTCTTTGAAAACCATGAGATTAGCTTACTGCCGAGGAACTGATAAGTTCCCGAAGTTGATTTTTGGTCAATCCTACAACCTGCATAGTCAGCATCAGAATAACAAGTTAGTTCAATATTATCATCTGTTGGATACCATAAACCTATGTCAGGTGTTCCTCTAAGATAGCGGAGAATCTTCTTTGCTGAGTCCATGTGACTCTGCTTAGGATTTGCCTGAAATCGAGCGCATACACCTACAACATAAGTTATGTCAGGTCTAGTAGCAGTTAGATATAATAAAGAACCAATAATTGCGCAAAAATTCAGTATGGTCAACTGATACTCCCTCTTTGTCAATATCGATTTTCATGTTCGTGTTCATCGGGATCTTGATTGGTTTGACGGATGTGCAACCGAATTTCTTGATGAGGTCTCGAGTATATTTTCCTTGATTGATGAACGTTCCCTTCTCTGAGCGTTTGACTTGAAATCCAAGGAAAGAATTCATCTCTCCCATCATTGACATCTTGAATTTTTCCTTCATCATCTTCTCAAATTGTTGACACATAATGACATTCTTCGATCCGAATATGATGTCATCTACGTAGATCTGCACAAGTAATATGTCACCGTCTAGACGAATGCTGAACAATGTGCGGTCTATTGTGCCCTTCTGAAAACCTTTCTGAAGAAGAAACTTAGACAGGGTATCGTACCAAGCCCTGGGTGCTTGTTTTAACCCGTACAAAGCCTTTCCGAGTCTATAAACTTGATGTCCCTACTAAAAGTTGGGAGGCTGTTCTACATAGACTTCTTCTTTCAGCACGCCATTCCGGAACGCATACTTCACATCCATCTGATATACTCTGAAGCGTTGATATGTTGCGTAGGCTAGGAATAGTCTGATTGCCTCCAATCTTGCAACTAGAGCGAACGTTTCGTCGAAATCTATCCCTTCGGCTTGACAATAGCCTTTCACCACGAGTCTTGCTTTGTTCCTTACAATGACGTTGTTTTCATCTCGCTTGTTCTTGAAGACCCATTTAGTTCCGATCACATGTTGATGTCGGGGTCTATCAACAAGCTCTCATACTTCGTTTCTCGTGAACTGATTTAGCTCCTCTTGCATAACAATGATCCAATCAGCATCCTTAAGTGCGTCCTCAACTGACTGAGATTCTTCAGTAGACAAGAAGCAGGAATATAGAGCACTCTCTCCCTAATAGAATATAGATCTTGTCTTTACACTTGCTGAAGGATCTCCAATAATAAGATCTGAAGTGTGAGCGTCCAGCCACGATCGACAATGTTTTAACTCTTCATTTGAAGTTTGTTCAACATAGATAGTAGGTGAGTTAGGCATTTCAGTTGTACTATTCTGGGATTGAAGTAATTCAGTTACTAGAGTTGGGTCTCCTGAGTGAACAGGTTCAGGGGCATTCAGCTCAGGAACTTCATTTGTTCCCCCTGAATTATTATTCTGGGATTGAAGTAATTCAGTTACTAGAGTTGGGTCTCCTGAGTGAACAGGTTCAGGGGCATTCAGCTCAGGAACTTCATTTGTTCCCCCTGAATTATTATTCTCAATAGAGGTCTCAGTTACCACTTGGGTTTCTTCATCGACTTAAGTTACCTGGGATTGATTACTTGCTGTAGAATCAACTGCTCGCCTACGTTCTTTGCTGGGCCGAGATTCAGTAGTCTTGTCTTCAATTTCATCTTCTGAATCATCATCCCAACACAACTGGATCTTTTCAACATTATCCTTTAAGCTTAGATCCTGTAGTTGTTTAGTGATGTCCTCAGATTCTGAATTTGAGTTTTTGCTCCTGTTCTCAGTAGCAAACTCATTAAAGACAACATGAGGGCTTTCCTCCACGCAAAGGGTCCGGTAGTTTAAAACGCTGAAGGCTTTGCTAACCCGGGAGTATCCTAAGAAGACTCCCTGGTCTGACTTGCTATCAAAAGTCTTTAACTGATCCTTTCCATTATTGTGGATAAAGTACGAACACCCACAAATATGGAAATAAGATAAGAAAGGCTTCCTGTCGTTCCATAATTCATATGGTGTCTTCTGATGTTGCTTCGTCTGTAGAGATCTGTTTTGAGTATAACACGCAGTATCAGTTGCTTCTGCCCAGAATTTAGATGGGAGTCCTGAGTCTGCGAGTCTTGCTGCTTCTTTGAGTGTTTTGTTCTTTCTCTCAGCAATCCCATTTTGTTGAGGCGTGCGAGCAGCAGACGTCTCATGCTCTATGCCTTCAGCTTTGCAGAACTCTTCCACCATTGAATTCAGGAACTCAGTTCCTCTGTCTGAATGAATCGTTCTGATTTCGGTGTTCTTCTCGACACTGAGCCTTTTCAGAAGTGCAGGCAACTCTGTTTTGACGTCAGACTTGTTGGCAACATATATGACCCATGTGTAGCGCGAGTAGTCATCAATGACCACTAAAGCATACTTTTTGCATCTGATCGTCACAGGAGAGACTGGACCGAAATCCATGTGCAGGAGCTAAACGGATTCCATCCATGGAAGGTGATGGAACTGCTGGATTTTGCTCCTTTGTTTGCTTTCCCTTCAAACATGGTTCGCACTGAGTGTCTTTGCTGAACACTTCATTCGGCAGTCCTCTTACTAAAGCGTTTCTAGCTAGCTTGTTGAGCGTCTTGAAGTTGAGATGGTTGAGTCTTCAGTGCCAGAGGCACCCCGTTATGTTGTCGTTCTTCACTAGCAAGCATGCTTCAGGTTCTGCTGATTACCAGTCAGCTACGTATATGTTCTTTTTGCGCGAACCTGGTAACACTATTTTCCCTGTAGATTTATCAATGATATCACAGAAACAAGAGTAAAAAATAACTCTATTCGAGTTCTCACAAAATTGACTAACAAAGAGAAGATTATGTTGAAGTCCTTCAACATATGATACTCTTGGAACTGTGGCGGTTCCAATGCTGAGAATTCCATAGCCTCTGGTATAGCTTTTTGCATTATCTCCGAACTCAATTCTGAGTCCTTCTTCAGTAGTATAATTCTTCAATAGGTTCCTCTGGTAAGTCATGTGTTTTGAGCATCCGTTGTCCACGTACCATGGGTCCTTGTACACCTGCAAAACAGAATTATATTCAGGTACCCTTTATTTTTTATTTTAGGACCTTAGATGTTAGTTTTGGAAACCCAAATCTGTCTCACGACCCTGGTGGTCTCAGACAGTTTCTTCCCACTTTGATCAACATACTTAACCACTGGACGGGTAGATGTTGACTTCTAAGGCTTTACTGGTTTAGGAGTCTTGATCTTCTGAGGTGGTGGACAGCTGACCTTAGCCTTCTAAACGGCTTTCTTCTTCTTCTTCTGACTCTTTGATCCTCTTCTGATTATAGGATCATAATAATATGACCCATACTGAGCTGGATGTGTTAGCTGCGGAGGTCCATACTGATCAGTCCAAATGACTTTGATGGTTCCCCCTTGACTGAACTGGGGTGATCTTGAGCTAATCTTCTTGTCAGATTTCTGATAGTTAGGATGAGGTGCCTTCATCTTCTGTTTGTTCTTTGCTACGGGGTTCAAAATTTCAGCATTGATTGTCTCCCCTTGAACAAACCTATCAGCCAACCGATTCTCTGAGCGTATGGGGGCAGATGAGGAGGCTCCATGGCTAAACCCGAGTCCCTCCTTGCAATGTTTTGGCTTGTTGTTGGCTAGCATCGCCTTAAGCTTTTTCTCAGCTCTCATGTATTGCTCTGTCATCAGGTTTCTCCAGACATCGTCACTCTTCTTGAGTATTTCACGCTCGATCTGAAGTCCTAAGAACTTCTGCTTCAGTAGACTCAGTTCAGTATCCTTCTGAGTCAAGTCATTGGTCAGTACTGAGATCAGCTCTTCTTGATGCTGAGACTTGGCCATCAGAGAGTTAATCTCCTCCTTGAGTGTCAACGCAAGTCCTTCCGACTAAGTAGCAGCCTGACTCTCCTGAGAAAGTCTCTGATTTTCCACTTTCAGGGTATCCAACTCCTGAAGAGTCTTACTGAGCTGCAGGCTCATCTGAATCTGCCCATCTAATAATTCTTCGTAGGCGATCGAGACGTCCAGATTCTCATCTGCATCTGAAATAGTGTCGTATGTGCTGTGTGAAGAGGATTTAAATGGTGCGTGAGAGTTTACCTCATCCTCTTCTCCTGCAATAAGACACTTTTCAACATCTTCTTCAAGCTCTAGGGCCATAAATGCTACTTCATCGTCTGATGAATCCATTAAGGAATCAACTTCATCTGAGTCATTTGAGAGTTCACCGGCAATGTATGCTTGACGTTTCTTGATGAACTTCTCCCTTCGAGCCTTTCGTGTTGCTCTTTCAGCTGTACTGAGCTCAGGACAGTCGTATTGGAAGTGTCCTGGCTTCTTGCAGTTGTAGTAGGAGGTGATTCTGCCTTCTTTGTTCTCACAGTCTTTCGACTATGCATAATCCTCCTGTTTCCTGCAATCAGTTAGTATGCGGTTCAGGAGTGCGCTTAGGTGTATATTTAGGCTTACTATTTGAGTCTCTAACGACTCTAGAAAGTTTTCTGCGCCGCTCCTTCTCCTTCTGATACTTGACGGCAAGCAGTGTGATGAGCCGATTTCGTACCTAATTATTTCTGTCCGAAAGGGTCTCTTAACTGTGCAGGTGAGACATATTTTTTGGCAGTTATACAGGAAATGGGCTGATTTGGCATGACACTTGGAGATCAGGTGGCGATACGAATTACAGCTGGAATGGCGATATTTTGAGCGGTTTTTGGCCGAGAAAGGAAGGAGAAAAGAAGAAGGAAAAGAAAGGAAAGAGAGAGGAAGGAAAGAAGAAGGATAAGGAAGGATTAGATATTTCCATATCTATCAAGATCCTTTCCTTATCCTACAAGAAACCCTAGATATGATCTAGAGGGTTATATAAAGAAGAGGAAGCACGAAATTTAAAGGACTTTGGACAACTCTACACACCGGGCCTACCTTTCCTCAACCTCGAAGACTCATCCTTTTCATTCCGACAAGTTACCGCCGCCGCCAAGCCATTGCCGAAGACAAATCACCGCCGCCGAAGCCAAACCACCACACCATCGACAAGAAGAACTCAACAATCAAACTTACCGATCCACTTCATGCAGCAGTAGTTTAAGATGATGAAACAAACACTTCTATTTCAGTTTTTCTTATGTTCAAACATTAGTTAATTTCGTTTCTTGCTTTTCGTTTGTTTAGAGAGACCGAGGACTATCGGGACTCTTAATCTAGTTTCAAGTTGTATTTAAATTCAGTTTGTGTTTAGTTTAAAATTGGTTCGTGTTCGTTTTCAGTTTTTAGTTAGTTAAATTTACTTTAATTTAGTTTTCGTGCATGCTAGGGTTAGGGTTACAAATGGTGCATGTTGCATTTCGCAGGTGTCTTATCCGTGCGATCGGGACGGTTTCATGAGTAGCTAAACTTTTAGTGGTCCGGCGAATGTAAAACGCACACGTGAACAAGTACATGAGGCTTAGGTGCTGATAATTAATCAAAGGGTTTCGGGTTAATTCTGATTTATTTAATCTGGCTAGTAATTTAGGCTTGATCACCCTAGGTTGCCCAGTCTGTAGCTAACTTAGTACTTCCATCGTTTCTCGTGGAACAAGGCTAGGTAAGTAGCAAAATTATTCGAAAGAGTAGTTGGATTAAACCGGTAGGAGACTATTAGATGCCCAACATACGAGTAGGCTCCTATACTAGGCTCCTATAGTTTGATAAAGCTGTTTAGCTATTAAATCTATTGATTTCCCAACAACGTAGGTTGTAGCTAAATTAGGGAAGTAGTCGTTTCTATGCCCAACACGGCGGTTACCGACTAAGTAAGTGGGAGTGAGGATTACGCAGTTTAAGTTACGGTAATCTATAACTAGTTGATCCATGAGATTAATTCATTTTATGTGCCAAGGATTGGAATTACGTGTGTGTGAATATTCTGCTGGACCCATCTCTTATCTGCCTAGTAAAAATAGTTTTATTTCAATTTCAATTTTTTTGCAATTTATTTCAGTTTTAATAAGTTCTTAGTTTTAGTTAAAAACCCAAAACTTGCGTGCTGGCTAACCAAACCCAAGATAAGTAGGAAAATAATATGTCTAGTCCTCCGTTCCCTGTGTTCGATACCCTGTAAACTATACTGATATAATTCTCTATTTTTGCAGGATTATTTGGTGCAATACAGCGATCACCAAATTGGCGCCGTTGCCGGGGAACGGTGTTATCTAGTTTTATTGTTTTCTACTAATCTTTTTGATCTTTTAAGCATTGCATGAGCAGGTCTTCCAAGCCTAACCTCATATTTGATCCAGAGGTCGAGAAAATCGCAAAGACGAATAGGAAGAGGTTAAAGCTGCAAAAATAACAGATTCTGTCCAAGGCAGAAAACATCTTAACTGCCCAGACAGGAGACAGAACAGACGCCGGTGATCAGACCAGCGACTCTGAACCAGAAACTGTTAGGTTCGACAAAACACTGCACAATACTCTAGTAACTAGCTCAGAATCAGAGGATGAAGAGATGGAGGACGAAGTGCATAATCCACAACCCTTGAGAATGAATACCGGATCGCTTGACATGGGAGAGGACCTTCCCGGTCCAATCCAAATCACAACTACTGAACAAATCGATGTCAAGCTAAACATGGTCGCTGCCATGCCAAAGTTCTATGGGAGAACGAACGAGAACCCAAATTCCTTCTTGGCCTCGTTCAACCAAGTCTGCAATCTGCACAGGCAAGGCAATCTGGATGCTTTCAAGCTCAATGCTTTTCCATTCACTCTTCAAGATGGAGCACAAGCATGGTTCTCAAGTCTAAAGCTGAACACAATAACAACGTGGGCCCAGATGCGTACAGTTTTCCTGAAGAAGTATTTCCCGCAATCAAAGACAAATGCATTAAAGAAGCAGATTTCCGGGATCGCTCAAGAAGTCGACGAAACTTTCGGCGCATACTGGGAAAGATTCGGATGACTTGTCGATAGTTGTCCGAACCATGGCTATTCGGATGTGGAGCTTCAACAGATTTTCTATCAAGGGATGACAGACGAAGCAAAAGCCATGGTTGATATCGGTCTGAGAGAAAATTTCCACACAAGCCTCTACGAAGATGCAAGAAATATAATCGAAGGGATTGCGGAGTCTACCTCGCAATATAAAGGGCCAAGACCAACAAGGAAAGCTGTAAATTGGTCTCATTCCGACTACATGGATGAGATCGATAATAAAGTGGAGGCAAAATTCAGCCTGTTGCAAGATAAGCTCGACCTGATACTCAAGCAGAACGCTCCTGTCCCAAGTCGGTCAAATGTCGATCATGCATGTGGAGCATGCGGAGAGAAAGGGCATACGTCGCTGCAATGTCCGGGAGAAGAAGTACACGCCGCTGGAAATTGGAGCGGGCAACAAGGGGTTCATCCGAACCTCCGTTGGAAGCAACCAGAAGAGCATTTTCAACCAAGAAATCCGCCTCAAACCCAATTTCAAAGCAACCATACCAAGCAAAGAACAAGGATATCGGCGGCCGTATCAACCTCCTAATCGAATAATTATCGGCAGACGTACGCACCCCCGCATCAAAGGCGGTTTCAGCGCAGAATGTCCCACTCGCCCGGCCGTAGCAAAGCAGAGCCCTTTAGAAAAACTTTTAGCCGAAATGGTTTCTTCGCGAGAAGGACACCACCGCATTTCAACAACAAATGCAACGGGAGATCAACCGGACAAAGAAGGATCAGCAAGCTTCAATGGATAATTTGACTAAGCGAGATGAATAAGCTAAATTCCGCCATTCGGGAAATAAAGACTTCTCAAGGACGACTTCAGCTCAAACTCAAGAAAACCCGAATGCCCATAACTGCAATCGATTACGCTGCGTGGAGGGAAGGAACTACCGGCCCAACCGCATGTGTGAGACAACCGGAGAAGTTAGCGTAAAAGTCGGCCAGAGAAGAAGAAGGCTGCGGAAACGGCCTCTACCATCGAAAGTTCGAAGGAGCAGATATGCTTGAAGATCCGAACAAGAAAGAGATGAGGAGGACGTCCGGATCGGCCCCGGTCGAGCATGAAAATCTGATTCCGCCACCCTTTCCCGAAGCTTTGGAAAGGAAGAGAACGCCAAACAAGGAAAGTATGGATTACATGAAGTGGTTCGAGAAGTTGGAGATTAATATCCCTTTCCTTGAAGCCGTAAAAATCCCCAAGTTCGGCAAATTTGTGAAGGATTTCATCGCTGGAAAAGTTCCCAAGTCTGGTAAGGTTTTATTCGATCACACAGTATCGGCAATTATACAGAAGATACTTCCTGCTAAATGTGCCGACCCAGGTATGTTCACACTTCCCTGTCTGATGGGTGATGTCATGATTAAACAAGACATGTGTGATCTAGGTGCATCTATAAATGTTATGCCTTTATCTGTATATAATCAATTGGTAGGAGCTGAGTTAATATCCACTAAGGTGATTATTCAATTCGCGGATAGGTCATGCATTGCTCCGATTGGTTTACTTGAAAATTTTTTGGTCAGAATCAACAACTTTGTCTATCCGGCTGATTTCTATGAAATTGACACAAATGATAGGCAAGTTGAAGGAACTCCGGGAGTGTTATTAGGTAGGCCGTTTTTAAAGACTGTAAAGGTAATAATTAATGTGGATGAGGGTTCGATAAGTGTAGTATACCAAAATGAAACTTATGTTCATAGGATATCTGAAGCACTTAAGAAGCCCTACGATCATGAAAATGAGAATGCTTTTTCTACTGACTCCATTGATGCAATTATCCAAGAATATCTTGAGACGTATGTGGTGCAGGACAAAATGGAAGTCACCTTGACTCAAGGACTGACCGAATCAGACCTCGAAGGTGTGAGGGACGAAGAGATCAGAGAGAGCATCTCGGCTTTATATGCAACTCCGAATTACAAACCGTCGGCAAGAAGATGTCTCATGCCCGGCCCGGGCAGACGCTTCGAAAAGCTGCCGTCCATCATCAAGGCACCAAAGCTAGAACTTAAGCCACTTCCAACAAACCTGAAGTATGCCTATCTCGGAGACAATGAGACGCTGTCCGTCATCATTAATAAAGAAGTTGATGAAAATCAAGAGAAGGCGTTGTTGGAGATTTTGAAGAAGCACAAGAAAGCAATAGGATGGACTCTAGCCGACATCACCGGCATAAGTCCAGACATTTGCCAGCACTCTATCCTCATGGAGCCGGATAGCAAACCTTTCCGAGACCATCAAAGAAAACTAAATCCAAACATGAGGGAGGTCGTGCTGAAGGAAGTATTGAAGCTCTTATCCATGGGGATTATCTATCCCATATCGGATAGCAAATGGGTAATTCCCGTACACATTGTGCCCAAGAAGTTCGGATTCCAAGTTGTCGAGAATGAAAAGAACGAATTGGTTCCGGTACACTTAGTGACGGGATGGCGCATGTGTATCGATTATAGGAAGCTCAATGCGGCAACTCGAAAGGACCATTTCCCGCTTCCATTTATCGATCAGATGCTCGAGAGACTTGCGGGGCAAGTCTATTTTAGCTTCTTGGACGGCTATAGCGGCTATTTTCAAATCCAAGTGCGCGAGGAAGATCAAGATAAGACGACGTTTACATTTCCCTATGGAACGTTTGCTTACCGAAGAATGCCATTTGGATTATGCAATGCGTCGGGCACCTTTCAAAGGTGTATGATGAGCATATTCTCGGACCTCATCGAGATGTGCATAGAGGTCTTCATGGACGACTTCACCGTCTATGGTAACTCTTACACTTCGTGCTTGAAGAACCTCGACAAAGTCCTAACTCGATGCTTTGAGAAGAATTTGGTATTGAACTACGAGAAATGCCATTTCATGGTGACCGAAGGAATAGTGCTCGGTCACGTTGTTTCTAAAAGAGGAATAGAAGTCGACAAGGCAAAAGTGGAGGCCATCGCGAAGTTGCCATATCCGACTAGTCCAAAGGAAGTTCGTGGTTTCTTAAGACACGCCAGCTTCTATCGGCGTTTCATAAAGGATTTCGCAAAAATCGCTCAGCCCCTAACAAATCTACTTCACAAAGATGTCGAGTTTGATTTCGACACTAAATGTAAGGAGGTCGTCACTATCCTTAAAGACAAGCTTACAACAGCTCCTGTGATGCAAGCCCCCGGACTGGAACAAGCCATTCGAGATTATGTGCGACGCTTCTGACTGTGCAGTCGGGGCGATCTTTGGGACAAATCTGAAAAGAAAGCCATGTGATTTATTATGCGTCCAAGACATTAAATCCAGCACAATGCAACTATTCCACCACAGAGAAGGAGCTGTTAGCTATCGTCTTTGCCTTCGACAAGTTTCGATCATATTTACTTGGCTCGAAGATCATTGTGTATACCGATCATGCCACAAGGTGTCTCAGCTGCCCAGTCAAGACAACTATGAAGCAGAATTGCTGAAAACCGTAGGTAACAGTTCTAAATTACCTTGGTATGCTAATATTGTGAATTTCTTGACCTCTGAGCAGCTTCCACCCGAGTTCACTCATGCCCAAAAAGCAAAATTGAAGAGCGAGTGTAAGCAGTATTTCTGGGACTCTCCAATCCTTTGGAAAATGGGAGTTGATCAAGTGATCCGAAGATGCATTCCGGAAGAAGAGCAAGGCGACATCCTATTCCATTGTCATTGTCCGCTTATGGAGGACACTTCGGACCAAAACGAACCGCAAGGAAAGTGTTAGATGCGGGTTTGTTTTGGCCGAGCCTACACCTTGACGCATATAAGTACTGTAAGTCATGTGCACGTTGCCAAATGACCGGGAATATATCTATGAAGGATGAAATGCCCCAAAAGCCTTTGAGATTTTGTGAGATATTTGACGTATGGGGTATGGACTTCATGGGTCCGTTTCCTAGTTCAAGGGGTAACGTGTACATTTTACTTGCCGTTGATTATGTTTCTAAATGGGTTGAGGCAAAGGCTACAAAAACTAATGACTCTAAAGTGGTTGCAGGGTTTCTTCGAACTAATATCTTTTGCAGATTTGGCGTACCAAAGGCCATCATAAGTGATCGAGGAACACATTTCTGCAACCGTACCATCGAGTCATTGATGAAGAAATATGGAGTAGCCCATCGAGTTTCTACCGCTTACCATCCACAAACGAATGGGCAAGCTGAAGTGTCAAATCGGGAAGTGAAGTCTATTTTGGAGAAGACAATCAATCCGTCAAGGAAAGATTCGAGTATGAGGCTGGATGATGCCTTATGGGCTTATCGAATAGCCTATAAAACTCCACTAGGTATGTCTCCATATAGATTAATTTTCGGGAAATTATGTCACTTGCCTGTACAGTTGGAACACAAAGCCTGGTGGGCGGTACAGAAAGTTAATTTGGATCTGACCGAAAGTGCGAAGGAGAGGAAATATCAGCTTCAAGAGCTTGAAGAAATCCGGTTAGAATCCTATGATGCAGCTATGAGATACAAAGACCGCACAAAGGTGTTGCATGATAAAATGATCCGTATGAAAACTTTTGAAGTGGGCCAGCTTGTATTGCTCTACCAATCACGCCTACACATTATGCCTGGAAAGCTTCGCTCAAGATGGATAGGTCCATTCCGGGTGTGTTCTGTCTGGCCAGGTGGGGCAGTGGTGATACAAACAATGAACTCAGACGAGACTTTCACTGTCAACGGTCATCGCCTGAAGGTTTATCATGCTGCCGCAATGACAGAAGATGTGGACGAGCAGAGCTTGTCCATTCCGTCCTATATTAGACTCTTTGAAGAGCAGGTCTAGCCAAAGACTCTAAAGAGAGGCGCTTTCGGGAGGCAACCCGTATATCTTTTCCGTTTTTTTCTTTGATTTCGTATTTTTAGTTTGATTTTATGCTTGGTGTTGTTTCTTTTATTTTTCAGATTTTAGCTAAGTATGGAATTGGGGTCTTAAGTATAAGAAGAAGGAGTTGGAGGAGCAAAGATGAAGAGAAGAAGACTTTGGGGTCTTAATCGCTATTTTCAGAAATATCAAAGGACCCAAATTGTAGTAGGGGAACGAATTTCAGGGACTCAATTGCATAAAGGACGAACATTTGGAGTCAATTGAAGTTGAGAAGAAGTTGGGGGTGAAATTGAAAAGCATGAGGGATCAGATCTCTTAACTGTATTGCACCAAATAATCCTGCAAAAACGTGAGAATTATATCAGTATAGTTCACAGGGTATCGAACACAGGGAACGGAGGACTAGACATATTATTTTTCTACTTATCTTGGTTTTGGTTAGCAACCATGCAAGTTTTGGGTTTTATTCTAAACTACGAACTTGTAAAAACTGAATTAAATATAAAAACTGAGAACTGAGATAAAACTGTTTAAACTAGGCAGATAAGAGATGGGTCCAACAGAATATCCACACACACGTATTTCCAATCCTTGGCACATAAAATGAATTAATCTTAAGAATCAACTAGTTATAGACTACCGTAACTTAAACTGCGTAATCCTTACTCCCACTTACTTAGTCGGTAACCGCCATGTTGGGCATCGAAACGGCTACTTCCCTAATTTAGCTACAACCTACGTTGTTGGGCAATCAATAGATTTAATAGCTAAACAGCTTTATCGAACTAAGGGAGCCTAGTATAGGAGCCTACTCGTAGTAGGGCATCTAATAGTCTCCTACCGGTTTAATCCAACTACTCTTTCGAATAATTTCGCTACTTACCTAGCCTTGTTCCACGAGAAACGATGGAAGTACTAAGTTAGCTACAGACTGAATAACCTAGGGTGATCAAGCCTAAATTACTAGCCAGATTAAATAATTCAGAATTAACCCGAAACCCTTTGAATAATTATAAGAACCTAAGCCTCATGTACTATTCACGTGTATGTTTACATCCTGCCGGACCACTAGAAATTTAGCTACTCATGAACCTGTCCTGACTGCACAGATAAAACACCCTGCGAAACAGAACATGCACCATTTGTAACCCTAACCCTAGCATGCACGTAAACGAAATTAATTTAAAGACAACGATCTAAAAACAGGAAACGAACATCAACAGAATTCAAACTAACATAAACTGAATTAGAAACGAGAATTGCAACTAGATTTAAGTATCGAAACCTACGGTCTTTCAAGCGGAAATAGCAAGAGCGAAGCAAATGACAAGAACGAAACTTAAGCTAATATTCGAACATAAGAAAACTGAAATACGAAATACGAAAGTGTTTGTTTCAATCTTAAACTACTATAGCATGAAGTATTCGGAATGGATAGTGGTTGATATCTTCTCGGCGGCGGTCGGTATTTGACTTCGGTGGTGGCTCGGCTAGGACTCGGCGGTTCGGCGGCAAATTGATCGGATCGGAAAGGATGAGTCTTCGAGGGTGGAAAGGTATGCACGGCGTGTTTTTGATGGTGAAAAGGCTCTGATTTTCGTGCTTCAATCCTCCTTTTATAATACCCTAGATCATATCTAGGGTTTCTTCTTGGATAAGGAAAGGATTTTGATAGATATGGAAATATCTAATCCTTCCTTATCTTCTTCTTTCCTTCCTCTCTCTTTCCTTTCTTGATCATTTTCTTTCCTTCTTTCTTCCTTCGACCAAAACCGCTCAAAATATCCTCATTCCAGCTGTAATTCGCGTCGCCACCTCATCTCCACTTGTCGTGACAAATCAGCTCCTTTTCTGCATAACTGCCAACAAATACGTCTCACCCGCACGCTTAAGAGACCTTTTCGGGACGTAAATAATTAGGTACGAAATTGACTCATCAAATCTCCTTACACTTGAGCTATACTCGCCCTCGAGTATAAGAAGAGAAAAAGATAAGTACCTAATTATTTTTGGTCTTCCCCAAGACCCAAGACTCAAAAGAAAAGACTCAAGACTCGAACAAGAACAAAAACAAGACTCGACACGAACGGAAGAAAGAAAATAACAACGGACTCACAAAACGAAAAACAAGAAGCCATACCAATCAATTCAAAATTTTCAGCACCAATTCTATAGCCAAGCAATGTCAAATTGTGCAATCATGATCTCATCCAACAAGTAGACAATGCAAATTTTGAAACTAAGCACATATATATCAACTTGGTCAAAATCTAAACAATGTGGATCTCCTCAAGTTTCACTCAACACTCAACTAATCTAGGTCCGGTTCAAGCCTACTCAAAAGAAAATAATCCACGCAATCACGATAAGAGATCATCACAATAGCAATATCAAGGAGGTCTTCCTCATTCGGTTGTAATAGGGCTTAGGACTTAGACAATTTGATGTTGGTAAGGGTCCTAGGGGTACTAAGCTCCATTAAAATTCAGAAACAATGTTATGCATGTAAAACTCTCTCACCTGTGTAGTCAAGAAAGTCAAACTCCCACCACTTAGAAAATTCACTTCAATGCTACATCATCAACTATGCACCCATACTCTTTCTTTTCTACCACATATCATATTCATAATTTTTTTCTTTTTCTTTCATTCTCAATTTTTTTTCTTTTCGTGGCACATACTCTTTTTTAGCAAACTGGGCAGAAACTGTCTCAATTGTACAGACAGTACACTTTGGATACTGCTTATATTGAGCAGTCACTTAGACTTTTTATCCAATCTGTTTTTCTGCAGCATGTTTATACTGGGCAGGTAGGAGAATACACTTCAGATTTTAACTATCATGCACAAAAGAGTTCGTAAAAAAAATGCAATAACACGGGTTAAGAGAAAGTTTAAAAATGGCCTTGGCTAAAATTTTACTAACCCAAATCAAGAAATTCGGTCAAGGCTCAAATTGGTTCACTAAGGGATGATTTTGGGTAGGAAAAATTTTGTCGCGGCCGTGTGGCTAAAAATCCCTAGTGCCTCCTATCATTTATCACAATTGATTCAAACATATTGCGACTTTGTGGATAAACACTCTCAAAAGAAAATAGTAGGAAGTGTTCTATTTTAAGGCTCAAATCTTATTTAAGTGAGTGGTAAATAAATTTCGATCCAAACAAAGTTTATTTTTCGTCATCCCAAGTTACATACACATACGTGCCTAGATCTACTCTTCACAAAGTCTACAAGTAAGAATATTGAAAATGAAAGCACAAATAAGACAAGCTTGATCATAGAAAACGGCACTTTAAAAATCAAAAATTTTGGCATGCTTCGACACAAAATACCCCCCTCCTTACACTTAAACCTTGCTCGCCCTCGAGCAAGAAAGAAAACAAAAGAAAGAGAGAAGGCATGACAAAATAAACAAACAAACACCCTCCTTACACTTGGTCCCTACCAAGTGTAAGAAACAACGAAAATTAAAGACAAAAGAAAAAAAAAACACCCCTCCTTACACTTGAACCCTATCAAGTGTAAGAACAAGAAAAACACATAAAAACGGACTCAAACACAAAACAAAAAGACACAAAACGAAAACTAAAATGGGGAAAAAAAGTCACGGGTCGCCTCGCCTGGGCAGGCGAGGCGCCTGCTTCATAACGTGCGGGCGGAGACGGTCTACTCGGCGTCCAAGGGAATCCAGATCCGTCCTTAGCGTCTGCACTGTATCCTGTCCTGCAGAGGTAAAGGCACTCGAGACACGAGGTCCCGGTGGATAAAACTGGATCTCCCGGTTAGGCAGTTGGTACAGTAGGCGAGTATGCCTCAACAAAGTCCAATCAAACAAAGATGGTAGATCTACCCTAGTCAAATAACCCGCATCATGTATGATAAAATTGCATTCAATGAACGTGGCAAGGATATGGCACAAAGTCATGTGACGCACGGTATGACTAGCAATTATGAACATGTTATGAGCAATCCACCAATCTAAGTTAATGAGGCGCCTATTAACCATGCACCATAGAAAATACAACTCATTGGCACTCACCTTTTCAAAAGACGTACTCTTTCCGGTCAAATTGTAGGCTAAATATTGGTGGCACATGCGAAGGGCGGGATCCTCTATAAAGCTGACATGGGAACCGGAGGTGACAAATATACCTCGGATCTTTGCTCGGTATACTATGAAATCCCATCTCAAAATGCCCTAGCAAATAGTCATCAAACGAACAAATCCCTAGTCTAGCATTCCACTCGGCAACACTCATATGATAAGTCCCCACAAACAATCTAAACTCAATACACAGAGTAACCAAATCTTTATCACCCTCAAAATGAAAAGTATTAAAGAACTCACTTGCAACCTCATTATAGCACGGATAATGATGCGACTCAAGCAACCATGACCAACCAATATTTTGAAAATATTGAAAGAAAGGTTCGATTATACCTGCCGCGCAGAGAAAGGTGCGATCAAGGAGGCGGCCACTTCGGAAGTCTTTGCCCTCGCGCTCTTGTAGACGCAAATTCATGTACTCGATCTCAAATTGTGAGAGAGCATGCACGGCTTCCGGTGAGTCGAGGCGGATGATCATGCGGTTCCCATACTCCACTGCTTGTGGAAAGGCCGAAGACGAGTCAGAATCGGCAAGGGACAAGTAGTTCATGTTGAAGTCATCCTCAAAATTCCCATCGTGGTCATCGGACTTGTAGTCCGAATCTCCTTCCTCTTGGCTCGGCAATTCCTCACGCAAGCTCTTGCTCCAATTCACGCCCGCATAATAGTTGAGTGGTGGTGGCGGATGTTGAAACTCAAGGAATGACAACCACTCGTACAGGTTTTGCGGAGACGGAGGCGGCGGATTGGACGAAGAAGCACCGTCCGCCCGGCTGGCTTTCGATTTCCTCCCCCTCGAGCGTCGTGGTGGAGATGGCGGAGGCATGGGATCGGGCGTTGGTTGAGGAGTCGGTTCAGGAGTAGGCTCACGCGGCAGTTTCTGCGAGGTAGCCGCGCCGATGTGCCTTCGTAACCGTCGGCGTGGCGGTTTCGGCGGAGATGTAGACTCCTTAGCATATTGGCTTTCGACTTCAACTTCCATTTGTTGTGGATTTGGCTCCACATAAGCAAACTCCGGTGGAGGTGGCGGTTCATACTCGATTAGGGGAAAATCCGGAGGTGGCGCAGTTTTCCGGTCAGCAGCAGCTTCGTTGCGGCGGCGTTGCGTCTCCGGGTCTGCCTGCACAGCGGCGAACCATCGGGTAGCAATAGACTTCTTCTTCTTCGGAGGCATGGCTGCTGTGTCTCGACTATACAGTGAGAAGGAGTCTTGGAGAAGAAGATGGTTGTTGTAGAGAGAGAAGTAGTGGGCGGCGGTTTTTTGGGAGGGAAGATGTTTGAATAGTGTCAAGTGGTAGGGTTTTGTTTCTTCCCTCCTTTTATACAAGTAAATGTTGCAATCAGGTCCTCTCAGTTGTACAGTTAAGAGATTCGGTCCCTCTCTTATTGCAATTCGGCCCCCATCTTTTTCTCCACTTCAATTCACTCCAAATGTTCGTCCTCTAAGCAATTGAGTCCCTAAAATTCGCCTCCTTACTACAATTGGGTCCCTTGGTATTTCTGAAAATTGCAATCAAGACCCCTTAGTCTTATTTTCTTCATCTATGCTCCTTCAACTCCTTTTTCTTGCACTTTAAACACCAATTCCTTACTTAGCAAAATCCTGAAAAATAAAAGAAACCACACCAAGCATAAAATCAAACTAAACAAAATGAAATCAAAGAAAAATCGGAAAAATAATGGGTTGCCTCCTGGAAGCGCCTTTCTTTAGAGTCTTCGGCTAGACCTCCTCTTCAAAAAGTCAAAAATACGAGGGAATGGACAAGTTTTGCTCGTCCACATCTTCTATCTTTGCGGCCGCATGATAAATCTTCAGACGATGACCGTTGACAGTAAAAGTCTCGTCGGAGTCCAATTTCTGTATCACCACTGCTCCACCCGGCCAGACAAAACACACCCGGAATGGACCTATCCATCTTGAGCGGAGTTTTCTGGGCATAATGCGTAGGCGTGATTGGTAAAGCAATACCAGCTGGCCCACTTCAAATGTCTTCATACGGATCATTTTATCATGCCACGCCTTTGTGCGATCTTTGTATCTCATAGCCGCATCATAGGATTCTAACCGTATTTCTTCAAGCTCTTGAAGCTGATATTTCCTCTCCTTAGCACTTTCGGTCAGATCTATATTGATTTTCTGTACTGCCCACCAGGCCTTGTGTTCCAACTGTACAGGCAAGTGACATAATTTACCGAAAATCAATCTATATGGAGACATACCAAGGGGAGTTTTATAGGTTGTACGGTAAGCCCATAAGGCGTCGTCCAGCCTCATACTCCAATCTTTCCTTGATAGATTGACCGTCTTCTCCAAAATAGACTTAACTTCTCGATTTGACACTTCAGCTTGCCCATTCGTTTGTAGATGGTAAGCGGTAGAAACTTGATGGGCTACTCCATACTTCTTCATCAACGACTCTATGGTACGGTTGCAGAAATGTGTTCCTCGATCACTTATGATGGCTTTTGGTACGCCGAATCTGCAAAAGATATTAGTTCAAAGAAATCCTGCAACCACTTTAGAGTCATTAGTTTTTGTAGCCTTTGCCTCAACCCATTTAGAAACATAATCAACGGTAAGTAAAATGTGCATGTTACCATTTGAGCTAGGAAACGGACCCATGAAGTCCATACCCCATACATCAAATATCTCACAAAATCTCAAGGGCTTTTGGGGCATTTCATCCTTCATAGATATATTCCCGGTCATTTGGCAACGTGCACATGACTTACAGTACTTATAGGCGTCAAGGTGTAGGCTCGGCCAAAAGAAACCCGCATCCAACACTTTCCTTGCGGTTCATTTTAGTCCGAAGTGTCCTCCATAGGCGGATGAATGACAATGGAAAAGGATGTCGCCTTGTTCTTCTTCCGGAATGCATCTTCGGATCACTTGATCAACTCCCATTTTCCAAAGAATTGGAGAGTCCCAAAAATACTGCTTACAATCGCTCTTTAACTTTGCTTTTTGGGCATGAGTGAACTCGGGTGGCAGCTGCTTAGAAGTCAAGAAATTCACAATATTAGCAAACCAAGGTAATTTAGAAGCGTTACCTAGGGTTTTTAGCAATTCTGGTTCAGAGTTGTCTTGACTGGGCAGTTGAGACACTTCCTCGACTCCAACTCTAAAACATTGTGCGGGCAGAAGCTTGGCAAGGCTGGACACCGTTTCACGAACAGCATATAAATGCTCTTCGGGAAAAGTCTCCTTTATGGGCTCTCCATCGTCTTTTTGAATCAATCTGCTCAAGTGATCCGCCACATAGTTCTCAGCTCCTTTCTTGTCCTTAACCTCCCAATCAAATTCTTGAAGGAGAAGAATCCATCGGATAAGTCTCGGTTTTGATTCCTTCTTTGCAAGGAGATGCTTGACAGCGGCATGATCGGTGTACATAATGATCTTTGAGCCAAGTAAATAAGATCGAAATTTGTCGAAGGCAAAGACGATAGCTAACAGTTCCTTCTCTGTGGTGGAATAGTTTCTTTGGGCTGGATTCAATGTCTTGGATGCATAATATATCACGCGACTCTCTTTTCCAGGCTTTTACGTCCCAAAGACTACCCCGATCGCACGATCGAAGCATCGCACATAATCTCGAATGGCTTATTCCAGTTCGGGGCTTGCATCACAGGAGCTGTTGTAAGCTTGTCTTTAAGGATGGTGAAGGCCTCCTTACACTTAGCATCGAACTCAAACTCGACATCCTTGTGAAGTAGGTTTGTTAGTGGCTGAGCGATTTTTGCGAAATCCTTTATGATGCGCTGATAGAAGCCGTCGTGTCCTAAGAAACCACGAACTTCCTTTGAATTTGTCGGGTATGGCAACTTTGCGATGGCCTCCACCTTTGCCTTGTCGACTTCTATTCCTCTTATAGAAACAACGTGACCGAGCACTATTCCTTCGGTCACCATAAAGTGGCATTTTTCGTAATTCAATACCAAATTCTTCTCGACACATCGGGCTAGGACTTTGTCGAGGTTCTTCAAGCACGAAGTGTAAGAGTCACCATACACAGTGAAGTCATCCATGAAGACCTCTATGCACATCTCGATGAGGTCTGAGAATAAGCTCATCATGCACCGTTGAAAGGTGCCCGGTGCATTGCATAATCCAAACGGCATTCTTCGGTAGGCAAACGTTCCATAAGGGCATGTGAACGTTGTCTTATCTTGATCTTCCTCTCGCACTTGGATTTCGAAATAGCTGCTGTATCCATCCAAAAAGCTAAAATAGACTTGCCCCGCAAGTCTCTCGAGCATCTGATCGATAAATGGAAGCGGGAAATGGTCCTTCCGAGTCGCGGCATTAAGCTTCCTATAATCGATACACATGCGCCATCCCGTCACTAAACGTACCGGAACCAATTCGTTCTTCTCATTCTCGAAAACTTGGAATCCGGACTTCTTAGGCACAACGTCTACCGGACTTACCCATTTGCTATCCGATATGGGATAGATAATACCCATGGATAAAAGCTTTAATACTTCCTTCAGCACGACTTCTCTCATGTTCGGATTGATTTTTCTTTGATGGTCATGGAAAGGTTTGCTATCCGGCTCCATGAGGATAGAGTGCTCGCAAATGTCGGGACTTATGCCGGTTATGTCGGCTAAAGTCCAACCTATGGCTTTCTTGTGCTTATTCAAAATGTCCAACAATGCCTTCTCTTGATTTTCGTCAAGATCTTTATTAATGATGACGGGCAGCGTCTCATTATCTCCAAGATAGGCATACTTCAGATTTGTTGGAAGTGGTTTAAGTTCCAGCTTTGGTGCCTTGATGATTGACGGCAGCAGCTTTTCAGAGGCTTCTTGACTGGGCAGTTGAGACATGCTGCCAACAGTTTGCAATTCTGGAGTTGCGTACAAAGCCGATATACTTTCTCTGATCTCTTCATCTCTCATACCTTCGAGGTCTGATTCGCCGGTCCTTGAGTCAAGGTAACTTCCATTTTGTCCTGGCATCACATACGTCTCAAGATATTCTTGGACAATTGCATCAATGGAGTCGGTAGAAAAAGCATCCTCATTTTCATGATCGTAGGGTTTCTTAAGTGCTTCGATATTTTATGAACATAAGTTTCATTATGGTATGCTACACTTATTGAACCCTCATCCACATTAATTATTGCCTTCACAGTCTTTAAAAATGGTCTACCTAATAACACTCCCGCAGTCCCTTCAACTTGTCTATCATTAGTGTCAATTACATAAAAATCAGCCTGATAGACAAAGTTGTTGATTCCCGACCAAAAAGTTTTCAAGTAAACCAATCGGAGCAATGCATGACCTATCTCGCTAATTGAATAATTACCTTAGTGGATATTAACTCGCCTCCTACCAATTGATTATATACGGATAAAGGCATAACGTTTATAGATGCTCCTAGATCACACATGGCTTGTTTTATCATGACATCACCCATCGACAGGCAAGGTGAACATACCTGGATCGGCACATTTAGTCGGAAGTATCTTCTGTATAATTACCGATGCTGTATGATCAAACGAAACCTTTCCGGACTTGGGAACTTTTCCAGCAATGAAATCCTTTACAAATTTCCCGAACTTGGGAATTCTTACGGCTTCAAGGAAAGGGATATTAATCTCCAATTTTTCGAACAGCTTCATGTAGTCCATACTTTCCTTGTTTGGCGTTCTCTTCCTTTCCAAAGCTTCGGGAAAGGGCGGCGGAATCATATTTTCATGTTCGACCGCCGCCACCTGGACATCCTCCTCATCTCTTTCTTGTTCCGGATCTTCAAAGATATCGCTCCTTCGAGCCTTCCGATGGTATAGCCGTTCGCGGGATTCTTTTTCTCTCGCCGATTTCTCTCGTTGATTTCTCTCGGATGTCTTACCCGCACGCCGGGCCGTGTAGTTCTTTGCCTCCACGTAGCGTAATTTGATTGCAGTTATGGGCATTCGGGTTCTGCTGAGTTTGAGCTGGCAGCTGCCCTTGAGAAGTCTTTATTTCCTGAATGGTAGAATTTAGCTTATTCATCTGTTTAGCCAAATTCTCCATTGTAGCCTGCTGCTCCTTCTTGGTCTGATTAATTTCCCGCTGCATTTGTTGCTGAAATGCGGTGGTATCTTTCTGCGAAGAAACCAACTCGGCCAAGAGCTTTTCTAAGGGGCTCTGCTGTTCCGACTGGGTAGGTTGGACGTTCTGCTGCTGAAACTGCCTTTGATGCGGGGGTCTGTATGTCTGCTGATAATTATTCTTATTAGGAGGATTATATGGCTGTTGATATCCATGTTGCTGTTGATATGGTTGCTGAAATTGGTTTTGAGGTGGATTCCTCGGCTGAAAATGCTCATCCGGTTGCTTCCAACGGAGTTTCGGATGAACCCCTTGCTGCCCGTTCCAATTTCCTGCTGCATTTACTTCTTCTCCCGGACATTGCAGCGACGTATGTCCTTTCTCTCCGCATGCTCCACATGCATGATCGACATTTGACCGGCTTGGGGCAGGCGCGTTCTGCTTGAGTATCAAGTCGAGCTTATCTTGCAACAAACTGAATTTTGCCTCCACTTTATTATCGATCTCATCCATGTAGTCAGAATGAGACCAATTAACAGCTCTCCTTGTCGGTCTCGGCCCTTTGTATTGCGAGGTAGACTCCGCAAGCCCTTCAATTATGTTCCTTGCATCTTCGTAGAGGCTTGTGTGGAAATTTCCTCTCAGACCGATATCGACCATGGCCTTTGCTTCGTCTGTCATCCCTTGATAGAAAATCTGTAGTAGCTCCACATCCGAGTAGCCATGGTTCGGGCAACTATCGATAAGTCGTCCGAATCTCTCCCAATATGCGCCGAAGGTCTCGTCTAATTCTTGAGCGATCCCGGAAATCTGCTTCTTAAGTGCATTTGTCTTCGATTGTGGGAAATACTTCTTCAAGAAGACAAGTCGCATCCGGGGCCCATGTAGTGATGGTGTTTGGCTTTAAACTTGAGAACCATGCTTATGCTCCATCTTGCAGTGTGAATGGGAAAGCCTTGAGCTTGAATGCATCCAGATTGCCTTGTCTGTGCAGATTGCATACTTGGTTGAACGAGGCCAAAAAAAGAATTTGGGTTCTCGTTTGTCCTCCCATAGAACTTTGGCATGGCAGCTACCATGTTCAGCTTGACATCAATTTGTTCAGTAGTTGTGATTTGGATTGGACCGGGAAGGCCCGCTCCCATGTCAAGCGATCCGGTATTCATCCTCAAGGGTTGTGGATTGTGCACTTCGTCCTCCATCTCTTCCTCTTCTGACTCTGAGCTTGTAACTGGAGTATTATGAAGTGTTTTGTCGAACCTAATAGTTTCTGGTTCGGAGTCGCTAGTCTGATCACCGGCGTCTGTTTTGTCTTCTGACTGGGCAGTTAAGACGTTTTCTGCCTCGGACAGAATCTGTTGCTTTTGCAGCTTTGTCCTCTTCCTAATCCTCTTTGTTGTTTTCTCGACCTCTGGATCAAATATGAGGTTAGGTTTGGAAGAGCTGCTCATGCAACGATAAAAAGAACGAAAGATTAGTAGAAAATAATAAAACTAGATAACACCGTTCCCCGGCAACGATGCCAATTTGGTGATCGTTGTATTGCACCAAATAATCCTGCAAAAACGTGAGAATTATATCAGTATAGTTCACAGGGTATCGAACACAGGGAACGGAGGACTAGACATATTATTTTTCTACTAATCTTGGTTTTGGTTAGCAACCACGCAAGTTTTGGGTTTTATTCTAAACTGAGAACTTGTAAAAACTGAATTAAATATAAAAACTGAGAACTGAGATAAAACTGTTTAAACTAGGCAGATAAGAGATGGGTCCAGCAGAATATTCACACACACGTATTTCCAATCCTTGGCACATAAAATGAATTAATCTTAAGAATCAACTAGTTATAGACTACCGTAACTTAAACTGCGTAATCCTTACTCCCACTTACTTAGTCGGTAACCGCCATGTTGGGCATCGAAACGGCTACTTCCCTAATTTAGCAACAACCTACGTTGTTGGGCAATCAATAGATTTAATAGCTAAACAGCTTTATCGAACTAAGGGAGCCTAGTATAGGAGCCTACTCGTATGTTGGGCATCTAATAGTCTCCTACCGGTTTAATCCAACTACTCTTTCGAATAATTTCGCTACTTACCTAGCCTTGTTCCACGAGAAACGATGGAAGTACTAAGTTAGCTACAGACTGAATAACCTATGGTGATCAAGCCTAAATTACTAGCCAGATTAAATAATTCAGAATTAACCCGAAACCCTTTGATTAATTATAAGAACCTAAGCCTCATGTACTATTCACGTGTGTGTTTACATCTCGCCGACCACTAGAAATTTAGCTACTCATGAACTCGTCCCGACCGCACGGATAAAACACCCTCGTGAAACGGAACATGCACCATTTGTAACCCTAACCCTAGCATGCACGTAAACGAAATTAATTTAAAGACAACGATCTAAAAACAAGAAACGAACATCAACAGAATTCAAACTAACATAAACTGAATTAGAAACGAGAATTGCAACTAGATTTAAGTATCGAAACCTACGGTCTTTCAAGCGAAAATAACAAGAGCGAAGCAAATGACAAGAACGAAACTTAAGCTAATATTCGAACATAAGAAAACTGAAATACGAAATACGAAAGTGTTTGTTTCAATCTTAAACTACTGTAGCATGAAGTATTCGGAATGGATAGTGGTTGATATCTTCTCGGCGGCGGTCGATATTTGGCTTCGGCGGTGGCTCGGCGATGGCTCAGCGGTTCGGCGGCAAATTGATCGGATCGGAAAGGATGAGTCTTCAAGGGTGGAAAGGTATGCACGGTGTGTTTTTGATGGTGAAAAGGCTCTAATTTTCGTGCTTCAATCCTCCTTTTATAATACCCTAGATCATATCTAGGGTTTCTTCTTGGATAAGGAAAGGATTTTGATAAATATGGAAATATTTAATCCTTCCTTA
Source organism: Lavandula angustifolia (assembly GCA_028984105.1). Taxonomy (NCBI): domain Eukaryota; kingdom Viridiplantae; phylum Streptophyta; class Magnoliopsida; order Lamiales; family Lamiaceae; genus Lavandula; species Lavandula angustifolia. The sequence continues at coordinate 21,188,791 of CM054812.1, read as the reverse complement.
TCTTCTTCTTTCCTTCCTCTCTCTTTCCTTTCTTGATCCTTTTCTTTCCTTCTTTCTTCCTTCGACCAAAACCGCTCAAAATATCCTCATTCCAGCCGTAATTCGCGTCGCCACCTCATCTCCACTTGTCGTGCCAAATCAGCTCCTTTTCTGCATAACTGCCAACAAATACGTCTCACCTGCACAGTTAAGAGACCTTTCTGAACAGAAATAATTAGGTACGAAATTGACTCATCAACCGTCCCGAAAAGATCAGGAGGCCATTTTATTATACTGAGTTAGTATCAGTCGGTTTGTGCACTGGACAAACACTGGTCTTGAGGATTATACTGAGCAAGTCTCAGTTTACAAGTATCAAATTGAAGTGTTTGACAAACTCTCCAACTATGAAGGAGTTCTTAACAATAAGAACAATTCAGGGATGAACTCCTTCGGTCTAAGCTATGGATATATTCAGTGGAGCTTAGGTTAGAGGGGAAGGGAACAAGAAGGTGGCTTCTAGAGTGATGAACAGTGAGGAATAAGCTCTCTGGGTTCGTGTTCAATCACTTGGATACTAGAGGCTATTGATTCTAATTCAGCTTGGTTACCTTGAGCAAGTATGTCGCCTTTCGCTTGAAGTATATATCCTAATATTTTTTTCGTAATATATTATTTTTTTGAAAATAAAAGAATAATTTTTTTTTGTATCATAATATAATTTGAAAATAAAGATTCGATTTTTAATGTAAAAAATAATAATAAAAAAATGAAAAGTTTAGTACTGGGTCTAGAACCCGACACTACAAGAAATTCACCGTACACCGATGAAAAATTCCGTCGGTAAAAAAATTACCGACGGAATACCGACAGAATAAATGCGTCGGGTCAGGCTTAGTCGGTAAATATTACCGACAAAATATTCCGTCGGCAAATATTACCGACGGATTGCCGACGGAAAAAAAACGTCGGAAGATTGTCACGGATATTCTGTCGAGGAGGAAATTTAAAATATTTTTTAAATAAATTTTTTGTTTTTTTTTTTACCGACGGAATTTTCCGTCGGTAAATCTAAAACAATTTTTTAAATAAATTTTACGTTTTTTTTTACCGACGGAAGTTTCCGTCGGTAACTTTAAAATAATTTTTTAAATAAATTTTACGTTTTTTTACCGACGGAAATTTCCGTCGGTAAATTTAAAATAATTTTGAAATATTTTTTTTGGTTTAGTTACCGACGGTAACACGTCGGTAGATTTTTTTTTTTTATATAAATTTTTTCATTTTTTTGTACCCAGTTATCGACAACCTGCAATTTTTAACCAACCAACACATCATATACATTTAACCAACCAACACATCACATATAACGATTCAAATCAACTCAAAAAGCAAACCGAAATATAAATATATAAATCCTAAAATCCAAATATTCAGTATATATACATAAACCATAAATAAATCAATCATAAAGAGGTGGGAGGAGGGGACTGATCAGCGCTGTCGTCCGGAGGCTGTCGTCGGCTAGAGGAGCCCATCATCTCCATAAGCTGGGTCATCTGCGCATTCATAAATGCGACCTGCTCCTCGGGGCTCCTCCTAGCTGCCGACTCCTCCTCCAGTCGACGCATGATCTCGGCATTGCTCTGGGATGGCCCAAGTGAGGAAGTAGAAGAGCGGCTGGCGGCGTTGATGTAGCCGCTCCCTTCCTCGCCGAAACCGTAGAGCCGCTGCTTCTTGTCCCGAACCCCTTCCAAACGCAGATAAATCGCGTTTTTATCCGCGTGGGGGCCTTCTTCAGCAGCAATCCGCTCCACCTCCGCCTATTACAATATAAAAAAAGAAATTAGTCAAACTCAGAATTCTAGAATAATATTCTATATTGTAATTGTGTGCTTACATGAAGTCTCGCCGCCTTCATGTTGGAGAAGTCTCTACCTTTGTAATGGAGACTCTGGAATGTGTCAAAGGCGGTGGACTCTAAGGAGCATCCCCTCTGAGAAGCCTATTCATAACATGCATAAACAAAATTATGTCAAAAAGAAAGACATAAGAAGCTAAAAAACATATAAAATGAGACTTACCGTAGACTGGGAGTACTGTATGGCCGACCGGGACCCTCCTTTGTGCTTGCTCATCCCGGCGCCCGGCTCGGGCTCGACTCGCGGCACCGGGAAGCGGTCTCGACTTCCCCGGAGCACCTCGGCCGCATCCAGTACTCGTTGAGGGCCGCCCACCTCTCTGTGTTGATGTAGTCCCGGTTTTTTAGGGCGGCCCGCTTCATTTCGTAGTGCCAATCGCTGAACCTCTTGGATGCCCTCTTCTGCCACATGTGGTGGACTGCTCGGTCCTGGGCCAAGAAGCCACCGAAGTGCTTCTGCAATTTACATGTTTATACATGTTAGATACATATAAATAAATGTTAAATTATAAGATTGTAAACTTGAAAGAAAAACTAACCTTAAATTCTTCAAAATACTACTCCTTAATTTCAGGAGGAGTCAGCTTCCAAGTGAACCCAGTCGGGTTATTGATCTTTTTAAAACACTCAGCGATTTTCGAGGCCAACCCAGATGGCTCAAGCAATCGCCTATTATTGAAAATTGGTTAATCCAAGTTATATTTCATATATTTAAAATTATTAAAAGCAATTATTACATACCCCTCAGGTGAAATCTCGAAACAACGGCGGCTATCCACCAAGTAAGAGTCCGTAGAACCCTGATGGGGTCCACCCGACTCCGGGGGACTGCCTCCATAGCCAGATGACGATGGAGGTGCTCCACGCCCGGCAGGAGCTGATACAGTCCTGCCGCCACGACCTCTAGGAGGCGCCATGTACCTGAAAACAAAGAATAATTATTAATTGCTTCATGCCAAAAAAATAAGACAAAATTGTTTTAAAACCTGTAAGTTATACTAGTCATCACTAATGTCATCATCTTCTGATGTCAGAACATGTTCTTCTTCATCATCATCTCCTTCGTCAAAATCTTCCTCATCGAGTTCTATTGTTTGACGTGGATGAGATAATGTTATATCAGCTTCTACTGTCGCGTGGTTACGTACTGGTGGGTTTAGTATGTCATCCTCTTGAAATGTTCATCTAATGAAGATTTAGTTGGCAAATCTATCTTAAATCTCGGTTTAACTTTACATACTTCCAACCATGCCTTCCTAGATTTATTCACACTAGGATATGAGCAGTAATACACTTGATGCGCTTGTGATGCAAGGACAAATGGTTCATAATTCTGCAGCGGTTTCGTTTGATCGATAGAAACCAACTTGTATTGTGGATGTATATAAGTCCCTCTAGGGGTCGGGTCAAACCATAAGCACTTGAACAACATAGTTCGTTTTATTGGTAAACCTGGGTACTCAACTTCACATATCTCCACCAACTGCCCATAATAATCAAGTGCATCAGAACCATAATTCTGCCCTTGTATACACACTCCGCTATTCATAGTGGACTTTCCTACCCCATGTGATAAAGTATGAAACTTATACCCGTTCACAACGTAAACAGGGTACGTATAAACCGCTACTAATGGACCGGTTGCTAAATCCCGTATATATGGATTCATCTCATTGCAATAAGGGGAAGAAACCTAAAATCATAAGAAGCTAATTAAGAAAAGAAAATATTTTCGAATTTATTTAGAATGGATAAGCTCATCGTACATATGATTTGAACCAAGCTCCGAATTCCTGCTCCACCGATGTTTGGTAATCTTCATCTGATATATTTGGACATGCACGTCGAATTTCTTCCTCAAATAGGCTTCATTAAAGTTGGTTGAAGTCGTTACGTATATTACATAAGTTAGAAAATAAGACAAGCGAATTATAGAGAAACTCACTTGTGATATTCTGTAACCTCGTCGCAGTTCAACAAGATGTATAAGTGGGCGGCATTATACTCCTTTTGATCAAGATATCTCATTGACTTCGCGCCAATTGGACGACCTTTTGGAAGAAATATAGAGGGGACATCTATGTTGTCGACCGTCTGGCCTTCTTGTTCCACCTCGCAATTGCGAGGCATCCTCCTCAGCCTAGTGTGGATATGATCTTCAAAATAGTACGAGCAGAAAATTGAGGCTTCTTCAGCTAAATAAGAATTGCATATGGATCCTTCCACACGAGCTTTATTGCCAACATATTTTTTCAATTTCCCTAAATATCTGATAAAGGGTGGTTCAATGCATTAATAATTAGGAAGAAAGGATATTGAATAGGAAAACGATAATATGAATGATATTATACCTCTCAAATGGATACATCCATCGATATTGAACAGGACCGGCTAAACGAGCTTCATCAGCTAAATGCACCGGGAGATGTTCCATGGAATCGAAGAAACTTGGTGGAAATATGCGCTCCAAGTGGCAAAGAGTAATTGGAATACTCTCGTGTAGTCTCCTCATATCTTCAATTCTTATAGCACGAGATGTTAAGTCTCTGAAGTATAAGCTCAACTCTGTAATTGCTGTCCAAACAGGTTGTGGAAGAAGTTCACGAAATGCAACCGGTAGAAGCCGTTGCATGAAAACGTGACAATCATGACTTTTCATCCCAAACATTCTTAACTTACTCATGTCTACACATCTGCTCATGCTGGACACATAACCATCTGGTAGTCTGAGCTGCTTCACCCACGTTAATAATGCATGCTTCTTCAGACGACCCAAAGATGTAACATGCTTTCGGATAATGTCTGTCACTCTCGTTAAGCTTCTTCAGTTCAGGTCTAGCACAATATGTATTCAACTCTGCCCTAGACTCCGGCATGTCTTTGGTCTTTCCTGTCACATTTAGGACAGTGTTGAACACATTATCAAACACGTTCTTCTCAATGTGCATGACATCGAGATTGTGTCGAAGCAACAAGAATTTCCAATAAGGAAGATCCCAGAATATACTTCTTTTCTTCCATCCCGTAACATTTTCTTTAGAGACATTTGTTAATACCATCGTAGTCTTCGGTGACTTTCACAAAACCATAAGCTTCAATTTGACTAAGTATATCTTCTCCTGTTCTAATGTCAGGGGGTGAACGTGCTACAACTTTATTTTTCATGAAAGCCTTCTTATTTCGTCTGAAATGATGACTTAGTGGTAGAAACTTTCTATGATTGTCAAACCACGACATCTTACCACTCTTCTCAAGATAAAATGCATCTGATTGTTCCATGCACTGTGGGCATGTGAATTTCCCAGCTGTACTCCATCCAGACAACATTGAGTAGGCCGGAAAGTCAGATATGGTCCATAGCAAAGCAGCTCGCATATTGAAATTTTGCTTCTTGGAAACATCATACGCAGACACGCCATGTTCCCACAGGTTCAATAATTCGGCTATCAACGGCTGTAGAAAGACATCTAAGTTATCTTTCGGATTTCGAGGTCCAGGCACCAACACCGTGAGAAACATGAATTGATCTTTCATGCACATGCCAGGCGCGGATTGTAAGGGGTTAGAATAACCGCCACAAAGAGTATTGTTTTCCAAATTGAGTAAATGTTTGAAAACCGTCGCAGAAAGACCTAATCTAACATTTCGAATCTCCGAGGCAAAATCGGGAAACGTCGAGTCCAAGTGCTTCCATGCCGGAGAGTCTCGCAGGATGACGCATCACTCCATCGTCCACTGATGAAGCATGCCAACACATATGAGAAGCGAGCTGCATTAGATGCATACATCCGCTGGAGTCTAGGGGATACAGGAAAGTAGTACATTTTCTTAGCGGCCACTAATTTTTTCTTCCCTTTCCTACTAGATTTCGGATCGTAGTCTAAATATCGCGAGGTACCGCAAAACTTACAATTCTCCAGTTCATTATCTTCATGCCAATAGATCATGCAGGAATTTGGACAACAGTGAATCTTCTCTACCGACAACCCCATACCACTAAGCAATCTCTTAGACTCGCTGAAGTTATTAGGAATCAAATTTCCTTGGGGAAGCATAGCCTTGATCATTTGACTCATCATGTCATAGCCCCTTTGCGACATATGATTCTCAGCCTTCAAGTTCATCATTTGAACTGCTGCACAACGTGTGAGTAGGTCTCACAACCAGGCCACAACTCCGTGTCGACTGCATGCAACATTTCATAGATCTTACTTGCTTCATTATTTGGCTCCTCCTCAATATTCGCATCATTATAGTTTGGTCCAGCATGATCCATTACCATCCTCTGATAGGAGGTCGACGTGTCATTTTGCACATTTCTCGTAGCTTGTTCAGTTAGTGTTACGTGTTTTTCCCCATGAGATGACCAAGCTTTATAATTTTTAACGAAGCCCTTCATATAAACGTGCTCTCTTACAACTTCTGTAGACAAAAACAGCTTATTCTTACAATTTTTACACGGACATCTAATTTTTTCCCCGTCCGTATAAGCTGTCTGACTACTTGCCCAATCAATGAAATCCTCAATGCCATTCACAAATTGAGGATTCAATGAACCATCTACTGTCCACCGTGTATACATCCACGAACGAGTCATCATTTCACTAAAAGTTCTAGAACCACTCTAATCGCTTGCATATGGCTACCTACAATTTAACCATCTCTTAGTATTTGGTTGTGATTTCTATTGAAAGCACTATCGAATAGTCAATTATAGTCAATCATGCACAATTCTTTCACATCAAGCAAGATTTTCTAAATTTAAGACGCTCTACATAAGTGATTGTGGAATCATCAAGGTTGCAAACCCTACCCTCTCCCCAACTCTTCCCTGACTCACTTCTCTCTCTCTCTCTCTCTCTCTCTCTCTCTCTCTCTCTCTCTCTCTCTGCTTGTACTTCCTTGAGGCTCATAAATATACTTCAGTTTGTGAATGGAGTGCAAATTACTTTCAGTTTGAAAAACTATACATAAATATCCTAGTCTACAAAAAGATAAATTAGTCATCAACGTAAACTATGAAACATATATATCCTAAATTTAGAGTTGATTATTAAAGTGAAGTCTCTTTTTAATGTACTAATAAATGTTTATTTGTATGTCTTACTCCTTCCCCCGTCGCAGTCGACGTTCTCAATTAGTTTACATAACAGTTACTTACCATTGTTGTTAGAGAATTTCATTGCTTTCAATTTAACCTAGCATTTGTCTTACTCCTTCCCCTGATCCTAAATTATATGTATGTTTATAACAGTACGTTCAAACAAAATGCAAATACAATTTATATTTCTGATTTTCCATTTCTAATAATTGATAAAGCATCATGAACATTTGATAGCACAAGTACATAAAAGCTTTAAACTTCAAACAACTAAGCCAATTATATGTTTTATAGACAATTTTAACAGAAAAATTACCTCAGCAGCCAAATCGAAGAGTGGAATGAGAAACCAAATCGGCGTGGCAGCGAGGCGAGGGCGGCGGCGCGGGAACGGGCGACGACGGCGCTGGACGGGCGACGGTGGACGACGGCGCAGAGACGACGGCGGACGACGCTGGACGGGCGACGGGCGGCAGCGGCCGGGCTAGCTACGGACGGGCGACGGCGCCTCCGCAATTGGGGGAAGAAGAAAGTTGTTCTGTGTTTTAGCGGCACCCTGTAATAATATTTAGGTCTCACCGACGGATTTACCGACGGAATATTTCGTCGGTAAATTTATAACTATTACCGACGGAATATTCCGTCGGTAATAATTCAATTATATTTTATTCTTTTAATTTAATTATATTTTATTTTTAAATTTCAAATTTATTTTTACCGACGGAATATTCCGTCGGTAATAATTTAATTATATTTTATTTTTTTAATTTAATTATATTTTATTTTTTAAATTTCAAATTTATTTTTACCGACGGAATATTCCGTCGGTAATAATTTAATTATATTTTATTTTTTTAATTTAATTAATTAATTTGACTAATATTTAAAATATATTTTTACCGACGGAATATTCCGTCGGTAAATCAAAATTTAAAAAATAAAATAAATAATAAATTACAATTTACCTTTGCCGACGGAATATTCCGTCGGCAAAAGTAAAATAAAAAACAAATTAGAAAGTTAAGATATAACGACGGAATATTCCGTCGGTAAATGTCCGACGGACGTATTCCGTCGGAATTCTGTCGGGAAATTATCCGTTTCGCATTCCGTCGGTAATCCGTCGGTAAGCCGACCCGTGTTTTTATTCTGTCGGTAATTCCGTCGGTAAAAATGATATTTCTTGTAGTGCGAGTGTCTCGGGTGAGACCTAGCAACAAACCAACTGCGCAGTTACGTTAATAAAGTATTTAGCTTTATGTAGCCGGTTGCACCTGCAACCGGTTACACCAATGTTTTTGCATATATATATATATATATATATATATATATATATATATATGTATATATTAACTACAAATTAATCTTATATTAATACTACAATGTGTTTATATAGTCATAGACCTACTCAAATACACACTCCAAAGAAAATTATACCCATGGCACATGATTAGGTCTATAACACATAATTATTACTCACATGACATAATAGAAACCAAAAAAAAAATCTATTTGGCATGAAATTAATAATGCCACGGTCATGCATGCATTATTGTTTAATTAATTATTAAGGCACGAAGCTTAAAGACAAGGATAATAATTATACTTAAGATGTAGATAAAAAAAAAAAAATTTTAAATTGGGTTATTACTAGGGGTGAAAACAGATCGGATATTATCCACCCGATCTGGAGCCGAATCCGATCGGGATCAAATTCGGGGAGCAAATCTAGTAACCGGTCAGATACCGGTTTGAATCCGGATAGCCTAAATCGAATACGGATTCGAATTCGGATTTCACATTATTCGTCCGTATCCGATATTTCCCGTATTTAATCGGATATTTCCAGGATTATGAATTCGGATATTTCCCGGATTATTTAATAATTGATTTTTTACTATAATAATAAATTAAGATTAAAAAAAGATATTAAAAAACTATTAAGTGCATATATGGTTATTGTTAGGTATATTATGTTGAATTTTGGAATTTTTTCGTACTTTCTTGATCCTAAAAATTATGTTATTCCTAATGGGTAATGTTTTAACTATAGTTTGCAATAAAACTTCTATTAAATATTGTATACGTGATTTTTTCATGTGTTACAATCACAAATAGATGGTTATTTATGAATCATATTATCCGATTATTGTTATTCGAATTCGATCCGAATTCGTCATATATCCGCCCTATATTCGTATCCCGAACATTCCGAATCTGTATTCGTATCCGGCCTTTCCGTATTCGACTCCGAATTCGAGAAAAAAATATGGGACAAAATATGGGAAGAGCACTATCCGTCCGTATTCGACCCGTTTTCACCCCTAGTTATTACAACTTCTTTATAGTAACTTATATAAGGTCCAAATCCCATATAAGACAAAGCTTTCTTCTAGCATTGACTCTATACTCCTCCTATTGGCTATTTAAATGGTCCAGATCACAAGTCTGTCGCTCCATGCGCCACACGAAAGAAAACAACACTCTCCAAGCTTAGTTTCTCCAAACAATATATGTTTGTATTTATTCGTATGATGTAAAAACATAGTTTTCTTAAGTTTGTAGATCAAATTTGAATACGCGCGGTGACATTACTGTTGTATACTAATACTAATATTTATAATAAAAAGTAACATTGTAAAATAGAAATTGAAATGTATACTTGAGAGTTTACGAACAACAATCAATTACTTGTATGTACAAATAAAAATAGAACACCTAATTAATGACTATTCTTTTTTATCATTTAACTAATACTTTTATCATATCAATCTATTGGTTATTAGTTCATAAGAACTCCATAAAAATATTACTGACTACGAAAGTCTTATATCGATTGACACCTAAATCCATAAACAACCCGATATCAAGAAAATCACGTATATACAACTAGATAAGGACTTAAATAGATCATCAGGATTGTCATAATCAGCATATATAGATGATCTAACTTATATATATAATTATCATTATCTGTTGACATGGTACGTGGTATATGTTCTCCTCACACATAAGAAAAATATATGAATGGATATCATAAAAAGATGCAAAAATACCAAATAACACATCCCTTTCATCTCTTGGTTGATAGTCATCAATATTGTCCTTTCTGTCAGTCTTAAATTGGCTGCTCCATAATGCAAAAGTAACAAATTGATTGGAGTTATGTCTAGTTAAAAGTTTCCAAAGTTATTAACAAGAAAGTGGATCGTGAAGGGTCGAAGAATTACAGATGAAGAACTCATTATACCGACCATCTTCATCACAAGAATCGTATGGGAACCCTAATATTCTTGCAGACCTTATAAATTGCCTCCAATTTTTTAAAGCGTATCTTCCGAAAATGGACAAAAAACTTAGACTTACGAGAAGTTTTTATTGGTGGTCCAAGAAAACTTTGGAGTAATTATTCCATGTCTTGTCTTTGCCTGCGTTCACATTTCAAGCTGCATATATAATTTAATCTTCATTCAATTCTTTGAATATGCTTTTCCATCAACAAATTAAATGTGGTCTTTTGGCGTCTTCACCCCATATTCAAACCTCTCTCTCTCTCTCTCTCTCTCTAAATTCCCCTAGCAGTAACCCTAGTGATCTTTCATCCAGAAATGTTACATTCAAACTCGATGTCTAATTTATATATTTATATAGTGACTGGATTTTATTTATCTTGCTTGACTCATTGTTTTGTAATTAATTGCCAACTTTTTTTCAGTGTGAACGTGGAAGTATATTTCTGAAATTAATGTCGATGGTTCATAAATCCTTCTTCATTTTTATGTTTTTTTTTTCTCGCTTTTACGAAATTGGAAGTCAAGCTAAGGTATATATAATGGAGGAGTGTATCATATAATAATCTACACTGTGCATATGAATTAGGAACTGATCATAGGCACCATTTATTTACTTATTGTATGGCTTCCATCAAATATGCTTTGAAAGACTTCGTTATGTATAATCGTTATGCAGAAAAACAAAAGTGTAAACTTATATGATTTTATGGATAAAAATAATATTGATGATGTATGAGTTCATAGTTTCTGTATAAGTTTGAGTTTGTACTAGATCATACCCTGCATAATATACCTTATCTGTATGTATGAACCCTAAAACATCCATATTTCATGAACCGACACACTACAACTCTTCAACTAACTAATATAAATGCATCCAACATATTTCATTTCCAGACATCAAATTCATGAATCACATTTATTATGGGGACGAATTTGTATATATGTGAGACATATATCTTTCGGGGAGAGAATGAAACTCTCAATTCCGACTTTCGTTATTATTATAATATTTTTTCCAATTAATAAACCACCATGTATTCAAAAGTATATATAAACTTAAATAATAGACTAAATATATGAACGAGTGAAATAAGTATCTTTTTTATGAGGAAAAATTCGCAGTGCGAAATGCAAAGCAATTAGTAGGAGGCAAATAGAAAAGCATATATCTTAGTCTTAATTAAATAAAATTAATTAATATTACAAGATAATATGATGATCAGGTGACAGTTATAGGTCCAATTAGGAGGGAAGAAGGCGAAGAGTCGTGGGGAGCTGAAAGCGTGAGTTCCAGTTCCATCGATTTAGTTGATTCTCGGTAGTCTTCTCCGATTGAGTTGAGGTCCACGTGGAACTCGCGCTTCGACTGCATGCAAACTCCTTCCGAACCACCACCAACCTGATCAACTCCCAGTTTAGAACAATTGTATTTATTTATGGGTTTAAAAGAGATTGTTTAATTACCATGTCAAAGAGGCTGGAGCGTCGTTTTTTCTTGTTGATGGAGGCTTGTCGAAGGAAGTACTTCTGAGCGTGGCTAGCAACTTGAGTTGGAGTTCTAGTAGTGACGAAGTTTCTAGAAATGCCCCTCCAGTCTCCTTTGCCTAACTTCTCCAGCCCCATTAGGAATGTACGATGTTCCTCTTCTGTCCATGGAACTCCTAATGTATGTATATATAACCACAGATATTCTTCAATCATACATATAAATATTAATAACTAGTATTTAATTAAAGATGTAAAACTTTGTATTCATATAATTCATAATTGGGTAGGGTAGATCAAGAAATTCATATAAATATTGATCACTTATTTTTATCTCTCGTTGCTAAAAAAAGCCGAGGATATTATAATAAGAATGACGATGAAGATGAACTGATTAAGACATATATATAAAAATAGATTAGGAGATATGTTGTGGGGGATGAAATGTTTACTGAATGGAAGGTAAAAAGGGATAGTGTGTGGAAAAAGTTTTGTTTTGTAAAGAGAGAGAGAGAGAGAGAGCACAGAAAATCATGCATAAGTTTCCAGAAAAAACCAGACATAAAAGAACACTAATCATTGATGTTAATGTTCCTGAAATGGATATACTTACCTGCTAATTCAATTGTTTGTTTCTTGTATAGATGACAAATACCTTTTCTTCTGTCGGAAGGTCGGCCGTCGGAGAGGTAACCGAGGAAGGGCTTGTCGGAATATTCAGTGATGGGAGCAACTCTGGATGAGGAAGAAGTGGTAGAAGATGATGGCAAGCAGTCTAAGCTGAAGCTTTTCTTGATGATGGGGATTGAAGAAGGGATGTCGAGTTGGACGCCAAATAGTCTAACAACATTATTGTTATTATTACGATTAGGCCCTTCTTTTGATGCGTTGCAAGTTCTTGAATTGTGGCCTACGTTCCCGCAATGCGAGCACTTCCTCCCCATTCAGATTAATTTCCACCCCGCCCTCTTTCTGTGTTAATTTGTGTGTGTGTGTGTGTGAGATCGAGAGAGAGAGAGAGAGAGAGAGTGGGCGAGATAGATAAGGCTATATTATTACTAATTGACGAGAAGCATACTTGTTGGTTGATATGATGTGTGAGGATGAGTGGGTTTTCTCAAAATGTTTGCACATGATTGGATCAATAACATTTATTTTAAGCTTGATATTTTCCCAACTTGCTCTTCCTTTACTGTATATATATATATATATATATATATATATATATATATATAATATATATAATATATTGGGTCACTCTTGAATTAATCCACCAGTACTTCTGGTCTATAATATTAAACCCTCCCTTACGCAGGTATACAATTATAAGAATTTAGTTGTTTTACAACTCAAGATGCTGACAATTGACAAAGACTTTAGAATATCATTCCACACATTTCTGGGGGAGGTTGAAACCATAGTAGAGCATTTCTTTTATTACAACCTCAACTAATATTATCGATCAAACCTTATATAATTGGAATTACAAACTAACCCAAGTACTTTTCTAGAACCTACTAATTCATTTCCAGCGTTGAAGGAGCCAAAGATAATAAAATCGTATATATGCAACAGCATTTTTATTCAACCCAAGACTGAGAAAGTCAGAAAATTGAATTTAACGATCAGGTATTAAATGTGCTGTTGAAATTCAGACAACCACAACTTAATCAATATCTCAAGAAACTTAATCGCACGTCCTTTTCTTTCTTTTTGCCTAATATTAATTAGATGGGGGTAACTTTGTCATAATTAATGAAAACAAATTTTCATCATATTAGTTTCTCTCTCTTTGGAAAGAAAGAAATTGATCATCATTAGAGGAGATAAATTAAACAAAGCTTTTATTACATGATTAAGTAAGAGATCATTAAGTTTGGATTAATCTAAACTAATTAGCAGTATCAACTGGCTTTAATTAACTTTTCGGGTAGTGCTTCTTTTGTAAATGATTAACCTCTTAAATTAAAGCGGATAAGTATTTAATATCTTTATCTTTATCTTACCAGAAAAAAGTATCTCCATTAATTCATTAGAAAAGACATTGTCTTTTCCTAACTTCTCCCAGTTCCCTTTCTTTTATAGTGGGATTTAAACTTATAGATAAGGAATTGGATTTAATCGGTACGTTGTACTTTACGAAATTTGGACATCTAACGTACACGTGTATTATATATTTTGTTGTGCTAAAAATATTAATTAGTACCCAAGAAGTGCTACACCTTTATATATACTAGTTGGAGGCAGCTAATTCATATGTTAGATACTATATTATATAAAACAGCATAGATGTATAAGGAAAAATTTCTTTATCCCCAATTTGTCCTTATATGTCATAATAATAATGGCTTTGCCAATGTCACGTGAGTATGACATTCATAATAATAGAGAAGCTTTTCCGCATAAGAACACCCTTTGCTAAAATTATGAAATATTAGTACCAATTCAGTTTAATTGATATAGTCTAATCAAGTTTTGTCCCATTTAATCCTAACAATTGTAGAGTTACCCTTCAATTGAACTGGAGGAGCAGATTACAAACCTCCAAACCTGTTAATCAGGCAAATGCTTTGACATCATATAAACAGAACTTTCCTGCACCTGCAGAGAGAAGAGATGCATAATTAGGAAAGCTTATAGAAAAGCAAAATGGAAGTTTCCTGATGCAAATACTACAACATTATGCAAGCTATCTCTCACTTGAAAACATCCTTCCAAAGATGAGGGCCTGAAGCTAAATTGACCCTGCAACTGCAAATCATATTTTCAATAACAATACTTTGTTATGTTTATCCAAGGACTTATGCCCACTCAATCATATACCAGAGCGTGCAGATTCTGTTGGCTAGCATGATTGCTCGATCGGGTTGAGAGATTTCCCTAGATTTGAAGAAAAAGAATAAATAGATGTTATGCAATACGAATGTCAAGATAATAAGCAAACAACTTGAAGACAGTTGAGGTGTAATGAGTGTACCAGAACACCCTGCATAAGTGGGTGGTCATTGTAGTAGCAATCTTGCACAGAAGAGAGTAATTTCAAGTGCCCCTGTCAAATAACACTCACTCAGCATACAAATACAAGAGTAAGTATGCAGAAGCATAAACCATATCTATAGTACCAGTCCTTGACTGCCATGCTCTGCACCATAATAACTCGGGATTCTCATCCCAGCTTCCTGCATATTATAAGATTTGTTTAGTCTAGTTTAGGAAGTAAGGAATTGGTTTTGATGTTATAAATCTGACATACCGTCCCTTGCAAGTCCTCCTGGGGAATGTAAGAGTCGAGAAGTCTATGTGATCTTACATTCAGCTGCTCCTATAAATACGTGTAGAATTGAATAAACATATAGTTACCCGCATGTTCTCAACATGCATGTATTAATTAGGATCTCAAAATGGAACAAACCACATCCTGGCTGCTTTCTTCAATTAACTTTTTGGGCTCAGCTCGCACCTATTTATGAAAAGATTATCATTATGATGGCAATTAACAAACCGAAAATACATTTCTGATACGTGCTCCAGCGTCAAAATCTATTGCATAGTAAAACCCAGGAGCCTCAGCTTGCATCTGCATCAAATAATCAAGCAATAACTCTACATCCCTCTCATCTAAAACTAACTGCAGCCCTTTCTTTTGGCTGACCGCATTGACCTCCTCATTCTTCCTTCCTCTTATAGTATTATAGAATTCCTCAGGAAAAACCTCATGGTTATGCTCCTCCACAAAATTGAATATAAACCACTTCCCCTCCTGTCTTTTCTTGATGTGCATGCTAGCTTTGCAGTCCGTCTTCGTACAGTTACTTTGACTAGTTCGTCTGCACCCAAACCCAAACCTAGAACTTGCCAGATCTCTTGGACCTTCGACTGGATTTTATCGTGATGCCAAATCCAAATGTCCAAGCATAGTCCCTATAGAAAGAATAGGCCACTTCCTTGGTCTCGAATTCCATACCATTTTGAGGCATCAAACTCTCTACTCTGCTTCTATTAACATTCAAATTCACTCCATCCCCACCTCCCAGAGTTTCATTATCAACCCCATTTCCTCTCCCATCATCATCATTATTTAATATCTTTTCCCGGCTAGAAGGCAATTCTAAATCAATCTCCATTGGCAGACATCTACCACAATTATATCACAATTATTTTTCCTCCAAAGGGTACCTAATAAATTTGGATTGAACTATGTTTCACTAACTTCTGTTAAATTCATCACAGCTCCTCTAGCTTGACAACTGAATAATCAACGAACCAAAGCAGGAAAAGTCTTGCATGCTACCTAACCAAAAAGGAACGTTCTTGAGGAAATTAAGCCATGCAAAACAAAAATCAAATTGCAATAACATAAATTACCGCTTTGAACCGAAATTCAAGATATTCATCACAGCTCTTCCATCTTAAAAACTACTAAAGCGGGAAAAATCCCGCGTGGACCAACTAAAAAGGAACAGTCTCGCAGGGTATGAAGCTATAGAAACCAAAATCAAACAATTAGAGTATCAATTGAGGAGAAAAACAAAAGCACAAGTAATTTTTTTTTAAAAAACGTCATATTTTACTCACAGTTTATACTTTCGCAGTCGTAGTGATTAGTGCAGTTGGGCAACCAGATTCTGCTCGCAGTCGCAGTTGTCCGACTTTCTGATTGAGAAAAGTCATAATTTGGTCATTTATTGTGGCAATGTCCGAATTTAGTTCTATATAACTTATAAAGTCATCCGAATTTGATCAACTTTTATAGTCGTCCGAATTTGGTCCTTTTACCGAAGAGTGTTCGCCGGAAAAAGGCGTGTGAACTACACTCTCCATCGGAGGACCAAAATCGGACAGTCTTATAAGTTAAAGGACCAAATTCGGACGACTATAAAAGTTACAGGACCAAATTCGGACGACTATAAAAGTTACAGGACCAAATTCGGACGGAAACTACAATAAAGAACCAAAATTGGACTGCAATAAAATTATTTTATTTTATGTTACTTTTTCTACATTACTCGAACGAAAATTCTACATATATATATATTTAAACTTCGTTTCATCATGATGTAATATAATTAATTACTTATTCAATTCCCTTATTATTGTATTGCTACTAAAAAGCAATTATTTTATGAAGATTAGAAAAGTTTATATAGAACGTGACAAATTAAACCAAATCCATATTAGCTGACACATTAATATCATCATAACAGATAAATCAAAATGAGCAACCAACTCATATTCGTACTTGAATCCTATTTGAATAGCTCCAATTAGTAAAAAAGTGAAGCCAACCTTCATCCTCAAATCAAAATATTAAAATTTAAATTCACATAGAGAAAGACTATTCTATTTTGCATTTTTCTTCCATTCCTTAATATTCTTCATTTTTCTCATCCCTCATTTTCTCCAACTGCAACCTAGATATCTCTCCAGTACCAGTAGACTGAGCTACATGAAAGTTTGCATTATCAATTCGGATATTTTGTGTCAAATCTCTGTTACTATATCCACCAATTAGTTGTTGGTAAATGGTAGGGCCTCGAGACAATTGTTGCTTCAATGTTGGGGTAGCAATATCTGATGCAGTTGTTATAGGTTTGCTAATCCATCTCGAGAAAATGTGGTGTATGCATTTTGGGATCCTTGGGGACCAATGGGAGGTGGAATGACATGAATGTTCTTACTTTTAACCTGCAACAAGGGAATGAAATCATTTATTTAAATTTATTCACTATCATTTGAATCGATAATTTAAAATACTTCCAATAAAAGCATTGCTTGTTGTAGCATCCCCATGTTTTGAAGCATTCAAATTATTAGCTTCCAAATTTCTAGAACTCTTGACAGAAGAACTAGACATTTTCTTCTGTCCTTTAGTCTACAACAATTCAAATACATCAATCATACGGTAAACTTAATAAAGTTTTGCTAACTAGTCTAAGGGAAAGGTACCTGTGTTTCTCTGGACTTAGGAGATATTTTACTCACATTGGTTTTGGTTCCTTTTTCTATATACCTATGCAACTCATGGAAAACAAATAAATAAAAGATTTAGTAATCAATCATCTACAAGTGAGTCATTAACAAACCTGCAATTTGCTTGCACTTGATGTTGATAAATTCACCAAGTGAACAAATATGCAATTAATAATTTTATACAAGAATATTTTGCAAATAACTTGATATACTATATAAATGTGTATAAAATACCTAAGTACTAGCACATGATGTTGGAAAACTAATATCACACCGAGTTTCCATCTCACCAACAATATTAGAATAGGGAGAATTCATCAAAGTAACATTATTCATGTGTTAATGACAAGCATGAGAATGAAAATGAAATGGGTCAAGGTCAAGAGGAGGCCTGTGACCGGGGTCAAAAGGAGGCCCTTATGAAAAGTTACGGTTAAGAGGAGACCGTGTGAAATGAAATGGATTCTTAGGGTCAAGAGGAGGCCCTATGATCAAAGTTATTTATTATGCATGTTTCATATCCGTGTTTATTGACACTTTATATAGTTTGGATATACGCGTGTACCCACTGAGTAGTCATACTCATCCCTATCATTTTAACATTTTTCAGGAAATGGCTCGGCCGATGCGTAGAGGTGTTGGTGGTGATGGTTACGAGGAGGACTTATCGTATTTAAATTATTGCTTTTAGTTTATGAATTTTTTGTTACTTCTTTTGAAATGTTAGACTTAGTAAATTTTTATTTAAGACTTCCGCTGAGTATGAAAATAAATTGAGTTTTTCAATGATTCTATTTCATGAAAATGTTTTGAAAGAATTAAGATATGCATGTTAAGTATGAAGTAGCGTCCGTTGTTAAGTTATAAAAATTGGGGCGTTACACCAGTTAAACTTGATGTATACATTATTTTTAACATATAAAAAAAATATTGTTGGATCAGCGGATTTGGTGTCCTTTTTAGGGCATATTTTGTTCGAATCCTGGACACCTCTCTAGCGGCTCTTTAGATGCATTCCATTTTTTCCGATCTCAATCTGAAAAAATTTCAACCCCACTCAAGTAATTACTGGTTTCACCACAGGTAACATACACAATAAGGGGTGAATCTAGAATTTATAATTGAGGAGAAATTTTAGGATTTTATAAGATATGCGATATGCAGTTTTAGAAGGCAAAATAGTAACTTTTCTTTTTTTTTTAAAAAAAAAAAAGAAATGATCAAATAAAGCATGAACTTTCTCAATTTTGCAATTTTAGTACGAACTTGTAAACATGGCGAATTAGCATGAAGTTTCAATTTTTTGCAATTCGAGACACACTCTGACTCCTAATTTTTTCCGGCTCCCGTAAAGCTGAGGTGGATTCCTACGTGGACAATACCAAATGATGTCGTTTTCAATAAATATTTTTTTACTAATTAAATAACGAACTTTCTAACTTTTGCAATTTAGAACATCTTTTTTTTTCTTTTAAAAATTTGAACATATCAAGGTGAGCAATTTATCTCTTAGTTTTTTGTGGTCTCTTCTATAAATACAATTCGAAGCCTCCCAGATCTTTTACAAAAGAAAAATCTCAAAAACATAAACGCCAAAATTATCAAAAAAAACAACCATGATCTTCAATGTTGAAATAGATCTGTACCAAAATGCTACACCAATAACATGTTTCTGTTTCTTTCAATGGAACAAACTAAAAATTATCTCAAAATATAGCTTCAAATCTCCATCTAGTTGCGGTTCTCTTGAGTTTCCACGATAACTTCTTGCTCTCCAACAACTCCCCTTCTACCTCGACCTCGGCCTCTACCTCTACCTACCAAATAGCTCCTTGAGTTGGTATAGGTGTCACACGTAGAGTTCATTTGGCGAATGCTCTTAGCAGTTGACATCTATCAATCAAGTAAGTTTAAGATGGATCAATACTACTAAATTCTCTTAAATTATGCAAGCTCAACTTATAAGGAATCTACTCATACCCGTGTGTACACAATACCCGACTCACCAACCAGAACGCATAATCCTTGTCTAGCATGTAGCAATAAATTTATTTAATCAATATACTCCACCACATAGTACCAACAACATCTCATAAACCATGCCTATCGTATCAGCTCTTCAAAAAAAACTAAAAGATAGAATACTTCAAAAAAAGCATTTGATTATTCCCATCTTTACTAACAGTGGTAAGCAACTAACCTTCAGATATTGAAATCCGAAAAATTAATTTCTTCATAAAGCAAAATAAATTTCCCCAAAAATTGAAATTCCACAAATCAAAAGAAAATGTTCCAATGAGATGGTTTTGCAACATCTAAACAGCCACCATGTTTTCAGAAATTGACCGAAAAAAAAGTTAACACACGATTAAGAATTGATCAAACAAGCACAGCAAGCATAAATTATGATAACTACTTCAATGCTCAAAACAATAATTATATTTATATATACATTTAATTAATATATATTGTGATAAAAAAAATCGTCCAAAATAGATGTTTAGATTACAGAACATCTAGAGTTGTTTTTGTTGATTAATGTCTAAAATAATTAATTGTGGACACCAAGTTTGGCATAACAACAAATCAATGGAAAATTATCGATGGAGAGATGGAGAAATCAAAAAATTACCAGTCGAAGTCGATGGCCGGCGGACACAACGAGATCTTCGGCACCGATGGCATCTCAAGCTTTTGCTTTTGCAGATCCCCTTTGTTGAGATTTTGTATACTGGAAGCAAATTTTATGCTTGTATACAATGTGTTTTTGTCATTGCCACTATCTTATTCTCCGATATGATAAATATATATATTTGCATATGTAATCCTTTATCTTGTATAAAAGTTAGATTTGTATAGTGTGTCGGGTATCACAGAAGACTACACAAATTGGTTGAACTGACAAGATATAAACAATTATCACAGCTGAGACAACTTAAGGATAAGTTGTCGATTTAAGTTGCAGTGTAGATAAGAAGTGGCTTGTCTTGGCTACTTGTCTTTACCGGTACACCTTAAGGTGGTGTATTGATGGATCACAATGAGATGTGTTCTCCTGACTGACCTTAGTGGAGAACCAAGATCTCGGTGACCTAGCTGGTCTTAAGTTTGGTAAGACTTCAGCTAAGTGCATTTGACTATCTATCACTTTGACCTACTATGGTGAACATCATTGCGACCGGATCTAAGTATCTTGGATGTTAGTAGTTATTTGTGGCTCAGGCTGGTTGTCTGTATCTTGCAACCGTATCCTAGTAAAATGGGTTGATAATATCCCATGAGGAACTCGTAAGGATTAGCACACTAAACCCGGCTGGTTAATTAAGTTCAGGTGTGTTAATAAGGTCGAGTGGTACTACTCAGGAATATAATAAGATGTTAATTAATTTAAGCTGTCAGTGAGCTTAATTAATTAGCGAATATTTGTATCTTAAATACGGAGATCGATTAAGTCTAAAATACAAGTCCATGCTCAAGTTGGAATAAATGGGTAAAGTTAGCACGGATTCTCTAGTGGAATGAATCTGTGTTTATTAATTAATTTTTATCTGGGCTGAGCATAGATAATTAATTAATTTAAGACCCGGCTTTATTTCTTGTATTGGATCCCTGGTCTGGCCCAACTAATTGTCCAGTGTTTATTATGCTCTCTTAGAAATTATTGTTAATAGATTAATGTATTTATACATTATTTAGTAATATAGAAATTATTTATCTGTAATTAATAGACTAGGTCAATTAATTGATAAATAAGTGACTCAGTTATTCTTAATTATATCATGGGCTGAATATTAATATATTGGAAGCCCATTAGCAATATAATTTCTAATAGGCCACAATTATAATATAATGTTATATACATTATATTATAAATATACACGTTCAGTTTACAATTCATGATTCACGACACAATTCAAAAACAGAGAACGCGAGTGAAAAACGTGTGAGAGCATATAATTTCATTCCTCTCAAATCTCTGTCCACACGGAGGAGCTGCAACAACATATGTGGAGGAAGGTATAATTTCTTCCTCTCTTATTATTCCATCACCCTTCTTCTTTCGTCTCTTATGGGACAAGAATTAAAGCCGAACAAGAATTGAAGCCGAGGAATGGGAGCGTAGAAGGGGAATCAATTTTGCTAGGATTTTCTTTATACTGAGGAATGAGAGCATTATGATTTTTTTAAGTGTTACCCAATTTTGTGTTATGGTTTTTTGATTAAGTGTTTTAGTTTTGTGTTATGAATTTGTAAAAGCGTGTTTATATTTCTGATGTGGCAGTAACAATTTTGTGAGGCATTATATTTGCCAAAACGACGTCGTTCCATTAAATGATTTGGTAGAATTGTCCAGCTTGGTGACCACGTGCACAAAACGACGTTGTTTCTGTTTTTTCTGGCTGTCCGAAAAAATTGGGGGTCGGAGCGTGTTTCAAATTGCAAAAAAATTGAAATTTCGTGCTTTAATTTGCCAAGTTTATAACTTCGTGATAAAATTGCAATATTGGGAAAGTTCATGCTTTATTTGATCATTAACCAAAAAAAAAGTGTGTGAATTCTAGGATTTAAAAATTTTGAATTTGGTAGATGTGGTACTTCACCACTCTTGCGTCGCCTATAGCACGATAATAATAGTTACAAAGCCCCAATGCAAATTTTGATTTTCACTATCATATTTTTTTAATGCATGGTATATTTTATTTTGTTGCCATGATATGTGCTTGTAATTTAATAAAATAGTTCATCATTTGACTTTTTACGAACTAGTGTTTCTTAAACATTAAAAAGGCTGTTTGACTAAAGCTAGCTATACCATTTAAAATTTGATTGACAAAATGCTGTATTTATTTTCAAAAAAAAATTATTTATTTCGTAGTCAAGTTATTAAGCTACGTATTCGATCATGAACCAAATTGCATATTCAGCAAATGCAATTCAACATCATCGCAAAGGATATAACCGTATACGTGCGTCATTATAGATTGAGTATGCTGGATATTAGACTAGAGAATTAATTAGTACTCTCTCCGTCTCAGCTCAAGTGACAAAATTGTTTCCGACACGGGAATTAAGAAGGTGGAAGATAAAGTATGAGAAAGAAGTTTATGATAAAGTAAGAGAGAGAAGATGAGTGAGATTGTGAGAGAGTAATTAATTAAGTAGGAAAGAGAAATAATAAAATAAGAGAGATAAATGATTAAAGTAGGAAAAATAAATGAAAAAGTATGAGAGAGAATTGATAAAGTTGGAGAAAATTTATGATTTTTTTTTAATTATTTCCATTTTTGGAAGTGTGTCACTTGAGACGGGACGCCCGAAATGGAAAGTGTGTCATATGAAGCGGGACGGAGGGAGTATTAATTAATTCGAATAATGGTTAAGAAAAAGTAGTTCAAGTTAGAATGTGTTGGCATCATCACCTCAAATCTCTCATGTATATATATGATTAACACATCAATAATTCACTTTTCACATTATAATTCTGAAATCTAATATGGTATCAGTTAGGAGGATCTGGATTCTTCCAATGGCAGTTATTGATTTCTTGCTGCGCCGATCTTCTTCTCCTACTCCTTGCCGGTGGATTTGCTAATCTTGTAAGATATAAGCTGCTATTACAATAAACCCGATAAGTCTAGAAAACAAAATAAAATGAAGAACATAATAAGAACTTCGTCGAGTCGAGGATGACCTCTATCCGCAAGATGAAATACGCCCCGGTAGTGCTTTCAGTTTTCGGCGTAACGTCTCCAAAGATAAAACGACAACGTCTCAAAGATTGCAGCATACCAAAATCGTCGAGCTCCGACGAACTGGACTAAAGCGAGGACAAGAGCTGGATAGCTTAAAACTAGGATGCAGAGCAAATTTGTTGATGCATTGTGTTCAAATGCCATGCAGAATAGCCTATTTATAAGTATATTCCGCCCAGGTGAAAGGTTGTTGGAGCCCATTAAAGCAGGCGAACGTGGGGAAAGAAAGTGGAGAGGTGGAGGGTTCTCAACAACCTCATTCCAGAGACTTCCAAAAAGAGAATACAGGTGCAACAGGAGCATTGCACCACGCGCTGGGCTATACCACAAATTCGAGCTAGGCCAGTCCACAATTAGCTCACCAAAGCCCAATTGTCAAGGCCCAACGGACAAGCCCACGGACCAATTGCCCAAGATCCAAAGACAAGGACCGGAACCGGAGCCAGAGCCGGGGCCGCGGCGAAAAGGCTCGCTCGCATGAGCATGTGTGAACCAAGTCCACCACATGTCACTTTGTTATCTCCTTCAAGGTGGTAGAATCTTAAATACCACAATAAAGTTTGGACATTAATCAATGTGGGACATTGATTAATGTAATAACTCTCCCAATCCCGTACAAGGTAAGTTTCTCCACTTTAGGTAACATTTTGATTTTGTCCCCCTAAACTTCGAGCCACTATTTCTCACTCACCGAAAATCAGAATCGAGAAATTAAGCACACTAAAATTATCTACTCAAAACGTAGATCGACGTCATATATCTCATAAATCGGATATATATCGAGGCTCGAAAAAACGATTAAACGGGTTGAATTTTGCCCATGTCATAATAGCATTAAATGCTAAATAGTTTCCTATATATATATATATATATATATATATATATATGAAATGGATCAAATGAGATCCTAATTTCAAAAGAGATACGAGAACCGGTCTCGTCCGCCCATTTCGTTGATCTATGACCATCATTTTTCATTAGGTAGCATTTAAAAATAAATCAAAAAAGGAGAAAATCTAGCTCATTAAGGGTATTTTTGTAAACTTCTCTTCTTTTAATTCAACTTCAAATTTTCTCTCTCTACCCATTTTCGCTGCCATATTTGACTTTTACACCTTTATGCTCATGATGTTATATGTTGATGCTCATCTTGTGAACTTTTCATGCATGTCCGAATCGGAATGGCAAAGTCGTTACAATCAAATGTTTCTTTTGACCCCGATCGTTTCTTTTCTTAGAATGAATCTGATGTGTATGTATAAAGATTGATATTGGATTGGTGTTCATTGTTCTTGGGCAATTTTGCTCATTTCGTTTGTTTTATTCAATTTTTGTGTTTTTCTATTTTCTGATTATCTGTTTATGTATATTATATTCTAGGTGAATTTATGGAGATTTTTATGGATGAAAGTCTCCAAGGCTTTCAATCACCTTTGAATGTCTCCTGCAAAAAGAAAAAAGAAAATTGAGATTCAATCATGACAATTTACATATTCATGCAGATCGCCACTCATTTTCATGCATACTTACTCACATTTTCATGCATTCCATCGAACAGATTTATGCATATTACTTCGAACTCAATATGAAACGCAGTCTGTCACATGCTTCACAATGCACTCATTTTCATGCATATATAATCTCTCATCCATGAATACCACAAATTCATGCTTATTACTTCGAAGTAATATGAAACACAGTCCGTGACATGCTTCACAATACACTCATTCTAATGCATATATAACATCTCATCCATGCATACCATTCTACAAATTCATGCATATTACTTCGAATACAATATGAAATGCAGTCCGTCATATGCTTCACAATGCATTAATTTTCATGCATACAACTCAACAAATTCATGCATATTACTTCGAACCCTAAAATGAAACACAGTTCGTCACATCACAATGCATTCATTTTCATGCATATATAACGTCTAATTCCTGCATACCATTCTACAAATTCATGCATATTACTTCGAACCCCAAAATGAAACGCAGTCCGTCACATACTCACAATGCATTCATTTTTTCATGCATATATAATATCTAAATTATGCATACCCTTCTACAAATTTATGCATATTACTGCTACGTATGCATATTTTTTCAAAAAGGGCAAGAATCACGAAATGCATTCCAAACAGAGTAATAATTGCGGAACTCGATGTATATCTCTAGAAACAGATCGAAAAACACATCAAGATTAACAAGAATCGAAAAAAATCACAGATCTAGGGATAAAACCCATAGATCTAAGATTAAAAATCGTAGATCTATGTTTAAAAACCTGAAATCGTACTCAAAAGCAAAAAAAAAATCAGTAATCGTACCCAAAACCATAAAAAAAAACCTAAATCAGAAGTAAATCCGCCATAAAATTTCTTCACCCAACAATTAATATACCTAATCCATTTTCGAACGAGTTCACTTCCTCTTAAACAACGAAATATCGGCGCGCAAACATAATCGAAGGATTTGCAAAATTTTCGCTCAAAATACCGACAGTTTACACAAACCATTTCCCTTCAAAATCACAATTTCATCCATGGGTAAACGAAAATAACAGCAGAAAAGATGAAACATACCTCTTAATTCGTCGATTACGGACGAGTCTTCTCCAATTTCTACGAAGGAAGTAGAAAAAGAGCGATGTTGCGGAGGGTTTTCGCGAGGAGAAAAAAGTGGAACGAAAAAAATGAGGATGAAGCAAAAGAAATTAGTTTCCCCGCCCAATCCCAAACCCTTTCAAATGAAACATTTGGGTTTGCCAAAAAAACCCTTTCTACTTTTTTTTTTAAAGATGAAAGGGTTTAATCTTGGCCATTAGATTATGGTGCATCTACGCTTAGGATCGGTTCTCATATCTCTTTTGAAGGGAGGATCTCCCTAGAACCATACCATATATATATATATATATATAACGATTTTCCAACAATCCCCCACATGAGCGGAAATAGCCAAATGCATGCATGTAGACACACAACTCTGTCATCAAGAGATAATAAAGCATCAGGGTAGGTGACTTGTGACCTTGAACCTTCCTTAGTCAGTGCCTTCGAGCATACCGGCGGACTAGTGGACACGTGGCCTTGAACTATTCCTCCATGGTGTATACTTAGAAAATAGCACTAACACTATAAAGTCTCAACCTCGTCCGTTCTCACGTTTGTGTCCTTTACAGGCCATGGACAACCTCTTTGGATTCATAAGTGTTACACTAAAGCGGCCCTCACTTCTCACTTACATAGGTGATTCTAACTCGAGTATCCTGTCATACTCCACCTTCTCAAGGCATCCAAGAATCATTAAA
This sequence comes from Lavandula angustifolia, assembly GCA_028984105.1. NCBI lineage: Eukaryota > Viridiplantae > Streptophyta > Magnoliopsida > Lamiales > Lamiaceae > Lavandula > Lavandula angustifolia. The sequence goes on along the minus strand of CM054812.1, from coordinate 21,161,968 downwards.
AGTCAAAGACTTAACCTCACCACTTGAAGGTCACCAACACTCTCGAGCTCTTTTAGGGAATAGACTATTTGAGTGTGGTATCAACATACTCATATAGCTTAGTTTTTCCATTGAACCAAGTTCATGGGAACTCCAATCTACAAGGTTGGGTATCCACTATAATCGTCTTTAAATTGTGGATTTAACTCCCATTCCCTCTACGAGCTTATACATTTGATCTCGATTCAAACTCTTTTTAAGCGGATCCGCTAGGTTATCTATAGACTTGACATAGTCTACAGAGATAATCCCACTCGTGATCAAATGTCTTACGGTATTATGTCGATGACGAATATGTCTCGACTTACCATTATACAACCCACTCTTAGCCCTACCAATAGCCGCTTGGCTATCACAATGAATATCTTCAAGAAAATATCTTCAACATGGAATATCTTCAAGAAAATTACGGAGCCATTCGGCCTCCTCTCCGGCCTTATCTAAAGCAATAAACTCAGATTCCATGGTGGATCGGGCTATACACGTTTGTTTCGTGGATCTCCACGACACATCTCCTCCCCATATAGTGAACACATAACCACTAGTAGACAATGAATCTTTGGTGTCGGATATCCAATTTGCATCACAATACCCTTCAAGTACTGGGGGATGTCTAGAGTAGTGCAACCCAAAGTTAAGAGTGTATTTCAAATACCTCAGAACTCTTACAAGAGATTGCCAATGCTCTCTACTTGGATTACTAGTATAGCAACTCAATTTGTTCACCGGACAAGCTAGATCGGGCCTCATACAATTCGGGATGTACATAAGACAACCAATGACTCTAGCATAATCCTCTTGAGCAATAGGATCACCCCTATTCTTGCTCAAGTGAACATTAACTTCTAGAGGAGTCTTTGTCGGCGCACTATCAAAGGTATTAAACATCTTAAGTACTTTCTCAATATAATGAGTTGAGACAAAACAATCCCTTTGGGAGTTCTTTGAATCTTCACTCCAAGAATAACGTCAACAACTCCCATATCTTTCATATCGAAAGTTCTCTTAAGTCATTTCTGACTTGAATAATTTGTCCCATAATTAGCATGTCATCTACATAAAGACAAACAATTACAAACCCATTCTTCGTGTTCTTTATGTAAACACTTGTCACATTCATTTATCTTAAAACCTTTCGATAACATAGTCTCGTCGAATTTCAAATGCCATTGTAATAGTGCTTGTTTCAACCCATATAGGGATTTCACCAACTTGCATACCTTTCGCTCTTGGCCAGGTACTACAAACCCTTCAGGTTGTTCCATATAAATTTCCTCTTCTAAATCTCCATTTAGAAAGGCAGTTTTAACGTCCATTTGGTGAATCTCAAGATTGTGCAAAGCAGCATCGCGAGAAGCACACGGATAGACGTAATCCTCGTTACAGGCAAATAAGTATCGAAGAAATCGTATCCTTCAATTTATTTATACCTTTAACTACTAAACGAGCTTTATATTTATCAATTGACTCATCTGCCTTATACTTTCTTTTTAGTATCCATTTACATCCTAAGGGCTTACAACCTTCAGGTAGGTCAGCTAAGACCCAAGTGTGATTTTGCATGATTGAGTCAATCTCACTTTGGACAGCTTCTTGCCAAAGTGGGCCATCGGATCTAGAAAGAGCTTCTTTTATAGACCGCGGTTCTTCATCCAAAAGAAAAACTGCAAAATCAGGACCTAAGTCCTTAGCAACTCTTGCTCTAGTGCTACATCTTGGTTCTAAAGCTTCAGGATCGACAGCATGCCGCTTATGCGTAGCAGGTTCTACACCCACATTTCCAGAATTACTATCAACTTCTCTTGTTTCACCACTAGAACTCGACCCAACTTTATCATCCTTCTTACGTGGATAGATATGTTCAAAGAATATAGCATTCCTTGACTCAATAGTAGTTCCAACATTCATATCGGGCACGACCGACTTATGAATGACAAACCGATATGCAATACTATTCAGTGCATATCCTATAAAGATACAATTGACGGTCTTAGGTCCGATTGCAACTTGCTTAGTCAAACACCCCCACACTTTGAGGTATTTATATGAAGGTTTCCTTCCTTTCCACAACTCGTAAGGAGTAACATCCCTACCTTTTAGAGGTATTTTGTTCAATAAGTAGTTAGCCGTCAAAACGGCTTCCCCCCACATGTTCTGAGGCAGTCCAGAACTTATTAACAAAGCGTTCATCATCTCCTTTAAAGTTTGGTTCTTCCTTTCAGCAACACCATTTGATTAAGGCGAATAGGGGGCGGTGGTTTGATGAATAATACCACTTGTCTTACACAACTCTTCAAACGGAGCTACATACTCCCCACCTCTGTCACTTCGTACCATTTTGATTTTACAATCAAGTTGGTTTTCGGCTTCAGCTTTGAAGTTAATAAAAGCTTCAATCGCCTCATCTTTACTTCTTAATAGATAAAGAGTACAATATTTCGTGCAATCATCAATAAAGGTTATAAAGTACTTTTACCTCCTCTAGTTTGCACAAACTTTAAGTCACACACGTCAGTGTGAATAAGTTTTAGAGGCTTGGTATTTCTTTCTACAGAATGAAAGGGAGACCTAGTGAACTTTGCTACAACGCAAACTTCACATTTATTCTTGTTAAACTCGTTTAATTTAAGTAGATCGAGATTAACTAATCTTTTTATCGCATTTAGATTAACATGTCCTAATCTATAATGCCATAAATCAGAACACTCAATCAAGTAGGAGGAAGTAGCTTCATTCTCATTTTTCTTGCCCTCAATGGGCTCTTGGCGAATCGCTATTACACTTAATTTGAAAAGGCCCTCAGACAGGTAACCTTTTCCTAGGAACATACCAAATTTTGACAAAATAAGCTTGTCAGACTCAAAAACTAGTCTAAAACCTCTCTTGACTAGTATAGAGCCGGACACTAGATTCTTGCGGATATGTGGGACATACATCACCTCTCCAAGAGTAAGGTTCTTCCCGGAGCTCAACCTTAGCACCACAGTACCATAGCCAACTACCTCGGACGATGCTTGATTTCCCATATTGAGCTTCCTCCCTTAACAACTCTTGTACTTGGTGAAGCGACTTCGGTCACCACAAACATGTGTCGTGGCAGCGGTATCAAAATACCACTTTCCCTGATTCTCCACGACATTTGCTTTTTTGGTTACAACGGCAGCAAGGTCGGCTTCAGTTAGGTCTATCTCCAACATGTTGGATTGATGAACACTTTTCTTCTTCGGCTTACGACAGTCCTTGGACATGTGGCTGGATTTGCCACAATTGTAGCAGTTCCCTTCAAATTTGCGGGCTTGCACCTTGCCTTTCCCTTTGGGGTTGCTATTCGGACGCCCTCTCTTGACAATGTTGGAGTTTCCACCTTTCTCTGTAAGGTTGACTCTCGGTTCCACGGGTGCTTTGCCCTTCCCATCTCGTGTCCTCATATCGGTCTCGATGCGGAGCTTTACAACAAGATCTTCAAGCGTCATTTCCTTTCGCTTGTGCTTCAAGTAGCTCTTGAAGTCCTTCCAGCTCTGGGGAAGCTTCTCAATCATGATTGCCACAATAAAAGCATCTGGCAAAAGCATTCCTTCGGCATGGATGTCATGGACAATGAGTTGGAACTCTTGCAGTTGCTCCATGACCGGTCGAGAGTCCACCATTTTGTAGTCCAAAAACTTGGCGAATAAAAAGTTCTTGGCTTCTGTATCGTCAGTACAATCTTTTCTTTCAAGTGCCTCCCAAATTGCCTTGGAGGTCTTTGCATTTGCATACACACTGTATAGACTATCATCTAGTCCACTAACCAAGAAGTTTTTACAGAAATAATCTAAAGTTAGTCAATTTTCATAGGCTATACGAACTTCCATATTCTCTTCGGTTTTACTTGGAGGGGCGGGTGCATTCTCCATAAGCACGGTTGTAAACCTCAATGTTGTCAAGTAGAACATCTTTTGCTGCCATCTTTTGAAGTCGGCTCCACCAAACTTCGTCGGCTTCTCGGCAGCGGGCAACACTCTAGACGAGTTTAAAGGTGCCCTCAACATCGGGGTCGAGCCCCCCACCACACCAAGGTGGTTCACACTCCCAAAAGGGAGATTATTCTGGAAAGCAGAAGATATAGCATTGAAGTTATATGCCGAGTTAGTGGGACGACATCGGTGGGACAATATTTCAGGTGGCGGCGGACATGGCAGCAAGAGTTGGATTAGCAAAAGTCGGAGTAGGTGTCGGCACAGACATGGTGGGACAACATTTTCGGTGGAGGAGACAGCGGCAGAGGCAGCATTGTTGATGGCGACAGCGTCGAAGATGGCAACAGATGAGGAAGACATATTTCCAAGCAGCTTAGGTAGGTTATTTCGTCTTGCGATTGTAAGATATAAGCTGCTATTATAATAAACCCGGTAAGTCTGAAAACAAAATAAAATGAAGAACATAATAAGAACTTCGTCGAGTCGAGGATGGCCTCTATCCGCAAGATGAAATACGCCCCGGTAGTGTTCTTAATTTTTGGCGTATCGTGTCTAAAGATATAATGATGACGTCTCGAAGATTGCAGCACCGCAAAATCGTCGAGCTCCGGCGAACTGGACTAAAGCTAGGACAAGAGCTGGACAGCTGAAAACTAGGATGCAGGATGCAGAGCAAATTTGTTGATGCAGTGTGTTCAAATGCCATGCAGAATTTGTTGCCCATGTCATAATAGCATCAAATGCTAAATAGTTTCCATAATATATATATATAAAGATTTTCCAACAAATCTCCGGTGATCTGAAAAGTTCTTTCAACTCTACTTGATCTTTTGTAGTTGATTTGATCTGCAAAGTTAGAATTCTGTGTGAGAACTCTGAAACCCTTATACATGGCTGTTGAACCAAATTCCGTGGCGTTACCAAATATTCATCCACTTTCAATCAAGTTGGATAAATAGAATTATATGTTCTGAAAAACTCAAGTATTAGCCAATGTTCGTGCTTATTGCTTTGAAGATATTATGTTGCAACTCAATCATCCGGAAAAATTTCTTCCCCAAACCTCTATGATTGCAAATGCAGCGTAAAATACTAATCCTCTCCCTAATCCTCTCTTTCTTGTATGGATTTGCCGAGATCAATACGTGTTCAGCTAGTTATTATCCTCAATCTCTCCCTCCATGTTAGAGTACATTGGACACTGCACTTCGCATCGATAGGTCATATGGGATCATTCGATCCTAGATGTGACCGGAATCGACGTCAGAAGTTCACTGCTCACCATGAATTTTTTCGGCAACAAATTCGAAAATTGAGGGAATTGATGGACGATTTCGGCCGAAATCCGTTCATGGTGGCCGAAAATCATCCAATGGTCGTTTCCCCTCAATCAATTGAACGAATCACGACTCGAAAAGTGGTGAATTTGCACGGAGGAACTTGCCGGTGACGGGCTGCAGAATTTCACAGCACCAGGTCGCGGCGGCGGCTCCAGGCCACAATTCATCACAGCCCAGACGTTTGGGCAACGGGCGTGGCTGGAGATGGCGGAAGTAGACCGGAACGGTCGCGTCGGGGGTGGCAACTGCGTGCAGGCAGAGGCGCAGACTACGTGCCATTCCACGGCGCTGCGTCGCGTTTCAGGCTGCAGCGAGGGGCGGTGATGGCCATGGAAGAGAGGCAAGGCCGCTGAAGACCCTCCCCTGACAACGGCGGGAAGCGGCGCGGCCAGCAGCAGCGGTGGCGACGCGCTGCTGTGTGTGAGAAAGAAAGAGAGGGCTGATGTCAGCCCTGGGTTGCTGACGAAGCCCTAACTGCTAAGGTGGCGCTGATGTGGCAGAATCCTTACTGACGTGGCAACAACGTAATAGTTTCAGATTCGATCCAAATTCGAAGTTTTTTGAAGATTTCGAAAACTTGTATTTGTCCGGGCTATGTAATAGATAGGAATTATCTGTGTGTTTAAGCCCGATAATGACGTTTTAAATTTCCTATTTTTGCATTTATTTATTCTTATGCTTTAGCATGCGATTATGTGATTGATTGTGCTTAGAAAAGTACCAAAATAGGATTTACGTCGTTTCTTAAAGCATGTTTTATTTTTTGCGAGCACGTTTTATTATGTGAACTTAGAAATTGCATGCTTTAGGATGCATGATTCAACGAACAATTTGAAGAAAAAGACTAAGCAAATAATAAAATAATTAATGTTTAATTAGACTCTAATCGAATTGGATATTAAACATTAATTCGAGCCTCCGTTAATTGGACCCTACACAAAAGTGGAATAATTATATAAGTAAACGTCCACCTGAGTGGCTTGCTTTTATATTTTTGAAACACAAGTTTTGTGAGATAGGGTTTCCAAAATAATATTTGATCATTATTGAGAAGTGGGAGCGAAGCCGTAAATGTCCATCTGAGTGGCTTACGTGCCGAGTAAACACAAGTACTCTAAAAGATAATAATTAAATAGGATGGCCAATTAAATCAAATTGATTGTGGTATGATTCTCCTAAGTATGCCACTTTCGACAATTTAATGTTAATTCGGTCAAATTAATGGTCAAATCCTAGATGTCACCGCGAGTACAACTTTCTGAGAAGTCCCTTCCCGCGTTTTAATATTAATAGTGACATGGTCCATAATAATTGGATTATTAATTCTATTCGTTTTAAGAACATATGCGTGAATTGAAATTAAAGAGATAGGTATATAGCTTGGTCTAGGGGTACACAAGTAAACGTCCACCTGAGTGGCTTAGGAGTGTGATCTCTGGGGCTATTCAAGTATGTAACATCATTGGTTTTCAAAAGGTTACAATCATGGTTAATTACGAATTATGTGCGAATACAAGTTTCTTACATGCTTTTAATTTTATTTTTAAGATATGTATGTTCGAAAAAAAATTTGAGTTTATAAACAGTCTCACCAACCAAGCCCTAACGGGTTTAAATAATTTCACAAAGTGAAAGAGATATCTTACCGTCCCAATAAATGCTCTTACAAGGTCCTATAAGAACTTCTGTTTTATGACCACTATGTCTAAGATTGAGAGTCATCTGCAAAATCATGAGATTCGACTACTCTCTCAAGCTACATTCTCTGCATCAAATACGTCTGCAAATGTTGCTTATGATCAAGGCAGTTTGAACATTTATTCATATCATAGAGGGGGGAGAGGTGGAAGGACTGGTTGTCGAGGGCATTCTTCTTATAGAGGTGGCAGAAATGGTGGAGGCAGACACAACAACAACAGGCATAGCTGTCAATTGTGTGGGAAACTCGGCCATGTTGCCTTCAAATGCTTTAAGAGGTTTGATGTGCATTATCCAGGACCAGATTATGCTTTGTTGTACCACCAACTCAAGCCACGATTCAACCATTTTTCTCTACTACTTCTGCTGGCAACATTTCCTCAAGGAACATTTAATAATCCGTTTGCTACTAGTCAGCAGTATCATAATACTTCTTCTCAATTCCCTACTGCTATCTTTACCTCTCATTGCTCTACAACACACAATGCAGGGGAGTGGTTTCTGGATAGTGGGGCTTCTGCTTATGTCAATGTTCATCTGAATCAAATGCGGCATGCCACTCCCTATCATGGAGGTGATCAACTTGTTGTGGGTAATGGATCTCAACTACCTATCTCTCATATAGGTCATTCTGTAGTTCCTAGCCTTCAGTTTAGTCAATTGTGCTTGAATAATATGTTACATGTCCCACATATTACTTAGAATCTCCTAAGTCCCTCTAAACTAACAGATGTTATTTTGTGTTTGTTGAACTGGATAACACCTACTGCTTGGTGAAGGACGACGAAACTCACAAAGTTCTGCTGGAGGGAACTGTGTACAATGGTTTGTACCACTTGGACCTTTAGACATCTGCTAAGGCTGCTCAGGATCAGAAGCAACATCAGACGACAAACTCAATCAGCTGCTTTGCAGCATCTAGTGTATCTGACGCCAATCTCTGGCACAAAAGATTAGGTCACCCATGTACTAGTACACTAAATGTTGTACTCAAACTATTACATAAGTTACCTTCTCCAGACTTGTTTTGTGATGATTATGCTCCAGACTTATCATCCATAGGAGTGGAATTCAGACATCCGTGTCCTCACATAGATCAATAACAAGGCAGTGTGGAAAGGAAGCATCGTCACATAGTAGAGCTTGGTCCACTCTACTTGCTCAAGCATCTCTTCCCTATTCATATTGGTGCGATGCTTTTACTACAACAGTTTACCTCATAAATAGATTACCTCCCTCCTCTCTGGTCAAACTATCTCCTTACCAATTGTTATTTCATACTCCTCCTAAGTGCAACCTTCTTCGCACCTTTGGTTGTAGTTGTTTTCCACTACTCCAGTCCATTTAACACTGCTAAACTGCAATTCAGGTCATCAAAGTGTATCTTCCTAAGCTATAGTCCTTTTTACAAGGGCTATAGAAGCCTTCATCCATCAGGCCGGATCTATATGTCTAGATCAGTGTTTTTTCACGAGTCTGAATTTAAATACCCTGTTCTCTTTCCCAAAGCATCTGAGCAAACCACCCTTCCTGCTATAACACCCTACAGTTTACCTACTTCATCTACTTGTGTACCTCTCTACCCTCCTCCTACACACATATCTCCTCCTACACACATACCTTCTCCCACAACCTCAGATACCTCATCACGTTCATCCTCCACTACTCAATCTGCAGCAAATCATCACCCCATGATAACCAGAGGCAAGAAGGGAATTAGGAAACCAAAAGTATATGCTGTAGAGATAAATAAAATTGTGGAACCTCTCTCTGACACAGAAGTTTTAGCAAGTCCACAATGGCTAGAGGCTATGGAACAGAATATGATGCTCTTATAAGGAATCACACAAGGGAACTAATCCCTACCACACCTGAGATGAATCTTGTCCACTGTAATGGCTATACAAAGTTAAGACATGTGCAGATGGTTCACTAGAACGCCTTAAAGCTCAACTTGTGGCAAAGGGTTTTAAGCAAAGGGCCGGAGTAGAATTTTAAGAAACTTTCAGTCCTGTGATAAAGCATGTCTCCATCAGACTGGTGTTCTCTTTGGCTCAAATGCATAAGTGGTCAGTGCAGCATATGGATATAATGCCTTTCTCAATGGCATATTGGAGGAGCCAGTATATATGTATCAACCAAATGGTTTTGTGGATCCCCTGAGACCTCAACATGTTTGTAAACACCATAAATCCCTCTATGGCTTGAAGCAGGCGGTTAGGGCCTGGTATGAGAGACTTAGGAATCACCTACTTAAGCTAGGATTTCACAGAAGTAGCTCAGATCATTCTCTATTTCATATCAGAATCAAGGGCAAGCTACTCATGCTCTTAGTATATGTTGATGATATACTTATCACAGGTGAGGACAACAAGGTTGTACAAGAGTTTATTCACAGCTTATCCATTGAATTTGCTCTAAAAACCTTAGGAGAAATTACTTACTTTTTGGGTATTCAAGTCCAAAGAACATTTGATTCATGCCTTCTACATCAGAGTAAGTACATTAGAGAACTTCTTGCCATAGCAAACCTTTTGGACAACAATCCCGCCCCTTTCTCCATATGACTCAGGTCAGAAACTCTCCCTGCAAGACAGCTCTGCGTTCCAAGATCCAACACTGTATCGGAGTCTGGTTGGAGGCCTACAATACCTTACCCTCACCAGAACATATATTGCATATATCGTTAACAAGCTCAGCCAATTTTTGAAAGCCCCTACTGAGTCTCACTGGAAAGCTTGCAAGAGGATACTCCGATTCCTTAAGGGCACAATACAACGAGGTCTGTACTTTACCAAGTCTGCTACACTACACCTTACAGCCTTCACTGATGCAGATTGGGCAAGCTGCAGTGATGACCGCAAGTCCACTGGAGGCTACTATCTTTTCTTGGGAAACAACCTCATCTCCTAGTCCCTTGCTGTACCGGATTAACAGAGAAGAACCAAAGGAAGAGAAGATAGTGTTTGAGGTATATTAGACTAGTCAATTAATTAGTTAATTAATTCGAATAATGGTTAAGAAAAAGTAGTTAGTCAAGTTAGAATGTGCTGACGTCATCACCCCAAATCTCTCATGTATACATACCAGATTAACACATCAATAATTCACTTTTTACATTATAATTCTGAAATCTAATATCGGAGATGAAGATATGATTAGCTTAGCAATGTCTCTCTTTTATTTTTTGTGTGTTTAACATTTGTATGCACCTCGATTAAATTATATTCTTAAAGACAAAGAAAATGTTAGAAACAGTCAAATAGGATCACACGAATATATCGTATCCTTCATAGATACTTTTTTGGAATAATATTTCAGAATTATAGATCCAAGTTCAAGAAATATGTCATCGTGCCCACACGACTCCTACGACCACGCCACCCCATTCTTTCAATCAAACAAATAAAAAACAAAATCCGTTCATCGTTTCATTGATCGGAAAAAAGTTTGTTTATCACTTTCCGCTGATCATCCTCGTTCTCGATCTTAGAACAAAGATATGGCTTCGAAGAACAAACCGAAATTCGTAATGAGGAAAATGTGTCCGAATTACGAACGCGAAGACACGTTGGAGACGGTACTGGAGGTGCCGATCCCGGAGGAGATGTTCGCCAGCCTCGGCAGCAACGCCGCCCAGCGGTGGCAGGCCATGGCCGCATGGATGAAGGCTCAAACCGCCGATAAGTGGTCATCGCCGCTCATCGTCGGCCGCTACAACGAGATGAGCTTCATCCTCTCCATCGCCGGCTGCCCCATTCTCCCCTTCCAAATTCAAGTCGACCGCTCCATCGAACGCGTCGTCAAACACGCATCCATCGTCGGTTCTTTTTCTTCTTTCTCTCTCCTTTTTTCTCCCTCATCGATATATATATATATATATATATATATATAAATATATGTTTCTTCGCAGGAAGCTTCGACGGCGAAATACATCGTGCAGCAATACATAGCGGCGATGGGAGGGCAGCCGGCGCTGAACGCCGTTAACAGCATGTGCGTGATCGGACAAGTGAAGATCAGCGCGTCGGAGTTTCATCAAGGCGACGAGAACGTGAAATCGAAGAGCAACGAGCAGGCAGGCGGCTTCGTCCTCTGGCAGAAAAATCCGGATTCATGGTGCTTAGAGCTTCTAATTTCCGGCTCCAAGGTCATCTCCGGCAGCAATGGCAAGATCTCATGGAGGCAATCGTCCAATCAACAGAGACCGATATCCAAAGGCCCCCCTCGACTCTTACGCCGATTCCTACAGGTCCCAATCATAAGCCCTAATTTAATTACATCAAATTAGGTCTACATCTCCTCAAATGTTGTTACATTTAGGGATTAGATCCGCGAGCGGCGGCGAATCTGTTCATCGGCGCGGTCTGCATCGGGGAGAAGATAATAAACGACGAGGACTGCTTCATACTGAAGGTGGACACGAATCAATCGACTCTGGAGGCGCAGAGCTCGCCTAAGCACGAAATCATCCACCACACAATTTGGGGATACTTCAGCCAGAGATCAGGATTACTGGTAAAATTGGAGGATTCGAAGCTGCTTTCCGTGAAAACGACCAAGGAAGACGGCGACGTTTTCTGGGAGACGAGCTCGGAATCGGTGATCGAAGACTACAAGCTGGTGGAGGGCGTAAACATCGCGCACGGCGGGAAAACATCTTTCACGGTGTTTAGATACGGAGAGGAGTCCGCAAACCACAAACGAGAGCTGCAAGAGACGTGGAAGCTTGAAGAGGTGGACTTCAACGTCACCGGATTGAAACCGGAGTTCTTTATGCCTCCCACGGAGTTTAAGCGGAAGTGAAGCCGCCCGGCACTTGCCATACCAGATGAGATAGAAATATAATTTTAATGTATTAGAATTATTCATCCGTAAAGATTTGGATAGAGAATTTAGTCACATAGCATTGTAGCAATCTTTTGAATGCTAATTTAGATTGCATCGACACGAGGAAACACCTTGGTCTGGGTTGGGCATGTGTTGTATGAATTTACCTACGCTAATCTTATAAATATCTTGAATCGACACTAAAAAGTAGAAAAAATACTACTACCTCCGTCCCATTATTGTTGGCCACTTTTCCCGATTGCAACGTCCCACTAATAATAGTTACTTTTCGAATTTGACAAATAATTATATTTCTTCCATCCCGTTTGACTTGTCTACATTTCCTTTTTGGTTGTCCAAGTTCACTTGTCCACTTTTTAAATAAGGACATGGTCTCATACCTTTATCATATCAAATCAACTTTAAACAATTAAATATCTATATGAATCTCACACTTTTATTATATAAAATCAATCACAAAAAATAATCGTACCAAAAAGTAACCAGGCAAGTCGGTGGGATGGAGAGTATCTTTATTCCTACTTTGAGTGAACTCCAAAAATACTACTCCTCCCAATTTTAATTTACAAATTCGCGCATTTAATCCCCAAATTATTTTTTATTGGTGAACATTGTTCACAAACTCTTCTTTTTTTTTAGACAGTCTCCAAATAATTTTTTTTCGTAAACATAATCCTTCCATTGAAAAACAGTTAGTCAATATTTCTTTTAAAAAAATTATTTATTTAGTAAAAGACTACCTTTGGTATTTCCTATTTTAGTTAAAAACTAAAACTAAATAAAAAGCAAACAAAAATACACGGACCTTAGCAAAGCAACATCAATGCACGCTGCCGTCGTCTTAGCCAGTACCAACAACGGCATCGCCGCCGCCGATCACAATTCCAAAACCGCCGGAAACATTAATGATGGGAAGTTGAATATTCTCCACCACCACAACAACCACCACCCAAGCTTATCCCAGTCCGGAGCAACCAACCGAGCCGCTGCTCTCCGTCGCCACCGCCGCTCCTCTCCTCTCTCTCTCGGTGGCCAAGAGAGACTCGAATTGAGGAGAGACGAATTCGGGTCCTAGTGCAGGTAAGTGGATAGCGGGTCGAAGAAGGGCGGCGGGTTGGGGATGCTCAGGGGCGGATCCAGGATTTTCGGTTAGGGGGGGCGAAATTTATCGGGGCTTGAGTTTTCTTTGTACGGGGGTTCGGGGGCGGAGCCCCCGAAAAAAAAAAAAATTTAGCACATTTTTCTACTTAAATCTAATTATACTTATTCTTTATGGCTTATTTAAGGATTATATTCTTCTTTCATGAATAACTCATATATTTTTTTATATTTATTCGAAAAATATAGTACAAAATCCTATTTTGACATCATTCTAAATTTAGTTAGAGGAAATTAAGAAGAATAACAATATCTAACTCAGGAATTAATAAGTATTTAAATGATAGTTTATTTATATTTCAAATGTTCTTAATTTTATATCAGTAAGTACATGAAAAAAGAAAACACAAACATAGTATATTAATTGCATTAAACAAAAAACATAGTATATTAATTGCATCAAGTTATATAAGTTGACTCTACCAAACTAGGTATCCAAAACTCAAAATCTACACCTCCGCTAAAATATGTGACACTTAATATACGTTTTTTAAAATTTTTCAAAGTTAGAATAACAAATTTAAAAATTTCGGGGGGGCGAATTCGAAAATTTAATTGAAACAAGTATAAAAATTATTAGATATAAAAGATAACTCGCAGTATTGCACAAAAATTCGGGGGGGCGGTCGCACCCACCCGCCCCCCCTTGGATCCGCCCCTGGGGATGCTGCCGCCGCCGCTCATGAAGACGGAAACAGAACCAGCGGCGCGTGAGTCGTACTCCTCGTCGCCGCTGCTCGATGATTGCAAGCTCCCGCTGTTGCCGGAATCCATCTATTCTTTCTCTGACACAAAATCAGAAGCTGCTGCCACAACCACCCACCGCAGATCGAGAGAATTTTCAGACAACCAGCCCATAATTCAATCGACCAAGCAAACAACAAATTAATCGATCTGCTTCTCTTTTTCCTAGCGATCATTTCGGTATATCGTAGTTGTTGCGATATTTTATTGTGATTCTTTCCTAGTTTAGAGATATCATTATGATTGTGTTATGATTATTTCCTAGTTTAGAGATATTATTATGTTAGAGAAATCTCTTATATTAGGAAATAGTATAATTAGTGGATCTCTCTCAATCTCTTATATTAGGAAAGAGTATAATTGGTGGATCTTCCCATCTCTATAAATATGTACATGTACAGGTTACAGATTATTACGAATGAAAAGTATTTTTCTCTGATTTTCAAGTTGGCATCAGAGCTTACCACGAAACCGTAAATCATATTTTTTTTTCCCTTTGAATCCTTAAATCATGAGCAAGCCAGGTTCTGAAACGTCTGGCACCAAATCTACCCCCATCATTATTCAACACGAATGTTCATCATTCAATGCAGGAATTGTATTGAATGAGACCAACTATGATTTGTGGTCTCAAATGATAGAGATGCAGATTGTAGAGAAGGAGAAACTCTCCTTCATTCGTGGCACATCATCGCCACCTAAGGAGAAAGATGAAGGCTAAGAAAAGTGGTATTCAGACAATTAGAAGGTCAAAAGATGGCTACTGATGTCTATGTCCCCGAAGATTATGAAAAGATATATTCGCTTATCTACCGCACGAGATATTTGGAAAGCTCTGTTAAAAGCCTTTTATGATGGAGCGGATGAATTACAATTTTTTACCTTGAACCAGAGGGCTTCCTCTGCAAAACAAAATGGCAGACCACTCTCTGTTTATTATGGAGAACTGACTGAAATCTTCAGTGAGTTGGATCATCGTGATAAGGTAGTCATGGTCGATGAGACAGATATTGCATCTTATCAGAAATCGCTTCAGCGACAAAGAGTGCATATCTTTCTCGTTGGATTAGAGGGTGAATTCGAGCAAGTGCGCGGTGAAAATTTGAGGAAGGATCCTATCCCTGACTTAGAAGAGTGTTATGCTCTAGTTCGCCGCGAAGATGTTCGACGCGGGGTGATGAATGGACAACTGGAAAATTCTGAAGCTTCAGCCATGGTGACTCGGAACCGATCTAAGATTGTTAGTGGTGGCGAGAAATCATCATATAAATGCACTCACTATAATCGAACTGGTTATACAAAAAGTCGATGCTATGAACTTGTGGGATATCCGGAATGGTGGGATCATAGTCGTGATTCCCGGAAGAAGGATTCCAAGATGGCCTCTACTGCTGCAATTGTTGAAACAAAGGTAGAGGATGATAGCAGTGAAAAGTCATCGGCATTGGCAACAGCGGCAGGTAATGGTGGTAAGGTTTTAAATATTTCTACTCCTGTTTCTAATAGTGCATGGATAATTGATTTCGGTGCTACAGATCATATGACATTTGATTCTAGACAAGTCTCACCTCTTAAACCTTCCTCACAAAATTATGTTTTCATTGCCAATGGTACCTCAATTTCAATTATTGGGGAAGGATCATTGTCTCTCACTAACACCTTGAATTTAGATTATGTTTTGGTTGTTCCCTCTTTGAGTTATAATCTTTTATCAGTTTCTCAAATAATCACTGCCTTATTTTTTTGTTGTCATTTTTTGGCCTGAATTTTTTTTTTAAGGACATCCAAACAAGGCAGACGATTGGTTGTGGTGTTAAGCGAGGGAAGCTATATTACTTAGACTTGGTGTCTAAAAGTTCAGATAAGTTGTGTCAGGCTCTAAAGATTGGGGGTTTTGGGGAGGAAAAAAAGAAATCTGAGATATGGTTATGGCATCGACGTCTGGGGCATGCTTCCTTTGGTTACTTGAAGAAATTATTTCCTAATTTATTTGCAAACTTTGATGTTTCTCGTTTCAAGTGTGAAGTTTGTGAACTTGCAAAAAGCCACCGTGCTTCGTTTCCATTAACTTTGAATAAAAGTCCAGTTTCTTTTATGATCATACATTCTGATGTTTGGGGCCCATCTAAATTTGCTATTTTGGACGGATCGCGTTGGTTTGTTACTTTTATTGATGATTGTACCAGGATGACTTGGGTATGTTTGATGAAGTCCAAAAGTGAAGTAAATCTTTTATTTCAAAATTTTCATAAAATGGTTTGTAGTCAGTACAATGCACAAATTCAGATTCTCCGTAGTGACAATGGAGGTGAATATTTGAGTTTTGAATTGAAGCGGTATTTGGACACCCATGGAATCATTCTTCAAACTACTTGTTCCGATACACCCCAACAGAATAGCATGGCGGAGCGGAAGAATCGTCACTTGTTGGAGGTTGTCCGTGCTTCATTAATAGAAGCACGTATGCCTTTATTATATTAGGGACATGCACTAACCTCTGCAGCATATTTGATCAATCGAGTACCTTCCAGCACTATTGATTTTCAGACACCATCCCAGGCTCTCATTGAAGCAGTTGTTGCTCCAGTTGTTCCAAACTTAACTCCTCATGTCTTTGGTTGTGTAGCATTTGTACATCTTCATAAGCATCAGCGCAACAAATTGACACCTCGAGCATTGCAATGTGTTTGTTTAGGGTATGCTGCTTATCAAAAGGGATACAGATGCTATCATCCTCCAAGCAAACGTATGTTTGTTACAATGGATGTTGTTTTTCATGAAGACTTGATGTATTTTTCCTCTGAGCCTGAACTTCAGGGGGAGTACCTGGAAGAAGTTCAAGCTCTAGACTATAGGATCTCTATAGAAGGGGAACTCTTTGAATCTGGTAACAATCTGAATGGACGCCCTGAACTTGGTAGTGAATTGGATTTAATTGGTATGAATTTAGACAACAGAGGTGATGAGAACCCCGAAGATGAAGTTGTCGATCAACCTTCATCTGAATCTCTTGCACCACAGACAATTAATACATCAAACCAATCGTCTGCTGAGGATGGTCCTGATATAGTGTCTGAACCACCAAGAAAACAGCTACCACCGCGTCAGACCAGAGGTATCCCCAAACCCACATATGAACCCGAACTTTCTAGTAAAGTTAAATATCTTATGAATCATTATGTGTCTAACCATCACTTGTCTGAATCAAATAAGTCATTTGTAAATCAATTATCTACTGTATCTATTCCTAACAGTGTGCAGGAAGCCTTAGCTGACCCAAGGTGGAAAGCTGAAATGAATGAGGAGATGAAATCCTTTCAAAAGAATGAAACTTGGGAACTTGTTGACTATCCTCCAGGGAAGAAACCAGTTGGATGTCGGTGGGTTTATACTGTAAAGTACAAAGCAGATGGTACAATTGAACGTTTTAAAGCAAGACTGGTGGCAAAAGGGTACACTCAAACGTATGGAATTGATTATACATATACATTTGCACCTGTACCTAAAATCAACACTATTAGAGTTTTGTTGTCTCTAGCTGTGAACCTGGATTGGCCATTGCACCAATTTCATGTAAAAAATGCCTTTCTGCATGGCGAGTTGTCCGAAGAAGTGTACATGGACTTACCATCAGCGTGTATAATACCAGAAGTGCATTGTCGAAAAGTGTGCAAATTAAAGAAATCATTGTATGGGCTAAAGCAATCTCCGAGAGCATGGTTTGGAAGGTTTACAAAGTCCATGAAGTTTTTTGGCTACCATCAGAATAATTCAGACCACACTTTATTCTTAAAAAAACAGCAAGATAAAATTACTGCCCTTATTGTGTATGTTGATGACATGGTGGTTACAGGAAATGACCCTGATGAAAGGAAGGCTTTACAAAGTTACTTGTCAAAATAACTCGAAATGAAAGACCTTGGTCACTTGAAATATTTTCTTGGGATCGAAGTGTCTACGTCTGATAAAGGGATTTTCTTGTCTCAAAGAAAATATGCTTTAGATTGGATACACCAGTAGAAGAAGGATTGAAGTTACGTGTTGAGACTAATCAGGTGCCTGTTGATAAAGGGAGATATCAGAGGTTGGTTGGAAGATTGATGTACTTAGCCCACACAAGGCCAGATCTTGCCTATGCATTGAGTATTGTCAGTCAGTTCATGCATAATCCTGGAGAACAACATATGAAGGCAGTTATCCACATTTTGAGGTATCTAAAGTCTGCTCCTGGAAAGGGAATTTTGTTCACTAAAAATGTAGATTGTCAAAGCGTGGATGCATATACTGATGCTGACTGGGCTGGAGCAATAGATGACAGATGATCCACTTCAGGATACTTCACCTTTGTAGGTGGTAATCTTGTTACGTGGAGAAGCAAGAAGCAAAATGTTGTTGCACGTTCAAGCACAGAGGCTGAATTTAGAGGTATGACATTTGGAATGTGTGAAGCATTGTGGCTCAGACTTCTCTTGATGGATTTGGGCTATCCGCCTAAGCAACCGATTCGACTTTATTGTGACAATACAGCCGCATGTGATATTGCTCATAATCTGGTCCAACATGATCGTACAAAGCATGTGGAGGTAGACAGATTCTTTATTAAGGAGAAATTGGATGAGAAAATTGTGGAGTTGCCTCGAATTCGTTCAGAAGATCAGTTAGCTGATATTCTCACCAAAGCAGTTTCAAGTCAAGTGTTCTTAAATTTTTTGGGCAAGTTGGGCAGTGTGACATCTATGCACCAACTTGAGGGGGAGTGTTGCGATATTCTGTTGTGATTCTTTCCTAGTTTAGAGATATCATTATGATTGTGTTATGATTATTTCCTAGTTTAGAGATATTATTATGTTAGGGAAATCTCTTATATTAGGAAAGAGTATAATTGGTGGATCTCTCTCAATCTCTTATATTAGGAAAGAGTATAATTGCTGGATCTTCCCATCTCTATAAATATGTACATGTACAGGTTACAGATTATTACGAATGAAAAGTATTTTTCTCTGATTTTCAAGTGTAGTTCGGTATACCGAAAGTTCGGTATAAGCAAATTTACAAACTGTTGTCATACCGCTCTTTCGGTATACTGTACCGCACTTCGGTATATCGAAAAATCAAGGTATACCGGAAAGATAAAGTATAGCGAATATGTAACGATAAATCATAAACTTAGTTCATGTTTTTTCATGAAAGCCAAGAAAGTAATTAATGTTGTTTTCCAATAAAATTAATTAATCTATATATTTTGTATAAATTTGTTAATATTACGGATTAATATTTATAAAGTTGAGAAACATCAATTATTTACTCAATTTATGATTTAATAGATAAATAATATGATTGATATGAGTAACATTGTAATAATTTTGTAAGAACCCGTGTTTGAACTTTGCAACCAATATTTTTGCACTCATTTCTACAAGATATATGCGGTATGGACTTCAGTATGCGTTATACCTCAGTATGAAAAATCTAATACTGTTGTCGTAGAGAGAAATTTCTGTACGGTATCATACACAATTACGGTATACCGAAAAATTCGATATTTTCGGTACGGCATATGCGGTATACCGATTTGTCGGTATACCGATTTGTCGGTATACCGTAACACCCCTAGTCATGTGTGTTAAATGTTACCAAAATCTATGGATCAATCGTTCATGCTCATCAGGAAATGATTTTGACTTGTGAAAGTTGAAGAGAGATGTTAAACATATAGGGGTGTGCGCAGGCGGGATCGGACGGGTTTAGAGGTAAAAAAAACGACTCATCTATATATAGGCGGGTTAGGAGAATTATAAACCGTGGCGGTTTAGTTTTTCTCCGAAACCGTAGCGGGTCGAGTAAGTTGGTTGCCCGACGGTTGCGGGTGGTTTATCTTTAAATCATGTTAATAAAATTAATCATTCGATGTCAATAAGAGGTGTTCAATCCAGAAAATAAAATAATAATAAAGAATAAATATGATATCACTGTAACAAATTTTGATGAACATAATTAAAATCCTACAATTTAAAAATTAAAATCCTTTAAGTAATTTGAAAATTGTATTCTGCAATCTATCGAACATAGAAAGAAAAGAAAACTTCGAAAAAGAATAGGAAATTGACTTGAATTGAAGGCGGGGAATGAATTTTAGAAGTTTAGAACTTAAAATAGAAGAGGAAGAAGGATAATAAGAATGCACCAATTTTTACTTTATATTTCTCTCAATTCTAAAAAACACATACACATACACTAGACTATATTTTTATTATTTATGTACTTAAATATTATATTTTAACATAAGAAATTAAGATAAATAGGAGACGGGCGGGCCGGGTGCCCTCAACTCGTAACCACCACTCACCCGCCAAGTGACGGTTTGTTAAAATTTCAAACCGCGGTTCATTTTAAAACAATCCAAACCTGCGGATACGGGTTGGAACGAACGGTTTAAGCGGGTGGGTGACGATTTGCATTTTTTTTTGCACACCCCTACATATGGTCGGCAAAATAAAGAATTTCAAATTTCCGACAAAATTAGGAATAAATTAAAAAAATATATTTATAAATTAAATTAAGTGTGAATGTATCCTCCAAGCCTTTCTTACTCAACCATCACAGATCCAACACATGCCAAAGGCTTGTGTATCATAATGAAATGCCAGATTGAGATTTTACAGTGACCGTGGTTTATACATGCTAATATAACCCTGCATCACTAAAATAAATACAAGAATGATCAGTAACTTATCACTATATATTAACCATTATACCTTTCCAATGCTGAAAAGCATTATAAAAATCCATGGAGAAACAAAAAGATAAACACCATTGACTTGCCTTCTACAACAATAAGGGCTTATTATGATGATTAACAAGAAAAGAAAAACATACATGCATATTTCTAGTAGCCTTCATCAAGATCATATAATATAATCTGACCATCCAGACATAAAGGAAGTATGATCCATGGACTCCCCTGGGATCTCCTCATGCTGGGTAGGCTGCTCCTTCCCACCCACTAACCTCGCTGGATTACCCACTGCTGTTGTTCTTGGTGGCACATCTATCAACACCAATGACCCTGCACCAATCTTTGCCCCCTCCCCGATTCTCACGTTCCCCAGAATTGTCGCCCCGGCACCAATCAAGACTCCGTCTCCAATCTTCGGGTGCCGGTCACCACCATACTTGCCAGTTCCACCTAATGTTACGTGGTGGAGAATTGAAACGTTGTTTCCAATCACAGCAGTCTCGCCTACAACGACTCCAGTTGCATGATCGAAAAGTATACCTTTTCCAATCTTGGCAGCTGGGTGGATGTCAATAGCAAACACATCCGAAATCCGAGATTGAAGTGCAAGTGCTAAAGGCCTTCGAGATTGATTCCATAGTTTGTGAGACACTCGTTGAGCCTGAATGCACAAGTACTTTATATAAGATGTATGAGCATTTTATTCAAAACAGCTAATTAGTTCAATGTTTATTGAATTGTCAAATACAAATTAGCATCAAGTTCAATTACTCAAAATCAACACCCCCAGTTTAATAAGTGTCATCAAATTCTAAATAAGATCCTCAGAATCTCAAAATTTTGTTCCAGCAGTATCAAACTCATGACAAAATAATCAAATAACGAAAATAGAAAGATGAGGTGCGCAAGACAGTGATAATTCAAGATGCCCACAAATTATGCACATATATATACCAGAAGTTCGTAGTAGCAATCAATGAGTGGAAATTATGCTCAAATAAGTGAATTGAAAATGGACTAGTAAAGACTTTAGTGGGCCATTGACAGCCCCTTGGACAGAAATCCAAGGATACTGCAGGCCTGTGGTAGTATGGGACAAATGATTTTCTTCCAGAGCTAATAACATAAAGATTTACTGTTTGTTTTACAGTCCAAGTGGTGTTCAAAAGGACATTGAAGGTCATAAGACAGCCGAAGAAATACCTAGAAAGAAAATGGAAGATCAAACAATTCATGTATCCCTCCATAATATTGACACAAGTATTTAACAAGCTATACAACACTCAGATGAATTCACTTCCGAATTGGAAGTATTTAACCTTATCCATAGCAGCGTTTTTACTTGACATTGAGGGATGAAATCCTAAAACTACATTATGTCAAGTATATCACCACTTCAGGGCGATTCAAGAAGGTGTAAGCACCAAATGCAACAATAAGCTAATACAACTGCCTATATAAGAGAATTATCCGCTCAGAACAGATATGTCCAGTGCCTATATAAATTATGATTGATTCCTAGCCAAAAGACTGAAACTTCGAACAATAACTCTATGGTTACTGGTGATTTATTGAAGTACAAAATGCAATTAAAATCGCGAAGATCGAACACATACGATCGAAACACAAACCAATACAGAATTATCTAGTCAAGTAAAAACTCAACAAATACATAGTATTGCATGCCAAAAGCAAAATAGATTTTCCATAAACAAAAGTATCTTCATATAAAGCAAATACGATTAGACAACCAAGATAATCAACAATCAATCAAATTAAACTGCGTTTATGACAATATCCATGCCTGGCAAGCGAGAAATCCCTTATAATTAAGAAGACAGTGAGAGAAGGAAGCGCAGGCGGGGTCACGGAAGCGGGCGGCTCGGAGGTCGGCGACGGCGGCGGAGCGAAGGGAGGTGTCGTTGGAGAAGATGTTGAGGAAGAGATCATAGAGAAGCGTTGAAAGCAAAGTGGAGGAGCAGAGCTTGTTGCCCAAGTGGAAGGCGAGAGAACGCTCCAGGGAGGAGTGAGAGAGGATTGTAGAGTAGAGATAGCTGGCCAGAGCCGGCTCGGCATCGGCGTCTAGACGAGCCTCGGCTTTGATCTGGGCCCACACCCATTCTTCCTCCTCCGCCGATCCCAGAGGCGGCGGTTGTGGAGAATGATGGCAGAACTCTCCGGCAGGCATTGGCGGGTTGTGATGGTATGTGATTAGGGTTCGGTATCGTCGGAGATTTCGAAAAATAATGTGGTGTTGGGTGGCAAGCCGCTTGTGAGACTGGATGAGAAAATGATGGTTTGTTTTATTATTGGGATTTAAAGCACGAAACAAAATCCAATTTTGTTACGCCATCGTTCTACGTGTTTTGGAACTTAATACTCTCTCGTTCTGTTTTTTTTTTTTTTTTCAAAATGAATTTTCTCATTATTTCTATTATGTTTCTAAAAAAAAAACAATTACTTCATCCGTCCTATTGAGTTTGTCTCCTTTATTTTCGACACGGTTATTAAGAAAAGTTAGAAGTTGTGTGTAAATGATTCGGTCA
This sequence comes from Lavandula angustifolia, assembly GCA_028984105.1. NCBI lineage: Eukaryota > Viridiplantae > Streptophyta > Magnoliopsida > Lamiales > Lamiaceae > Lavandula > Lavandula angustifolia. The sequence continues at coordinate 21,138,897 of CM054812.1, read as the reverse complement.
CACAAAAAAAAAAAGTGAGTAATTGTATGTAAATAAATTAGTTGGCTGGCCAAGTAAGAAGTTGTGTGTAAATAATTGTATGTAAAGAAAAGTCAGTATCTACTAAATAGTGCTACTGAACGAGTTAGTTGGTCAAGTAAGCTTTCTAGATCGCGTGGGCAGAGAGTACATGTCTACTAAGTCTTATCTACTGACTTCAGTCAGTGAACAGGAATTCAGTGTAAGATATACTGCGGAAGTGTAGGCCCAAAATGATTTTCTTCTCGGTTGAAAACTCGTTTTATGCTGACTGCGTTTTAAAGTCAGTTGAATGCAGTATGAACAGTTAATCAATGCAACAGTAAAAACAACACAAGCAGTTTTGAAAGTGGTTCGAATGCGTTGGATCCTACACCTACTGTCATGAACAAAACAGGAATTCTTGATTACTTATATTGAGCAAGTCTCAGTCGATCTTTACACTAGACAGATACTCTAGTTATAATCTTAGTGACTTTACAAGTTTCAAACACAAGGTTTGATTTTCTCCAACTAAGAAGAAGTTCTTACAATAAGAATAGTTCAATAAGATGAACTCCTTCGAATTCTCTAACCTTATGATATTACAATAAGTTGCTTAGAATAGAGAATAAGAATAATAGATCTCTAGAGTGAATAACTAAAAGGGTCTCTCATGTGTAAGAGTTCTTTGTTTTGTTCGACTTTAAGTTCGCTATGGAGTTTGAATGCTTGAATGCTTGGTTCCCATTGTTGGTGTTCTTCTGTGCATGAAGATTCTTCTCTATTTATAACCTTGACTTATGAATAGATCCGTTGGATGGAGTCTAGACACGTGTCGAATACGACAGGAAAAACGACCATCTTTAATTTGAATGTAACTGTAGGGATTTCCTCATTTTCAGTCTAGGGAGCAGCTTTATGGCAGAGCAAATAGAGTGTTGGCAGCTCCTCATTGGTCGAGGTTAGGGAGTTGGTGAGGTTTGTTCAAACTCCAAGAGCATACTGAGTTGACTTCCTCTGATTCCTCGTACCTTTTACTGAGTTGTCTTCTACTGACATTCTTCTAAGATATTCAATACTTGTCTCGATTTCCTTTGCAGATTCAGTGGGTTCTGGAATACCCAACTGAGTTCCAGGGCTGAGTTCTTCCGGCTGACAATAGATGTTCTACTAAACCTATCAGTTACTGAACTTTAGCTAGCATAATGTGTTCATAACATACTGAACTCAACTAAGTTATTGCACTATAAAGCTCATCATTCAACTATGGATTTTGGAATCTTCAAAACTTATCATACTGAATCTCATACCCAGCAATTATTAAATTAACATAATCAATAATAGGGAATTGATGTTTTAAGAACCTTGATTCCACATAAAAATTAAGAATCGATCTTGGTCCATTAAGGGTAAGTGTGCAAGTGTGCATTTTTACACTCTATGTTTTGAAACTAAACCAAAGACCTACACTTTCTTCCTTTATCTTTTATTATCTCTCTCTACCCTACAACTCATCTCTCCCCTCATCTTAGTGGCGGACGGCAAGGGACGACGATTCAACGGAAATCTATTGGAAAACTCAATTTTTTAATGCATAATATGGTGTTGGTTCATGCATAACTAAGAACATTTTTATGCATAAAACTGTCTGCTATGTGGATATTCTGTTATACAATAAAAATAAGTTTTGTGCATATTATAGTATTTATTTTTATGCATATACTGACAATCTTATATAAATTATTACATTATAAAATAAAAAAGGGACTTTATGCATAATAAATTACTAGTTTATGCATAATTTTCATGCATTTTTATAGATAACATTGTTTGTTCTGTGCATATTGTGATTTTACAAAACACAATCCATCATACTTATAATACATAATCTAATTATCCTCTCTCTAGCTAGCGGCGGACGGCGGCGGTAGGTTACGAGGGGTTCTCTCATTAATTTTTTTTCCCCAATTTAATTATTAATATCATTGTCTACCAATTTTGTCATTTTCCCAATTTTATGAATTAATAAAATTAAAAAAATAGATTAATTTACAACATAGATCGAATGAAGATCTATGACCGTCAATGGTTCTTAGTTTTTATATGGGAAATGGTTCTTATTAGAATTATATCACACTCCAATTCCCGAGGGAACACATTAAAGCTAAGGTGTGATTAGGGGTTGGAGAAAAGAAGCGGAAAGAAAGAGGAAATTAATAAACTAATATATATTATATAAAGGGCAGTTAACTAAGAGAACACCTCACAAAGAAGATGGAATATACCAGAACAAAGATAATTCACAAACTAATATTCACGGGTTCAAAATATGATTCGGCACAGACCAAGCCAGAGCAAACATGGAACAAACAGTAAGAGTAAATTAAAAGCCTCATCAACTAAGTACAAGTTCAAGTTCAGTGTCTTTATCAAATGACAACGAGCTAAAACGAAAGTTATGGTTATATACAACAAAAACCGTTGCCTTAGCTCTGCCCGTCTTCACCATCCACTCAACCTGAAAACATTTTGAAAATATTTAGGGATGAGCACTATTGTACTCAGTGGGTAAGACAGTTTATAAATATTTAACAATAAGTTTATCTACGCATAAACTGTATGCCTTGGAAGGTTTTAAAACAAAAGCCACCTCCAACCATACAAATATTCATTTCCTTGTGTGTGCGCGTTGTCACGTTCTACAGTTACTCTTACTCTATTCCACTTGCTCTCGGACTTTAGGCTAAAACCTAGTGAATTCCATAAACATCTGACCCGGGTCTTGACCCAGAGATCCCAACCATTAGACTTAAAGCCGAAGCTCATAGATCCTCTCTAACTGGTTAGCACACAATGAAGATCAACCCATTGTACTACTAACAAAATTGTACACAATCCTCAACTAGCGTATTAGGCCAATCAAGAACCCCGATCCATTAAATTCAGAGCATTAAACATATAGAACGCAAAAAAAAAACATCCATGGATAAATAAATATTTACATAGCTTAATAATTGTTGGTCCAGAGACTATAACTGAGTGCAAATTTCAACTCAAACGTGAAAGTCATTTACTACTGAAATATGCGATTGAACGAGGCAATTACTCAAATAAGCTTTCTCGATCGCGTGGGCAGAGGGTATTTGTCTACTGAGTCCTATCTATTGACTTCAGTCAGTGAACAATAATTCGGTATAGGATAAAATGCGGAAGTGTAGGGCCAAATAATTTTCATCTCGGTTTGAAAACACGTTTTATGCTAAGTGTGATTTTTAAAGATCATTTTGTATGCAATATGAACAGTAAGTCAATGAAACAGTAAATCAACAAAATCAATTTTTAAAGTGATTCGGATACGCTAAATCCTACGTCCACTGTCCTGTACAAAGCAAGAGTTCTTGATTACTTATATTGAGCAAGTCTCAGTCGATCTGTACGCTGGACAGATACTCTAGTTTTAGTCTTAGTGACTTTACAGTTTCAAACTCGGGGTTTGATTTTCTCCAACTAACAATAAGTTCTTATAATAAGAACAGTTTAATAAGCTGAACTCCTTCGAATCTTCTAAGTTTAAGATGTTACAAGAATTGCTTATAATAAATAATGGTAACAATAGATCTCTAGAGTGAAGAACTAGTTATATCTCTCTGTGTATGAGTTCTTCCCTGTGTGAGTTGTTTGGTTGCTAGAGCGTTTGAATGCTTGAAAACTTTTAGTTCCCTCTATTTCTTCTCTGCATGAAGACTCTTCTCTATTTATAGTCTTGACTTATGAATAGATCCATTGGAAGAGGTCTAGACACGTGTCGAAAACAACAAGACAAACGACCATCTTGAGCTTTGAATGCCACTGTAGAGATTCTCTCTTTTTCAATCTAGGGAACAACTTTATGTAAGTGCAAGTACAGTGCTGGCAACTCCTCATTGGTCGAGGTTAGAAAGTTGGTGAGGCTTGTTCAAACTCCAAAGCGGATGCTGAGTTGACTTCCTCTGATTCATTGGACGCTTTTACTGAGTTGTCTCATGCTTACATTCTTCTGAGATATTCAGTACTTGGCACGATTTTCTTTACTGATTCAGTAGGTTCTGAGACACGCAACTGAGTTCCTCATGCTGAGTCCTTCCAACTGACATAAGATGTTCTACTGAACCTATCAGCTACTAAACTCTAGCTAGTCTACTGAGTTCCTAACATGTTGAACTCAACTAAACTATTACATTATGAGGTTCATCATTCAACTAATGGATTTTGGGATCTTCAAATCTTATCATACTGAATCTCATACCCATTAGTAACTCAAAATAGTTTTAGATGGTAAAACCCACCTTGTTGTTGTATTGTATTAACTCGCTTTAGTCGGCCAAGTGTTACTCCGTTTCCTCAAAAGGCCCTACAAGGCGAAAACTTAGTTGTGATTCAAATGCTTATTCCTGACTAATCCTAATAACTTTCGAATCCTAATTCACAATTCCCATCTTTAAAATAGTTTCAAATATTTATGCATAAATCACCTTTGATAGTCAAGTATATATCCAATTATTAACGCATTAAAACATTAGGATTCATATAGAAGATAATCAGATTCATCTACCAACTTATCAAATCCTTTCAATGTTAATATTTTAATCAAGCCCTTAAGCAAACCTCTCTGGTGCTGATTCAGTAGACAAGGGTAACAATATTATTTTTGTTGAATACAAGCTGCTATTACAAAGTAAACCGGTAACTCGGAAAAAGAAACAAACAAAAATATCTAAAAGAAAACTTCGTCGAGTCAAGGAAGACCTCTATCCGCAAGACGAAATACACCCCGGTAGTGCTCTCGGTTTACGGCGTATCGTCCCCAAAGATAAAACGACGACGTCTCGAGGATTGCAGCACCGCAAGATCTTCGAGCTCCGGCGAACTGGACTTTCCGACGAGGACAAGAGCTGCTAGACAACTAGAGCTAAGGTGTATGCAGATGTGATATTGTGTGATCAAGTGACATGCATACTAGTCCTATTTATAGGCAGTCCAGCTCAGGTGAAAGGTTGCAGGAACATTTAATTGGGGTAGATGGAAAGTGGAGAGTTGAAGCCACTTGAAGTGTCTCTTTCCAGATACTTCCAAAAGAATAGCTTAGGTGTGGCAAGTGCACAACACCAAGGAGAGCAATCCCGTGTAGCAGGAGCACTACACCAACGACCGGCCAGCCCACAAGTAACCCACCGAACCCAATAGCCGAAGCCCAACTGCCAAGCCCGCGAACCGGAACCGGAGCCGAGCACGGGCGCGGGCGCTGTGCGGCGCGCCGCGTGTGAGGCGGTCGGCGAAAAGGCTCGCGCGCATGAGCATGTGTGGCCCAAGCCCACTACATGTCACTTTGTTATCTCCTACTAAATGGTAGACTTAAATACCACACAAAACATTACACATTAATCAATGTGGGACATTGATTAATGTAATAACTCTCCAAAACCCGAATTAGGTAAGTTTCTCCACTTTAGGTAACATATTAGTTTTGTCCCCCAAACTTCAAGCCACTATTTCTCACTCACCGAAAATCGGAATCGAGAAATTAAGCACACTATAATTATCTACTCGAAATATAGATCGACGTCATATATCTCAATTCATAAATCGGATATATATCGAGGCTCGAGAAGACGATTAAACGGGCTGAATTTTGCCGAAGTCAAATTAGCATTTAATGCTAATTAAATTTCCATAATAACAAAATATATATATATATAAATAATATATATTTACAAACGATTTTCCTACAATTTTTATATTAATCATGCTTATTCAGTTAGTACATGGTCATGCACAGAAACTTTTAAGTCTGCGATTATAACTCCACATAAGTACATGTTTTGTTACTAATTCTTATGTATAAACCTATATTTTTGTCATATAGGATACTAGTCGTGATGTGGCATTACAAAATACGTAATCTGCCGAACACCAAAACCCGTAAAATGGAAATGGAAAATTAGAACTTGAACAAGAAATAAAATAGAACCAAATACAAAGCTGAGTCGAGATCATCTCTCTATCCGCAAGAGATAAATGCCCCGATAGTGCTCTCGGTATTGGCGTGATCTCCCCAAAGATGAAACGGCTTCGAGTCCGGTGTAGCAGCACCGCAAAACAATCGGACTCCGGCGAACTAGACGAATGGCAAGGACAAGAGCTCTTGAAGTTAACTATTGCAAGAGATGATATGATAATGCTTGATTGTGATGATATGCAACAACTAATGACCTATTTATAGGCTTTCTCCACATGTGGGAATCAATGCTCATGATGACCACCATCATCACACAAACGGCGGTTACGAGAGGTGGCCATAAAGTCGGCGGTTTCAAGAGTGAGTGGAGAGTTACAAATTGATTCAAGATTTGAATCAAAATTCAAATTGTTTAATCATTCATACACTTGGGCCACAAATAAATTGTGAACACTTGGGCCAAAAAATAAAGTATCAAATTTAGCCTCAAGCCCACCAAGCAAGCCCAATCGATAGGCCCACGGACCATCTTCACTTCAATTTATTACCACTTTGTGCACCAAACTTCGAGAAGCTATTTCTCACTCACCGAAAATCAAAATTGAGAAACTCCTCTATACTGCATTTAAATGCAGATTTTCCAACAATCCCTCACATGAGTGGAAATAGCCTAAATGCATGCACACAGATACTAAGCTTGGTCCTCAACAGACAATAAAGCATCAAGGTAGGTGGCTTGTGACCTTGAACCATCCTTAGTTAGTGCTATCGAGTATACCGGCGGACTAGTAAACACAAGGTTTTGAACTATTCCTCCATCGTGTATACCGAGACAATAACACTAACACTATAAAGTCTCAATCTCGTCCGTTCTCATATTTGTGTCTGTTTTTGGCCATGGACAACCTCTTTGGATTTATAAGTATCGAATAGAAGCGGCCCTAACTTCTCACTTACATAGGTGATTCTTACGAGTATCTTGTCATACTCCACCTCCTCGAGGTATCCAAGAATCATTAAAAGTCTATGACTTAACCTCACCACATAACAGGTCAGCAACACTCTACTGCTCTTTTCTAGGGAATAATTTTGTTGAGTGTTGTTTACACAAATAGACTCTTATAGCATAGTTTTCCCATTAAACTAAGTTCAAGGGGTCTCTACTCTACAAAGTTGGGTTACCACTATAATTGTCTTAAGTTGTGGATTTTACTCTCATTCCCTCTAGCAGTTTATACATTTGATCTCGAGGCAAACTCTTAGTAAGCGCATCCGCTAGGTTATCTGCCGACCTAACACAGTCAACAGAAATAACCCCACTCGAGATCAAGTGTCTTACAGTATTATGTCGTCGACGTATATGTCGAGACTTACCATTGTATAACCCACTTTTCGCCCTTCCAATAGCAGCTTGGCTATCACAGTAAATCATCACCGGCGGTACGGGTTTCTTCCAACATGGAATATCTTCCAAAAAATTACGGAGCCACACGGCTTCCTCACCGACCTTATCTGAGGCGATAAATTCTAATTCCATGGTGGATCGAGCTATACACGTCTGTTTCATGGACCTCCACGACACAGCTCCACCCCCTATAATAAACGCATAGCCACTCATCGACACGAGTCCTGTGTGTAAGATATCCAATTTGCATTACAGTACCCTTCAAGTACCGAGGGGGTATCTAGAGTAATGTAGCCCAAACTTTAGAGTGTACTTCAAGTACCTCAAAATCCTAATCAGAGCTCTCCAATGCTCCCTACTTGGATTCCTCGTATAACGACTTAACTTACTTACAGGACAAGCTAGATCAGGCCTTGTACAGTTCGTGATGTACATTAAACAACCTATAATCCTAGCATACATCCTCTTGAGCAACATGATCACCTCTATTCTTGCTCAACTAAGCATTAAGTTATAAAGGAGTATTAGCCGGCAAACCATCATACGTATTGAATTTCTTAAGAACTTTCTCAATATAATGAGATTATGATAGAATAATTCCCTCGGGGGTTCTTTGGATTTTTACTCCAAGAACAACATCAGCCACTCCGATGTCTTTCATGTCGAAATTTCTTTTCAACATGCGCTTGGTTTCATTAATCAGTTGACAATTACGTCCCATAATTAGCATATCATCAACATAAAGACATACAATAACAAAATCGTTATTCGTATCCTTTATATAAACACATTTGTCACACTCATTTATCTTGAATTCGTTTGACATCATAACTTCGTCAAACTTCAAATGCCATTGTAAATGGGTTGTTTTAATCCATATAGGGACTTAACCAGTTTCAGACCTTTCTTTCTTTACTAGGTACCACAAAACCTTCAGGTTGATCCATATAAATTTCATCTTCTAAATCTCCATTTAGAAAGGCAGTCTTCACATCCATTTGGTGAATTTCAAGATTGTGCAAAGCAGCAATCGAAAGCACCACGCGGATCGAAGTTATTCTCGTGACAGGCGAATAGGTATCGAAAAAGTCATACCATTCCCTTTGCTTAAAACCCTTTACAACTAAACAGGCCTTATAACTTCCCTTTGCTTAAAACCTGTTGGTCCCGAGAGCACGTTCAGGTGTAGAGGGGGGGGTGAATACACCTGAAAACCGATTTTTCAACTTAAAACGCGAACAGTCCTTTTCAGGAGAGTATAGTACTGAATGAATTCAGCAGACCAGATAAGATGTTCTGAATTGCGTGGTAGAGTGACTGACTCTACTGAGGCCTGCTAGCTGACTACAGTCAGAATTCAGTACGTGTCAGATAGAGTTCAGTAGTGCGGAAATGTGTAGGCCCAAATTCAGTTGAGTTAGGAAAACATTTTTATCAAAACAGTTTCAGTATATTAGTGCAGTCGATTAAGCTTGCTGAAACTCAGTTGAATGATTTAAAAGATATTTTCAGAATGCACAGTAAATCAATGCAACAGTAAAATAAAGAACACAGAACACATGCATTTTTAAAGTGGTTCGGATCTAACAATCCTACGTCCACTGTCCCGAAAGATCCGGAGGCTATGTATTATACTGAGATAGTCTCAGTCGGTTTGTACACTGGACAAACACTGGTCTTGAGATTTATACTGAGCAAGTCTCAGTTTACAAGGTATCAAACTAAGTGTTTGAAAAAACTCTCCAACAGCGAAGGAGTCCTTTACAATAAGGATCAGTTCAGAAGTGAACTCCTTTGTCTAAGCTATAGATTTAAACGGTTGAGCTTAGGTTAGAGGGATAGGGAACAAGAAAGTGGCTTCTAGAGCGACGAACGGCTAAGCATAAACTTTGGGTTCGTGTTCAGTCGCTTGGATACTAGAGACTGTATGATTCTAATTCAGCTTGGTTCCTTATGAGCAGAAATGTAGTCTTTCGCCGGAGATTGTCTCTTCTAACTTCTTGCGGAAGACTTAAGCATTTATGAATTGCTCTTTGAATGCTCTGAGTTCGTTTTTGTTCTCGTGTATGCTCGTTCTCTCGTGAGCTTCAATTTGATTTCATCCCTCTATTTATAGAGCAGAGATTAGGATAGATCCATTGGAGATGACGATCCTTTCTCTCTCTCTTTTTGGGTAGCTAACGGCTCTTTCGAAGTATGGTAGCAGTGTCCTTTCCCTCCATTTCTGGAAAGTTGTTGACTTGTGTTGGGTTATGAGTCAATAGATGATACTCAGCATGTTATCGGGTTAAAATAATATTGGGGGAAATCATAGTAGTACTATGGAATTGAAGATCCCAAAACCCAGCTGATATCAGTAGTGTAGTGTCTCGATAGGATTAGCTGATGTATAGGTTAGACTTTTTGTATTTGTTTATCTTTTCGTCTAAGTCCTGCACGGGGTAAATTGTTGGATTGATCTTCTCTCGAAGTTACTCCCCACAACCCCACATCATCAGTGTAATCGCTTGCATTCTTCAGTCAGTAGCTGATCTTTACCTTCAGTAGAAGACAGCTCATCAGCTGATAAACATCAGCAGAAGAACCCAATGCAAAGCTCAGTACCTTCGCAGTCATCAGCTGACCCACTAAAGCCATATCCTTTGTCAGCAGACTCAGACGAAGAAGATAGAGACTGTCCCAAGTCTACTGTATCCGATAGAAAATGACCCAGTCGTAAAAGTCATTTCAAAGTTCAGCAGAAGATCATACGAGGTTGAAGAATAGTCAACTCTGACCACTGACACATTCTCACCTACCACAAACCTCGACCAATGAGAAGCCGACAACGCTTTATCTGCTCTGACCAACTAAAGCTGCTCTCATGTACAGTGTCCAACAACTCTGCTGCAACAATTCGAAAATATGGCCGTTTTCTTTGGAAGCTTGTGACACGTGGCATCGACTTCTCCAACGGACACATGCCTGCTCACAACTATAAATAGAGAAGAAAACCGAGCTCCACGCACGGGATACACAAGGGAAAAACGCTCAAGCTCAAGAACAAACTATAGCAAACTTAAAGACCATTCCAGCGAAGAACTTGCCTTCAGAGAATATTTCTAGTTCTTCTCTCTAGAGTTCTTTAGATCCCTTCTTCTCTAGCTAAGCTCACTGCAAAATCTATAGCTTAGAAATTTCGAAGGAGTTCACTTTCTGTGAATTGTTCTTATTGTAAGAACTTCTTCTTAGTTGGAGATTATCCCCTCCCCTTCAAACTTAGGTTTGAATTGTAAAGTCGCTAAGGACTATAACTTAGAAGGGTTTGTCCAGTGCACAGATTCCTTGTTGAGGCTTGCTCAGATAAATCGACAAGTTCTCCTGTTTCATCAGGACCGTGGACGTAGGATCTTGCGTATCCGAACCACGTTAAATTACTTGTGTTATTTACTTTTTTATTGCATTACATACAACTGATTAAAAATCATATCTTTGCATAAAACGTATTTTCAAAGTGCACCAGCCAAAAGACTTTAACTTGCGAAAACGCGTTTTCAAACTGAGACGAATCTCCGGGCCCTACACTCTTATCCGCACAACGTCTCCGACTGAGTTTCAAGTACTGACTAAAGTCAGTAGGAGAGCTCAGTAGTTGGCACACTTCTGACCCGTGATCGAAGGTTACTATCTGGCAATGTTCATCAGTCGTAACCTACAGCTCAGCTGTCCTTCATGTTCTGAGAAAAGAAACTGTGATCAGGTGTATTCACCCCCCCCCCTCTACACCTGACTATCGTCTCCGGACCAACAATTGGTATTAGAGCGTACGGTGTTCTTCTGATCACCGGTTTTGTACTACTGGTCTTCTCGAATAGATCCTGAAAATGCTTTTACTGTAAAAGCATATCTTCATTCATCCTTATACTTGTTCCCAACATGTCTGATATATCAGGTTTCCGGATGGTACCGATGTTCTCAATAGAAAACTACACGGTATAGCGTGTGAGAATGGAGGCACACCTTACATCGCAGCATGACAGCATGACGGATGTCCTTGAGACAGGATCCATCGTTCCCATGATCGACAGCGTTCAGTTTGCCGCTGTGGGAGGTGTAGGAGCACAGACTGGTGCTAAGATCCCCAAAGAAAAATCTGCCTTCACACCAGAAGAGAAAAAGCTGCACAACCTCGACCGAGTTGCGCGAAATGCAATACTGACTACGCTCAGTGATTCTCACCTGGGAGAGTGCAGGACTGCAAAACGGCAAAAGAACTCTGGGATGCCCTGGCTGTACTGAGCCAAGGAACCCCGCAGATCAAAGAAAACAAGCTCGAATTAGAGCTACAGAGTTGGATGTCTTTGCAATGGAGCCCAGTGAAACCATTGACGAGCTTAGCGTCAGATTCACAAATCAAGTCAATGTGATCAACGGGCTGGGGAGGATGTTCACCAACAAAGAGATGAACACCAAGATCTTGAGAGCTCTACCTCGACAGAAGTGGCTTCCATTTGCTACTCATTTACGTCGCTCTGATCTTAATGCTCTAACTCCTGATGTTATCTTTTTAGAATTAAAAATAAAGGAATTTGAGCATAGCCTACCCCAAAGATGTTCCAGTGCTCCAGCTAACACTCAGATCGACCATGCTTTCAAAGCAACAGTTTGCAAAACTGGAGTAAAACCTGTTTCCTCCAGCAAGGCAGTGGCCACGACAAAAGCAAAGTCCTCTGAGACTTCAGGCACTGACCAACTCGCACTGATGGCTCTCAAATATCAGAGAGAAAAGGAGAGAGTCAGAAAGCTGAGGAAATACAACAGAGATTCTCCCTCAGGCAAGAAAGACTATCAGAAAAGGGAAGAATCTAAACCTTCTACTGATTGCAGGAACTCAGAACCTGCTGAAAGTCCATCGAAGGACTTAGCTGGAAAAAGCAGCAGATCATCTGTCTGCTATAACTGCAAGAAGGAGGGACATTATCAGTACGACTGTCCCGAACTCTCAGCTGCTCAACGAGCAGAACGGCAAGCCAGACGCGAGAAATTTGCCCGTAGAAGGCAGGCCTACATAGCCGGAGAGATATCCGACAACTCAATCGAGGAGGATACATTTATGTATTCCTCTGAGGACGAAGCTGCATTCGTTGCAATTGAGACCGGAGAAACAATTCTTGAAGAAACAGCTGAATATTATTTGAAGGCCGGAGAAGAGGCTGAGGTAAATTCTAAACTTAACATACCCTCCTCTTCACACAGCACACACGACACGTGCTCGGTCATAGATGAGCCTCTAGATGTGGTACAAGCATACGACGATCTACTAGAGGAACAGATTCAGCTGAGCAGAGAGTTCAGCAGAACCATTCAGGAACTGGAATAGGTAAAGGCTAAAAATCAGAGACTTTCTTTTGATTGTCAGGTCTCTACTGACTCGGAGAATCTTGTTGTGAGACTCAAGGAAGAGATTAAATCTCTTACGACTAAGTCTCAGCTCCAAGAAACTCAGATTTCAGTTTTGACTAAGGACAATTCTGAGAAAGAGACTGAAATAGCCCGACTCAGTCAGAAGCTCGCAGACGTTGAGAAAGATTATGACTCACTTAGAAGAAGTGACGAGGTCTGGCGAGGACTAATAACTGAATAGTACCTGGGAGCTAAGGATAAGCTGGAAAGTATGCTTAGAGCACAAAGGCCAACTGTCATGAAAGAAGGACTTGGCGATACTCACGAAGCTCTACCTCAAAAAGCTCAGAAGTGCTGGCTGATATGTTCGTTAGAGGAAAGGTGCAAGCTGCTGACACCACACCTCAGACGAAGAATAAACAGAAAATAGTAGCACCTTAGCCGAGCAGCAGGAAGCAGCTGACCAAAGGTTCCAGCCCCAGGACACCACGATCAAACTCAGGGGGAACCAAGAAGGTCAGGTGGGTGGAATAGTACAATGAGCCACTGTATGAGCACCCGCCTCAGTATGGTTCGTACTACTATGAGCCCAGGGTCAGGAGGAACGCAAAATCTCAAAAGAAGAAAGCTCATGAACCCAAAATCATCAGAAAGTCAGTATCTCCGAGTCCTGAGGAGAAGAAAGTTGACAAGGTTCAGAAGAAGAAGTCTCAGACTTCAAAGGTTCCTAGGTAGATCTGGGTTCCGAAATCACCCACTGACATGTAAGGACCCAACTGAACCAAAGGGCACCTAAACATGCTTCTATTTTGCAGGTGCATAAGGACCCTTGGGTAGTGGACAGCGGCTGCTCGAGACACATGACATACCAGAAGACCCTGCTGACCAACTACGTACAAGAAGATGGTCCCAGAATTGAGTTCGGTGACAACTCAAAAGGCTACACAAGGGGATATGGAACGCTGAACATTTGGACTGCTTCAGTTCCAAGAGTAACATATGTTGAAGGACTTCAACATAATCTCCTTTCAGTCAGTCAATTCTGTGACAATCTAAACAAAGTTATCTTTGACGCTGGTTTCTGTGATGTTGTTGATAAATCTACAGGGAAAACAGTGTTATCAGGTTCACGGAGGAAGAATATCTATGTTGCAAACTGGAAAACCACAGAACCTGAGGCTTGCTTGCTTGCACAGACTAAATCTAGTGATAAGGCAGGATGGCTGTGGCACAAGAGACTCAGCCACCTGAACTTCAAGACTATGAAAAAGCTCGCCAAGAACTCTAAAGTCATAGGACTGTCCAACGAATCGTTTATCAAAGATAGAAATTGTGAAGCATGCTTGAAGGGAAAGCAAATAAAGAGTAGCAATCTACTTATTCCTTCACCTTCCACTGATGGAATCCTTCAGCTGCTACACATGGATTTATTCGGGCCAGTTTCTCCAGTGACTATATGAGCCAAGAAGTATGCCCTTGTCGTTATTGACGACTACTCGAGATATACATGGGTCATCTTCATCGCCAACAAATCTGATGTCATGACTGAGTTACCTAAACTGCTGAAAAAGCTCAGTGTGGAAAAGGACATCAAGATACAGAGAATTCGCTCAGATAGAGGAACATAATTTCTCAACTCAGTAGTTAAAGAGTACTGCGAAAAGGAGGGAATTAAGCACGAGACATCAGTTGCTCGTACCCCTCAGCAGAACGGACTTGCTGAACGCAAAAACAGAACACTCAAAGAAGCAGCAAGAACGCTCCTAGCAGACTCTGAACTACCCTCAAAGTTCTGGGCAGATGCTACTGACACCGCCTGCTACACTTAGAATCGCTCACTACTTACGCAGCAACACATGAAGACACCATACGAATTATGGAAAGGGAGGATTCCTTCTATTTCTCATTTTCATATTTTTGGCTGTCCATGCTTTATCCACAATAACGGGAAAGATCGGTTGAAGGTCTTTGATAGCAAATCTGATCAAGGATTATTCTTAGGATACTCCCGAGTCAGTAAAGCCTTCAGAGTCTTTAACTATCGGACCCTTTGCGTGGAGGAAAGCCCTCATGTTGTTTTTGATGAGTTTGTTACTAAGAACAGGAAAACTACAAAGACAAATACTGAAGATGTCAGCACCAAGCTACAGGATCTCGCACTAAACGACAAAGTTGAAAAGATCCAGCATTGTTGGGATGATGAGTCAGACGATGAAGAAATTCAGACTCAGCTAACAGGCGATGTAGCTGACCTTGTTAATTCTACTAAACAGAATCAACAACAGGTAACAACGGTCGATGAGGAAGCCCCAGTGGTAACTGAGGCCTCTACTGAGAATACAAACTGAGGGGGAACACATATTGTTCCTGAGCTAAATGCCCCTGAACCTGGAAACTCAGTAGATCCTAACCTTCTTACTGAACTGCTGCAATCACAGAACAGTACAACTCAAATGCCTAACACACCTACTGACTGTGCAGAAGTAGTATCAGAAGAAGAAGCCAGACTCAGACGTTCATGGCTTGACGCTCATTCTTCAGATCTCATTATAGGAGATCCGTCAGCAACGATAAGAACAAGATCTATATTAAGTCAAGGAGAAAGCTCACTCTATTCTTGTTTCTTGTCTACAGAAGAACCTCAGTCAATAGAGGACGCACTCAATGATGCTGACTGGATCATCGCCATGCAAGAAGAGCTGAACCAGTTCGTTAGAAACGAAGTTTGGGAGCTTGTTGACAGACATAGACATCAGCACGTGATTGGTACTAAGTGGGTCTTCAAAAACAAGCGTGATGAAAACAACGTCATTGTTAGAAATAAAGCTCGACTAGTTGCCAAAGGATACTGTCAAGCAGAAGGAATCGACTTTGATGAAACATTCGCTCCAGTCGCAAGATTGGAAGCTATTCGTTTATTCCTAGCTTATGCAACGCATCAAGGATTCAAAGTATATCAAATGGATGTAATGTCAGCTTTTCTGAACGGTGTGCTGAAGGAAGAAATCTACGTGGAACAACCGCCCGGCTTCCAGCAGGGACATCAGGTGTACAGACTTCAGAAAGCTCTGTATGGGTTAAAACAAGCACCCAGGGCTTGGTACGATACCCTATCAGACTTTCTACTTCAGAAAGGTTTTCAGAAGGGGACAGTAGATCGCACCCTATTCAACATAAAGTCAGGAGATGGCATCCTACTGGTGCAAATCTACGTAGACGACATCATTTTCGGTTGCAGAAACGTGACTATATGTCAACAATTCGAGAAAATGATGAAGGAGAAATTCGAGATGTCTATGATGGGAGAGATGAACTATTTCCTTGGATTTCAAGTGAAGCAATCACCTAAAGGAATTTTCATCAATCAAGCCAAGTACACTCGAGATCTCCTGAAAAGATTTGGCTGCGACTCGAGCAAGCCAGTCAAAATCCCCATGAATACGAATTTCAAAATCGATCTAGATAAAGAGGGAGCTTCTGTTAACTCTACTGATTATAGAGCTATTATTAGTTCTTTATTATACTTAACAGCTAGCCGACCTGATATAACTTATGCTGTAGGTGTATGTGCAAGATTTCAAGCGGATCCCAAGCGAAGTCATCTAGACTCAGCAAAGAAGATTCTGCGATATCTAAAAGGAACACCTGACGCAGGGTTATGGTATCCTGCTGATGATAACCTTATACTGACAGGTTATTCTCATGCTGATTATGCAGGATGCAGGATAGATCGAAAGTCAACTTCTGGAATGTGTCAGTTCCTAGGCAGCAAGCTAATATCTTTGTTTTCAAAGAAACAGCATTCAGTGGCAACGTCCACTACTGAAGCTGAGTACATGGCTGCTGGAAGTTGTTGTGCCCAGATCCTTTGGCTTCGACAACAACTGAGAGACTATGGTATAATTCAGGATGAAGTGCCCATCTACTGTGACTCCACCAGTGCTATTGCTATAACTCAGAATCCAGTTCTCCATACGAGATGCAAGCACATGGATATTCGACACCACTTCATCAGAGACCATGTCGAGAAGAAGGATATCAGAATGGAGAAAATCCATACTGACAAGCAAAGGGCAGATATACTGACAAAACCACTAGCTGAGAACAGATTCAGAGAATTTTCAGTTGAGCTAGGTCTACTGGATCCTACTGAATCGTGTCAGTAGAACACAACAATTGGTATCAGTAGAAGCCAACCACTGATATACCAACAAGTGGTATCAAGTGTAAGGGATCAGTATGACAGTCAAAGACTGAGTACAATGATTCAGTCGGGAGAATCAAATTGTACACAGTAAGGGGGAATGTGGTCATCAGCACATCAACTGTCCTCCTAAGTCTAAATGGTAACTAGTTGATCGTAAAATCAGCTGAAGAGGTTTGTGTAGTCTTAATCTTATCAGAAGCATGCTCGCATTTATTATCTCAGTCGCTTGCACTCAGTAGTTAATGAGCATTTATTTCCCGCCATTAATTCTTAAGGATAAGTAAGTAGGAAACCGTTTTCATTTAAAATGACTTAGTCTTTAATGCTGCCTGCAGCGCATTTAATGCATGTCTTTTCACTTACCTTAACTGCGCATAATCCTACGTGGGTCTATGGTAGAGGTGGCTTGTGTAATCATTCCTCTTATATCATCAAATCCCAGCCGTCAATTAAAATGAAAGATTAAACCCTAGCCATCCGATCTTAACAACTTGATATGCATAATTCTACAAAAATTCTCATCTCCTACCTCTCGCCTCACTTCTCGCCATTTCTGAACATTTAGAGCTCATTTTCTGCGATTCAGTTTCTCTCAAAAATTAACTGCTCTGCATTCTGCTTATTTCAAAGCTCTAAATATTTCGGTAATGTATTGAACTCTGCTTAAAACTCATACTAACTAATTCTATTTTCAAGCGCTAACGAGTTTCTTGCAGATATCCATGGCGACGATACACACACCCACCAACATAGACGAGATCATTCTCTCTCGAATCCTGTTTGAACCCACTATGGCGCTTTGGCAAGTCGACATTCCGTATCTGGAGCTAGTATTCGATGCTCTAGAAGAATCTGGCTTAGAGCTGCTCGTCTCGAAGCAACCGCGAGCATACTTGCCCCGACAAGTGGCGGAAGTTTATTACAATTGGTGGACTCTAGATACAGGAGCAGAGGTTTCCAGTTTCGCGTTCATGAAGGAGGTTGATTCACTGTCGTGGGACGCGAGTGAACATGAGCTCAACATCAGAGATGCCTTGGAACTGGCATTCGATCTTCCGGTGAGTGGAGTTTCTCCTATCGGATATAATGAAAAGGAGATAAATTCATATGTCCAAAAATTCTGTGGAAGAACGAACATAGCTTTCAAGACAGCCTTGCAGAAGAATCAGATGTTGCCACAATACTGAGGGCTCGCATACATCGTTTCTCACATCCTCACGAGCTCAGCCGGTTCGTATGATCAGCTTTCAAAGCCACGCATTCAACTGATGATGGTCATAGACGATAGAGTCCAAGTCAACTGGACTGACTATTACTTAGCCGAGCTTAAGGCTCAGGCTCGGAAGTTTGTAGCCCAACCCACTGGAGAGAGAAGGCTAATCAGTGTTGGGAAGCTGTTGTATGGGACAAAGGTGTCCATACTGATCGAACAATTAGTCTTGAGGAGTTCAGCCTTTGCTGACTCCAGGTATTTCGACAACAAGCTCATCAAATTTAAGACGAGAGCCGCTGCTGAGAAATCCATCGGGTGAGGGCCGCCTGAACAGAAAAGAGTCATCTCAGATTTGCCCCCTCGCGCCAACCCATCTAAGAGGAAGAGGCTAACCAAGACTGGACCTTCTGAGGTCCCAGTAGAACCAGCAAGATAAGCCTCCCCTCCACCCACTCAGGAGGATCCACCCCTGGACACTGATACATGCATAGAGGGTGCCACGCTGAAAGATAAGGTTCAGCGGATCAGCTCCTCTGAGACACAGTCGGACGGTGCCAGACCGACTGAAGAAGTCTCGTCTTAGTGGACCACCATGCACTCCACCCGTCTTCGTGCTACAGAAGAAGTCCATGCTCATATTCCTGAAATCTCTGAGCATTCAGACTTGGTGGAGATCGCCATAAGGTCCAGGACACAGATGCTGCTGAGATTCCTCAGCTGGGATTTTCTTGAAGATCTTATTAGGTCTCAGTCAGCTCTGGTCCTACTTACCGAGGAGCAATCTTTACAGTCAGCAATAGGGTTCGGGGAACCAGCTGACTTAGCTTCTCTGGAGGATCTGCGTGTTGCTATGCTATACCTTCTCAGCTTAAGATCTGCAGCACCAGACCACAGCCATTCGCCTCCATCTCATCCTGACAACGATAATAATGAAAATGATGATGACGAGATGGAACAGGCACCACCAAGGAAGCAGATTTGGGAGGATCTGCTGAGGGTAACACTCCCCGCGAAAACGGCCACTCACCACCACCCTCCACATCAGGTGAAGCCCCTATTGCCTCGAAGCCGAGTCGAGCGCAACAGCTCGCGACATCTGAGCAGAGGCTCGAAACCAGCAGTTATCAGATCAAGCCGATCGGTTCCGAGTCCTCTAAGTTGGTGAACAAAGCCATCAGGCAACAGAGAGACAAAAATCATCTCCTTGCAAAAGACGTACATCTCAAATGGGCTCAGTACACCAAAGCCCAGACTAAGAGCGTCGACCGACTAGCCAAAGGGGTTAAGAAAGTCTTAGAAGCTCCTACTCCTCAGATCAATATTTGGGAAGCTATTGAGGCAGCCCTTGCAGCTCAGAAGGCGGACTTAGCCGCTCAGAGTCAGCAGCTCTTACTATCTCAGCAGAAATCTTTCTCTGAGCAGCTGACTAAAGGTCTTGCGGCAGTCCAAGCCACGATGGATGAGAGAAACAAAGTGGATACCTCTAGTCTTCAATCTGCCATCAAACAACAGGCTGAGGCGCTGAAGCTCATCCAGAAGGAGATCACTGACTCCTATGATCAATCTCTGCTGAAACTCCGACAAGAATCAGCCGCTCAACTCTGACGATTCAGAGATCATCAGGAAACGGAATGGGACAGATATTGTGATGCAGTCAAGGATTTCGAATCCACCGCCAACCTTATCAAAAATCTTATCTTTAATCTGGATAAGGAAGTCACTGCCATCCGCACTCGCCTCTCCCTGGCTGATGATAGCAAAAAGGGGAAGAGGTTGAGGAAGAAGCCAAAGTTCATGAACAGGCGGAGGCGGAGCAGACTGTGGTGGAGAAGGTCAGTAACATGGAAACTACTCAGGGGGAAGGTTCAATGTTCGTGCTAGAACCGGCTCGCACTCCTGTGGGGAAGGATCAGCTGCTCTGGCTGGAACCAGTTCAGCAGAACCCCCTCCCGAAAATGTCCAAATCGTCCCAGAAGTCCAAACCACTGTGACTGAGCCAGCTACTGCGTCAACAGCTCAGCACATCGAGGACATAGCTCGCTTCCTCGATCAGGAGGACGAAGACGAGCCACAGCAACTGACACCGCAAAGGCCGGGGAAGGAGATTACAACTGAAGCTACTCCTCCATCTTCCCCGACGCCTAAATTCAAAACAAAAGCGGAGCAGGAAGCATATGACAAAAGAGTTGCTCAACAGTTTCAAGATCAACTGGATCAAGAACATCAGATTGAGGAAGTGAAAAAGGCTAAGAAACCTAGAAAACTAACTGGCAAGATCGCCAAAGGAAAGGCTAAGCAGATCTTGGATGCACAGAAGAAGAAAGCTCAGGACGAGCTAGCCAAAGCATCCACTACTGCTGTCCAGTCCTTAGCTCAGAGTACTTATATCTCTACTCTTACACCTGAGCAAGAGGCCGAGGACAAAGCCACCTGGGAGGCTACGCTGCAGGGACTAAATCTCCGGAGAAGAGATACTAGAGCAGCGGCCCTCAGAGAACATAAACGACTGGCTAACCTGGCAAAGATGATCAGTCTGACTGACAAGCCAGCAGCTGACTGGAAAAAGCAGATACCCAGATCTTCAAAGTACTATAGGAGAGGAGCACCCAGTGTAAAGCCCCGACCTCCACGAAGGATCACAGAGGTCGAGTCGCTACGGAAAAAATAAATTAAAAATATATTTTCATGCCTTTTATCGAAAATCCAGAATATTTTCTATTTATTTTTCCGTAGCGACTCGACCTCTGTGATCCTTCGTGGAGGTCGGGGCGTTACATAATGGTATCAGAGCATGTTCTTGGCTGTGGTTTTGTTAAATTTAAATAAAATTTCTTAGAATTGTCCCCGGTATAAAACCCTCAGCTCGTCGTCGCCCTGTCCTTATCCAAGGTATGATTTAAAAATGTTATGGTGCACAAAAGATTATGATGAGAAGAATTTTATGAATGAAATACTGTTATGATGAAGGGGCACTTGATTGATGAACTTATTTGTGGATGAATTGCAATTTACATGTTTATGTTCATGAGGAATATTTCATGATTTGTACGAACCTTACGGATTTGAATAAGTTTGACAAGTACTTTGTATAATTAAGATTTTAAGCGAAATGTAATTTTGAACAAACGACTATGTACAATAGATAGATGGCACCGCCCAAGACCCGCTGGATCATCGTTAGTTCAGATGAAGAAGAGGATCCGAACATACCGCGATACCCATGTAGACTCAGAACACATGACCGCGAGGCTGGCTCGTCACAGCCAAAACCCGACGGACCACCACTAACGCTACGTTTCCGGAGGGTGGCAATGGATGAGGAAGAACCGGAGGAGGAAGACCCTGAGGAAGACCCTGAGGAGGAGGAAGAGGAAGATCCGGAGGAACTCCCTGAAGAGGAAATCCCGGAAGTTGTACCCGAGCTGCCACTTCTGCAGCAGCACCCCACGCAGAGCTAATGGTGGGAGAAGAGGAAGAAGACCCCAATGCTGGAGGCGCTGACTGGGCCTTCATGGACGGCGCAATCTTCAGTTCAGATGAGGAAATTGATTGGGACGCTGACCCGGAAGAAGGAATCGTGATCAACCCTGGTCACGAAGAAGAAGAACCGATGGACTTCGACTAAAGCCCTGAGCCGGAAACGGGCACGATCATAAATCCGGATAGCCCCGAACCCTAGGATAGCTAACGATGAATATATGTTTATATTTAAGAATGTGACATGAGTAGCCTTGATTTGGTTAGATTTTCCAAAAGCTGCCAACCTCTTTTGAATTAGGATAAGGAACTTGTCACATAACTAGGAGAATTGTAAAATTTCGGAAATATCTACGAAATTTCCATTATTCTATCTCTTCCATGATTATATGACCACATATATATGTATACTCATTCCTTCGATCAACGATAACACAGAATGGCTGAGGCACCAGCACCTGTAAGGCAACAAGCACCAGAAGCAAGAGGTAGGACGGCCGAGGAAAAATTTCGTAAAGAAAGGCCACCCACATACAGTGGATTAGGAGACCCTACCGAAGCAGAGAGGTGGGTGAGAACACTGGAGAGGATATTTGAATACATAGGCTGCGATGATAAGGAGAAAATCTCTTGCGCCACTTACCAACTAACAGACGATGCCGACTTCTGGTGGGAATCAACCAAAAGAACACTGACTCCCGAGCAATGGAGAGACTACACCTGGGAGGATTTTAAGAGAGCCCTATATGAGAAATACATACCGATCTATTACCGGGAAGAGAAGAGGAATGAATTCTGGAACCTCAAACAAGGGGAGAAATCCGTCATTAATTACGACAGAGAGTTCAGCCGATTATCGCAATATGCCCCAGATTTGGTGAATACAGAGGAGAAGAGGACGGATAAGTTTCGACGGGGACTGCGATATGAAATCGGAATGTCCCTGGTCGGTCAGAACACTATAACATACGCAGAATCACTAAGCAAAGCTCTCACCCTAGAATCCATGTTGCCAACGGGAAAAGGAAAAGAATCTGCATCAGTGCAATAATCAGACGGGAATTAGGGGAAGCGTAAATGGGAGGACAGGAGGGATGACACTCACAATCGAGATAGGAGATTATGGAGAGGGAACCAACCCCAACAACAACAACAGCAACGTCAACAACAACAACCACAACAGCAACAACAACGACAGCCTCAACAACAATACCGGACCGGAGACTTTCCCGTGTGCCCACATTGCCAAAAACGGCACCCGGGCGAGTGCAGATTCGGAACCAACAATTGCTACAAGTGCGGACGTGCTGGACACATCGCCAAAAATTGTCGCGTTCCAGAGAGGACAGGAGGGCCACCTGGAGGAGGAAGGCCACAAAACAGGGAAGCACAAAGGGGAGAAAGACAACTTGCCCCTCAAAATCAAAATCAGAGACAGCCTCAACCGGCAAGGGCATATGCCCTGAATCAGGAACAGGCAGCACAAAGGCCAGGGAATCTAGCAGGTATGATTCACCTAAATAATCTACCTGTCTTAGCCTTATTCGACACTGGAGCTTCTCACACCTTTATCTCAAGATTTGTATGTGACAAATTAAGACTAAGAACTGAACTTCTGGAACATGCCCTTAGTGTCAAAGTTGCCTCAGGAGAAGTAATCATAACAGACAGAATCTGCCTGAACCAAAACATTCAAATTAATGAGTCAACATTTAGGGCCGACTTCTATGTTCTACCCGCATTAGGATTCGACGTAATCTTAGGAATGGATTGGCTCGAAAAGAATGGAGCCATCATAAGTTGCAAGGAGAGGGAAATCACATTCATGAACCCAGAGGGGGATAAGATGATATTCCACGGGAAAAAGATGGGCACAACAATACCGGTCATTTCAGCAATGAAAGCCAGTAAGATGTTGAGAAAAGGGAAATGTGAGATATACTTGGCAAGCGTCATCAATACAACAGGAAAGGAAGTTCAGATAAAAGATGTACCCGTGATCTATGAATATCCAGACGTGTTTCCAACGGATCTGCCTGGACTACCCCCAGATCGTCAAGTGGAGTTCACCATTGATTTGGAACCCGGAGCGGCGCCAATCTCTAAAGCACCATATCGAATGGCTCCAAAGGAGTTACAGGAGTTGAAGATGCAACTGCAAGAACTACTAGATTTAGGCTTCATACAGCCCAGTGTATCGCCATGGGGAGCACCTGTCCTATTTGTCAAAAAAGAAGGATGGCTCACTGAGGATATGTATTGACTACCGGGAACTGAACAAGCTCACAATCAAGAATAGATATCCCCTCCCAAGGATAGATGATCTGTTTGATCAATTGAAGGGAGCTTGTGTCTTTTCCAAGATGGACTTGAGGTCGGGGTACCATCAACTCAAAATCAGAAAAGAAGACATTCCGAAGACAGCCTTTCGAACTCGTTATGGGCATTACAAGTTCACGGTTATGCCTTTTGGGTTAACCAATGCTCCAGCCGTCTTCATGGACTTGATGAATCGGGTTTTTCATCAGTACCTGGATCACTTCGTACTAGTGTTCATCAACGATATACTAGTGTATTCGAAGGATGAAAAACAACATGAAGAACATTTACGTTTGGTCCTAGATACCCTGCGGAGGGAGAAACTGTATGCCAAATTTAACAAGTGTGAATTTTGGCTAAAGGAAGTTAAATTTCTCGGGCATATGGTATCTGCGGAAGGACTTAAGGTTGATCCTGCCAAAGTAGAGGTCGTGAGAGAATGGAAAGCTCCAACCAGCGCAAATGAGATTAGGAGTTTCTTGGGATTGGCTGGCTATTATCGACGATTCATCGAGGGATTTTCTAAATTAGCCAAACCCATGACCCAGTTGTTAAAAAAGGGGAGCAAGTTTGAGTGGTCAAAGGAGTGCGAAAACAGTTTTCAAGAACTGAAGATAAGATTGACCACTGCACCAGTCTTAGCAGTCCCGGAGACGAACGAGGGATTCATTATTTATACAGATGCATCCAAGCAAGGTTTGGGTTGTGTGCTAATGCAGAACCAGAAGGTAATAGCGTATGCATCCCGCAGCTAAAACCTCACGAGCTGAATTACCCGACTCACGATCTGGAGTTAGCGGCTGTGGTTCACGCACTGAAAATATGGAGGCACTACCTTTATGGCACAAAAAGTGAAATTTACACAGACCATAAAAGTCTGAAGTACTTTTTCGAGCAAAGGGATTTGAATATGAGGCAGAGGAGATGGCTCGAACTGGTAAAAGACTACGACTGCACTATCAACTACCACCCAGGAAAGGCCAATGTAGTAGCTGATGCCTTGAGTCGGAAGGGTAAGGCAAATCTTGATTGCATGATCACTTTACAAGAAGGATTGATTCGTGACTTCGTCGTGCTCAGACTCGAAGTTGTTCAACCACCGGCTACGATATCAGCTAGTATTGCTACTCTTGTAGCTGAACCTAAATTGAGAGGAAGAATCGTAAGTGCTCAAAAGGAAGACAAATTCTTGGAGGAAATGCGGAAAAAAGCCAGATCTGCGGAACCCAAAGAATTCAAGGAAGCAAAGGATGACGCCCTCATTTTCAAGGACAGATTGTGCGTACCTCAGAACGAGGAATTGAAGCAAGAAATCATGCGAGAAGCTCATGATACGCCTTATACTGCCCATCCCGGACTTAAAAAGAAATTTCTGGTGGAACGGAATGAAAAGAGACGTAGCATCGTATGTGGAACGTTGTCTGGCCTGCCAATAGGTGAAGGCTATGCACCAGAGACCGTACGGCACGTTACAGCCTTTACCAATTCCAGAATGGAAGTGGGAGCATGTTAATATGGACTTTGTCGTAAGTCTACCAAGATCAGCCCGCGGGAATACGGCCATATGGGTCATAGTGGATCGTCTAACAAAGTCGTCACATTTCATACCAATACAGATGACCCTTGGATTGGAGAAGCTTACCAGAATATACGTTAAGGAGATAGTGCGATTGCACGGAGTACCAGTAACAATCACTTCTGATAGGGATCCTAGATTCACCTCTAAATTCTGGGTTAGTTTGCAAAAAGCCATGGGTACAGAACTGAGATTCAGCACAGCTTATCATCCTCAGACAGATGGACAATCGGAAAGGACAATACAAGTACTGGAAGACATGTTGCGGGCAATCATCACAGATAAAGGTGGAAACTGGGAAGATATATTACCACTGGTGGAATTTGCTTACGACAACAGTTACCAGGCAACTATTGGAATGGCACCATACGAGGCGTTGTACGGAAAGAGATGTAGATCACCCTTGTACTGGGACGAGGTAGGAGAAAGGAAGCTATTAGGCCCAGAATTAGTGCAGCAAATGATGGATAAAGTCCGGGAAATTAAAGTAAAGATTAAAGAAGCCCAGGACAGACAGAAATCCTACGCCGATACACGCCGCACCGAATTGGAATTCAACATTGGAGATCACGTGTTTCTAAAGGTATCGCCTTCAAAAGGGATTGCGCGTTTTGGAAAAAGGGATAAATTACGCCCAAGATATATTGGCCCTTTTGAAATATTGGATAAAATCAGTGCTGTGGCTTACAGATTGGCTTTGCCACCTAGCGTCGGGGATGCACATAACACTTTTCACGTCTCACAACTACGGAAGTATGTGTATGACCCTAAGCACGTGATTAAACATGAGGATATACAACTGGACCCAGATTTGAGCTACAAAGAGAGACCAATACGAATCCTAGACCGCAAGGTACAGGTACTGATGAATAAACATATACCATTGGTCAAAGTATTGTGAAATCATCACGATCAGGAGGAGGCTACGTGGGAGCTAGAACAGAGAGTCAATTCTTTATATCCCGATCTACCCTTGTAGGTGTACGCAAATTTCGAGGACGAAATTTTTTTAGGGGGAGAGAGTGTAATAACCCGCATATTTATTTAGTATATATAGAATTTATTTAATTACTTAAATTACATAGAATATTGCAACGAGAATTTCTATCTCCGAGGAACGAATTAATTTCTTAAAAGTAAGTGGGTAGTTTTGATAAATATAGTAAATTTACATTACCATTATAAGTACTTGTAATTAGGAGACTCCTTCCCACAAGTGTTTCACACTTTAATATATATGTGTGTGAGAACCATTATGGTATTAATGTAGAGGGAGCCACGTCCTCCATATGAGTAACACCATGACATGATATGCCTTTTTCAAGTTTCTATGATGGAGGGATAGTATCACTTCTCATTAATGTAGAAGACATGCAAAGTTCCTCATGATTACGTGTCATACATGCAAGATGCATGGCTGAAGACCTAGGCATCTATAGCAATCATAACCTCCACTAGTTCACAAGCATTAAGATACATGCAAGGGGTTAAATCACATTCCACCAACTACACCTTGTCATCCTCCATCAACGATTATATATGTATGTATACCCCTTCCTATTTAACTTTCCACTTCAAATACCTCCTACCCAAAGAATCCTACACACCATCAACAACTTAAACGTCCACCAACAACCTTGTAGGCTCCCAACCACGCCACTTCAACAGTTGGATTTTGCTCCTCTTTTCTAAGTTGCAAGTACGCATAAGACAAGTAAGGAATTCTCTATCCATAATTCTTGACCTCTTGGCCCTTTTGTTGTGTAAAATCTTAACATTGGATCACTAATAGAAGCTAGATTGCTAAAATAGGGAAGGAATTTGGTTGAGGAGGAATTGCATGTGAAAATCTTTGGTCAAGAAGTGGTTTTGACTCACTTTTTACTCTCTTTCTTGTGGATATATGTTGAACGTCAACAAGTGTATGGGGAAACAATTTCATGAACGATCTGATCTAGGAGAATTCTTGAAAATGTTGGATCTAAATCTCTTTAGTAAGGAAGTGTAGTGCATGTGTTGATCTGCAAGTAAGAAATGAATTTTGAAGTACATATCTCTTTCACTTTTCTATTCGCATGTTCGACTCCAAATTAAGTTCATGCATGTGGCATGCAAAGACTCTAACCAACTTTATGTTATCCTAAGAAAAATAATTGTTTCAATTAAGAAGTTATAGGTGTTCTGGATTGAATGCATGGTGCGACTTTGGTAAATTGTGTTAAGGCAGTAGCTGTCCTGAAATTCCCTGCTCTGCCGTGATTTTCCATGACCACAAAATACAACCTTTTGACACTTGAAAAAAAAATCCATAAAAATTATAGAGACAAACTTTAGGATGTTTTTAAGATCTCTGTAAAATTTGGTAATTTTTGGACATGTTTTCATATTTTAAATAAATTTATTATTTCTCACTGCCGAAGGATTTTGCACGCAGGATAAGGTTTAGTAAAACATTTTTAGCTCACTCCACAAAAATGATTTTAATTTGATTCCTTTTTCTAAATGTCTTATACACGTATATACTTTTGAAAATAATTAATTTTTATTTTTCAACCATGTATATAAAATCAGTTTATTATTAAACATTCACTTGTCATTTTAAACATGTTTTTGACACCGAGGATTTAGGTGGAAATTTCTCTGTCTTTTCTGAATCCGTCGCTTATCAAGCTTGAGTGAAATTTTTATATGAGATAGGAATGCATGTCCCCTAAGCTTTTGTTGAATCTCATAATTTTTGGAGTACGTTTGACCCCACAATTGTTAGCTAGACTATAGTAGGGCAGAAACTGCCCCTGTTTGAGCAGCGAGCACTATTTTGATAATAACTCCTAAATGGCTTATTATATTGTCATGAAACCCATTTCTAAATAAACTAGACTCATTAAGGAAAGTATATGTAAAACATTAGAAATTATGGTACGAAAACTTGATCTGTAGAATTCATGCAAATTGGACCTTCTGCACAGTTTGACAGAATAACGCTACGACCTTGTCTTAACCTAATAACTATTAGGTGTCGCTTATAGATCATGAGTTGACACTTGCTGCTTGATCAAGACGTTAAAACTTAGGACATTGTTGTAGGACCCTTCGTGGAAGAGCCTTAGCCTCGGTGACGAGATTTCGCATAGATCAATTCGGTAAATATCGAGGTGGGTAATATTTTTCCTAAAATTAGCTTTGAGTTATTGAGCTCTATGAACTATGTTTATCCATAAAAGTTTTTGTGCATTTACCTGTTTAATGCTTCTACGTGATAGATCGATCGAGGCTCTCATCTGGCCTAACACGCTAGATGAGGGTTAACAAGAAAGTGTGTACACGTATGTTGTTAGTAGCGCAAAGATTGGTCATCTTGTGTACCGGGTGCTAACAAGTTATGAGGGACCCCTCGAGTTTCGACTCGAGGGCCAAGGCCCAATATATGAGAATGTTATGGTGGAAGTAACAGGAAATGTGAGACAGATGTGCGCACCCAATGATAAATGTTTTGTATGTTTGGAGCAGTTTCCTTTTTAAAACCCTCCAAGTCATACCTCATGCATGGATAAACTGTTTTAAACGTTTTTCAAGCTGCTTTACCCACTGAGTACACTAGTACTCAGCCCCAAATTATTTTCAAAATATTTTCAGGTTGAGTGGCAGGGGCGACGGAGAAAGGGCTGAGGAGGGGTTGACGTATGGTCTTTTGCGACTCTTGAAAGATTGTAAATAGATATTTATGCTTTAGATAAATTTTGAGACTCAGTATGCTTCCGTATATACATATATGAAATGCTTAAAAACCAATCCGATCTTCTGCTTGTGAGTTGCATTAATTGGCGTATTTCTTTAAAAATAAAAAATATTCTGGATTTTCAATAAAAGGCATGAAAATATATTTTTAATTTATTTTTCCGTAGCGACTCGACCTCTGTGATCCTTCGTGGAGGTCGGGGCGTTACACCCAGAGCGCCTTATATCAAGAAAGCTCCTACTCCTCACATAGACAAATGGGTACCAGCTGAACTGAACGAACAGTGGGAGAAACTCAAAGAATTATTCATCAAGGGATACTATGTATGGGACTTCTACCCGTCTGAGGTACCAGTTGATCAACTGTTCGAAGAATTTCTTCGTCAAAACTTTGCCCAGATCGGAGCACAAATTCTACCAATTATGGAAAGAGAGAAGATACCCATCAGAGCTCCAGCCTTCAGAAGAATCCCTCCTCCTATGACTACTCGTGGCGTGCTATGCACGAAGGAGATAGAAGATGAGATCGAGGCAGCTGCTTATCATCACAATCCTAGCACTGATCAGCCTAAGGATCTCGAGGAAATTCAGACTCGGAGGAAAAGGATTTACAAGTTTTATTGTCTGGACCCTCCTGCTGATAAGTCTGCTGACTTCAAGAGCCGAACGCAGAGATTCAGACGTCAGCCTTGATCTTCTCATCTCTTGTTTTGTAATAGAGATAGGAACCTGTAATCATCATGTCATATATATCAGTTCCTATTTCTAGCCAGACAATTACTCATTGTCTTACGGCTTTTGGTTGTGTTTTCGCTATCACAACTGATCACTGAAGTGATCTGACACACACTCATATATAACCATTCTCTGATTTTGCCCCTCTTAACTGCTGATCTCGTTGAAGTTAGCTGATTCAGTTTACTGAAGTCTATCTATGTCAGTAGTTTACTATTCTCTCTTTATATTTCATAGAAGTTTTTAGAGATTATGTTTTAGAGGTTTTGGCATCATCAATTAGGGGGAAATTGTTGGGTTATGAGTCAGTAGATGATACTCAGCATGTTATCGGGTTAAAATAATATTGGGGGAAATCATAGTAGTACTATGGAATAGAAGATCCCAAAACCCAGCTGATATCAGTATTGTAGTGTCTCGATAGGATTAGCTGATGTATAGGTTAGACTTTTTATATTTGTTTATCTTTCGTCTAAGTCCTGTACGGGGTAAATTGTTGGATTGATCTTCTGTCGAAGTTACTCTCCAGAACCCCACGTCATTAGTGTAATCACTTGTATTCTTCGATCGGTGGCCGATCTTTACCTTCGATAGAAGACGGCTCATCGGCGATAAACATCGGCGTAAGAACCCAATGCAAAGCTCAGTACCTTCGCAGTCATCAGCTGACCCACTAAAGCCATATCCTTTGTCAGCAGACTCAGACGAAGAAGACAGATACTGTCCTAAGTCTACTGTATCCGACAGAAAATGACTCAGTCATAAAAGTCATTTCGAAGTTCAGCAGAAGATCATACGAGGTTGAAGAATAGTCAACTCTGACCACTGACACATTCTCACCTACCACAAACCTCGACCAATGAGAAGCCGACAATGCTTTATCTGCTCTGACCAACTAAAGCTGCTCTCATGTACAGTGTCCAACAACTCTGCTACAACAATTCAAAAATATGGCCGTTTTCTTTGGAAGCTTGTGACACGTGGCATCGTCTTCTCCAACGGACACATGCCTGCTCACAACTATAAATAGAGAAGAAAACTGAGCTCCACGCACGGGATACACAAGGGAAAAACGCTCAAGCTCAAGAACAAACTATAGCAAACTTAAAGACCATTCCAGCGAAGAACTTGCCTTCATAGAATATTTCTAGTTCTTCTCTCTAGAGTTCTTTAGATCCCTTCTTCTCTACCTAAGCTCACTACAAAATCTATAGCTTAGAAATTTCGAAGGAGTTCACTTTCTGTGAATTGTTCTTATTGTAAGAACTCCTTGTTAGTTGGAGATTATCCGCTCCCCTTCAAACTTAGGTTTGAATTGTAAAGTCGCTAAGGACTATAACTTAGAAGGGTATGTCCAGTGCACATATTCCTTGTTGAGGCTTGCTCAGATAAATCAACAAGTTCTCCTGTTTCATCAGGACCGTGGACGTAGGATCTTGCGTATCCGAACCACGTTAAATTACTTGTGTTATTTACTGTTTTATTGCATTGCATACAACTGATTAAAAATCATATCTTTGCATAAAAAGTATTTTCAAAGCGCACCAGCCAAAAGACTTTAACTTGCGAAAACGCGTTTTCAGACTGAGACGAATCTCCGGGCCCTACACTCTTATCCGCACAACGTCTCCGACTGAGTTTCAAGTACTGACTAAAGTCAGTAGGAGAGCTCAATAGTTGGCACACTTCTGACCCGTGATCGAAGGTTACTATCTGGCACTGTTCATCAGTCGCAACCTACAGCTCAGTTGTCCTTCACGTTCTGAGAAAAGAAACTGTGATCAGGTGTATTCACCACCCCCCCCCTCTACACCTGATTATCGTCTCCGGACCAACAACTTGCAGCTTTAATAGATAACGGACAAGTGGCTGCTTGTCATTGGTCGAGGTTCAGGAAAGTGGTTGAGACAGAACAGACTTCAAGGAGATCTGAAGCTGACTTCTCTCTTCCTCGTATTGACTCTGCTGATTTGACTTTTAGAGAATCTGACAGTCAGAAGACTGTCTGGCCGTTGTTGAGTCTGATTTCTTATTCAGTAGCATGCTCCTGCTGAGTCGGCTCTACTGAAGATCGGCTACCGAATTCATGAACTACTCTGCGCCAGTTCGGTTCCACCGACTCCTTTCGCATATCTTTGCTCTCGCTGAGTCCAGTATCACTGAGTCTTCTACTTCTAGTGCTGAGGCAGGTAATCTACTAAGCACCTGAACCAGATGCAAAGTGTCTACTGAGTCTGAAACCTCAGAGACAAACAAAACAAGGTTACAACAGAATGGTTCATCAATCAAGATAGGGTTTTGGGATCTTCAAATCTTCAGTAAGTTTTCAGAGCACAGGGCTACTGAGTTAGTTCTCAACTGATAAGACTGAATCATCTCCTAATGTTTAGCGCTTTTGCCGGGGACTGAATCATCACCCAACAAAACCCTTTACAACTAAACATGCCTTATATTTATCGATTGACCCATCAGCCTTATATTTTCTTTTTAGGATCCATTTACATCCTAAGGGTTTACAACCTTCTAGCAGATCCGCTAACCCACTTATGATTTTGCATAATGGAATCAATCTCACTTTAGGTAGCTTCTTTCCAATGTGGTCCATCAGGTCTAGTAAGAGCCTCATTAACAGACATCGGTTCCTCATCTAAGAGGAACACTATATAGTCCGGACCAAAGTCCTTAGTAATTCTTATTCTCGTGCTACATCTCGGTTCTAGAGCTTCTAGGTCAGTACCAGGTCATTGTCGTGAAATGGGTTCTACCATTACAGGCTCGGAACTAGTAGCTTCATATGTAGTTTTAGATTCAACTTTATCCTTACACGGAAAAATATTCTCAAAGAAAATAGCATTCCTTGATTCAATAATTGTTCCCACATTCATATCGGGAACTTCCGACTTATGAATAATAAACTTATAGGTACTACTATTCAAAGCATATCCGATAAAGATACAATCAACGGTCTTAGGTCCAATTGTAAGTTGCGTAGATAGAGGCACTTCTACCTTAGCCAAACACCCCCAAACTTTAAGGTATTTGTAGGAAGGTTTCCTTCCTTTCCACATCTCGTAAGGAGTTATATCATTACCTTTAAGGGGAATCTTGTTCAGTAAGTAGCTAGCCGTTAAAATAGCTTCCCCCAACATGTTCTAGGGTTACCCCGAACTGATTAACAAGGTTTTCATCATCTCCTTAAGTGTTTGATTTTTCCTTTCAGCAACGCTGTTAGATTGTGGCGAATAGGGGGCGGTAGTTTGATGAATAATACCACTTGAGTTACACAACTCTTCAAATGGGGCTACATATTATCCCCCTCTATCACTTCGAACATTTTTAATCCGATAATCTAGTTGATTTTCGGCTTCCACTTTGAAGCTTTTAAAAGCTTCAATTGCCTCAACTTTACTTCTTAGAAGATAAAGACACCAATAACGTGTACAATCGTCAATGAATGAGTTGGAGAGAGAGAGAGAAAGAGAGAAGGGAGAAGGGCATGAGTTGGGAGAGAGAGAGAGAGAGAGAGAGAGAGGGGGGAGTGGCATGTTTGCACTTAAAAAAGTATGGATTCTCTACACTCCTTAAAAATTGTCTAAAAAACCAGAAAATTATTGTCGTGTAATTGCAGAAAACGTAGCAAATTATTAATATCATTTAGCAGAAAAATGAGAAAATTATTGTTGTATACCCGTGACGAGCCTTTATTTTCGCTTCAGAAAAAGGAATGGTCCTGGACAATTGATGTCCAAAAATTGGTAATACCCATGACGAACAATTATATTTCTATCACTATAAGTGCTAGGAAATGAAAAATATCACTACAATCTTTTCCATAAATTCTCTCTTCTAAAAAAATGGCCTCAAGTTCTAATTGGGATATTTCAAATATCCTCCGAGCCCAAACTTATTCCACAATTATATATTAATTGTTGTCTAGAGACGAGCCTTCAGGTGGAGGGGGAGGGTGAATACACATGAGTGCATATTTCAACTCAAATGCCAAAGTCAGTGCTACTGAACTAGTCAGTTGGCCAAGTAAGTTTTCTAGATCGTGTGGGCAGAGTATCTGTCTAATAAGTCTTATCTACTGACTTATGTCAGTGAACAGTAATTCAGTATGCAGAAGTGTAGGCCCAAAAAGATATTCGTGTCAGTTTGAAAACACGTTTTATGTTGAGTGATTTAAAGTCAGTTTTATGTAGTATGAACAGTTAATCAATGAAACAACAAATCAGCATAAGTAATTTTAAAGTGGTTCCGATATACTGGATCCTACGTCCATTGTCCTGAACAGAGCATGAGTTCTTGATTGCTTATACTGAGCAAGTCTCAGTCGATCTGTGCACTGGAAAAATGCTCTAGTTATAATCTTAGTGACTTTACAAGGTTCAAACACAAGGTTTGATATTCTCCAACTATGCAGGAGTTCTTAGAATAAGAAAAGTTCAAAAAGTTGAACTCATTCGAGGTTTTTCTAAGCTACTGATATTACAATGATTCTGCTTGGAATAGAAAATAGGAACTAATGAATTTCTAGAGTGAAGAACTAGAATGATTTCTCTGTACATGAGTTCTTCGCTTGATACGCTTTAAGTTCGCTAGAGTGTTTGTGAGTTTGAATGATTTAGTTCCCGGTGTTGTTATCTTCTCTGCATGAAGACTTCTCTATTTATAGTTTCGACTTATGAATAGATCCATTGGAGAGACCATCTCCATTTTGAATGTTACTGTAGAGATCTCCTCTTTTTCAGTCTAGGGAGCAGCTTTATGGCAGAGCAGGTAGAGTGCTAGCAGTTTTTCATTGGTCGAGGTTATGAGGTAGGTGAGGTTTATTCAAACTCCAAGAGCATGTTGAGTTGACTTCCTCTCATTTCTCGGACCTTTAACTAAATTGTCTTCTACTGACAATCTTCTGAGATGTTCAGTACGGGGACCGAATTCCTTTGCAAATTCAGTCGGTTATAACATTCCCAACTGAGTTCCTTGATGTTGTGTTCTTCCAGCTAAACGACAGATATCTAATGAACCTATCAGCTACTAAACTCTAGCTAGGCTACTGAGTTCGTAACATGCTAAACTCAACTAAGCTATTACATTATAAGGCTCATCATTCAGCTAGGGGTTTTGGGATCTTCAAATCTTATCATACTGAATCTCATTCCCAACAATTTCCCCCTATTTGATGATACCAAAACCTTTACATCCAATCAATCTATCAACACAATTTCTCCCTATATGTACAACAATTTCCCCTGGTATGAAATAAGGAACTAAGGAAGAAACACATAAATAAATAAAAATGACATGTGAGAGTGTGTCTTCTGATCACTGAGATGATCAGTAGTATTGAGAGATAAGACATAGCTAGGTGACAATGAATAGTTGTCTTTGGCCAAAAGAAATATAATTTCATAAATGATTAGAGATTACATGTACAAGAAATTCTACTCTATCACAAATAAAAACTATCAGAGCGCATGAGGATTAGCTGGACTTCTTAAATTGTTGCAATGTTGCCTTGAAGTCAGCCGACTTCTTCTCAGGAAGATCAAGACCATATGATCTGTAGACTCTGCTTCTCAGCTTCTTGATCTCTTCCTTGTCTTCAGAATCACTCATATCCAATCCCCTTCTAATAATGGAAAATCTGATCTCATCCTCTATCTCCTTAGAGCATATATTTCCTTCTAGAGTGGAGGGAGGAAGAAGAGTTCGGAATTCAGGTGCCTTGAGGGTCAGACCTGACTGTTGGAGAGCGATCAGAATTTTAGCATAAACTTCAGGTTCTTAAATCATTAAGAATTCTTTGAAGGTACCGTCTGGATCTGCTTGAGCACTTACTGTCTTCCAGATATAGTTTCTCTTGATTAAATCGACCTTGATTTGCTCCTACTTCTGATTAATCTTCCAAGGTATCCACTGTTCAATCCTTGGATAATTGATCCTTTTTATATTGTTGCCATGTTCTCTGCGTCTGAAGAATTTTGACGTTGTAGGGACGCTCTATCTTTCTCAGGGATTCTTTCTCTTTCTTCTTTCTCAGTCCTTTGCTTAAGAGCCTCAAGAACTACTAGTCTTATTCTTTTTTTGCAGCTTGAGTTTGGCGAGCCTTAGCAGTGATATCCAAGCCTCTTTCGCAGGCATCCCATAGAGCTTTCACCCCAGCTTCTTGCTCTTTAGATAATTCAGTGGTGGGAATGGTCTGCTCAGCTTCAGAGTCACTTGGTCCTGCTGACTTGGATTTAAAAGCTTCAGGCTTCTTCTCAATAGATTTTGATTTGGACGATTGAGATATAGATTGCCTAGGCACTACAGATCTTGTTTATTAGCACTAGAGTCCTGATCTATATGCCTTTCTTCTTGGCTTTCGCCTTGCCTTCTTCATGTTCTTGTAATTCTTTTTCCAGCTTTTCATCATAAGCAATTTGTTCGTCTGACGTTCGAAATTTTAGCTCTTTGGCTTTTGGAGGACTAGGGGGAGCTAATGCCTTGCGTTTAGCAACCGATCGAATAGATTCATCTTCAATGAGCTCCTCAATGTATTGAGCTACTTCGGAAACTGCTGCATCAATAGGTTCTCCTGACCCTTCCCTTTTCTCTTCTATCTTCTTGTTCTTCTCAGTCGCTTCTTCAGCTTTGATGAGGGTTGGTAGTTGTTTACTTCTACTTCCTTCCCCCATTTTGGCATCATCAATGTGAGTTGTCAAAGTTGTGACCTTTTCAGGAAGGCCGGATACTGAGAGACTGATAGTTTCAAGCTTGGCTTCGACATCCCTGACGGCATCAGTATACTTATCCCAGTGCTTATCATGCTTAGTGTGGGCGGCTTTGAGTATGTCAGATTTCGTAGCTACAATTCATTTTAGGTATGCTTCGACCATTTCAGTAGCTTCTTTCTTGATGACTTGGCCAGCGTTCTGTTGTTCCACAAGTGCTCGAGAGACACTCTCATTGGTTAGCTTTTTACGCTCTTCGATGGCCTTGAGGACTTGATCCAGTGCAGTAGCCATCTTATCAGTAAATGTATTCTCCTAAGTCTGCAGGATGTGCTGAAACTGAGAACTCAGATAAGTCCTCTGTGCATTAAGTGCTCTACGGAGGATCGCATCAGTATCAAGAGTAGTAGGTGTATTGATCCTCTATACTTTAGCTGTCAGGTCACTCAGTTTCTGGGTCTGAGCCTTGGTAGATTGGCTCCATTTTGAGTTCACGTCTCTAGCAAGGAGATGATTTTTGTGACCCTGACGCCTAAGGCATTTGTTAATAGATACTACTGATACGTCTTTGATCTCAGCAGCTCTATAGTTGGATTTTCTAGGCTTTGGCTGAGACGTAGACGGCGTTGAGAGGATGCCACCTGATGAAGGCGGTGGAGGTGGTGAGTCATCATCTTTGGGAGATTTTCCCTCAGAAGATCCTCCTGGTCTGCATCCTTGGGTGACTCATCGTGATCTAGAGTCAGGTTGAGTCTGGGGCTGAGTAGTAGTGCCCGTCAGGCTCAAGAGCATGAGCATTGAAGAGCGAAGATCGTCCATAGACTATGTCTATTGGCTTTCCGCAGCCAATCTCTTCTTTCAGCTTTTGCTCCTCCTACATCAGTATAGGGGCAGTCCTCAGGTCGATGGTCTCATCCAAGATATCTCACTCAAGTAATCTGAGACGCATCTGTATCCTAGCCCTAACTGGGATATCGACTAGATCAGAATGATCTAGTATTTCGGGTATTTGTTCCGCGATCTCTTCAGTATCTCTGAGCTGAGCTGTCGATAGTGAAGGCGGAACTGAAGTGGAGACCTCAGTCTAAGGTAATTCAATAGGTATATCCGACTGAATCTCCTCTGAGTGTATCCTCTTTACTTTATCAATCAGAGTCCGGTCACGTCCTCTTTACCGAACTCTGAGTTCTAGATGGATACATGCTCAGGAACAGGAATGGTTGGCTCAGGTTTCTTCAATAGTTTTCTCTTTTTCTGCTGAGCTGGGCGCAGGTCCTGAGCAGAAGGAACTGAGCGCTTATCATGTATTCCATGCCCAATTGACTTCTCAGTTGTTGCCGCGTTCTAGAATTTTATGTTCTTCTTATTAAAGGAGAACGGGTCAGCAAAGGCAACCCTGCCTTGGCAGAAATCCTCTATCAAAATTGATACGTTACTGTTGTACAAAAGTTTTCCCTTTGGGATTAGTTGAAGTGAGGTCTTGTCCTCATTCACCACAAATTTTTGGAACTGAGCCTTGAACTCAGTCCAGTTGACCTAGACGCCATCCATTATGGCCATCATAATCAGGATCCTGGCCCAAGATAATTGGTCGAACGATCCAACTGAGCTTGTCAGTACGTAATTGATGATGTATGACAATCCTTTGTATTAATGGAGCAGCCTATTCTTGGGAAATGCTGCTTTGAATACGATGTCCTTCTGTTCGCTGAATTGGCAGAGGTATTTGTTGATGGATGTCTCCTTGTATCCAATCGGAGAAATCCCCTCGTTGGGAAGATGGAAGCTTTGCTGAAGGCATTCAGCAATGTCAATATCGATGATCTTAGCTTCACATACATTGTTACTCGTTTCTTGCTGGTAAGAGATGCAAGAAATGTCCTGAAGATCTTCATTCTGACGAAGATTCATGAAAAACTCTGTCACCTGCCTGGGGAGGCAGAGGTGAGGAACCCTAGAAAGCAGCGTCTGAAGGCCTGATGAAAGAAGTGCGTTGAATATCGGCTCCATGCAGTCCACTTCACATGATCGAAAAGCGAGTACTGGCTCGAACCATACTCTCTTGTCGTTCATGATCTCCTCCATATGAGACGGAACAAGAACCTCATTACTCGGAGAACTCACCATTTAGATATAACTGAATCTGCAAAATAAGTGTGAGCACTTGAAAATAGAGTAAGTCAGTTACTTGCAGATAAAATTTAAGAGATGTACCGAAGAAATAGTGTTGTGAAGGTAGTAAACTTCGCATGCAATTAAGTTTTGCAAAGCATTAATATATTCGATTATGGCGGAATATGAAGTTTTAGATCATAGATACGTGCATATATATATCGTATATGAATATGAATGGTTTATTCAACATGAGGTTGAGATTAAACTGAATTTGAAAGATAGACGGCTAAGATTAAATGTTATAAGAGTTTATGAATACTTTGCCGTCTATAATTTCGACCTACGTATTTATCATCTAAAAGGTAAGGTGAGATGACATGCATTTAATGCCCCGCAGTTAGTATATGGAATGTCGTGCTTTTAATGAAAACGATTTACTTAATGACATCAAATGAAGATTAAATGGCGGGAAATAAATGCGATGAGATGTTGAATGAGATCATGCTGAACATATACTCATAACCTGTCAGCTGAACATCGTAGTCAGCTGATACCACTGTATCGATACTGAGTAATTCAACGGTACTGAGAGTAAGCACCCCCTTACTCAGTACTTCCGGGATCGGCTTACTGAAATGAGTCAGTAGGATCCAGTAGACCTAATTTATACTGAGAGTTCGTTGAATCTTGTCTTAGCTAGAGGTTTGGTCAGTATGTCGGCCCTTTGCTTATCAGTATGGATTTTCTCCATTCTGACATGATCTCGGATGAAGTGATGTCGTATGTCCACGTGCTTGCATCTTGTATGTAGAACTGGATTTTGAGTTATTGCAATAGCACTAGTACTGTCGCAATAGATCGACACTTCATCTTGATGGATATCATAATCCCGCAACTATTGTCGAAGCCATAGAATTTGGGCGCAACAGCTTCCGGCAGTCATATATCCAGCTTCAGTAGTGGACGTTACTACTGAATGTCGTTTCTTTGAAAACCATGATATGAGCTTACTGCCAAGGAACTGACATGTTCCTGAAGTCGATTTTTTGGTCGATTCAACATCCTGCATAATCAGCATCAGAATAACCGATAAGTTCAAAATTATCATCAGCAGGATACCATAACCCAACATCTGATGTTCCTTTTAAGTATCGGAGAATCTTCTTCGATGAGTCTACATGACTTCACTTGGGATTCGCCTGAAATCTCGCGCATACACCTACAGCATATGTTATATGAGGTCTGCTGGCAGTTAAGTATAATAATGAACCAATAGTAGCACGATAATCAGTTGAGTTAACAGATACTCCCTCTTTATCAAGATCAATCTTGAGATTTATGTTCATAGGTATCTTTACTGATTTGTTAGATTCTGGATTCACAGCCGAATTTCTTGATGAGATCTCTCGTATATTTCGCTTGATTTATGAATATTTCTTTCTTAGATTGCTTCACTTGAAGTCCAAGGAAATAATTCATTTCTCCCATCATCGACATCTCAAACTTATCTTTCATCATCTGTTCAAATTTCTGACACATGGTCAGATTCTTAGATCCAAAGATGATGTCGTCCACATAGATCTGCACCAGTAGAATATCATCGTCTGAAAAGGGTGCGATCTACAATTCCTTTTTGAAAACCTTTCTGAAGTAGAAAGTCTGAAAGGGTATCATACCAAGCTCTGGGTGCTTGTTTTAACCCATACAGAGCTTTCTTGAGTCTGTATACTTGATGTCCCTGCTGAAACCCGGGCGGTTGTTCTACATAGACTTCTTCCTTCAGTACGCCATTCATGAAAGTTGACTTAACATCCATCTGATAGTGAATTGTTGATGAGTTGCATATGCTAGGAATAGTCGAATGGCTTCCAATCTTGCAACTGGACCCAACGTTTCATCAAACTCTATTCCCTCAGCTTGACAATATCCTTTAGCAACTAGTCGAGCTTTATTCGTGACGATGACGTTGTTTTCATCTCGCTTGTTCTTGAAGACCCACTTGGTTCCTATCACATGTTAGTGCTTGGGTCTGTCTACAAGCTCCCAAACGTCGTTTCTGGTGAATTGGTTGAGTTTTTCTTGCATAGCAGTGATCCAGTCACCATCATTCAGTACATCCTGAATCGACTGAGGTTCTTCAGTAGACAAGAAACAGGAATATAAGGCGCTTTCTCCTTGACAGAATCTGGACCTTGTCTTGACACTCGCCGTTGGATCCCGATAATAAGATCTGAAGTATGAGCATCTAACCATGAATGATGATGTCTTGATACTTCTTCTGAAGTTGATTCTGCACAAATAGTCTGATTATGAGGAATTTGTGTAGTACTATTTTGTGATTGAAGCAGTTCAGTAACAAGATCAGGATCTACTGAGTTACCAGGTTCAGGGGCATTCAGCTCAGAAATGTTAGTAGTTCCCCCTGAGTTGTTATTCTCAGTAGAGGTCTCAGTTACCACTGGAGTTTCTTCATCAACTGAGTTACCTGGGATTGATTCTATTCAGAACAATCAATTTGTTCAGCTACATTGCTTGTTGGTTGGTTCTGAACTTCATCATCTGAATCATCATCCCAACAATGCTGAATCTTTTTTATGTTATCATTTAAGCTTAGATCTTGTAGCTTGCTGCTGACCTCTTCAGCATCTTGCTGAGAGCTTTGTTTCCTGTTCTCATAAGTAAATTCGTTAAATACAACATGAGGGCTTTCCTCCATGCAAAGTATCCAGTAGTTAAAGACCCTGAAAGCTTTGCTGACCCTGGAGTATCCTAAGAATACTCCTTGGTCTCACTTGCTATCAAAGACATTTAACTGAAATTCATTATTGTGGAAAAAGAATGAACAACCAAAGATATGGAAATGCAAAATAGAAGGCGTTCTCCCTTTCCATAATTCATATGGTGTCTTCATGTACATCTGAGTTAGTAAAGACCGATTCTGAATATAGCAGGCTGTGTTAGTAGCTTCTGGCCAAAACTTCAATGGTAGACCTGAGTCTGCGAGTAACATTCTGCTGCTTCTTTGAGTGTTCTATTCTTTCTTTTAGCAAGGTCGTTCTGCTGAGGTGTGCGTGCCGCTGAGGTTTCATGTTGAGTCCCTTCAGCTTCACAGTAGTCTTTCATCATTGAGTTTAGAAACTCTATTCCTCGATCTGAGCGTACTCTTTGAATCTTGATGTCCTTTTCGATGCTCAGTCGATTCAGTAGTTTCGGTAGTTCAATTTTGACGTCAGACTTGTTGGCGATGAAAATCACCCAAGTATATCTTGAATAGTCATCAATCACTACAAGAGCATATTTTTTGCCTCTGATCGTCACTAAAGAGACCTGCCCGAAATAAATCCATGTGGAGCTGCTGAAGGATTCCATCTATAGAAGGTGACGGAATTGGTGGATTGCTTGATCTGATTTGCTTTCCCTTCATGTATGCTTCACAAGTTTTATGTCGCTTGAAGACTTCATTGGACAATCCTCTGACTTTAGCATCTCTTGCTAGCATGTTCATTGCTTTGATGTTCAGGTGACTTAATCTTCTATGCCACAACCATGCTATTTTGTTATCTGACCTTATATGTGCTAGCAAGCAGGCTTCAGGTTCAGCGGTATTCCAATCAGCATAATAGATATTTCTTCTCCGCGAGCCTGATACTGTAGATTTATCAAGCACATCACAAAAATCTGCGCCAAAAGTCATTTTATTGGAGTTATCACATAATTGACTGACTGAAATGAGATTATGTTGAAGTCCTTCAACATATGATACTCTAGGAACTATGGCACTTCCTATCTTCAGTGTTCCGTATCCCCTTGTATATCCTTTGGAGTTGTCACCAAACTCAATTCTGGCTCCTTCTTGCTAAACATAGTTGATCAATAGATTCTTTTGATGCGTCATGTGTCCTGAGCATCTGTTGTCCGTGATCCAAGGGTCCTTTAGCACCTGCAAAATAAAAGCAAATTCAAGTACCCTTCGGGTTCAGGTTGGGTCCTTAGAGGTTAGTGGATTTTGGGACCCAAATCTGTCTGACAACCCTGGTGGTTTCAGACATCTTATTGCCCTTTTTGTCAGCTGATCTCTCTGCTGAACTGGGAGATGCTGACTTCTTTGCATTATGAGGTTCAGGTTTCTTCTTCTTCTGAACATTGGGGCTTTTCATTCTGGGCTCATAGTAGTATGATCCATACTGAGCTGGATGAGCCCACTGAGGATGACCATACTGTTCTGCCCATCTGTCCTTCTTGGTTCCCCCTGAGTTGGATCTGGGTGTTCTGGGGCTTGAACCTTGGGTCATCTTCTGATAGCTGGGCTGAAGTGCTTTTATCTTTTGTTTGTTCTTTGTCTGAGTGGTTGAGGATTCACCATATTGAGTTCCCCCTTGGATAAATCTATCAACCAGCTGATCTGAGCTTTTCTTTCCTGAAGTAGTTGCTTCATATGTATAACCAAGTCCTTCCTTTGTAGAGTATGGTCTTTGTGATCTTAGCAACTTCTCAAGCTTTTCTTTAGCTCATATGTATTGCTCAGTGATTAAGGTTCTCCAAACCTCATCGGTTTTTCTCAGAGCTTCATACTCAACTCTGGACTGTGCAAGCTTGTCTTTTAGACTGGTAATTTCAGTCAGTTTCTCAGAGTTGTTCCTTGGTCAGAACTGAGATATGTGATTCTTGTTGTTGAGACTTAGTCATCAGAGAGTTGATCTCTTCTTTCTGTCTCAAGACAAGTCCTTCAGACTCAGTAGAGTCCTAACTTCTCATTGTAAATCTCTGATTTTCAGCTCTTAGGAGTTCCAACTCCTGAAGTGTCCTCATCTGAATCTGTTCCTCCAACAGATCCTCATATACTAGAACCACATCTAGAGATTCACCTGCAATAGAGCTTGTATCGTGTGTGTGTGGTGAAGAGGGGTATATGTTAGGATTAGAATTTACCCCAGCCTCTTTCTTCTCCAGCCATAAGACACAGTTCAGTATCTTCTTTGGCTTCGATTGCCATGAACGCAACTTCATCATCAGATGATTCCATGAATAGCTCTTCATCACTCATGCAATCATATAGTTCTCCGGCTATGTAGGCTTGCCTTTTTCTGATGAACTTATCTCTTTTGGCTTGCCTTTCAGCTCTTTCAGTAGCCGTGAGCTCTAGACATTCATATTGATAGTGCCCAATCTTTTTGCAGTTATAACACGTTGAGCTTCTGCCTTGTTTCCTTGGTGTTTCGTTATGTCCAGTGGAGGTAGTCTCAGTGTTCCTGCATTCAGGTAGAGAGTTAGATTTACCTTTTGGATGACTATTTTCTCTCTTACCTTGATAGCTTTTAGAAGCTCTCTTCAATTTTCTGAGTTTGTCCTTCTCCTTTTGGTATTTAACTGCAAGGAGAGCATATTTCTTAGCTAAGTTATCAGCGGTTTGGGGTCGTCATTGAGCTTCCAGCTGATTGACTTGGGAGTAAGGGACTTGTTCCAGGTGTGCTGACTGTTGCCTTATATGCATGATCCATTGGCATTTCAGTATCAGCATTGGGGGGTATGCGGAAGATTGAACTCAAACTCCTCTGCTTACAATTCTAAAAAGGTATAACAGAGCTTAAGTCAGTTCTTCGCAAAGAAGTAGCAAAGAAATACCACTTGGGCCTAGTAACAGCCCTTAGTATTTTGGTATTGGCATCCTTGTTGAATGTTTTCCCAGCCCATTGATGATGTTGATCTGATTTGTGAATCTGATGCTGAAATCATCAGTCGACTCTCTCGGAATTATTGCAAATGCTTCGAGCTTTTGTTGCTCCAACTCAAGTTTATTTTGTTTGATCTGTGGA
This sequence comes from Lavandula angustifolia, assembly GCA_028984105.1. Classification (NCBI taxonomy): domain Eukaryota; kingdom Viridiplantae; phylum Streptophyta; class Magnoliopsida; order Lamiales; family Lamiaceae; genus Lavandula; species Lavandula angustifolia. Next base: position 21,094,206 of record CM054812.1, on the reverse strand, counting down.
GTCCCTTGACTCAGCATTGCGAGAGCATTCGAGAGCTCCTTTGCAGTTTTGCAGTCGTGTACCCTTCCGAGGTAAGAGTCACTGACGTAGTTAGTATTGCATTACGTGCGACTCGATTTAAAGAGGCTTTGTCCTTTGTACCTATTGCTGCCACAGTTGCAAGTTTAACGCTGTCGACCATCGTAACAATAGGTCCTTTCTCTAGAACGTCAGTCATGCTGTTATGCAGCGACGTTAAATGCGCATCCATCCTTACACGCCATACCGCGTAGTTTTCTACTAAAAACTTGGGTACCGTCCTTATATCTACTGACTAATGTCAGTGAACAATAATTCAGTATAAGATATGATGTGCGGAAGTGTAGGCCCAAAAAGATATTCGTCTCAGTTTAAAAACACGTTTTATGCTGAGTGATTTAAAGTAAGTTTTATGCAATATGAACAGTTAATCAATGAAACAGTAAATCAACACAAGCAATTTTAAAGTGGTTCGGATACACTGGATCCTATGTCCAATGTCCTGAACAGAGCAGGAGTTCTTGATTGCTTATACCGAGCAAGTCTCAATCGATCTGTGCACTGGACAGATGCTAGTGCCTTTACAAGGTTTGAACACATAGTTTGATATTCTCCAACTATGTAGGAGTTCTTACAATAAGAACAGTTCAGAAATTTGAACTCATTCGAGGTTTTTCTAAGCTACTGATATTATAATGATTCTACTTAGAATAGAGAATGGGAACTATTGAATTTCTAGAGTGAAGAACTAGAATGATATATCTGTAAACGAGTTCTTCGCTTGATACGCTTTAAGTTCGCTAGAATGTTTGTGAGTTTGAATGCTTTGGTTCTCGGTGTCGTTATCTTCTCTGCATGAAGACTTCTCTATCTATATTTTCGACTTATGAATAGATCCATTGGAGGTAGTCTAGACACGTGTCAAATACGACAAGAAAAACGGTCATCTCCATTTTGAATGTTACTGTAGAGATTTCCTCTTTTTCAGTTTAGGGAACAGCTTTATGACAAAGCAGATAGAGTACTGGCAACTCCTCATTGGCCGAGGTTATGAGAGTATGTGAGATTTGTTCAAACTCCAAGAGCATGCTGATTTGACTTCCTCTAATTTCTCGGACCTTTAACTGAATTGTCTTCTACTGACAATTTTCTGAGATATTCAGTACGGGGCTCAAATTCTTTTGCAAATTCAGTAGGTTATCACATTCCAAACAGAGTTCCTTTGCTGAGTTCTTTCAGCTGAACAACAGATATTCTACTGAACCTATCAGCTAATGAACTCTAGCTAGCCTACTGAGTTCCTAACATGCTGAACTCAACTAAGCTATTACATTATAAGGCTTATCATTCAGCTAGGGGTTTTGGGATCTTCAAATCTTATCATATTGAATCTCATTCCCAACATTAATGTAGAGTTAGAAGACTCTACCGAGGTTACTGGGTAAAAATCATCTACTAAACGCAAGCTACTTGTTATATTTCTTATGTAATTAACTTTAGGCGAAAAAAAAAGAAGTTTGAGCCACACTTGAATACAACATCTTGCCAACTTGCTCATTGTACATGACAACATACAACAGGAGATGTTTAGATCAGTCGTAGTTATTGCAGGATACGAAATACATCTATGTGATACTGGGGCTCCACCAGTTTCTGTCAATTACTAATTCACCACATGTGCCTTTCTTCCATCTTCTTTGCAGTTTCAGGATCATAGCTAGAAGAAAAACCTTTTATGATTATTAAGCCTCATCCCAGTCATCGTACGATGTACACAGATTGGAGATTGCGGTCATAATAAAAACTTGTCATGTGGTAAGAATTATTCCATTGCAAGCTTTAGGTTGGACTTGCAGATCCTCCTTCCTTTATGCTCTAAACACCTCTTATTTCCTCGAATGGGGCTGCTTTTACAAGGAGAACCATCATCCAAGATAAATCCACAACTGAGACTAAACTTTTTGTCAGAAAAATGTTGAATTTGATCAGATTCTATATTCAGCTTTGTGGTATAGCCATTGACTCTCAGTCCTTTGTGAATCACACATCGCTTTCTTCCTGCAACAGGTGGTGTAGTGCAAACAGATCCACGGCCTATGGCAACTCCACAAATATTATTACCACAATCACCGGAATTATACTGAAATGGTCTTGCTTGCAACCTCCTAGTTCCATGTATTCTTGAAAATATTGAGTTGTTACCCGTTCCACTTGAGTTAGAGCCAGTTCTGATTGTAATGCCCACTTCCTTCTGCTTTGTAAAAAGAAAGTTTTTTATAAGAAGGGAGAACTTGGATGCTTTTTCAAGACGTTCAAGTTTTTTGAAGATATCATCTTGGCGGCGTGAACCATTGCTTCCTTTGTTCCATGCATAATCAAATCTGTCAAGCAGCTCTTTCTCAGTTATCTCTGCATCCTTTTTGCTGTTCATCTGTGAAAAAAATGCAATAAATAAGAATAATATGCAGGGAAAAATAAAATCCTTGATCATGAGGTATGATATCTTTAATGGACCAAGACCAATATGACAAATTAGCTTCCCCACAAGTAGTTTTAACCGAGGGTTGTATTTGAATTGATCTTTTCTGAATCACACACAATAGACTTGAGAAACCGCAAGTCTCAGCACAAAATCCTGACATTCTGTAATATCCCAAATTTTCCTATTTAGTTGAATTATTTAAAATAGTTGAACTATTTATGTATATACATGAGATTGGTATACATAAAATGGGAGTTAAAGAAATACTAACTTTAACTATACATATATATACGTGTTCTTACCAAGACGAGTTGTGATTGCATAGCTTCATTCATAATTTTCTTTCTCTAGAATGAGGTGTTCGAATGTTGAGGCTAAGCTACCCTTTTTGTTAAATACATAAAGAGTAAGACAACATATTTACTATAAATAGCAAATTAACAAATGTTGCATGGGATGGTATGAGCATATAATATCTTCATCTCTTCCTTGCAGCTAGCCTATGTCCACGTATATGTATATATAAATTGCCATGAAAATCATTTAGAAAGCAAAGAAAAAGAAACTTACGTAGAACATACAAATAAGAAATATATATATACTTAGAAGGAGAGAAGAAATGAGATACGACACTTTCATCTACAAAATTTCCACCGCCTAACCTTTTCCTTCATGAACTCTCTCTATAAACTTTCTCTCTCTCCGTAGCCTTAATCAATTCAAGAAGAAGTGCCGGTAATCAAATGTTTTCTCTCTTTTCTTTGTTTCCCTTCCTTGTAGTTCAGTTTCTAAGTTGTAGAGACAAACTGTGGTGATTCTCTTAATATTTTTTCGAACGTTGGTTATAGTTTTGTGTTGGCTGGTAGTTGAGTTGCTTCATGGTTGTATAATATGGAGAAAATAACCTCTGGAGATACAGAGGCAGAGGCTGCAACAGCTCGTTGCTTGCCGCCACGTTCGAGTTGTGGTTTTCGTTTGTTACCCTGTTTGTAGTTTGTAAGGATCAGTAGTTTTGAGTTCATTTAATGAACGAATTGATTATTCAAAATCCATCATGTTAGATACTGTTGGAAAGATCTCGTTTCTGGCTTTCCAACACCATCTTCTATTCGTAATTCTGAGTTCGGACTTGGAAGTTATGGCTCCCAAAAGTCGAGGTGATAGTAGACTACGGTTACGGGTTTGTTTTCCCGTGAGCAGAGCAGCAACTTTGAAACCCAATTCTGCTCATTTTCTTTATCCAAAATCTGACATATTATATATCATCGGAAGCTCTTTTCCTTGTCTTTCCAACTCCACTTTCGGTGTGTAAATCAGAAATCGTACCCGAAAGTTATGGGTCCTAAAAGCTGGGGTGGCGGGTTGTGTTTTCTGTTTTCGCTGAAACAGGTCAGCGGTTCTCAGCCCTATTTCTACTCGTTTCTGTTAATCAAATACCGCTATGTGATATATCGTTGGAAACCTTTCACTATTAGCTTTCTAGAAACACCTTCGGTTTGTAAAACTGAGTTCGGAGGTGAAAGATATAAGTCCTACAAGTTGTGGGCTTGACGATGAGACACAATTTTTCTTTTAAACAGACTCTAATGTTTCAGCTCGATTTCTGATCTATTCTTTTGTCCAAACCCTATCATGTTATATACCGTTGGAAAGTTCTGGTTGTTGACTTTACAACTCTATCCTCGAATTTCAAATTGGACTTCAAACCCGAAAGTTATAAGCCTTTGAAATGCATGTGACGAAACTGCGCACAAGGTGTTTGGCGCAGGTTCGGGTCGAGATTCGAACATCAAATTGATGTCGGATCGGCAAGTTAATTTATGGATTGTATAGCCTAAATAGCGTATATTCCAACCATAATCTTGTTTCCATAAACCGATGGTCAGATGGGCTAGAACTAAAGTGGGAAGTAGCGGTGTTGGTTTTTAAATTCAAATTAAATCTTATCTTATATTAGCTTAAGTTTTGGGATTACAATTAAGCATAAGGTTTTCTTGTAGGCTCTATTGAAGAAGAGAAGTAGCATCCGGTTTTACAATAAATTAATATTGTTGCAGCTTCAAGGTGAGTTTTACTTTCCAAAACTATTTTGAGTTAATAAGCTCTATGAAATGTTATGTTTATCCATGAAAATGTTTTTGTGCGTTCTACTTGTTTAATGCTCTGAATTAATCGATCGAGATTCTCGACTGGCCTAACACGCTAGTGAGAATTATGTACACCATTGTTAGTAGTGCAATGGGTTAATCGCCATTGTGTGTTAACCAGTTGGAGAGGACCTATGGGCTTCGGCTTTAAGTCTAACGGTTGGGATCTCTAGGTCAAGACCCAAGATCCGATTTTTATGGGACTCACTGGGTTGTAGCCCAAAGTCCGAGAGTAAGGAAGTATAGAGTAAGAGTAACAGTAGAACGTGACAGTGCGCACACAAGGAGATAAATGTTGGTATGATTGGGAGTGACTTTTGTTTCAAAACCTTCCAAGTCATACGATTTATGCATGAATAAACTATTTATAAAAAATGTTTATGAACTGCCTCACCCACTGAGTACACTAGTGCTCTGCCCAAATTATTTTCAAAATATTTTCAGGTTGGCGAGATGGTGGTGACGAGCAAAGCTGAGGCGAGGGTTTCTATTGTATATCTATATTATATATTGCTTGCGCTTAAGTTCAAATACTTTTATTAAGAACTTTGATGGGCTTATCTTGTATATTGTTTTTGGTCCCTGTGATACTTGATTTGATGCTTAATTGCTTAAAGACTCAATTTGAGTCAAGTCTTTGAATATAAAATTCTTGAGTACTCTTATCATCTTTGTTTTCGCATGATTCATTATTGAAAGATTTGTTACACAATTTATTGGGCTTTCCGTTTGATTTATTCCAGATAATACAAATACTTTTTCTTTCTCCGCTTTTTTTCTCCAACCCCCAGTCTCACCCTGATGGTGTCCTTCTCCGAAAATCAGGGTGTGATACATCCTCAGTTCATCTCTACCATTAAATTTGGCTATAGCTTCAGCTAATTTAGTTAATCTATATATTTATTCTTTTCTTTACTCTACAGAGATATATAAAGGGGTACAAAATTTAATGCAGCCGAACACTTCTGCAGATTTTAGTAAGCAATCACAATTATCTTTTAACTGTGTCCCAAATAAGGAAGCTTATGAAGTATTTAAATGAAAAGTTTAATCATTAAAGTCAGTCCAACTTTTTAAGTATCTATTAAGGGAAGAAAAAGTGGTGTTGTGTAGTATGGAACTGAGAGAGGTTCAAGAGATATCAAGGAACTAATAACAAAATAGTCCATAAAATCTTATTTAATCCTAGTATAGATTTATTATTCAATCATGTTAAAGTGGTTGTGCATAATACAATTGAACAATTGCACTCAATAAATTAAAAGGCGAAAGATATAGTACTTACAGGAGCACATCTATAAACAATAGGCAGCCCTCTTGAGAAGATATCTGTAAATAATCCGGGGTCCTTTCCATAAGAAGCACTTTGGAGATTAAAACTCTTGCTACTTGTACATCCATTCTCCAAATGATCACCATCACGACCATACTGCTGCATTCTGTTCCTAAGATTATCAGATTGTCCAAGATAAACAGGAATGACAGAATTTGAGTCCAGTTTTTTGGCTTTTCTCTCGGATCGTGAGCGTGATGCAGCAATGCCAAGCTCATAAACTCCCGGACATGAAGTCCCATTTGGGAGGTTTTGTGTCCTGTACCTTTCTGATCCTTCTTTCCCCCTTGAATGATCTTCCCAATCTAAGGCTCCTATTAGAATCTGTCCATAACAAGAGCTACATCAGCATTAAACTAATGCAAATTGTTGATCCTAAACTCACTCAACTATCACTTTGAAATTTAGAAACTTTTTGTCTATCATATTTGAAGCATCCTTTCATTTTACCATTTGCATCTTGGTGATGCTGATACATGTGATGTGATTACAGCCCTCAATGGAACCCAACAGAACAAACACAATAAACGGTTATCTACTTTGGACACACTTTCAGTAGAAACTCAATTTAATTACTTCCTCAACATCATCATTCCTTCAACAAAAAAGCAAGATAGATCGAGAAAACTTCTCAAATCGATTTTTCAATCTCTAACTCTTTAATATTTTGAGCTTTACATAACTAATTATAAGCCATCAACTTCTAGCAAGAGCTAACTCAGACTCCTCGAGGAGTTTCCCCTTTCTGGGGTAAACTACCAGAGGGCCTATACTATGTCGATGGCTTCTGAAAAAGAACACATCGCAACTAAATCAGAAACTAGTAATGTTAATTCTTTTACTCAATTTCAAAGATAATTAAGAATTTTGCACAATTCGCATTTACTGCAGCAGAAATGTAGAAATTGAAAGACATGAACAATGTTGTTAAAAGCGATTACTGTTTAAGAAAGAGGACCTTCCATTGCGAGAAAGCAGAGTCGTGTTTAGTGCGCCGGAAATCTTCTCTATTCAGCCGTTTGGCGGTGGCGGAAGTGGAATCGGAGGCGGAGGAGCGCACTCCCATTGGGCGCTCTCTTTGTCTCTATCCAGTATCCACCGTATCACCTGAGTCGACCGTTACTTTCGACCCTCTTTGTGTTTGGGGATTTTTCCTCTTTTTTCTTAGGACGAAAACGCGTAAATTGCGGAATTTGTCTAAAATTTAAATATTAAAAAAAGAAATATTTCTTCAATAAATTATTTTCACCATTTTTTTTCTTTTATGCTGGTGAGTTTGGAAACAGTAAATATTAAAGTACAAATATTATTACATAAATGCCTATAATACAACTTGAGGGGCTATACTATATTATATATGTACTTATTATTAATATTAATATCTAAAGAATGATGAAATGCATTCGTCTATCTTTGAGTTTGGGATAATGTTGGTGATGACGACGATGGCTGATGACTACTTCTCTCATCTCTCGACGGAACTTGCAGATATGCCTTCATCACATCATAAACAGTAAATCCAATGGCTACTGAAGGCACCACCTGAAAATTATATATTCCTTTTAGTTTTTTTTTTATACTCCCTCCGTCCCATCTTTCTTGTTCCATAACTTTTCGGCGCGGTATTTTAGGAGAGTTATTGGTTGTGAGTAGGGATGTGGGGCCCTCAAATAAAGTGTGTGTAATAATTTTCTATTTTAGGCAATGGAACAAGAATTGTGGGACGGCCCAAAAAGGAAAGTGGAACAAGAATTGTGGGACGGAGGGAGTATATAATAAAATACAAGAAAAAGTACGTACCTTGAGGTAGTTGATACTAAGGCCAGAAAACAATTGCTTCCATCCTTGCGTCCGGACAATCGCGACCAGAGTTTCTGCAGTCCCTTGCATATGACTGCTGTCCGATATCATCAATCGTTGCACCTGCCATCCGTATAGATTTTAACCCCTCAAACTCACACAGAAGATTGTCCGAGTTAGGAGAACTCGTGTAGTTTACCTGCATTTGCCTCCGGACAACATCAAGAGGGTACGTGAAAGTTTGTCCCAGTAGGCCTGCAACGGAGCCACACACGAGCTTCACTGCAATGTCCTTCTTGTGGTCTTCGTCCACATGCCTTTTCATTTCCTCATAGAAGTAGAATTTCAATCCGGCGTAGGGGAATATTCCGTAGAGAGATGGAGCTGCAAAGGGGAGAACAGTATAAGAAATGGATAGAAAATGAGACTATGAATTTGAAATACATAGAAAACATACCAACCCCTCTGTAGAGGCCTCTTAGGCTAGACTCTTTGTATATCTTTGAGAAGCAATCCCGAATTCCTTTGTATACGACGTCTCTCTGAGCATGCCTGGTCATATTTGAGGATTCAACAACCTGCACAGTTCCACAGGCACACTTATTATATGCATTAGGTAGTCTTAAGATGCAAGTTTCTTGATACTTGCCTGATAAGCCAGTTTTGTCCGAACCAAATCAAGAGGGTAAGTAAAAAGCACAGCTGTTCCTCCAGCAAAGGATCCGGCTATAAGATCAAGGACGGGGCCTCTCCCAGCATCGGGGAAACCCAAGATGATCCATCTCCGATATTCTTCATAGGCCATATAATGCAGCGCTGCATAAGGCACGATTCGAGCCACGCTAGCCCCGTTCCCTCTAAAACAAAATATGATCAGAATGTTTGGAGAAAACGAAGAGGGAACAGAGGGAGAGAAAATCGTGTTAAATAAGGTATTGGTGAAGCAACTAAGATAAAGTTCTACCTATAGAAACCAAGCACCCCTTCTGTTTTTGCAATTTTTGAGAAGGTTCCCAACAGGCCAAGACTATGGAACTCAGATCTTCTGGTCTGGGTAAAATATCAATAATACAAATATTATGTTCTTTCCCCCATCACGTATATCCATGCTAGTTTAAAACTAGTTGAATAAGCTTGAAATCAATAGTTACACCACCCCACAAGAAGCAATCAGGCTTCATGTCAGTAATATGCAAGCAATTAGAAACTCCATTAAATATACAACATCCTCATAAATTGTTATGTTACAAGTGTTACCATCAACAAATACATAACATAAGAACGAAAATCTTATCAGAAGTTGGGCATGAGTGAAGCAAGACTCACTAGGGGGGAGGGGGCAATAATCAATACTGCTTATCTGCAGAACACATCATAAATGACATGTGTTTGTGATGCTTACATGCAGAACCTATTAGCTAGTGGACAAATGTAATGCTTACATGCCGAACATATTAGGTTTTATACAGTTCAAGGTACAAATATAATCATCCTTTGCAACTTTTGCTCCATTTCAATTTCCTTTCTCAGGAAGATAATAGGCTTAACACGGCGTTAGGATTATGAATTCTTACTAAGTACAATGTCTTAAATGGTCAAGGGCAAAGAAGATGTCTTTTGGGATCTGAGAACTGAGAGTAGGAATTGATATCAAACCGCCATTTGCTTTTCATTTCAATTTGGGACCTTCAGCCAAGTTTAAATCTCAGCAACTTCGACATAGATTAGAGATAAAAAAGCTTAGAAAGCACACACTGCTAAAATGCATTTTTGGGGGGGGTAAAAGCTGAGATCATAATAAATAGACTCTCAAACCACATGCTTAATCCACAATATCAATGAAGCAACCCTTCAATGAATAATATTGTTGAGGTGAGTTATGCAAAGAATGACTTGGTAGCAAGCTGATTCACACTACTATGGATTCTGCAAATTTCCCAGCAGGAATCCGTTTCAAATGGGTGGTGGGACATAGAGTGGGATAGAAGATATCCAGCAGTTTCAAACTCTCTCTCCCCCCCCACACACACACACACGAACTAACATACTAAAACTGAAAACAATCCCAATTTCCACATCAAAGCAAGAAAACAAATGACCAAGTTAGCGAATTACCTGAAACAAGATCTTGACACGTTCAAGAGGTGCAACAACAGTCTTTGCGAATCCACCAGCCACCCCACCAGCAATCAGCTCCTTCACCATAACTGGTATCCCCTCTATCACCCAATCCGCCTTTTTGTTTCTGCCATCTCTCTCTTCTCCCATTCCCACCCACCCCCTTTTACTTCCTTCCAAGAGAGAGAGAGGGGCAGCAAGAATTTCCCTCTCTTTAGATTTAATAAGGAACCCAAAATGTATTTATATGTTTTGGGTAAAGTTTGAAGCTAACTTTCTTCGATTCCCCTTCCCAAATCATTCAAGTATATTTATTAATAATATACTAATAAAAAGGAATTTTTGATAGTGAAGCAATTTAGTCCAATTGGGTGTTCTGCAATAACAGATGCGGATTCGGTGGTTGGTTCGTTGCGCAGCGATGCGTTCCACTGTTTTTTTTTTTTTTTAATTGCTTGCAATCTTGCTCTAAAAATGTGTGCTGCTCGACAACTTTTTACATGTTGGGACTCGAGCCCAGAACAACAGTTTTTACCTAATTTTCTCAAAAGCCAATTTGACACGTTTAGTTTAGTTATAAAAGCACGAGTCCAGACTCAAAAATCGAAAACGAATTGAAATCATACTCGGTTGAATTTGATACTGAGTCCAACTCGAAAATGATCTATTTTTAAGGGTGGAATTAAGAATAACCACTTGGGATAAATAAAAAAAAATAGTGACTTTTATAATACTATTTACATATTACGTGTACATTTAGTTTTTGTTCATGCAAAAATCTTTATTAAAAGCATGTATTTATCACTTATTCAATCATTGTTACACAATATAGCAAAAACCCCATACATAAAGATAAGATGATTATAAGTAAACTTAAACCTTTTGGGAAAGTTTGAAAAATAATTATGTTGTGAATGTTATTGTGAAAGTAGTTATTTTTGTTCTTTACTAATCCAAAGTGGTTAAGTGTATTTTCGTATCAAGAAAAAATACACGGTTTCTCAAGATGAACGAAGCAGCAAGAAGAAATATGTAGAACTAAGAGGAATACTAAGGCAAGAATTTGAGTGCATAGTATATAGCTAAAATAGACAGTATCAGGCATCACATTGTGTGCTTATTCAGCTAAAACAAACTTTGATATACAGGGTGTAGGAAATTAATCATACAACTATAAGACTCTGATTCAACTTCACAAGAAACAATATGGTTAGTCACTATTTCTTGATCATAGATGGCTCACAGTTATAGAGATGAGTAGAGTTAAGTGGTCGAGGAACTTTTCTTGTCTTCGTCGGAAAGGCATTGGATAAGTTTGCCTAGGATCCTTGCCAGATCTTCACTGTTGTTCCATTCGCAGACTTCTGCTTTGACAAGTTGAGTATTTTTCAAAATGCGTCCTAATAAAGGGAAGTCTTTCCTTGGCATAACATAGTCTCCGGCAGCAAGTTTGAGAGTTGGACAGAAGTCATTCATCCCATCTCCAAGGTATATTAATCTTTTGCTTTCACTTTCAGATAAAGAGACCTGGATTTGCTCAATTATGCGACCCTACAGTAGAGAAGAAGTGACGAATGTTATGTGTTGTGGTTGATCAACAAAATGCTAGCAGACCAACGGGCTGTTTATCTTGCTCTTGATAACTGATAAGATCAACTGTAACATAGCATTCAACAAGCTCCAAGAGTTATATTTGAAAGGCCACTTTGACAAATGACAATTACTGAGTGAGGGCGGAACTCAACAAATTAGGCTCAACCTTTCAACGTAATGAAAGCTTATAAGATGCCTAGGTGCAACATTATGCAGCCAAAATAGAAAGCATGTACATTCTTAATCCACACAATGATTTGAACCCAACTCAAAAAAAATTCTTGAAATCTCCATAGATTTTGCATCAATATTCAAGTAATTAAAAGGGCCGTTAAACGAGTAAATGTTAGCAACTAACATCACATTACAGATTGCAGTACTCGGGGCTTGCTGCATCTGGATTAAGAAGCCAACAAAATAAACAATTTTGCTTAAGTCCTGGTTAACCTTTTTGTCAGTATGTTATTAATACCCTCTGTTTGAATGGTGAAAGGTTTGTCAAAGGATAACAAGATTTTAATCTTTGGTCAAGCTGAAGCTAGAAGTTATAGCATTAAGGTTGAATTTGAAAGTAATGTGTAGTAAGTATAAAGATGAAATACACAACCTATTTAACCTTTTCTTTGGATTCAATTAATACCCTTTGCAGGGATGAGGTGGATCGTATATGTGCTGAAGGGGTTGCAGAATTTTAATCTTTGGTCAAGGTAACGCTATAGCTAATGTGCAATTATGCACCTATTATGTTTAGTTTGAAAAAAGAAATGGGTACAAGATCATTTTCAACCACCGCTTTTAAGCAAATTTGTGAATTTAACAGAACATATGAAACCTTCACAATATCCAGATCACCAGCTACTAAATTCCCCAAACACAATGTCATTTAACACTTTATAAGTCAGCATTAAGTCACTGGAAATATGTTGCTTACGGGAATGGAAAAATTGGAATTATCAACATTGCATTTTAGACATATATTAAATTGGTATAGGCTATGACTTAAGAAGCAATGAACCCCAAAAAATGGAATTAAAGACACAACTCGACATTTTCAACATACTCATCATGATCATAACACATAGATGGGATGAGATAAGGTTTGATTATAAGTAGAAGGCATTTCTATCATCCGAGATGATTGCATTATTTCCTTTAGTATGTGGCACAAGAAATATGAACCAGAATATCTTTGTAGCACAAAGAATCTAAGTTGTGTGGGTTCATCAATAGAAGCAACATCAACAGATGAGAAAAAACAAGTCAAGGCACCAAAGACGTATGCAGACATTAAAAGGTGTAGCTAATGTTACCTTGCATAAGTTGGAGGGGCAGAGATTGCAACCATGAGGTGCAGTTGCACCATGGTAAGGAAAGATCCTCAGCCTTCCTTTGTCTACAACAGCAGGGTTTGTGATTATCTCAGAGAAACAGCTGTTTATTTCATGATGTTCCAAAATAGTTCTGATGTAAAACTGATTCGAGTCGCTGGCTACCTTCAAGTCACATCTGAAACCACCACAAACGCGTATTTCTCATCTTTATACAAACTATTAATGAAACAAATAATTGAACAACAACATTAAGAAAATGGCAAGGCGGTACCCAATAGCATGAGCAAGTTTAATAACTGAAACGACATTAGGATGCAAAGGCATCCCTTTCAAACACTCAGCAATATCATCCACTGATTTTCCTCGATTGTGCAGCTCCTCCAATAGCCTATCCTATAAAAGCAGATGATTAATTAAAAAACAGTGCGAAAAACATCGCCGGGGTTACAAAATCGTCCGAATCAACTTCTAGCAACAATCTGAAATTGATAGCATATAGTGAAATTGAAGTTTGCATTTCCCCCCTTGGCCCCTTTACACTGGCATTGAAGTAATTTCTGATATAATCGTCCATTTATAAAATGAAAGCATACTGTACTGTACTAAAAGCTACTGATCAGAGAATACTCAATCAAAATCAAATTCCAGTTTTCAGCTATGAATAAACAAGGTGGAAAGCTAAAAGATAGGGTATATAGACACAAATTATGTAGAAATATATGTACACACAGACCATGAGAGAGTTCCAAGGTAATGTGGGGCGGAGATCGTGGAACAATTCGGCGAGACCCATCTTTGTCAAGACCCATCTGTCGCTGTCGTCTTCGATCAGAGTTCTGTCGAAATCAAATACTATCACGATTTTCCCGGCCATTTCAGCCGGCTCTGTATCTCCCTATCTCTGAGCGCCGCTTGTTTGTTATTTGATCGTCGCGTCGTTTTTCTCTCATAGTAGGAGAGCCACAAGCATCTGATATTTCATGTTAGGCCCTTTCCCTTTTTTTTTTTTTTTTTTTTTTTTTTTTTTTATACGTGAACCCGTGCACCGCTACCTTCGGTCATGGTAAACCCCGCTCTCGCGTAGCAGCCTGCAAACCACACAGAGAGTTCAACCACCCTAGGCTAACCATAGGTGACGAGCTCCACAAAGTGCTTCAGGTGGGATTGAACCTGGGACCTATCTGGTCCCGCCAACCACCTTCACCAACTTTGCCATCCCAAGGGGACCCCTTTCCCTTTTTCTTTTTGCGGCAGAGGGTCGCTACACGAATATGTAGGTCCATTTTTAAACCTAGACAGGCTCAAACTAAATTTTAAATCGAAATCGAAATTAAAATAAACAGAAATCGATGCAAATCGGAATTATCATGAATCTAAATCATTGGTTTGTGGTTCGGTTTCGGTGTGAAACCGTCGATTCCAAACTGAGTGAAACCGACGATTTCACCTATTAAAATTATCAAAGATCAGATATCTAATGAAATAAATAAATGAGTTTTAAATTAAAAATATTATTGAAGATCTAAATCTTCTAAGTTTTACTTATATTTAAAACAAACTATTCATTTAAAATACAAAAATCCTACCAATTTTAATATTTTAAAGTAGTATACAAAATGATAAAATATTATTATGTATTTAGTATAATTGCAAATGGATATTAACGTTCCCAAAAAATATATATATGGGATAAAAGTTGTTCAAATTTTATCACTGATAAACATATAATATCAAATATTATTTTATAATTACTACAAGACGAAGAATCGAAAATAATGATATAAAATTTATTTCTAAAACGATGATGATAATGAAGAAAATGAGATTGTATTAATATATTTAATTGTTCAATTCTTTCATGAGATTGTACAATTTTATTTATAATTTATTACTGACTTGATTCGAAACTGAAAAAAGTATTCTTTTTTAAAAAAAGCTAATAAAAAATTAATAATTAAAAAAATAAAATTTATGAAAACTGTGAAACCGGTAAATTGGAATAAAAACCGGCATTTTCAAACCAGAACCATCAACCATCTACATACGGTTCGGTTTCGGTTTCAGTTTTTGGCAAACCTAACCGACAATTTGAAACTATAACCGGAACCGAAAATGGGCTCTAATGTAGGTACCCGGTCATCTCGTCATCCCGCTCACCTATAATTAACCTTCTCATTCATAAAGTCTAGGGGTGTGCGCAGGCGGGTTCGAGCGGATTTAGACGTAAAAAATGATCCACCTATATATAAGCGGGTTAGGAGAATTACAAACCGTGGCGCCGAAACCGTAGTTGATCGGGTAAGCGGGTAGGCGGGCAGTTGCGAGCGGTTTGGCGGATTGTTACTTCTCTAAATCATGTCAATAAAATTAATCATTCGATATCAATAAGAGGTGTCCAATGCGGAAAATAAAATAATAATAATAATAATAAAGAATAAATATGGTATTACTTTAGCAAATTTTGATGAACATAATTAAAATCATACAACTTGAAAATTAAAGTACTTCAAGTAATCTGAAAATTGTATTCTGCAACCTATCGAACATAGAAAGAAAAAAAACTTCGAAAAAGAATAAGAAATGACTTGAATTGAATTGAAGGCGATGAATGAATTTTGAAAAGTTAGAACTTAGAATGGAAGAGGAAGAAGGACAACAAAAATGAACAAATTTCTTTCAATTCTAAAAGATACATACACTAGCCTATATTTTATTATTTATGTATTTAAATATTATGTTTTAACATAAAAATTTAAGATAAATAGGAGGCGGGCGGGTCGGGTGCCCTCAACTCGTAACCGCCACCCACCCGCCAAGTGGCGGTTAGTTTAAATTTCAAACCGCGGTTCATTTTAAAAAATCTCAACCGGCGGGTACGGGTTGGAACGGGCAGTTTAAACGGACGGGTGGCGGTTTGCGATTTTTTTGCACACCCCTAATAGTCGCCCTTAAAATAATGAGGTGTCTTATGTGAGGCTGTCCCAGTTCGCCAGGATCTTCTGGTCCAACTTTGCAAAACCACTCAGTGGCCCGCCAATCACGCGGTGCCACGTGTGTATTGGTGGGCCATGTAGTTAATATTATAGTGTTTGTTTAACTTTAAAAACACACGTGGCACCACCTGATTGGTGGGCCATATAGCGTTCCTCACAAATTAGGCCAGAAGATCCGGATTGATCCCAGTTTGGGCTTGTTGAATTTGATTGGATGTTTGATTGAAATGACTCAATAATTAATGAATAATTGATTATTTATTGATACTCTTATTAAAAGCAAACGAACAAGTGATTCTTTTATGCACAATAAGTGATGCATTCAGAATAATTGATACTTTTATTAAGAGCAAATGATACAATTACTTAGAAAAAGTGATACTTTCATTCACAACAAATGATGCATTCAGAATTAATTGATATTTTTTCATGTCAAGTGATATTTTTATTCATAGCAAATGATACTTCCCCCATCCCATTAGTAGTGTCTCGTTTCTTTTAACCACAAAAATTAAGAAAATGATATTGTGTGGTATATGTTGTTTGACTTTTGGGTAATTTATTTTGTGGCCACAAATTCTTTACTATACACTACTAATAGGACACTCATTTCAGAAATATAAGACACTACTAATGAAACAGAGGGAGTACTTTTATTCACAACAAGTGATACTTTTAATCAAGTAAGAAAACTAAGAATTAACCGAACTTTCAATCATCACTGAAATATTACAATGCTATTTTAAATGGTTTAGAAATGTTCAAGCTCGGTGATGATGTCACAGCCTGATTCCCGAAGGAGGGGCATCGACCAGTGGGGATCTTTTGCCCCACTTGGTGACTCACTACATGTCCCACCAACAAGGTGAGGACATGTGTCGTGTGGTGATAAAAAGATGGCCCATCAATGCACGCGTGGCGGCGCGTGATTGGTGGGCCACCTAGTGGTCCACCAAATTATGGGGCAAAGGATCCTTAGCAGGCATCGACGAGGTAGGAAAAGAAGCAGGTAAGTGTTATAATTGTGACGTAATAAAAATGAGTTTACTTCAAAGTTCCTAACAAAACGTGTTCCAATTAACTAATTCAACAATTTGATTTTTTCGAATATCCAAGATACCAGTAGTAAGGCGGAAGCAATTTGAAATAATAATAATAATAATCTTAAGGTCGACGATTATCAAAAGACGTAATCCTCCAAGATGACAAAAGAGCACATGAGCACGACAGATTATGGAATCATAGGAAAATAACCCTCGTCTCGATTCCGCCCGTCTACATTAAACGCTCAACTTGAAAATATTTTTGAAAGTATTTAGACTAAGAACTAGTGTACTCAGTGGGCTAGCATCTAATAAGAAGTATTTCATAAAATCCGCAATTATTCAAAGCATAACTTATAACTTAGGAAGTTTTAGAACGAAAAGAACTGCTAAGTATACAAAACATAATTCATTTTCATTTATCTGTACGCACTTGCAGCGTTATATAATTACTCTTGTGATTCCAGATCGAATCACGTCAGAGCATTTTTATTTAAGTCTCGAGCTCAGAGTACTCTTTCAATATAGGATATTGGAACTTTTCCTCAATAATCTTTTCAACCGACCATACAAGATCATTAAACTTAATCGAACGCTTATTTTAAAATTCAACGCATAAAAACATTTTCATGTATAGTAGAGCTTAATAATTCAAAATGATTTTACTAAAATTAAAGCCCACCTTGTGATGCTGTAGTATTATCTTGCAGTAATTTCCAAGGTTACCATCCTTCCACCGCTCCGTAGCTTCTTCAAACGGTGCAGATTGTCCAAAAGTCAGTGATCCAACTTGGAACGAATATGGTGTGTGGCTTGAATACGGTTGAATACTAACGGTTGAAAGGGACTTGGAGAGGAGAAGAAGTGTTGAATGGGTTTAGGAGTGGGTTTATATCAACATGATAATCATTATTTACTATCTAGACTCTTCCATTCCCTCTCCAAAGAAGATGGCGTGAAAAGCAAAACCGATTGGTCCATTAAAAAGGAAGGGTGTGTATCTCTTTGAAACTTGGCATGGATTTTTGCAGAAGATATCTTTCAATTTTGAGAAATCAATTGTTGTCAGTCGCTTATGTGTGATAGTGTATTTGGAAGGAAGAGAAAGAGGGTGAGAGGATGGAAGAGAGTCGACCAATAAATTTTGATAGCCACGTCAATTACTTTTCTTCTCCTTAGCGTGAATCTTCTCAAGATCTTGTCATGAATTGTGAGACCTGGAATCTATAGATTAGGCTAGGGAGGGAGTGAAAGAGATTAGGAGAGAGAAATCTAAATCATATATTTATTTTTATTACTTCTCTAAAGCTTATTCGGTTTTCAACTGTTCCCGAATTTACTATCTAGCTACAGTGTCATACCATTGCGCTACAGTGGCCTACCCTCCCTCCTACACATTTTCTTTATTTTTATGGGCTGGACTTTGTATTTCCTATTAGATATGTAGATAGGAAATAAATTAAAATCCTTGTTTTGCTTTGTTGGGAGACCAAATGCACAATATCTTCTTCTCTCCTTCCCCTCTCTTTCTATTGATTCTATTTTCTTGTGTGAGTTCAGGTTGGAGGGAGCTTCGATTTCTGGGCATGGATACTAAAGGGAGGCTTGTCGCTGGGAATGAGTTTGTTCTCATCAATGCTGATGACATTGGAAGAGTAACCCCACCCTCTCTCTCTCTCTCT
Organism: Lavandula angustifolia; assembly: GCA_028984105.1. Taxonomy (NCBI): domain Eukaryota; kingdom Viridiplantae; phylum Streptophyta; class Magnoliopsida; order Lamiales; family Lamiaceae; genus Lavandula; species Lavandula angustifolia. The sequence goes on along the minus strand of CM054812.1, from coordinate 21,075,666 downwards.
GCAATGCAATTGTTGGCGAATACCTTCAATTCGGAGTTTATTTAGGCTAATTCTTCATTTTTCAGTGTTTTTATGGATTAAAGTTCCGACCTTTTGAAGAATTTATTATGAGTTTAACAATTAAATCAATTTCATCTCTCATATTTTGGTTGCAGTTGATGAATTGAGTTTAATAACATTTTTCCCCTATTTAGTTTCTCAAATTTGCATAAAAAAATTAGAATGAAAACATACGCAAGGAACTGCGGCGTCTATTTGCACAAGCATTTGCATAATGTCAAAATCCGAACCTGAGACAGGCCGCCATCATAGAACAGAAATTGCTTGAATAGCTCGGCGGCTCCCCAGTCCTTCCCATCAAGCGTCGCCGGATCGGATCCCGATGACACCGCCTTCTCGAACGTCAATCGAACGGCTCCGAGTGGGTTGGCAAGGCAGTCACACGGTAGTCTAAAGCTCATCCGATTTTGCACTGTTCACGGACTTACCATCGAGCTATAGTGGCCTACCCTCCTACCCCCGTTGGCTCCTTATAGCCCTTATCGGTTTTGCACTATTTCGTATCTTAATTGCTTTTTTTTCATCTCGGAACAGTGGCCTACCCTCCTACTCTCATCGGCTCCTTATAGCCCTTACGATTTTTCTCCCCGTTTTTCGGCTGCTTCTCGATTTCGTCTTGGTGAAGTTTCTTATAGCCCTGAGGAATTTAATCCCTGGTTTTTGGCTGCCGTTCGTTTTCTTATTTACGAAGTTTTCATCGTTTTCAGTACGACTTTTCTCCCCATTTTTCGGCTGCTTCTCGATTTCATCTTGGTGAAGTTTCTTATAGCCCTAAGGAATTTAATCTTTGGTTTTTTTGCTGTCGTTCGTTTTCTTATTTGCGAAGTTTTCATCGTTTTCAGGAACTGAAATTGAGGAAATCATCAACACAAAAATCAATCGATGTGGAGCAGAGATTTAGATATAGAAGCCACTGAAGAATTAGCCTTCGAATTTGATCCATAGATGGCGACTTCGGCTTCTTGGTCGGAGAAATCCGCAGCGATGCCGCGGAGCGCCGTAACAAATTATGTATCCCCATATCCAGGTTCTGCTAGGGTTTTGAAAACTCCATTAAGTGACAAAACTATATGGAAGCGGCTCAAAGAAGCAGGTTTTGATGAAGAGTCGATTAAGCGGAGAGATAATGCAACACTCATCGCTTATATTGCCAAATTAGAAGTCGAGGTATCGTTTCCCTGCGTTTTATATTTCCAAATTAAAGTATCTTACCAGAGGAAGTCAATTTGGTATCATCCTCGGAGTTTGAACAAGTCTCATCTACCAGACAAACATCGACCAATGAGAAGTTGTAAGCACTTTATTCGACCTGACAAAAAGCTGCAGTAAAGTTTTGAACACTGAAAAGCAAGAAAATCTCTACAGTGGAAAACAAACTAAAGAGAAGACTGTTTGATAGTCGTCTAGCTATAGTGAGTAGGTCATCCTCCAACGGATCTATTCACCAGTCATGACTATAAATAGAGATGATCTTCATTTCTTTGAGGGCACGACCGGGAACATAAGCGATCAACATACATACACTAGCTCATTCAAAGCATATCCAGCGAAGAACTTAGAACATATTTGATAATCCCTTTAGTTCTTCACTCTAAAGTGAATTAGTTCCCTTCTCTACTTCTCTAAGCTAACTGAGAGATATCATACGCTTAGATTCGAAGGAGTTCATTTATTGAACTAATCTTATTGTAAGAACTTCTTCAAGTTGGAAATACCTCAAACCCAACGTGTTTGAACCCTGTACACTTAGGAATGTAACTAAGTTGTTGTATATCCTATACATAGCCTAACTGAACTTGTCCAGTATAAATACAAGTCTTCTTGGAAGAAGGAAAGTGGACATATGATCTTGCATATTCGAACCACTATAAGCAGTTATCGTCTTTACTATTTTACTTATTGCTTCTAACCATCTTCACTAAACTGTTTTCATAAAATCATACACGTATTGGATTTCTGTAAAACCTTGAGACACATACAAGCATAAACATGAACAATTTTACATAAACAACATTTTTCAAATGAGACTAGAAAATCCGAGCCTACATATTCCGCATGTTACTTATACTAAATTTTATGTGAACTGACTTCAGTCGGTAAACAGTACTTAATAGACAGTACCACTCTGACCATGCAATCAGGAAGCTTAACTAACGAACTAAATCTCAGATTCAGTGAGTACCTTCAATAATATACAGACTTCCATGTTTGAGTTTGAGACTTGAACTCATGGGTATTCAAACCCAACCCCCCCCCCCACCCCAACCACCACCACCACCACCACCACCACCAACACACACGCACACATGAAGTATCGTCTCTGGACTAATGGGTTATTTGCCACAATATTAGCTTGAGAAAGTAAATGGATCTCATGATTTTGAAGGTGACTCTGGACTTCCTTTACAATGAGAGATCGAGCTTGTGTAGTAAGATGCACACAAATTGACTCAAACTCTAATCCTAAACCTCCAAGTACAAGCAAGACCACTTCTGATTCGACAATAGGTTGAGTGATTTTAAAGAGCTCACCGAAGATGGATCTGAACTTCATGTTGTAGTCATGAATAAGAATATCTCTTTTCTTTATAGTCTGCAACATAAATCTAAGATTCATGGCCTTTGCCTTAGAAGTTGTCTGGAAAAAAAAAATTCAAATGCTCTCCACAATTGAGCAGCAGTAGAACTGCGTCCAATATATCCAATCATAGATGGAGAAATAGAAGAGATTAACCAACTAAACAAGAATTGATCTCTACGAAGCCACACAAGATAAAGTGGATTCGGTGCGGGCTGAGTATTAGCAACATCAGGAGAAAGAAATAGCTTAGAATGATTAAAATCTAGCAAGATATCTTCAAAACAATAAGCACGAATAATCGCGAGGACTTGTATTTTCCAAAAGGTGTAATTCGATTATTCAGTTTGATCGAAAGAGGATGAATGTTTGGCAGAATAACCGGATTCAGATAAGCTACCGTGGATGAAAGCTTAAAGTTGCATAAAAATAGATCGACAAACTTTGATGTTGTTGATTGCTAGGCTAAACACAACGCAAGAGAGAAAACACAGACTAACAAATGACAGAATAAGGATTTTGAAGCAAGATACTTATCGTGATCGCCGGAGATACGTTGGAGATGATGATCGACGCAAATGGGTTGAAGTAGTAACTGCATTGAAATGATCTAGACCTTAGCGACTGATACTATATTAGACTTTGAGAGATTGAAAAGGAAAGAGTGGTTTCTCATTGATAGATTATGTATGTATGTATATACATGAAAGGAGAGAGGGCGTGCTGCTGATCTCACTAACTATTTCTTAACTAACTAACCACTTTACTAACTAATCTTTAATTGAATTTTATATTATTTCTAATAACTCTAATAGGAATTAAATACTAAATCAACCACTTACATAAGAACTTACATAAGAGTAGAAAATATCAACTAAGCCACAATCGGTATTTTTTAATGTTAAACTATGGTCAAGTATGTAAAATTTCATAATTTATAAACCTATTCTTAAGCACTGTTTTAAGAACCAGCCCGACTAGTTCGACCGTGACCCAAAAAAGGATTTTGGCCAAGACAAGGCGTGGCCCGAGTCAACCGAATTAATCGGGACTCGATGACTCAATTGACCCGACTCTAACCAAATCTAATTGCTTTTATTAACAAAATACGTTTTTATATTCTTCAATATGTTGTTAAATGGATACAAATCTCGTAACTTCGCTCAATCCCGCAAGTCTTATATAGATTATAAATCAAGTCCCACTTTTGATATTCCAACCATAATAAATCAATATATTTATAGAAATTTGATAAATGCTATAATAAAATTTCGGGTCCGATCGAATTGAACCACTAAAACTCAATTTTTCAGTCAATATATGGTCCGGTTCTACAGACACTCATTCTTAAGTGCTCTCATTATTTTATTTACACGCTATATTATTTCGACCATTTAAAATTCCTTATTGGTAGAAAATGAGTAATACTTCCCAAAACACTAACAATTTCTAGGGATGACAAAATGGCAGGTCGGGTCCGGGTATCATACTATCCGGACCCACCCCGCACAACGGACCCGCGGACCCGCCCCGCCCCGTGGACCCGTACGGGTCTACTTCTTTGGCCCCGAAACCGGACCCGCACGGGGCGGGTCCTACCCGCCCCGCCCCGCAATTTTTTTTTTTTTTTGCTCCTCATTACTACAAAAATACTATTCACTACGAACTAATCAAGTTGCAAAACCTGTTATCATCAATACTACTACAACAAACATAAAACAAACACAATTTCATATGTTCGGATATTCCCAAATAAACAAAATACAAATCATAAAGTCATAAAGATTTGTGCATCTAGACAAAATAATTGGGAATGAATATTTTATCAATTGTTATACGTGGATATTTTATCAATTGGGTCGTTAGATGTATTTTCAATCATTAGATGTATTTTCACTTGTTATAATTGTATTTATACATATAATCCATTTCAATTAAAGAATAGAAAATTATAAATAAAAAATAGTTTTAAATTTAATTTTTGGAAATAAAAATGTTAATTTCATTTTCGAAATACATGTCCGTAATTACAATTTGAATATAGTATATTGAATTCTAGAAAATTAATATTATATTTTATAAGCTAATTTTTTGTTAGATGTATTAATTTTTTTTATTTTAGTATGTCATATTCTTATATATAACTATACATGTAAAATATTAACAAATGTGAACATTAGCTCAAACGGCATAAGTGTATATAAAGAAATTATTGATGCGGGTTCGAATCTCACAAGTAACACTTTTACACTTCTAAATTCTAATTTGTTACGGGGCGGGTCCGGGCGGGGCGGGTCTATACGGGCGGGTCTAAACGGGGCGGGTCCGCGACAGGAACCGAAACCGCCCCGGACCCGGTACTAGTCGGGTCCGGAACCGCCCCACGCTCGTACGGGGCGGGTATTACCCGCCCCATTGCGTGCGGGTCCAAGTCGGGTCTGACGGGTCCGGGTCCTTTTGCCATCCCTAACAATTTCACAATCAAAAATCAGCTGCGATGCTTATGGGAAAAAAATAAATAAAATAAATATTGTAGAATAGTATTTTTTGCCAACAGGGTGCCCTCTTTAGGAAAGAAGGAGATATTTGTAGGTCTGGAAAGATTAATAAGGGTAACTCCAATGGGAGGTTTGAAAATTTTAAAAAGTTGGGTGAAAAAATAATAAACATTAGAGTGGGTGTGAGAAGGGTGACATGGCAAAGCCAACTCTTTAAATAAAGAGTTGACTTTTCGTTTTTGGACAGCAGAAGGCGCATGGCGCATGCACGCACGCTGCCTCGTAATTGACGCGTGCAGTGATGCGCGAATATATTTTGGAGCATTGAGGTTGATTAAATGTCTCTCTCCCAAATTAACTCATTTGTTTATTCAAGAATGTCTCTCTCCCAAACATTAAATGTTTTTTGAATAAAAAAAATAGGGAAGAAGGAAAAGCTTATTTAAAGATCTGAAGCTTTCTTCACAATATGTTTTTTGCAAACGTATCTCTAAACATTAAATGTTTTTCGAAATCTTCACAATATGACAACAACATTAATTTTTCACACTAACGTTTATAAATTGTAACGTTATAAATTATAACAGTCAAAAAGAATTCTATATATACTTCGTTGAATGCAAAAGTTCAATATTCTATCTCTAGAAATGGCCGAAAATTTCAGTTCTCAAAATTCGAATTCTCAAAAATCTCACTCGTCCCATAGTCCCAACCCATAATACTATCAACAATTTCCTCAATATCTACAATTTTCACAATTTCCACCACTTGCACCACATTCTCAATTTTCACCTCAATATCATCAATTTTCGCAATATGGAATGCCACCGAATTCCGGAAGCTCTTTTTATGTTCGCAAAAAGTACCATTTCAATATCCGGGTTCTCAATTTCCACAACATTCTTCACAAGCGGGGGTGAAACATACTAGCCTTGTCGACGAAGATGAAGATGATCACGTCCAGGAAATTACTCCACCCCCTAGAAAGGGTAGGACGTTTTGGTCACATGATGAGGAGACATGTGTAGCTAAATCTTAGTGTACCGTGAGCACCGATGCAAGAGTTGGAAATCAACAAAAAATGAAGATATTTTGGAAAAAAGTGGCGGCATATTACAACGATCATAGGCCGACTGGTACTATTAACCGCTACCCGAAGCTGTAATCGGCTTATTTTCATGTCATTCCAGATGTAAATTTGTTTTCGCAATGGCAAAATAATTTCTTTAATCATCGGGTAAGTGGGCAAAGCAACGAAGACGTCTTAGAGGTTGTTCAAACTAAGTGGCGCAACTAGCACTTGAACAAAGAGTTCAAGTACCTCCATGTATGGAAGGTAATGGCATTGGCAGAAAAATGGAACCCTGAAGCAATGGCTAATAGTGCTCGCAAGAAGTCGAAAACATCCGACTCGGGTAGTCACACCTCTGGTGATGCACAGTCAACTCGAACACGTCCTATGGGACAACAGAAGGCTAAAGCCAATGCCAAAGCCAAAGCACGTGCAGGTCAGGTCGATCCAGTCAGATGGGATCAATTACAAGAAATACACAACAAGAAGATGAAACAAAAAAATGTGGAAATTGAGCAAAAAAAAAAAAAAAAAGGAAATGCAGCAAAAAGATATGAAGCTTCAACTACGAGAATGAAATTATTGCAAACAAGATACGAATAACTTCAATGATGCAATGCTTTTCAACTTTGCCAAAATGTCGAATGAGATCAAACAAAGACGCAGGTGGTTGTAATCTAGACATGGATGATTGCCTACTCTTTAATTTATTTTCTTTGCTCATGTTATGTTTTTCAATGAAGGCTGTCTGCGATGCCATCTCGTTGTAATAGCTTAGGAAACAATTATTGTTATTTTCCTCTTTTCTATGAAATTTTTTTATTTGTAATTCAAATTGTTTATACCGCCTTGATATTATTTTTTAAAGAACAATAAAATGTGGTCAAACAAAACGAAAGTAATGTTGTAGTAGCATTATTGACAACAATTTGTCATCTCATTGCAACACCAAACTGTCATATGGGCAAGTGGTTGTAGCATTATTGTTCCAAGTTGAGCAACACCTCTATTATTATTATTATTATGGGTAAGTGGTTGTAGCACTATTGTTCCAAGTTGGGTAAGTGGACTGTCATTATTATTCATGGAGCATTGACACCTCTATTATTGCAAGGTCAGGCATAGATCATCCCTACCCTGTAGCATTTCAAGACAAGTTGATCATAAATGTATCAACAGTGATAGCAAGCTCCATTATTGGCAACACCATGTTGTCTTAAATGGAGGAAGGATATGCTATATATTTGAAGGTAATGTGTGCAGAAAAAGATATCACAAACACTTTAGCAAAAATATCTAATCTTCCCAGTGAGGATGAATATAGACAAATGTGGAGAGATTTGATTATAGAATCGGCATAAGATGATTTTGACAGAGAGATGATTGCCCTTGCTGATGCAGAAGAGGACACTGGATCATCCCATAGAAGAAGAGGTTCACGCCGAAGATATGTGAATCGAGAGCGTGGAAGCGGTCATGATCGTCTCGTTCGTGATTATTTCGCTGATGTTCCAACATTTGGCGAACATTTATTTCGTCGTCGTTTTCGGATGCATCGAGAGTTATTCCTACACATTATCGATGCATTGAGCAACCACTCAACCTATTTCCAACAGAGACAAGACGCATGTGGTCGCTATGGGGTATCACCCCTTCAGAAATGTACCACAACTATACGTCAACTGGCGCATGCGGCTCCTAGTGATTCGCTCGATGAATACATGCGAATGGGCGAGAGTACTGCCTTGGAATGTCTCCATAAATTTTGTCAGGGCATTGTCGAAGTCTTTGGTCCTCAATATTTGAGTATGTCAACCAATGAAGATATTCAACGGTTGCTTCAGATGCATGAAGAAAGACATGGCTTCCCCGGAATGTTAGGGAGCCTCGACTGTATGCATTGGACATGGAGAAATTGTCTTGTTGCTTGGAAAGACATGTTTACAAGAGGCGATCACGGTGTTCCCATAATAGTTTTAGAAGTAGTGGCATCTCAAGAATATGTCATGCTTTTTTTCGGTGTTGCGGGATCTAGTAATGATATCAACATTCTTCATGGATCACCATTATTTAATTATGTTCTATATGGATTCGCACCAGAAGTTCTTTTCACAGTGAACGGAACAACGCATGACAAATGGTATTATTTGACAAATGGAATCTATTCGGAATGGGCTACATTCGTGAAGAGTTTTTCAGTACCACAAGATGATAAAAGAAAAAAATCAAGGAGAGACAAGAATCTCCAAGAAAAGATGTAGAATGAGCGTTTGGGGTCCTTCAATCTCAATGGACAATAATTAGAGGTCCTGCGAGATCTTATTTCAAAGAAGATCTGACCGCAATAATTTATGCATGCATTATTATGCACAACATGATCATCGAGAATGAAGGGGCAGAAGCAGCAGTCACTTGGTCTGATGAAGATACACCTCCTCTGCTCGATATAATCATGAGTTCAAATAATGGGTATGCGGATTAAATTCGAAATTATAATAATTTGATTGATAAGGCAACTCATTTTCGCCTTCAAGCAGACTTGACGGAGCATATTTGGCAGCAATACGCATCAACGTAGTTTCTTTATGTATTTTGTCATATTTAATTGTGGTTTTTTAGTTTCCTTTATTTAATTTCAAGCTTAACCATGTTTTTTCTAATTTTAATTATATAATTTTGTTTTTAAAAATAAATCAAAAATAAATCTTATATGAATTAAAAAAATTATTTAACCATGTTTAATCTGAAGTAATTTTTAGTTTCATTTATTTAATTTTGAGTTAAACTATGTTTTTTCTAATTTTATTTATATAATTTCTATTTTTAAAAAATTATAATTAAATCTTGTATGAATAAAAAAATTATTATTATTATTATTATTATTATTATTATTATTATGATTAATATTATAAATAAAAAATAATGAGTATATATATAAATATATAAATAAATAGTTATGTGTATTTATTTGTGGGATTTATAAAAAGTTGGGTTTATAATTTTGGAACTGAAGTGAAAAGTATTAAAAAGTTGGTGGGTTGAGTCACTTAATACTGCGTCTACATAAACCCTAATTCTGCTTCAGCCACCCAATTCTCTTCTTCCTTGCTAAAACCCTAATCCACCAGCTCCAAATTCACGACCTTAAATTTCTCTAGAACACATAAAATCTTATTACAAGGGAACACCATGGATGTTGAAAACAATGACTTTGGAAACTTGTCTGTTTCCCCCCAGCCGACGAAGATCAGGTTTGAATACGGCGAGGACGAAGAAGCCGAAACCCTAGAAGAAGCAGCCGCCGAGAGTTCGAATATCGAAGAGGATTCAACCATGTGCGAGCAGGAGGAGTCCGTTGCTAGGGATGATAAGACCAGCGCTGATTATTACTTCGACTCCTACTCACACTTCGGTAATTGTTCTTTATTCGGTTTGTAATTTATTTTCAAAAGATTGGATAACTTTTGATGCATAGTGGAAAGTTTTTTAGTATGAGCAGTGTATTGTTGTAAAGTCTTGAATGTTGGATGTTGGGGGTTTCAACGGCAGTGGTATCTCGGTTTAGAGTTCATATACTTTCAGCTTCGAAAAAGAAGAAAACAACTTGTTATTTGATGTTAGTTTTGGTAGTATCATTTGCCAATCAATGAACTCACCATTGGTTATTTTTCTAACTGTTTGCAGGCATCCATGAAGTAAGTATCAGAATTTGGACATAAGGCGGTTGGACATACCATCTTGTTACTTGTGGAAAGCGTTCTGTTTATATTTCATATTTTAACAAATTTTGAATCTTTTGTACTGATTTTATATCTCATGAAATGCAGGAAATGTTGAAGGATGTAGTGAGAACAAAGACATACCAAAATGTGATTTATAAGAATCCCTTCCTTTTCAAAGATAAAGTTGTCCTTGATGTAGGTGCTGGGACAGGAATACTCTCACTTTTTTGTGCCAAAGTCGGCGCTAAACATGTTTATGCGGTAGGATGCCATCAAAATTCGTGCTTCATTGCAAGTTCACTTTTATTTATGTTTATCACGGTCAAGCATACTTCTAATATATATTGACTAATGGCTAGAACATGATGACTTTCGTCTCAGATTCCCCTATTATTTTGTGCATCTTATCTTTGATATTGTCATTGTAAGAAATGTTTTATGAAAAAAACGTTTCTCCTACTTGCATTGATGTTGCAGCTAATTGATTAACAGAAAAGATAGGATATGTCAATGAATGTATTTTGACTTCAAATTTTGAAAGTAAATGTTTGATCTAAATCATCGTGTTGCAGGTGGAATGCTCCAGCATGGCTGATACGGCTCAGGAGATTATAAAGCAAAATGGATATTCAAATGGTAGTACAATATCTTGTGTATATTTTGGATTATGTTTCATTTTTTGCATTATGCCTCCTGGTTGTCTTGATATTTTCTTGACACCCGCCTATTTTGTTGTTTCAGTTATAACAGTTCTTAAGGGAAAGATTGAAGAGATTGAGCTTCCAGTTTCTCAAGTGGATATTATCATTTCTGAGTGGATGGGTTATTTTCTGGTATATGAGAATATGTTGGACACAGTGCTTTATGCTCGTGACAAGTGGCTGGTAAGTTCAATTTTTAATTTCTATTTATATCGCCTAACGCGGGCTGTGTAGTTGTTTCTCACATACTAATAAGTGGTGCTGATATGCTATCATCATCTATTGTTTCCAGTTGTTGCAACCTTTAATTGTCTGTTGCATCCAATTCGCAGGTCAAAGATGGACTTGTATTGCCAGACAAAGCCTCTCTTCATTTGACAGCAATTGAAGATGCTGACTACAAGGAAGACAAAATTGAATGTGAGCACATCTGCATGTCATTGCTAATAGAGATATTCCACCAGTTTTTTGTTTTTACTTTTTCTACTGTGGATGTTCAACTTTGTGCTCTGCATATTACTCTTGCAGTTTGGAATGATGTATACGGGTTCGACATGAGCTGCATTAGGAAGCAATCCATAATGGAACCTCTTGTAGACACAGTGGAACAGAAACAGATTGTTACTAACAGCCAATTACTCAAGGTTTGAACTTTTCTTCAGCTCCAACTTCTGGTAGCCTGTTGATAATGCTGCACATGTTTCTAAATTGTTTGCTTTTCATGATTTCAGACCATGGACATTTCAAAGATGGATTCTGGAGATGCTTCCTTCACTGCACCTTTTAAGCTTGTGGCAGAACGGGATGACTACATCCATGCCCTTGTCGCTTATTTTGACGTTTCTTTTACCAAGTGTCACAAATTGATGGGGTTCTCTACAGGTATATGTGATGTTATTATGAATTAACATGTTAACAAGCTTTGCATGAATCTTTGGATGTTGTATCCTCACTTCCTCTACTGGGGTAAATGCAGAAGGAAGTTTATATGATTCTGGGTACCATCCAACCAATTACTTACTTTTGTTATCCTTCTGCTTGCAATTATGACTGCAACTGATTGCATCTTCTTTACAGGCCCAAAGTCACACGCCACTCACTGGAAACAGACAGTCCTATACCTAGAAGATGTGCTTAGCATTTGTAAAGGGGAGACAGTGACGGGGACCCTAACTGTGGCGCCTAATAAGAAGAACCCTCGCGATGTGGATATAACTCTAAAGTATTCACTAAATGGGCAACACTGCCAGGCCTCAAGAACTCAATATTATAGAATGCGCTGACTTGAATTTTTGGTGGAGGATTTAAGTAGAATTCTCCTGCTTGCTGCTCTGCTGTTTCTACAAATGAATGTTATGTTTGTGGATGCAGCTGCCCACTTTATTTGCAGCTGCCCACTTTATTTTCCGCCTGGATAATTGGTATTGTATCTCAGCCATCATATTTTTATGGAAATTATTGTTTGGAATTTGGATATTCAATTCATTGCTTGTAAGCCAAGTATTTATTTTTTAGGATATCCATAAAGATGAGATTGGCATTATACTTTCAACCTTCACAATGTTGGAATTGAAGTCTAACCATATCCATGAATCTAAAGTTTTGCAACACTTCATTATTTAAAAGCAGTCGTACTTACTGAGTTGGCAATATGTTTCATTCGGCCATTCCGGATTTAGATGATTTCATCTTCTTCCTTCCTCCTCGCTGCTTAGTACGGGTTATGGTAGAGTATAATAACTGGGAAACCAATGTAGTTGAATCTTCGATAAATATTTTGGACATTCGAAATTTGAGGCTGATTGGTTTCCAAAAAACACAATATGCCCACTAATTATTGAATTTAAACTAAGATGTGAATGAATAATTGATGATGAATCGGTTACATCAAATTACAAGAATTTGGATTCTCATCGCTAAACAATTGACGAGGATAGTTATGTAGGCTATCCGCGTTTTTGTTTGAATTTTGGTCATTTACTTTTGTTTGTGTTCACAATCTCTGCATGCCTCCCACCTCTCTTGTTCACAAATTCTACAAGCTTTTCTGGATCCATAATTCCCTTTACACTCACTCTGTTCTTCCCAGCATCGGTATCCACCATTTGTACACCTGCATGCATTACTCACAAAAAATAATTAATTCATTGATTAATCACCATTCTATTTTGAAATTGTAGATTTCGCCTCTTTAATTTCTAATCATGTATGTACATACCTTCCATCTTGAGAATGCAATGCTTGATCTCTTTTGCACACCCTTCACAATGTTTGTAAATCTTCAACACCACCTCATTCACCACCTTTGCCCGCCAAAAACCATGCTTAATTACATTATGTTCAAGTTAAAACAAAATATTATACGTAAAATCTTTTAATCTACAAATTGAACTCTTGTAAAAGTAGTACCCCTAATTGGTGATGTAGAGAAGGGCTGAATCTATATGTATCACTGAGTGAATTGAATCTATATGTATCACTGAGTGAATTGCCAAAAAAACATTTTCTAAAAAAATTATTCCCAAAATAACATCTTTCAAAAATAATTCCAAAACTAACACTTTTTTTGCCACATATTTATTTCCTTACTAAATAAATATCTACATGGACAATATTTTTTATTTTTTATTCGTTTACTTGAACAGTTAATTTTATTTCAAACAAACAAAAAGTATTATTATTTTTTTATATGGAAAATGAAATATTTTTTATTATTATAATTACAGAATAAATAAAAATGAAAAGAAATACAATTGTTGAAATTAGGCCAGAAATAATTTTTTCTGTATAAATATATATATATATATATTTATATAAATATATATATATATATTATCTGATTTATAGTGATATTTGACGTATTTTTTAAATAAATATAATGTATTTTTATTTTTTTATTCCTCTAGTAAATTAAATTAAAAAATATAAATTATTTTCCCTGTAAATATTCATTTGATAAATAAGTTCATATGTTACAAAAAGAATGTTAATTTAGGAATTATTTTTTAAAGAGCGTTATTTTGAGAATTATTTTTTTAGAAAATATTATTTTGCAGTTGACTTTGTATTACTCCTATAAAAGCGAGAGATACAATTAATCTATTTTTTATTGGTTTATTTTCCTAGTCAAAGTCTCCATACATAACAATAATTACCCTTATATTATAAGGCGACACCCCTACAAAATTGACATGCTACTGTTCCTATGAACAGTAAAATACGGTGACAGTTTTGCAATAAAAAACAAAATTTTGCACAATTATTATTTTATAAATTAAATATTATTTTAATATTCAGGTAGTAGACTATGATATGACTTTCTCTTGCGATTGATATAGCAGAATCGTTTATTACATACTCATTTGCAACATCATTTACAACATTCGTACTAACATTTGAAAGCTTAATCATTTAAAATTGCTCATATTTCAATAACACCACATAAACACAAAGGAACACATTTGTTAGAACGTTTAGAACTAAAAGGCCAAAGCTTGATACATCTAAAAAATATTGCATTTTATTCTAACATTAAACTATATTCTCAGACCTACACTTCGAAATATCAAGAAATTATTTTCCCCACATACCATTCAATACATTTTTTCCCTATAAATATTTTACCCTAATTTACATTTGATTTAGTTTAGACACACCATATATCACAACTTACATTTACATTTTATTTGCTACAAATAATATAATAATATAGAAAATATGATTACTAAAATATTTCCAATGCCTTACAAATTAACTTAAAGCTACATTCGTTGAAATAAATGCCAGATATTCATATTTAATAACATAAGTACCCTTCATGAAAAAATTAAAATTAGCAAAAATTCACTCCCCACCCATGTAACACTCTAAGCATGAGGTGGATCAACTATAGTAATGTATAGACATGTAGATTAATGACTAACCCTTATCTTTGATCATACAAATACAAAAAAAAATCAATCTTTCTCGATTATCCCTCTACAAAATTACAATTACAACTCTATTATCTTCTTCTCTAAGCCTACCAAGAAAATCAAAAGCCAAGACGGTACCAGTGCAGAAGTTCATCTCTATAGGTATAATGCTTGCTCCAATTCCACCAGCTTATCATACGCTGACATAATAACATAATTAAACAATAATAATATCTAACCCACATATTGAACTAGATAATTACTTCAAGGTCTTATAATTAATTCAAGATTTACCTATCACACTGCGCATATCAAATTTTTATTGATATCTATAGATATGATGCTTTCTCCAATTCTAAATGCTTAAACATATGCTTACATGATAACATAGTTAAACAATAATATCCAATTTAAACTTATGCTCACACATATTTAGCTATATAATTACTTTAAATTTTGATAATTATTTGAAGTAACACTTTAATAAATATTTCTACGTGCTTAGCTCTTCTTCAACTAACTCTTTAATAAACATCTCTGATTACAGTGATCGAAAATGCCACCACTTTATTCTCTCATCCGTGATCTTAACAACTCCAAAACCACTTTTGGAGTTAAAGTAAGACTGGTCCGAGTATATAGTGTTCCAACCTACAATAACAAAGATGAACTAGCCAGCTGGGAAGGCGTATTCCATGATGCAGAGGTATATGTATAAACCAATTCTGTAATACATAACATTATATAGCTTGCTTACTTATACATATGATAAGAACAGGGGGACAGAAAGCATATCCAAAAATCTAACCCCTACATTCAAGAATGACATGGAAGGACACCTTTATGGAATCAAGAACTTCAAGGTTTTAGAAAACACCAGAAAATACAAATGCACCACAAACAAACACATATTTGTATTCACTAACACAACCAGAGTACGTGAAGTTTTTACAAGAGATTTTCCAAACAGAATATTCAACTTCAAATCCTTTGATCAGATTGAGAATGAAGAAACTGGACCAAATAGTCCATTAATTGGTATGTAATCTGTTTTTTATAACACTTTTCAACACCATTATCTATACATGGCCTACACATATCACTACACATTTATGCAGATGTCATTGGAGCATTGGCATATACAAGAAATATACAAGACCGTAGGTCGTTCAACGGTGCGGAAAAAAAAAACTTATTGAGATCACTATTGAAGACATCGAATAAGCATTACTAACATATTTACTACCTAGCTAACACCTGCACTATAGACCAACTAAAAAAACTGGTCTCGATTTAAGGAGGAGGAGGTTAGCATGCACCTTATGGGACGACTATGTGAATCAACACTTGAGCACACTTGATCAAGCATATGAAGGTCCCATCATTCTCTTAATGTAGTTCTGTAGAGCAAACAGATTTAAAGGTAAATCATCCTTAATCAAACGACATTTAATTCATACATATAAGAGAAAATCTTGCTAACAATAATTACAACTTCAGCGCTCATCTATAAAGAATAGTTTATCATAGGTTACGTCTTAACCTTGTTAGTTAAGACATGTTGGGTTATGAGTCAGTGGTTGATTTAATCATCACTTAGAGGGTACTCTGTTTTATCTTCAGTAGTTCTTGTATTAGGACTTGCTTATTTTTCGGTAATGGGGGAAATCATAGTGATTTATTGCTATGGAATTGAAGATCCCAAAACCTGTCTTATACCCTTAGTGTAGTGTCTTTCGGACTAAATGATGTAATAGGCTAGACTGTTCTTATTTTCGTTATTTGTTTTTGTCTAAGTCTTGTAAGGGTATTTGTTGGTCTGAACTTCAGTAGGAAGTTAAATTCCAGAACCCCACGTCATCAGTATGTAAGAACTCATGTTCTTAGGTCTCCAGCTGACCCTCATCTGTAGAAGATCTTTCATCAGCTGACCCTCAGTAAAAGAACACATGACAGAGCTCAGTACCTTCAGAGTCATCAGCTGACTACACTCAGTAGAAGATCTATTATCAGCAGACTTAAACGAAGAAGATAGTTGATCGTGTCAGATCTACTGTATCCGACAGGAAATGACCCGACTTTTAATATCATTCGAAAGTCAGCAGAAGATCATACGAGGATGAGTGAGAGTCAACTCAGATGAAGAGTGATGTCTGACAAGTCTCACCTACCACAAACCTCGACCAATGAGAAGCGGTCTAAGCCTTACCTGCTCTGACCAACTAAAGCTGCTCTCATGCACAGTGACCAACTACTCTGTGATACTATTTCGAACTTATTGCCGTTTTCCTTGGACGTTTGTGACACGTGGCATTGTCTTCTCCAACGGACAAATGCCTGGGTCACGACTATAAATAGAGAAGTTTTTCCGAGCTCAACGTACGGGATATCAAAGGGATTACATGCTCAAGCATTCAAACTCTCTAGCGCATTCAAGAAGATCCAGCGAAGAACTTGCCTAGTTGAATATCTTCAGTTCTTCTCTCTAGAGTTTTTCTTTAGATCCCTCTTCTCTATCTAAGCTCCACTGTTATATCTATAGCTTAGAATCTTCGAAGGAGTTCACTTTTCGTGACTGTTCTTATTGTAATAACTCCTTCATAGTTGGAGAAAATCCCCTCCTCTTCAAACTTCGGTTTGGATTGTAAAGTCGCTAAGGACTATAACTTAGAAGGATCTGTCCAGCGCACAGATACCTTGTTGAGGCTTGCTCAGATTAATCAACAAGACCTCCTGTTCAGCAGGACCGTGGACGTAGGATCTTGTGTATCCGAACCACGTTAAAAATCGCTTGTGTCATTTACTGTTTTATTGCATCGTTCTCAAATCATTTTTACAAACTCATACTTTGCATAAAACGTATTTAAAAGTGCACTAGCCAAAACTGTTTTGGTTTGCGAAAAACATGTATTCAAATCGAGATGAAGTCTATCGGGCCCTACACTTATCCGCACTAACTCTCCGCCTGAGGATTTAATACTGACAAAAGTCAGTAGAAGAAACTCAGTAGTTGAGTCACTCTGACCCACGATCAGAAGGTTACTATCTGGCACTGTTCATCAGTTGCAACCTACAGCTCAGCTGTCCTTCACGTTTGAGAAAAGAAACTTGTACTCAGGTGTATTCACCCCCCCCCCTCTACACCTGACACTCGTCTCCGGACCAACAAGACACTTTACACAATCAAATAGTATAAGCTAGCATACCACATAAGACCCTGTAGTTTAATTTGTTTAACCTTTTAGCCAACATGGATAAAGGCGTAATTGTATAAAGTTACAAAAAAGAACTTTAAATTACTTACAATCTTCTGGATCTCCAGCAGCGCGTTTCATACGAATAGCAGATTAAACTCCTATGAAAGAGTATGTTATCATGACTACTAGCTTATCCTCAGCAGCAAAATCAACAGATATTATAGGTAAATCACAAATGAACATAAAAAGAAGAGATCCTCTTTTAACATCCCATATCTTTGTAGTCTGATAAACACTTCCAGTTATAAATCTTGAGGAATCCCTACAAAAAAAAAAAAAAATCCATCACTGATTTGGCTTACAAAAAATAATATCTAAAACATCATTTTAAAGTCATCGAATTTGCAGGGCACCTCAGAGTTAGTAATGTTCTTCACGTTAGAAAGTTATTGTACAATGCTGACATTCCAGAGAAAACTGACTTCAAAAGCAGGTACAATCATTACAAACACATCCTCAGTAATTCACTTATTAATAATACTACTATATTGTTTCTATTCGTCCAAGGTTTGCTACTCAACATGGCGTGCTTACTTACAATACAACAGAAAAAAGAATAGGTTCCTCGAATGAAGCACTTCCCGAAATAGAGAAGATCAAAAGACTAGAAGACTTATTATTTGAGGATGATGAGGTCAGACTACAACAGTCTCATAAAAAAATGATAACTCTAACTTTATATATATATATATATATATATATATATATATATATATATATATATATATATATACGAGACAGGGGAAAAACCTTTTTTATCATTCTATTTAATTTTTATTTAGAATAAAACGGGATTCCATCATATTCATATATCATATTTATAGTGAAGTCTTACTCCCGGATTTCCACAAAAGAGAATCCCTATTCACACTTCCTATTAGTAGTGATTGAATTTCTATGTTTAGTTTGATAGGAAATAAGATATTCAAATAAAAAGAAAGAATTGTGGATCGAATGACTATTCATCTATTGTATTTTTATACAAATAATACAAATAGTACAAATAGGGGGCAAGAAAACTCTATGAAAAGATGGTGGTTTAATTCGACGGTGTTTAACAAGGAGTTAGAACGCGGGTATGGGATAAAGAAATTAACGGACAATCTTAGTCCTTTTGAAGATACCAGTGAAAGTGAAAATCCGAATCGAAAGGGTAGGGCTAAAAACATTCATAGTTGGAGGGGTCGTGGCAATTCTCGTTACAGTGAAAGACATTCAGAATTTCATCTCTGATGATACTTTTTTAGTTAGGGATAGTAATGGAGACAGTTATTCTATCTATTTTGATATAGAAAATCAGATTTTTGAGATTGACAGCGATCATTCTTTTCTGAGTGAACTAGAAAGTTCTTTTTGTAGTTATCGCAATTCTAGTTATATGAATAATGAATCTACGAATGAAGATCCCTTATACAATCGTTACGTTTACGCATCACAATACCCTGTGGAAAAAAAATGATTTGCTGAGAAGGAACAAAAGATATCAAATTTTTACCAAGAAAACTGGAAGTTCCAACCAACAAGAATCCTAATGAACCTAAAAAAACGATAAGGGCCCAACAAAAATTACTTTGTTTTTGAGACCCCGTTATAAGTTCTATCCATGTATGTTCTGATCGCCAACTCATACTTCATCCGATTGCATTTTATTGAAATTGAGAGAATACCCCAAATGATTTTTGACTTTTTTTGTTTCCGAATGAACTTTCATCAACTAGCACTAGTTTGATGTGAACTAGCACTAGTTTAATGGGAACTTTTAGGAGTAATTCATGAAATTGTTTAGATCTAAAATAATAATATACTCCTCATATGACCCCAATAATACAATGCATATAGATCCACCAACTTTACATTTTAGGCATCCAGCGATCCTAATCTATTTGAAACTGCCTAGAATTCAGTTACCTATAGATTATTTTCTGCAGACATAAGAGCTTTTTCCTTTATCTTCGTCGGAAATCACATGTTCTACCATATTTTCTTTTCCGAAATCAATATCTGTGTTATGCTACAAGTCTAAGTTTCAAAAAAAAAAAAAGAACGAGATTGGGTCCCTTCGGATCTAAACAATCTTGTTTTTTTGAACATGAAGAAATAAAGAAGCCATTGCAATTGCCGGAAATACTAGGCCTACTAAAGGCACAAAAATAGAGGTAAAATTGAAAGTTGTCATAAAATGGAGTACCTCGATTTATTATTTGTACCTGTTCTTATTTTTTTTAATATCATATTTTATATTTATACTAAATTATAATTAATAATTGTAATTATTATGAATTCAATTTGATTCAATTTGAAAATTCTTATTAGAGATATAAGTACCTAAGTGATTATATAGAATAAGTCCAAGGAATGTGTTGGGTTATGAGTCAGTAGATGATATTCAGCTGATTAGCGGTTAAAGTAATATTGGGGGAAATCACAGTAGTACTATGGAATTGAAGATCCCAAAACCCAGCTGATATCAGTAGTGTAGTGTCTCGATAGGATTAGATGATGTATAGGTTAGACTTTTTGTAATTGATTATCTTTTTGTCTAAGTCCTGTACGGGGTAAGATGTTGGATTGATCTTCTGTCGAAGTTACTTTCCAGAACCCCACGTCATCAGTGTAAGAGCTTGCATTCTTCAGCCAGCAACTGATCTTTACCTTCAGTAGAAGACAACCCATCAGCTGATAGTTATCAGCAGAAGAACATAATGCAAAGCTCAGTACCTTCGCAGTCATCAGCTGACCCACCAAAGCCTTATCAGCTTGTCAGCCAACTAAGTCGAAGAAGACAGATTGTCTTGAATCTACTGTATCCGACAGAAAACAACCCAGTCGTAAAAGTCATCTCGAAGTTCAGCGATGCTTTATCTCCTTAGTCTGCGCTCCTCAGTCCCTGGCAACAGCCCTTCGCCTCCATCTCATCATGATGATGATAACGAAGACAAAGATGATGACAAGATGGAATAGGCGTCACCCAAGGATGCAGATTTGGGAGGATCTGCTGAGGGCTCCACTCCCCGCGAAAAGGGCCAATCACCACCACCTTCTAAATCTGGTGAAGCTCAAGTTGCCTTGAAGCAGAGTCGAGCACAACAACTCGCGTTATCTGAGCAGAGGCTCGGAACCAGTTCCTATCAAATCCAACCAATAGGTTCCGTGATCTCCAAGTCGGTGAACAAAGCCATCAGGCGCCAAGGGGACAAGAATCGTCTCCTTGCCAAAGACGTACACATCAAGTGGGCTCAATATACAAAAGCCCAGACTGAAAGCGTCAACCGACTTGCAGCCGGGGTCGAAAAAGTCTCACCAGCTCCTACTCCACAGATCAATATTCAGGAAGCTATTGAGGCAGCCCTTGCGGCTCGAGAGGCGGACCTTGCCGCTCGTAGTCGGCGGCTCTTATTAGCTCGGCGAAGTCATTCTCCGAGCGACGACTCGTAGTCTCGCGGCGATCCGGAGCCACCATGGATGAGAGGAACAGAGTGGCCACCTCCAGTCTCCAATCCGCAATTAAGCAACAGGCGGAGGCACTCAAAGAAATCCAACAGGAAATGACAACCTCTCATGATCAGTCTCTGCTGAAACTCCGACAGGAGTCAGCTGCTCAATTGAAAACATTTAGAGTTGATCAAGAGAATAACTGGGAGCAATATTGCGACCTAGTCAAGGATTTCGAAGCCACTGCCTCTAGCATCAAGGACCTCGTCTACAATTTGGAGAAGGACGTAAAAGCCATCCGCACTCACCTCTCCCAGGCTGATGATGCCAAAAAGGGGGAAGGAGAAGTAAAAGAAGAACATACTGAGGCGGAACAGGCTGAGGTACAAAAGAGTCCCGAAGTCCAACTTATTGAGGCAGGAACTCAGGGGGAAGGTTCAGCCCATCCGGCTGGAACCAGCTCAGTACCCCAAGGAGAAGGTTCAGCCGCCCAGGTTGGAACCAGTTTAGTTGTACTCCTCCTGGAGTATGTCCCACTCCAACTGACTGTAACTGAGCCAACACCTATCTCATCTGCTCAGCACATCGAAGACATAGCTCGTTTCCTCGATCAGGAGGATGAAGAAGAGCCACAACAACTGACACCGCAAAGGCCGGGGAAGGAGATTACACCTGACTATCATCTCCTTTCCAAGAGAGGAGTGGCTTCAGTTGTAATCTCCAGGATGCTGATGAGTTTTAGGCAGAGTTAATACATTACCGAAAGATTTAGAGCTTGAGATACGCAAATGCAAAGAAGTTTAGGTTATGAAGGAAAAAAAAAAACTGAATCGCAGATAAAAGCTCCAAGATTTCGTAAATGGCGAAAAGTAAGGCTAATGTAGAAGATGAAAGATTTTATAAGATCATGCGTAATAAACCGTTTAGATCAAACGGCTGGGGTTTAATCTCTCATTTTTATCGACGGATGAGATGTGATGTTAAAAAAAGGAATGATTGCCTAAGCCGCCTCTACTATAGACCCACGTAGGATAATGCGTAATAAAGGTAAGTGAGAAGACATGCATTAAATGCGCTGCAGGCAGCATTAAAGACTAAGTCATTTTAAATGAGAACGGTTTCCTACTGACTTATCCTTAAAAATTAATGGCGGAAAATAAATGCTCATTAACTACTGACTGCTAGCGACTGAGATAATAAATGCGAGCATGCTTCTGATAAACTTTAAGTAAATACTACGCAAACCTCTTCAGCTAAACTTTTACGATCAGCTGGTTACCGTTAAGACTAAGGAGGATGGTTGACGTGCTGATGACCACGTTCCCCCTTACTGTGTACAGTTTGATTCTCCCGACTGAATCAATGTACTGCATCTTCTGACCTGTCATACTGGTTCCTTACACTTGATACCAATTGTTACCAATTGTTGTTATCAGTAGTTGTCTTCTACTGATGTGATTCAGTAGGATCTAGTAGACCTAGCTCAATTGATAATTCTCTGAATCTGTTCTCAGCTAGTGGTTTGGTCAGTATATCTGCCCTTTGTTTGTCAGTATGGATTTTCTCCATTCTGATATCCTTTTTCTCGACATGGTCTCTGATGAAGTGGTGTCGAATATCCACGTGCTTGCATCTCGTATGGAGAACTGGATTCTGAGTTATTACAATAGCACTTGTAGAGTCACAGTAGATGGGCACTTCATCCTGAATTATACCATAGTCTCTCAGTTGTTGTCGAAGCCAAAGGATCTGGGCACAGCAACTTCCAGCAGCCATGTACTCAGCTTCAGTAGTGGACGTTGCTACTGAATGCTGCTTCTTTGAAAACCAAGATATTAGTTTGCTGCCTAGGAACTGACACGTTCCAGAAGTTGACTTTCAATCTATCCTGCATCCTGCATAATCAGCATGAGAATAATCTGTCAGTATTAGATTATCATCAGCAGGATACCATAACCCTGCGTCAGGTGTTCCTCTTAGATATCGCAGAATCTTCTTTGCTGAGTCTAGATGACTTCACTTGGGATCCGCTTGAAATCTTGCACATACACCTACAACATAAGTTATGTCAGGTCGGCTAGCTGTTAAGTATAATAAAGAACCAATAATAGCTCTATAATCAGTAGAGTTAACAGAAGTTCCCTCTTTGTCTAGATCGATTTTGAAATTCGTGTTCATGTGGATCTTGACTGGTTTGCTCGAGTCGCAGCCAAATCTTTTCAAAAGATCTCGAGTGTACTTGGCTTGATTGATCAAAATTCCTTCAGGTGATTGCTTCACTTGAAACCCAAAGAAATAGTTCATCTCTCCCATCATAGACATCTCGAATTTCTCCTTCATCATTTTCTCGAATTGTTGACATATAGTCACGTGTCTGCAACCGAAAATGATGTCGTCCACGTAGATTTGCACCAGTAGGATGTCATCTCCTGACTTTATGTTGAATAGGGTGCGATCTACTGTCCCCTTCTGAAAACCTTTCTGAAGTAGAAAGTCTGATAGGGTATCGTACCAAGCCCTAGGTGCTTGTTTTAACCCGTACAGAGCTTTCCGAAGACTGTACACCTGATGTCCCTGCTGAAAGTTGGGCGGTTGTTCCACATAGACTTCTTCCTTCAGTACGCCGTTCAGAAAAGCTGACTTTACATCCATCTGATATACTTTGAATCCTTGATGCGTTGCGTAAGCTAGGAAAAGACGAATGGCTTCCAATATTGCGACTGGAGCGAATGTTTCATCAAAGTCGATTCCCTCTGCTTGACAGTAACCCTTGGCAACTAGTCGAGCTTTATTTCTGACGATGACGTTGTTTTCATCACGCTTGTTTTTGAAGACCCACTTAGTGCCAATAACGTGCTGATGTCTAGGTCTATCAACAAGCTCCCAAACTTCGTTTCTGACGAACTGGTTCAGCTCTTCTTGCATGGCGATGATCCAGTCAACATCATTGAGTGCGTCCTCTATTGACTGAGGTTCATCTGTAGACAAGAAACAGGAATAGAGTGAGCTTTCTCCTTGACTTAATCTAGATCTTGTCCTTATCGTTGCTGACGGATCTCCTATAATGAGATCTGAAGAATGAGCGTCAAGCCATGAACATCTGAGTCTGGCTTCTTCTTCTGATACTACTTCTGCACAGTCAGTAGGTGTGTTAGGTATTTCAGTCGTACTGTTCTGTGATTGCAGTAGTTCAGTAAGAAGGTTAGGATCTACTGAGTTTCCAGGTTCAGGGGCATTTAGCTCAGGAACAATTATTGTTCCCCCTGAGTTTATATTCTCAGTAGAGGTCTCAGTTACCACTGGGGCTTCCTCGTTGACCGTTGTTACCTGTTGTTGATTCTGTTCAGTAGAATCAACCAGTCGCCTACATCGCTCGTTGGTCGAGTCCGAATTTCTTCATCGTCTGACTCATCATCCCAACAATGCTGGATCTTTTCAGCTTTATCAGTTAGTGCGAGATCCTGTAGCTTGCTGCTGACATCTTCAGTATTTGTCTTTGTAGTTTTCCTGTTCTCAAAACAAACTCGTCAAAAACAACATGAGGGCTTTCCTCCACGCAAAGGGTTCGATAGTTAAAGACTCTGAAGGCTTTACTGACTCGTGAGTATCCTAAGAATACTCCTTGATCAGATTTGCTATCAAAGACCTTCAACTGATCTTTCCCATTATTGTGGATAAAGCAAGACAACCAAAAATATGAAAATGAGAAATAGAAGGAATTCTCCCTTTCCACAATTCGTATGGTGTCTTCATGTGTTGCTGTGTAAGTAGTGAGCGATTCTGAGTGTAGCAGGCGGTGTCAGTAGCATCTGCCCAGAACTTTGAGGGTAGTCCAGAGTCTGCTAGGAGCGTTCTAGCTGCTTCTTTGAGTGTTCTGTTTTTGCGTTCAGCAAGTCCGTTTTGCTGAGGGGTGCGAGCAGCTGATGTCTCGTGCTTAATTCCCTCCTTTTCGCAATACTCTTTAACTACTGAGTTGAGAAATTATGTTCCTCTGTCTGAGCGAATTCTCTGTATCTTGATGTCCTTTTCCACACTGAGCTTTTTCAGCAGTTTAGGCAACTCAGTCATGACATCAGATTTGTTTGCAATGAAGATGACCCAAGTATATCTCGAGTAGTCGTCAATAACGACGAGGGCATACTTCTTACCTCTTATAGCCACTGGAGAGACTGGCTCGAATAAGTCCATGTGCAGCAGCTGAAGGATTCCGTCAGTGGAAGGTGAAGGAATAGGTGGATTGCTACTCTTTGTCTGCTTTCCCTTCAAGCATGCTTCACAATTTCTGTCTTTGATAAACGATTCGTTGGGCAGTCCTCTGACTTTAGAGTTCTTGGCGAGCTTGTTCATAGTCTTGAAGTTCAGGTGGCTGAGTCTCTTGTGCCACAGCCATCCTGCCTTGTCACTAAATTTAGTCTATGCGAGCAAGCAAGCCTCAGGTTCTGCGGTTTTCCATTTTGCAACGTATATATTCTTCCTCCGTGAACCTGATAACACTGTTTTCCCTGTAGATTTATCAACAACATCACAGAAACCAGCGTCAAAGATAAGTCTGTTTAGATTGTCACGAAATTGGTCATGAAAGGAGATTATGTTGAAGTCCTTCAACATATGTTACTCTTGAGCCGAAGGCGGTCCCAATGTTCAGCGTTCCATATCCCCTTGTGTAGCCTTTTGAGTTGTCACCGAACTCAATTCTGGGACCATCTTCTTGTACGTAGTTGGTCAGCAGGCTCTTCTGGTATGTCATATGTCTCGAGCAGCCGTTGTCCACTATCCAAGGGTTCTTATTCACCTGCAAAACAGAAGCATTTTTAGGTACCCTTTGGTTCAGTTGGGTCCTTACATGTTAGTGGGTGATTTCGGAACCCAGATCTGCCTAGGGACCTTAGAAGTCTGAGACTTCTTCTTCTGAACCTTGTCAGTTTTCTTCTCCACAGGACCTGGAGATACTGACTTTCTGATGATTTTGGGTTCAGGAGCTTTTTTCTTCTGAGTCTTTGCGCTTCTCCTGACCCTGGGCTCATAGTAGTACGAGCCATACTGAGTCGGGTGCTCATACAGTGGCTCATTGTACTGTTCTGCCCACCTGACCTTCTTGGTTCCCCCTGAGTTTGATCGTGGTGTCCTGGGCCGGAACCTTTGGTCACTGCTTCTTCTTTGCTCGGGCGAGGTGCAACTATTTTCTGTTTATTCTTCGTCTGAGGTGTGGGGTCAGCAGCTTGCACCTTTCCTCTGACGAACCTATCAACCAGCATTTCTGAGGTTTTTGAAGTGGAAGCCTCGTGAGTATAGCCAAGTCCTTCTTTCATGACTGTTGGCCTTTGTGCTCTAAGCATACTTTCCAGCTTCTCCTTAGCTCCTAGGTACTTGTTCGACCATCGGTTCTCGCTAAACTTCATCACTTTTCCTTAGTGATTCATAATCTTTTTCAACATCTGCGAGCTTCTGACTGAGTCGGGCTATTTCAGTCTCTTTCTCAGAATTATCCTTAGTCAGAACTGAGATCTGAGTCTCTTTGTTGGTCCGGAGACGAAAAGTCAGGTGTAGAGGGGGGGGGGGTAAATACACCTGAGCTCTGTTTCTTTTTCTCAGTGAAGGTCAGCTGAAGCCGATGTTTGCAACCGATGAACAGTGCCAAGTAAGCCTTCGATCACTGGGGTCAAAGTGAGTCGGCTTCGAGCTCTTCTGCGGCGATGTCGGTATTACGAAACTCGGTCGGAGACCGTAGTCCGGATAAGTGTTAGGCCCGAGTCGTCTCTTTTGAAAACGTGTTTTCGCAATGTAAAGTCTTTTGGTCGTGCGCTTTTTTAAGATACGTTTTATGCAAGCCGATGATTTAAAACAGGGGTTAAATGCAATGCGATAAAACAAGAAATAACACAAGCGATTTTTAACGTGGTTCGGATAACGAGATCCTACGTCCACGGTCCCGAACTCGGCAGGAGAAACTTGTTGATTAATTTGAGCAAGTCTCGGCAAAGGAAGCGAAACGCGGGACGAGATCCTTCTAAGTTATAGTCCTTAGCGACTTTTACAATCCAAACCTAAGTTTAGAAGGGAGGGAATATTCTCCAACCGAGAAGGAGTTCTTACAACAAGAACGATTCACTAAATGTGAACTCCTTCAAATCTAAGCTATGAATCGCGAATGAGCTTAGTTTAGAGAAG
This sequence comes from Lavandula angustifolia, assembly GCA_028984105.1. Classification (NCBI taxonomy): domain Eukaryota; kingdom Viridiplantae; phylum Streptophyta; class Magnoliopsida; order Lamiales; family Lamiaceae; genus Lavandula; species Lavandula angustifolia. The sequence goes on along the minus strand of CM054812.1, from coordinate 21,048,264 downwards.
AAAGGGATCAAAGAGCTCTAGAGAGATGAACTACAAGAAGTGTTCTATGAAAACTAGTTCGTCTCTCGGATAAGCTTGAAGGTTCTAGAGCGTTGTGAGCTTGAATGCTTTCCCTTGATTTCGCGTATATTCCTCTCGTTCCTCTTTTTCGAAATCTTCAAATCCTTCTCTATTTATAGGCGTGAGTTGTGGCATATGTCCGTTGGAGACGACGATGCCACGTGTCACAAGCCTCCAAAGAAAATGGCCATAAATTCGAGCTAGTTGCGGCGGGGCGGTTAATGCACTGTTTATGAGAGCACTTTGCTTGTAGAGTAGGTAAGCGTTGTCGGCTTCTCATTGGTCGAGGTTTGTAGTTGGTGAGAGTGTCGAGTTGACCGTTCAAACAACCTCGTATGTCTTCCGCCGAACTATTCGAAAAGACTTCAGGTGCGGGGTCGCTTTACGTCGGGTACATGGGCGAATACGTCTCTGTCTTCTTCGGTCGAGTCGTCGGCCGATGAAGTGAGCTTCGATAGTCGGTTGGTCGATCGCGAAGGTATTGTGCTTGCATAGGTTCTTCCGCCGATGACCATCAGCGATAATGTCTTCTACCGAGATCGGGTAAGCCGATGCGCCGTCTCCACCGAGGTTTAGCATTCAGGCTTCGACGAAGAACGCAAGCGATTACACCGATGACATGGGGTTCTCGAAAAGTATCTTCGCAGAAGATCAGTCCAACAACTACCCCGTACGGGACTTAGACAAAAACAATAAACAAAACATCAAGTCTAACCTATACATCAACTAATCCTATCGACACACTAATCTACCGATATCGGCTCGGTTTTGGGATCTTCAATTCCATAGTACCACTATGATTTCCCCCAATTTCTTTTAACCCTAGAACAGTGAGTATCAATCTACCGACTCATATCCAACAATTTCCCCTAATTGATGATGCCAAAACCTCTATACTCTAACATCTATTAAAGATACTGTCCTATCGACAACAATTTCCCCCCTTAAAGCATCCGAGGAAAACTGATAATAGTAAATGATCTTCGGCGGGTGAGAGAAAGGCAAGATCGAGAAACGATGTGAGTGTGTGTCGATCACTTGGTGATCGGTCGTGAAAACATGACACTAAAAAGCTTAAAGACAATGAGCGATTGTCTAGCAAGCGATAGGAACTCTTAAAAATAGATCGTCAAAGTACAGGTTCCTATGCTATTACAAAGAATTATCAAATACAAAGAGGAGAAATCACTGCTGTCGTCTGAAGCTCTGAGTCTTCTTCTTGAAATCCACTGAGCGATCAGGTTGGAGGGTCCAGCAAGAAAATTTATAAATCCTTTTGCGCAAAACCCGGATTTCCTCTTGATCTTCTGGTCTATGCGGATGTAACTCATGCTGATAGGCTGCAGATTCGATTTCTTCTTCGATAGACTTTGTGATGATAATGCCTTTAGCAGTCATGGGAGGAGGATATCTTCTGAATGCAGGTGCTTTCACAGGAATGTTCAGTTCTTTCATGATAGGCAGGCAACCGTTCTCCGAGTTACGGAAAGACTTCATTAAAACACTCTTCGAACAGCTTGATCGCCGGAATGTCTTTCGGATAGAAGCCCCATACATACTGATTTTTAACAAACATTTCTTTGAGAGTCTCCCATTGATCATTCAGATCAGCAGGTACCCATTTGTCCACATGAGGTGCAGGAATCAGCTTCATACGAGGAGTTCTGATAGTAGTCCTCCTGTTCCTCAATCCTCTGGGTATCTGTTTTCTCGGATCGGCCGTGGCTTATCCAGATAGGCTTTTCATTCTTGCCAGGTCAGCCATCCTTTTCTTCTCACGGAGAGTGGCTGCTCTAGTGTCTCCTCGTCCGAGACTCGGTCCTTGCGGCCGTCGCTTCCCGTGTCGCTTGATCTTACGCTATCCGCTCGGTGTAAGAGTAGATATGGGAATACTACGAGCAAGTAGCTTTGATTTCGATCGGAAGAGCCTTAGCAAAATCTTCTTGGGCTTTCTTCTTTTGCTCTTCGACCGTATTAATAACCTTTCTCTTTCCTTTGCCCCCGACGGCCTTTGCCCTTAGGCTTTTTCTTTGCCTGTTTGCCTCCTCTAGCCGACGCTCCCGGTCCAAATTTGTCTTGCGGCTCTTGGGCTATTCTCGAGGTCGAATGCCTCTTGCTCCGCTTTTGATTTAAACTTCTTGACCGGGGAGGAAGGAGTAGTGGATTCAAGAGCGATTTCCTTCCCCGACCTCTTCAAGGAATTGAGCGATTTCGTCTATGTGTGCGGACAAGAGGAGATGGGGGTGGCTTGTAGTGGGAAATCAAGGAGAAGGACCTCGATAGATGTACCTTTACGAGTAGATGGTCCCGCCTCCGAGCCTGTTCCCCCTCGAATCTCTCGGCCGAGGGCTCTGCTGCCGAGGAGGGTCCTCGCCTCCCGAGCTCTGTCCCTCAAGGATCTGGACGTCAGCTGTATCCGTATCAGGTTCATTTTTCACAATATCTTCCCCCTTTTTGGCATCAGCAATATTTGCCAGGGAGGTGCGGATAACTTTTACGTCCTGCTCCAGATTGTGCACAGAATCTTTGATCTTGGTAACTGTGTTATCAAAATCACCGACCAAGTTGCGGAGTTTTCCCGGTCTTTCTCCCGATCGGCTCTAGATTTCTTCAACTGAGCGGCTGACTCCTGACGGAGTTTCAGCAGAGCTTGATCATTTGATTCTATTATTTCGTTCTGAATGGCTTTTAAGGCCTCAGCCTGTTGCTTGATGGCTGTTTGAAGAGAAACTGTTGCTATCTTGTTTCTCTCATCTATGAAGCCTTGAACTGTTTTCATGGCCTGAGTCAGCTGCTCCAAGAAAGTTTTATGCCGAGCGGCAAGCGCCGCCGACTCTGTCTTTGTTAAATCGGCCTTTTGAGCACTTAGGGCCTCGCTCAACTATCTCCTTGAAATCCGGGCGAGAAGCCTCTTTAGGAATTGAGATGTCGGCGGCCAACTTACTTAGAGCTTCGTTCGAGCCTTGGTGTACTTCTCCCATTTGAAATGAACATCTTTTGCTAGGAGTCGATTTTTCTCACCTTGGCGTTTGATAGCCACGTTGACGTAACGTGAGGACACGGAACCGATGGGTTGTATCTCGATAAGAGCCGGTTCCGAGCCTCTGCTCGGAGAACGAGATCAATCGCTCCCTACGTTTCCCGGAGCGGTTGTAGCCTCATCGGATGTGAGTATGGGTGGTGTTGGGCTCTTCTCTTGGGGAGTTTGTCCCTCTGCATGATTCTCCCCGGTGCGCTTCCTTGGGTTTGCCATCCATCTCCTCATCTTGATCATCATTATCACCTTTATCGAAGGTGGAGATGGGGGCGGAGTCAGTTTCGATCGGAGCTCTCAAGCTCAATAAATAGAGCATTGCGGCTCTCAAATCTTCGAAGGATGCCACATCGGTCGGCTCTCCGAATCCAATCTTGGCTTGGAGCTCTTGCTCCTCTGCTCGCAGCTCATCCGGTGACCGCTGGGATTTGGCAAAGTCAATAAGAATGTCCCAGTCACGAAAACCTTAAGAGCATCTCGAGCTCTTGTCCTTCTTGCTATTTCAACCGGATCTGCGTGCTCGGCAATTTACGGTATCTCATGCTTGAATCTCGATGCAAGACACAATCGAGTGGTGTCGGTTGTTGTCCACTCGGTAGTAGGTTCGGGTGACGGTTCCCTCTCGTCGGACTCTGTTTCCTCGTAGCCGATCACTTGGCCTTGTCCTTGATCGTCGCTCCCTCGATTCCAAGATTCGAATCGAGTAGTTGCTCCTCTTGAGTAGAAGGAGGAGCCGGCTCAATAATGGTAAGTGGGCCGAGCAACTATGACCTCGGCAGTCGAGTCTTAGCCAACCTCCTCTTCTTTGGCACTTGGACGGATGGGGGCGGAGCGACGCAGCTCTCTTCGGTTCGAGTGGCCCCTTGCCAATTGACTTCTCTATTCCGGCCTTTGTCATAAATTTAATACTCTTGAGATCAAAAGACTTTGAGTCCGCAAAAGCCGAACGTTTCGTACCACACTCTCTATCGCACCGACATCTTGGTGTGCCGAATAAGAGCTTCTGTGTACGGTTGCTTCCTCTCTCCAGAGTAGGCGAAGTAGTGAACTTCTGGGCTTGGGCCTTCAGCTGAGTAGTATAGTAGTCGGCCCAGTTCACTTCTACTCCATCGTCTATAATCATCATCAGTTGTATCCTCGGCTTAGAAAGCTGATCATAGGATCCAGCTGAGCTCGTCAGAATATGAGATACAACGTAAGCTAAACCCCTGTACTGAGGTAGCAAAATATTCCTCTGTAGCGCCGTCTTGAACACTATGTCGCTGCGTCCACAGAACTTTTGGACGTAATCATTTATCTCCCTTTCCTTATAACCAACGGGAGAAATACCAGCTGAGGGGAGTTGAAAGGCTTGAACGAGAGCCTCTGAGATATTGAAGGAGTGGGTAGCCTCCCTCCACTTATTTGGGGCAACTTCCCGACTGTAAACAAACGAAGCCTCTTCTCCTCCTGAGGCAAGCGACTTCCAGTTGTAGTAGGCCTCCACAACTTGTCTCGGCAGATGAGAACGGGGATGCCTCGACACAAGAGTTGCCAGCCCTGACTTCTCAAGGGCGCCAAATACCGGCTCCAAATATGAAAGGTCCACCTGCCGGAGAGCCATCGTCGGCTCAAACTGAACCCGGGTGGTCATGATCTCAACCATCTTCTCAGGAGTCTGTACTATCGCCATTGAAATCTGCAAAACAAATTGTTAGGACTTGAAAATAGAGTAAGTCAGTGACTATCAGCAGATATTAATACATTACCGTGAAATAGAGCTTGAATGAATATACAAGAATGCGGCTTTGGATGAGGATGTAAGGAAGATAACTGAATCGCTAAGAAAAAGCTCTAAGATATGAGAATGGCGAAAAATGAGGAGTAATCGAAGTTGAAAAGATTTTGTATTAGTTGATTTGATCTTCAGTTTGAATCCTATGGTTCAAATTTAATCTTTCGAAATCGATCGACGTCTAAGATTGAATGATATAGAGGGTATGATTACTTAGCCGCCAATACTATAGATATACGTAATAAAGGTAAGTGAGAAGATATGCATTAAATACGCGACAGAGAGCATTAATTACACAGGCGAAGGGTCCTGCTGACCTTCCCTTAAACCTTAAACATAATAAATGGTAAGAAATAAATGCTCCTTAACAACTGAATGTAAGCGACTGATGCATTAAATGCGGCATGCTTCTGAACAATTTAAGTAACGATACTACGCAAACCTCTTGATCTGAACTTATCACCGGTTACCATCATTTATCGGGAGGATGGTTGTGCTGATGACCATGTTCCCCCTTGCTGTGTACAGTGTGCATCTCCCAACTGAGTCATTGTACTAAGTTTTCTGACCTGTCGTGCTGATTCCATACTGATACCAATTGTTGCTAAGTATATCATTATCAGTAGTTGGCTTCTACTGACTTGTCTCGGTAGGATCTAGCGGACCTAGCTCAACCGATAGTTCTCCGAACTCGTTCTCAACTAGTGGTTTGGTCGGTATGTACCGCCCTTTGCTTATCGGTATGGATTTTCTCCATTCTCGATGTCCTTCTTCTCGACATGGTCTCCGATGAAGTGATGTCGAATATCCACGTGCTTGCATCTCGTATGCGAACCGGGTTCGAGTTATAGCTATTGCACCGGTGGAGTCACGGTAGATGGGCACTTCATCCCGAGTTATACCATAATCTCTCAATTGTTGTCGAAGCCAAAGGATCTAGGCACGGCAACTTCCTCGCAGCCATGTACTCGGCCTCGGTAGTGGACGTAGCTACCGAGTGCTGTTTCTTTGAAAACCACGATATCGGCTTGCCGCCTAGGAACCGACATGTTCCGGAAGTTGATTTTCGATCTATCCCGCATCTCGCATAATCGGCATCGAATAGCTCGTTAGTATTAAGTTATCATCAGGCGGGATACCATAACCCAAGACGGGTGTTCCTCTTAGATATCGTAGAATCTTCTTCGCCGAGTCTAGATGACTTCGCTTGGGATTCGCTCGAAATCTTGCGCATACACCTACAAAGATAAGTTATGTCAGGTCGGCTAGGCATTTAAAAATAAAGTAAAGAACCAATAATAGCTCTATAATCGGTAGAGTTAACGTAAGCTCCCTCATTGTCTAGATCGATTTTAAAGTTTGTGTTCATGGGGATCTTGACCGGCTTGCTTTGGAATCACGACCGAATCTTTTGAGAAGATCTCGAGTGTATTTGGCCCGATCGATGAAAATTCCTTCAGCGATTGCTTTACTTGAAATCCAAGGAAATAATTTATCTCTCCCATCATAGACATCTCGAATTTCTCCTTCATCATTTTCTCAAACTGGCGACATATGACTTCGTTTCGCAGTGAAAATGATGTCGTCCACGTAGATTTGCACCGGTAGAATGTCATCTTCCGACTTTATGCTTTGAATAGAGTGCGATCTATCGTCCCCTTCGAAAACCTTTCGAAGTAGAAAGTCTGATAGGGTATCATACCAAGCCCCGGGTGCTTGTTTTAACCCATACTGAGCTTTCCTAAGTCTCGTACACTCGATGTCCCTGGCGAAAGCCGGTGGTTGTTCAACGTAGACTTCTTCCTTCGATACCGTTCGTAAAAGCTAACTTCACATCCATCTCGATATACTTTAAAACCTTGATGTGTTGCATATGCTAGGAAAAGACGAATGGCTTCCAATCTGCTCTTGGAGCGAATGTTTCATCAAAGTCAATTCCTTCACTTGATCGTAACCTTTTACAACTAGTCGAGCTTTATTTCTGACAATGACGTTGTTTTCATCTCGCTTGTTCTTGAAGACCCACTTTGTTCCGATCACGTGCTGATGTCTAGGTCTGTCAACAAGCTCCCATACTTCATTTCGCACGAATTGGTTCAGCTCTTCTTGCATGGCTATGACCCAGTCAGCATCTTTAAGTGCATCCTCTATCGATTGAGGTTCATCTGTAGACAGAAAGCAAGAGTAAAGTGAGCTTTCGCCTTGACTTAATCTTGATCTTGTCCTTATAGTAGCTTACGGATCTCCAATGATTAGATCTGAAGAATGAGCATCGAGCCACGAGCGTCTGAGTCGGGCTTCTTCTTCTGATACTACTTCTGCACAGTCAGTAGGAGTATTAGGCATTTTAGTAGTACTGTTTCGTGGATTGAAGCAATTCAGTAAGAAGATTAGGATCTACTGAGTTTCCAGGTTCAGGGGCATTTAGCTCAGGAACATTTAACGTTCCCCCTGAGTTTATATTCTCAGTAGAGGTCTCAGTTACCACGGGGGACTTCCTCATCGACCGTTGTTACCTGTTGTTGATTCTGTTATGGAGAATCAACTAGGTCAGCTACATTGCTTGTTGACTGAGTCTGAATTTCATCATCGTCTGACTCATCATCCCAACAATGCTGGATCTTCTCAGCTTTATCAATCAGTCCGAGATCCTGTAGCTTGCTACTGACATCTTCAGTGTTTGGCTCAGTATCTTTCCTGTCCTCAGTAACAAACTCATCAAAAACAACATGAGGGCTTTCCTCCACGCAAAGAGCTTTTTCAGTAGATAAGGCAGCTCAGTCTGAACATCAGACTTATTGGCGATGAAGATGACCCAAGTATATCTCGAGTAGTCGTCTATGACGACTAGGGCATACTTCTTGCCTCTTATAGTCACTGGAGAGACTGGCCCGAAAAGATCCATGTGGAGCAGCTGAAGGATTCCATCAGTGGAAGGTGAAGGAATAGGTGGATTGCTCTTCTTTGTCTGCTTTCCCTTCAGGCATGCTTCACAATTTCTATCTTTGATAAAAGATTCCTTGGGCAGTCCTCTAACTTTAGAGTTCTTTGCGAGCTTGTTCATAGTCTTGAAGTTCAGTTGGCTGAGTCTCTTGTGCCATAGCCAGCCTGACTTGTCACTTGATTTAGTCTGTGCAAGCAAGCAAGCCTCAGGTTCTGTGGTTTTCCAGTTTGCAACATAGATGTTCTTCTTCCGCGAGCCTGACAACACTGTTTTCCCTGTAGATTTGTCAACAACATCACAGAAACCAGCGTCAAAGATAACTCTGTTATGATTATCACAGAATTGACTAACAGAAAGGAGATTATGTTGAAGTCCTTCAACATATGTTACTCTTGGAACTGAGGCAGTCCCAATGTTCAATGTTCCATATCCCCTTGTGTAGCCTTTGGAGTTGTCACCAAACTCAATTCTGAGACCATCTTCTTGTACGTAGTTGGTCAGCAAGCTCTTCTGATGTGTCATGTGTCTCGAGCATCCGCTGTCCACTATCCAAGGGTCCTTATGCACCTGCAAAATAGAAACATTTTTAGGTACCCTTTGGTTCAGTTGGGTCCTTACAGGTTAGTGGGTGATTTCGGAACCCAGATCTGCCTAGGAACCTTAGAAGTCTGAGACTTCTTCTTCTGAACCTTGTCAGCTTCTCTCTCTTTAGGACTTGGAGATACTGACTTCTTGTTGACTTTGGGTTCAGAAGCTTTCTTCTTCTGAGTCTTAGCGCTCCTCCTGACCCTAGGCTCATAGTAGTATGAACCGTCTTGAGCCGGATGCTCATACGGTGGTTCTCTATACTTGTTACGCCCATCCGACCTTCTTGGTTCCCCCCGAGTTTGATCGTGGTGTCCCGGGGCTGGGAACCATTTGTCACCGCTTCTTCGGTTGCTCGATTGAGGTGCAATAATTTTCTCGTTTGTTCTTCGCCCGAGGTGGAGTGACAAAGCGAGTTTGTACTTTCCCTCCGACGAACCTATCGGTCGGCAAGTCCGAGCTCTTGGAAGTGGAAGCTTCATGTTTGTAGCCAAGGCCTTCCTTCACGGTTGGCCGTTGTGCTCGAGCATATTTTCCAACTTCTCCTTAGCTCCAAGGTACTGTTCGGTCATCAGTCCTCTCCGGACTTCGTCACTTCTTCCGAGTGAATCATAATCCTTCGTACGTCCGAGAGCTTCGATCGAGTTGAGCTATTTCGGTCTCTTTCTCGAATTGTCCTTGGTCGAACCGAGATCCGAGTCTCTTGAAGCCGAGACTTAGTCATAAGAGATTTAATCTCTTCCTTGAGTCTCGCCACTAGATCCACCGACTCGGTAGAGACCCGACAATCGAAGAAAGTCTCGATTTTCAGCCTTTACTGTTCAAGTTCCTCGAATCGTTCTGCTGAACTCTCTGCTCAGCTGAATCTGCTCCTCTAGTAGTTCATCATACGCTTGCACAACGTCTAGAGGATCATCTGTGACAGAACATGTGTCGTGTGTGCTATGTGAAGAAGAGGTTGTTTTACGTTTAGAGTTTACCTCGGTCTCTTCTCCTCGCCATCAAGCAGCATTCGGTCGACTCTTCAGGACTCGTATTTGTTTCCTCAACTGCGACGAATGCGGCTTCGTCTTCAGAGGAATACATGAAAGTATCCTCTTCAATTGAGTTGTCGGATATCTCTCCGTCTATGTAGGCCTGCCTTCGTTTGGCGAATTTTTCTCTTCTGGCCTGCCGTTTTGAGCAGCTGAGAGTTCGGGACAGTCGTACTGATAATGTCCCTCCTTTTTGCAGTTATAGCATGTAGAGACTTTGCTGCTGCTGCTTTTTCCGACTGAGTCCTTTGAAGGACTAGCAGTTTTATGCTCTGTTTTCCTGCATTAGAGGTGTAGAATTAGATTCTTCCCTTTTTTGATAATCTTTCTTACCTGAGGGTGAATCTCTGTGATACTTCTTTAGCTTCCTGACTCTCTCCTTTTTTCTTCGCTGATCAGCAGTAGATATTTCAGATGACTTTGTTTCAGCTGCTACTGCCTTGCTCGATGAAGTATTTTTGTTTCCAGTTTTGCTGACAGTTGCCTTGAAGGCATGATCAATGTGGGTGTCAGCTGGAGCACTGGAGCATCTCTGGGGTAGGCTATGCTCAAATTCCTCCGTTTTTAGTTCTGAAAAGATAACATCAGGAGTTAGAGAATTTAGATCAGAACGTCTTAGATAAGTAGCAAATGGAAGCCACTTCTGTCGAGGTAACGCTCTTAAGATCTTGGTGTTCATCTCTTTATTGGTGAACATCCTCCCCAGCCCATTGATGACGTTGACTTGGTTTGTGAATCTAACACCGAGCTCGTCAATCGTCTCATTTGGCTCCATAGTAAGGGCGTCGAACTTCGAAGCTCTAGTTCGAGCTTGTTCTCCTTAATCCGAGGGGTTCCTCGGCTCGCATGCGACGAGCATCCCATAGCTCTTTTCTTTGTTTTACAATCTTGCACTCTGCCGAGGTGTGAGTCACCGAGCGTAGTCGGTATAGCGTTTCGTGCCACTCGGTCTAGATTGTGCAGCTTTTTTCTCTTCGGTGTGAAGGCAGATTTGTCTTTAGGAATCTTTGCACTGTCGTGCTCCTACGCCTTCTCCAAAGCAAATACGACGCCGTCGATCATGGGGATTATGGGTCCTGTTTCAAGAACATCCGCCATGCTATCGTGGAGTGACGTAAGATGTGCCTCCATACGCACGCGCCAAACCGTATAATTTTCAACGGAGAACATCGGCACCATCCGAATACCTGACATATCAGACATGTTGCAACGAGTATAGGGATGAGATGAAGAGATGCTTGTGCGAGAAAACGTTTTCGAGATCGGTTCGAGAGGACCGGTATTACGTAACCGGCGATCGGTTGAACACCGTGAGTTCTGATACCAATTGTTGGTCCGGAGACGAAAAGTCAGGTGTAGAGGGGGGGGGGGGTGAATACACCTGAGCTCTGTTTCTTTTTCTCAGTGAAGGTCAGCTAAAGCTGATGTTTGCAACTGATGAACAGTGCCAAGTAAGCCTTCGATCACTGGGGTCAAAGTGAGTCAGCTTCTGAGCTCTTCTACTGACTGATGTCAGTATTACGAAACTCAGTCGGAGACTGTAGTGCGGATAAGTGTTAGGCCCGGAGTCGTCCTGACATAACTTATGAATTGTAAAGCTATACATCAGCTAATCCTGACATAACTGTAGTGCGGATAAGTGTTATGGCATTCAGCTTCTGACGAAGAACGCAAGCGATTACACTGATGACATGGGGTTCTGAAAAGTATCTTCAGCAGAAGATCAGTCCAACAACTACCCCGTACAGGACTTAGACAAAAACAATAAACAAAACATCAAGTCTAACCTATACATCAGCTAATCCTATCGACACACTAATCTACTGATATCAGCTCGGTTTTGGGATCTTCAATTCCATAGTACTACTATGATTTCCCCCAATTTCTTTTAACCCTAGAACAGCTGAGTATCAATCTACTGACTCATATCCAACACTCTTGAAGCTGAGACTTAGTCATAAGAGATTCAATCTCTTCCTTGAGTCTCGCTACCAGATTCTCTGACTCAGTAGAGACCTGACAATCAGAAGAAAGTCTCTGATTCTCAGCCTTTACCTATTCCAGTTCCTGAATTGTTCTGCTGAATTCTCTGCTCAGCTGAATCTGCTCCTCTAGTAGATCGTCATAGGCTTGTACCACATCTAGAGGATCATCTGTGACCGAGCACGTGTCGTGTGTGTTGTGTGAAGAAGAGGTTACATTAAGTTTGGAGTTTACCTCAGCCTCTTCTCCGGCCATCAGACAGTATTCAGCCGTTTCTTCAGGAACCGTCTCTCCGATCTCAACTGCGACGAATGCAGCTTCGTCCTCAGAGGAATACATAAATGTATCCTCCTTGATTGAGTTGTCGGATATCTCTCCGGCTATATAGGCCTGGCTTCTTCGGGCATATTTTTCTCGTCTGGCCTGCCGTTCTGCTCGTTGAGCAGCTGAGAGTTCGGGACAGTCGTACTGATAATGTCCCTCCTTCTTGCAGTTATAGCAGACAGATGATCTGCTGTTTTTTCCAGCTGAGTCCTTCGATGGACTTGCAGCAGGTTTTGAGTTCCTGTAATCAGTAGAAGGTTTAGATTATTCCCTTTTCCGATAGTCTTTCTTACCTGAGGGAGAATCTCTGTTATATTTCCTCAGCTTTCTGACTCTCTCCTTTTCTCTCTTGTATTTGAGAGCCATTAGTGTGAGTTGGTCAGTGCCTGAAGTCTCAGAGGACTTTGCTTCTATCGTGGCCACTGCCTTGCTGGAGGAAATAGGTTTGGGTCCAGTCTTGCTGACTGTTGCTTTGAAAGCATGGTCGATCTGAGTGTCAGCTGGAGCACTGGAACATCTTTGGGGTAGGCTATGCTTGAATTCCTCCATTTTTAATTCTGAAAATATAACATCAGGAGTTAGAGCATTAAGATCAGAGCGTCGTAAATAAGTAGCAAATGGAAGCCACTTCTGTCGAGGTAGCGCTCTTAAGATCTTGGTGTTCATCTCTTTGTTGGTGAACATCTTCCCCAGCCCGTTGATAACATTGACTTGATTTGTAAATCTGACGCTTAGCTCGTCAATGGTCTCACTGGGCTCCATAGCAAAGGCATCGAACTTCTGAAGCTCTAATTCGAGCTTGTTCTCTTTGATCTGTGGGGTTCCTTGGCTCGATGCGGCCCGTGGCATCCCAAAGCTCTTTTGCCGTCTTGCGGTCCTTGCACCCTCCCGAGATGAGAGTCACTGAGCGTTGTCAGTATTGCATTTCGGGCAACTCGGTCGAGGTTGTGCAGCTTTTTCTCTTCTGGTGTGAAGGCTGATTTTTCTTTGGGGATCTTTGCACCAGTCTATGCTCCTACACCTCCCACAGCGGCAAACTGAACGCTGTCAATCATGGGAATGATGGGTCCTGTTTCAAGGACGTCCGTCATGCTGTCATGCAGCGATGTAAGGTGTGCCTCCATTCTCACACGCCATACCGTATAGTTCTCTATAGAGAACATCGGCACCATCCGAATACCGACATATCGGACATATTGTGAACGAGTATAAGGATGATAGAAGAGATGCTTGTGCAGTGAAAACGTTTTCAGGATCTGTTCGAGATGACCAGTAGTACAGAACCGGTGATCAGAAGAACACCGTGTGCTCTGATACCAATTGTTGGTCCGGAGACAATAGTCAGGTGTAGAGGGGGGGGGGGGTGAATACACCTGATCACAGTTTCTTTTCTCAGAACGTGAAGGACAGCTGAGCTGTTGGTTGCGGCCCGATGAACGGTGCCTCGATAGTAACCTTCGATCACGGGTCACGGTGTGTCGCCCATCGAGCTCTCCCTACCGACTTTTGTCGGTTCTTGAAACTCAGTCGAAGACGTTGTGCGGATAAGAGTGTAGGGCCCGGAGATTCGTCTCAGTTTGAAAACGCGTTTTCGCAAATTAAAGTTTTTTGGCTGGTGCGCTTTGAAAATACGTTTTATGCAAAGATATGATTTTTAATCAGTTGTATGCAATGCAATAAAACAGTAAATAACACAAGCAATTTAACGTGGTTCGGATACACAAGATCCTACGTCTACGGTCCAGATGAGACAGGAGAACTTGTTGATTTATCTAAGCAAGCCTTAGCAAGGAATCTGTGCACTGGACAGACCCTTCTAAGTTATAGTCCTTAGCGACTTTACAATTCAAACCTAAGTTCGAAAGGGAGGGGATGATCTCCAACTAAGAAGGAGTTCTTACAATAAGAACAATTCATAGAAAGTGAACTCCTTCGAAATTTCTAAGCTATAAATTTGGCAATGAGCTTAGCTAGAGAAGAAGGGATCTAAAGAACTTTAGAGAGAAGAACTAGAAATATTCTATGAAGGCAAGTTCTTCGCTTGAATGATCTTTAAGTTTGCTAGAGTTTGTTCTTGAGCTTGAGCATTTTTCCCTTGTTTATCCCGTGCGTGGAGCTCGGTAATCTTCTCTATTTATAGTTGTGAGCAGGCATATGTCCGTTGGAGAAGACAATGCCACGTGTCACAAGCTTCCAAAGAAAACGACCATATTTTTCGAATTGTTGCAGCAGGGCAGTTGACACTGTACATGAGAACAACTTTAGTTGGTCAGAGCAGGTAAAACGTTGTCGGCTTCTCATTGGTCGAGGTTTGTGGTAGGTGAGAATGTGTCAGTGTTCAGAGTTGACTATTCCACATCCTCGTATGATCTTCTGCTGAACTTCGAAATGACTTTTACGACTGGGTCGTTTTCTGTCTGATACAGTAGATTCAAGACAATCTGTCTTCTTCGACTTAGTCGGCTGACAAGCTGATAAGGCTTTGGTGGGTCAGCTGATGACTGCGGAGGTACTGAGCTTTGCATTATGTTCTTCTGCTGATAACTATCAGCTGATGGGTTGTCTTCTACTGAAGGTAAAGATCAGCTGCTGGCTGAAGAACGCAAGCTCTTACACTGATAACGTGGGGTTCTGGAAAGTAACTTCGACAGAAGATCAATCCAACATCTTACCCCGTACAGGACTTAGACAAAAAGATAATCAATTACAAAAAGTCTAACCTATACATCATCTAATTCTATCGAGACACTACACTACTGATATCAGCTGGGTTTTGGGATCTTCAATTCCATAGTACTACTTTGATTTCCCCCAATATTACTTTAACCGCTAATCAGCTGATACTATCTACTGACTCATAACCCAACAAGAAGATTCAATCCATGATGTCGAATCAAATCTCAATTGCAATAGTATCCACAATAATAGTAAAATCATCATTTATAGTTTCAATTTTATTTCAGGAAGATGAAGCTACTACACTGCCTAGGGAAATCAAGGCGGCTCTTCTAAACCGAAATTTTTCATTCAAGTTCCATCCTAAATCTCATCAAAATACACCTTACAACAAAGACTACAGTGTTTCAAAGATATCAGCCGAAGAAATCATTGAGCAACCACTTACTGACACTCAGGTCCAAATTATCAATAATTATTATTCTACCACTACAATTCTATTACTGACTCTTACTAATTTTTGTAGGAATCTCATACAGTTCAAACTACATCAAGCCACGAACTAAGTGATGAGTATCACACTGATGGAAAGAACACGATATTTTAACCGATGAGTGTTCTACATCCAACAAAGACAAGAAGAAAAAGATCATAATAAAAAAAGAGAGAGACTAGAATCCACGTTTTGATAATCATTACATACTCTCCTTTTTTGACAAGCATTGACTGAAGTTTTTCCATTGTAATTAGGGCATCCATGTAAGGGTGTAAGTGGTTCCGCTCCGAATCGCGAAACCGATCGGACCGAACCGAACTAAACCGAAAAATGCAATTTGGTTCGGTTTCGCGGTATGGTTCAATTTATTTTTTTAGAAACCGTTTACATTCGGTTCGGTTCGCGGTTTCAAGAATTTTTAAACGGTTCGAACCGAACCGAACCAATATCCTATTTTTTAATTTTTTTTATTTAAATATTTGTCTTTCTTATATGAGAATATTATTGGATTTAAATATTAGATTTAAGTTAAGATCAATTTTAATCTATATAAATGAAGAGAAATGAGTAACAACTCAATACTTATGAGTTTGGAATGTGTAACATCCTACAAACTATTATTCTTGCATTATTTAGGATTTAAAAATAAATAAATAAATAAATAAAAAGGTGAATCGAGGAACCGAACCGAACCAAACCATTTATAAGCGGTTCGGTTCGGTTCCGATATTGAAAAACTCATCGAACCGAACCGAACCGAACTATTTCTATTTGTTTGGTTCGGTTCCTAAAATTCATAAAAAATCGAACCGAACCGTTACACCCCTACATCCATGATTAGTTATGCCCATCTTTCATAATCCAGTCAATGCTTACTGTACTAAACTCTTTTGTTATATGTTGAAAGTTATTTTGTTATAAGCACATCATTGTATAAATATATAATAACCGGTAAGATATTATTTTGTTATTTTATTACGTTATTTTGTTATGTCCAAACAAATCCAATTTAGAATCGCATCCCCGAACACTTTCTTCATTACTTAATTGGTTCAAAGAACCCCCAACACTGTTGTACACCATAAATAGCTTGACACGCTTTAAAACAATTGCTGAAAACAACAAAACAAAACTCAACCAATTAATTTCAAATTAAACCAATCAATTAATTACAAATAAAATCACAATACACTGCATAAGAAAAAAACTAATCAAAACAAAGAAAACAAGAATATATAACAAATAGATAAATCATCAGATGAGAAATCAGAGCATCTAATTCCACTCCACTACTTCAGCAGATTATATATCCTATACTTACTACTAAAATATAATTTACTGCAATACATGTAATACCACGTTGCCATACATAGCAAAATAACTTTAAGATAGCACTTACAATATTGATAGAGATTAATGAGGCTTTTATTACCAAATCTCTCTCCTAAGCCAACACACTACATAAATCGAACAACAAGAACAAAATCCTCTTTTACTCTTGAACCTATAATCATAAATTACATTCCCACAACTACAATGTAGAAGAAACCCCGAAATATTAAGAATACGTTGTAACTCGATATGTACCTGTTGGTCCGGAGACGAAAAGTCAGGTGTAGAGGGGGGGGGGGGTGAATACACCTGAGCTCTGTTTCTTTTTTCTCAGTGAAGGTCAGCTGAAGCTGATGTTTGCAACTGATGAACAGTGCCAAGTAAGCCTTCGATCACTGGGGTCAAAGTGAGTCAGCTTCTGAGCTCTTCTACTGACTGATGTCAGTATTACGAAACTCAGTCGGAGACTGTAGTGCGGATAAGTGTTAGGCCCAGAGTCGTCTCTTTTGAAAACGCGTTTTTGCAAGTTAAATCTTTTGGTCATTGCACTTTATAAAATACGTTTTATGCAAACTTATGATTTTCAAGTCAGTTGAATGCAATGCAATAAAACAGTAAATGAACACAAGCGATTTAACGTGGTTCGGATACGCAAGATCCTACGTCCACGGTCCTGAACAAGGCAGGAGAACTTGTTGATTATTCTGAGCAAGCCTCAGCAGGGATACCGTGCACTGGACAGTTCCCTCTAAGTTATAGTCCTTAGCGACTTTACAATCCAAACCTAAGTTTAGAAGGGAGGGAATATTCTCCAACTGAGAAGGAGTTCTTACAACAAGAACAATTCACTAAATGTGAACTCCTTCGGATCTAAGCTATGAATCTAGCAATGAGCTTAGTCTAGAGAAGATAGGGATCAAAGTGCTCTAGAGAGATGAACTACAAGAAGTGTTCTATGAAAACTAGTTCGTCTCTGGATAAGCTTGAAGGTTCTAGAGCGTTGTGAGCTTGAATGATATCCCTTGATTTTGCGTATATTCCTATGTTTGAAATCTTCAAATCCTTCTCTATTTATAGTTGTGAGTTGTGACATATGTCCGTTGGAGACGACGATGCCACGTGTCACAAGCGTCCAAAGAAAACGACCATTATTCAACTTTGTTGCAGCAGGGCAGTTAATGCACTGTTCATGAGAGCAGCTTTACTGTGTAGAGTAGGTAAGCGTTGTCGGCTTCTCATTGGTCGAGGTTTGTAGTTGGTGAGTGTCGAGTTGACCGTTCAAACTACCTCGTATGTCTTCTCGCCGAACATTTGAAGGGACTTTAAGTCTTTGGGTCGCTTTACGTCGGATACATGATACTCGAAAGTCTGTCTTCTTCGGTCGAGTCGTCCGACCGATAAAGTGAGCTTCGATAGTCGGTTGGTCGATTGCGAAGGTATACTGCTTGACCTTGGTTCTTCTACCGATGACCATCGCCTTGTAGAGAATGCTTCTACCGAGGTCCGGGCCACCGATGCGGGATCTTCAACCGAGTTTGATATCAGCGGCCGACGAAGAATGCAAGCGATTACACCGATGACGTGGGGTTCGAAAAGTATCTTCACCGAAGATCGGTTCAACAACTACCCCGTGCATGGACTTAGACAAAAATAATAAGCATTACATCAAGTCTAACCTATACATCGGCTAATCCTATCGACACACTAATCTACCGATATCGGCTCGATTTTGGGATCTTCAATTCCATAGTACTACTATGATTTCCCCCAATTTCTTTTAACCCTAGAACAGTCGAGTATCAATCTACCGACTCATATCCAACAATTTCCCCCTAATTGATGATGCCAAAACCTCTATACTCTAATATCTATTAAAGATACTTGTCCCTATCGACAACAATTTCCCCCCTTAAAGCATCCGAGGAAAAACTGATAATAGTAAATGAACTTCAAAGGGTGAGAGAAAGGCAAGATCGAGAAACCGATGTGAGTGTGTGTCGATCACTTGGTGATCGATAGTGTAAACACAAAGTAAAAGGCCGAAAGACAATGAGTAATTGTCTAGCAAGCGGAGGAACCGATATATATATCAAGAATTACGTGAGTTCCTATGCTATTACAAAAGATGAGAGAAAAATCACTGCGCTTTGCTTCTTGAACTTCTGCGTTTTCTTCTTGAAGTCGGTGGATTTTTCCTCGGGAGGATCCGGGTAATAGTATTTATACACTCGGCTCGAATCTCCCGGATCTCCAAGTTATCATCCGCCTTTCGGGAGCAGGCTCGGGCGTAGGCGGCTTCCTCCACTTCTCTTTCTATGTCCTTAGTGCTCGGCGGTCCGCTAGCAAGTCTCGGCGGTGGAATACGTCGGAAAGTCGGGGCACGGAAGGTTACATTCGTGATTCCATGACTTGCTTCAGCCGTTCACGAGAATTCAACATTAAATCTCGTAATCAACTCCTCAAAGAGCTGATCGGCCGGGCGATCAAGTGGGTAAATGCGCCATACGTAGTAGCCTTTGATAAAAGTTTCTTTCAATCTCTCCCAATGTTCATTCATATCAGCCGGCACCCACTTATCCACATGCTGAATCGGTTGTTGCTTGATGTGGGGGCCTCTGATGAACTTAGATCCTCTCGAGATCTGCCTTCTTGGATCGGCTGCTGGTTTATCAGATAGGCTTTTCATTCTTGCCAGGTCAGCCATCCTTTTCTTCTCACGGAGAGCGATCGCTCTAGTGTCTCCTCGTCCGAGACTCGGTCCTTGCAGCGTCGCCTCCCGTGTCGTTTGATCTTACGCTATCCGCTTCAGGTGTAAGAGTAGATATGGGAATACTCTGAGCAGTAGCTTTGATTTCAGTCGGAAGAGCCTTAGCAAATTCTTCTTGGGCTTTCTTGTTTTGCTCTTCGACTGTATTAATGACCTTTCTTTTTCCTTTGCCCCTGACAGCTTTGCCCTTAGGCTTTTTTTTGCCGTTTCCCGCTCCTCTAGCCGACGCTCCCGGTCCAGCTTGTCTTGCAGGCTCTTGGGCTATTCCGAGGTTGAATGCCTCTTGCTCCGCTTTTGATTTAAACTTCTTGATCGGGGAGGAAGGAGTAGTGGATTCGATAGCGATTTCCTTCCCCGACCTCTGCGGCGACTTTTGAGACTCTTCTTCTTCACCGGCTCTTCAAGGAATTGAGCGATTTCGTCTATGTGCACAGGCGAAGAGGAGATGGGGGTGGCTTGTAGTGGGAAATCAAGGAGAAGGACCTCGGTAGATGTACCTTTCGAGTAGTTGGTCCCGCCTCCCGAGCCTCGTTCCCCCCCCGAATCTCTGCGCCGAGGGCTCTGCTGCCGAGGAGGGTCCCGCCTCCCGAGCTCGTCCCTCAAGGATCCGGACGTCGCCGTATCCGTATCGGGTTCATCTTTCACAATATCTTCCCCCTTTTTGGCATCGGCAATATTCGCCGGGGAGGTGCGGATAGCTTTTACGTCCCGCTCCGGATTGTGCATGCAGAATCTTTGATCGGGTAATCGTGTCATCAAAATCACCGACCAAGTTGCGGTAGTTTTCCCAGTCTTTCTCTCGATCGGCTCTAGATTTCTTCAATCGAGCGGCCGACTCTCGACGGAGTTTCAGCAGAGCTTGATCATTTGATTCTGTCATTTCTTTCCGAATGGCTTTTAAGGCCTCACTGTTGCTTGATGGTCGTTTGAAGAGAGGTGGTTGCTATCTTGTTTCTCTCATCAATGAAGCCTTGAATTGTTTTCATCGCTTGAGTCATTTGCTCCGAGAAAGTTTTATGCTTTGAGTGGCAAGCATTGCCGACTCGTGGCTGTTAAATCGGCCTTTTGAGCACTTAGGGCCTCGCTCAACTATCTCCTTGAAATCCGGCCGAGAAGCCTCTTTAGGGGTGGAGATGTCGGCGCCAACTTACTTAGAGCTTCGTTCCGAGCCTTGGTGTACTTCTCCCATTTGAAGTGAACATCTTTGGCTAGGAGTCGATTTTTCTCACCTTGGCGTTTGATAGCCCTGTTGACGTAACGTGAGGACACGGAACCGATGGGTTGTATCTCGATAAGAGCCGGTTCCGAGCCTCTCGCTCGAGAACGAGATCAATCGCTCCCTACTGTGCCTCGGAGCGGTTGTAGCCTCACCGAGATGTGACTATGGGTGGTGTTGGGCTCTTCTCTTGGGGAGTTTGTCCCTCTGCGCAGATTCTCCCCAGGTCCGCTTCCTTGGGTTTTCTATCCATCTCCTCATCTTGATCATCATTATCGCCTTTATCGGAAGGTGGAGATGGGGGCGGAGGCTGTTTCGGATCGGAGCTCTCCGGCTCGATAAATAGAGCATTGCGGCTCTCAAATCTTCGAAAGACGCCACATCGCCGTGGCTCTCCGAATCCAATCTTGGCTTGGAGCTCTTGCTCCTCCGTCGTAGCTCATCTCGGTGATCTGCTTTGGGATTTGGCAAAGTCAATAAGAATGTCCCAAGATCTGAAAACCTTAAGAGCATCCGAGCTCTTGTCCTTACTTGCTATTTCAACCGGATCTGCGTGCTCGGCAATTTCCGGTATCTCTAGCTGAATCTCAGTGCAAGACGCGATTGCAGTGGTGTCGGTTGTTGTCCACTCGGCGAGTAGGTTCGGGTGACGGTTCCCTCTTGTCGGACTCTGTTCCCTCGTAGCCGATCACTTGGACTTTGTCCTTGATCGTCGCTCCCTCGATTCCGATATCGAATCGAGTAGTTGCTCCTCTTGAGTGGAAGGAGGAGCCGGGCTGAATAATGGTAAGTGGCCGAGCCACCGTGACCTCAGCAGGTCGATTCTTAGCCAACCTCCTCTTCTTTGGCACTTGGACGGTTGGGGGCGGAGCGAGATGCCGCTCTCTTCGGTTCAAGGTGGCCCCTTGCCAATGGACTTTTCTCGCTCCAAACCTTTGTCACAAATTTGATAGACTTCTTGTCAAAGTACTTGGAGTCCTCAAAGGCCGAGTGCTCAACAACTGAAGTTCCTCCCGAACTATGCATTCTATCGGAAACGGACATCTTTGTTCCGAATAGAAGTTTACCCACACCGGCTATCCTCCTCTCGCCGGTGGGTAATGTGGTGAACTTCCGAGCCCGTGCCTTCATCTCGAGTAGTATAATACTCGGCCCGGCTTCACTTCAACCCCATCGTCTCATTGCCATCATCAGCGAATCCTAGGTTTGGACAGCTTGATCATATGATCCAGTGAACTTGTCGAATGTGCGATACCACGTAAGCTAGACCTCTCGTACCGAGGTAGCAACATATTCCTCGGTAAAGTTGTTTTGAACGCCACATCCTTGCGTCCACGTAATTTCGCACATATGCATTGATCTCCTTCTCCTTGTATCCAATCGGAGAAATGCCGGAGTTGGGAAGATCGAAAGAGAGAGCTAGAGCATCTTGAATATCGAAGGTAAGAACAATGACTCCCACTCATCTTGATCGACTTCCTTCGATAAGAGAAGGACGATTCCTCTCCTCCCGACGCTAGAGATTTCCAGGTTGAAATAAACTTCGCGACTTGCCGAGGGAGAAAAGCACGGGGGTGCTTCGAAACCAAAGCATCTCCAACCCCGAACGCTCCAAAGCGTCAAACACGGGTTCAAGGAAAGAGATCTCCACTTGGCGGAAGGCCAAGGTAGGTTCAAACAGAATCCTCGGAGGCTACAATCTCCTCAATGTTGTCCGGAGTTTGAACGTTCGCCATTGAAATCCGCAAAACAACATATTAGCACTTGAAAATAGAGTACGTTAGTGGTTGCTAGCAGATATCTGATACATTACCGTGAAATAGAGCTTGAAAAGAGATATAGCAATGCAGTTTGAATGAGGATGTAAGGAAGGAAACTGAATCGCTAAAAAAGCTCTAAGATATGAGAATGGCGAAAAGTGAGGAGTTGATAGAAGATGAAAGATTTTGTATATTGAGTTTGATCTTTAGTTTGAATCGCACGGTTCAAATTTAATCTTTCAAAATCAAGGGGCGGCTAAGATTAAATGTTATAAAAGAATGATTACAATAGCCGCCAAAAATATAGATATACGTAATAAAGCTAATGGAGAAGACATGCATTAAATGCGCGACGAGAGAGCATTAATTACTCGGGCGAGGAGTCCTCGCCGACCTTTCCTCAAACCTTAAACATAATAAATGGTAAGGAATAAATGCTCCTAGGCAACCGAATGCAAGCGATCGATGCATTAAATGCGGCATGCTTCGAACAAATTAAGTAACGATACTACGCAAACCTCTTGGTCTGAACTTATCACCTGGTTACCATCATTTATCGGGAGGATGGTTGTGCTGATGACCATGTTCTCCCTTGTGTACAAGTGTGCATCTCCCAACCGAGTCACCGTACTAAGTTTTCCGACTCGTCATGCCGATTCCATACCGATACACATTGTTGCTAAGTATATTATTATCGGTAGTCGGCTTCTCCTGACTTGTCTCGGTAGGATCTAGCGGACCTAGCTCAACCGATAGTTCTCCGAACCTTGTTCTCGGCTAGTGGTTTGGTCGATATATCGCCTCTTTGCTTGTCGGTATGGATTTTCTCCATCCCGATGTCCTTCTTTTCGACATGGTCTCCGATGAAGTGGTGTCGAATGTCCACGTGCTTGCATCTCGGTATGTAGAACCGGGTTCCGAGTTATAGCTATTGCACCGGTGGAGTCACGGTAGATGGGCACTTCATCCCGAGTTATACCATAATCTCTCAATTGTTGTCGAAGCCAAAGGATGCGGGCACAGCAACTTCCTGCAGCCATGTACTCGGCTTCGGTAGTGGACGTAGCTACCGAGTGCTTTGAAAACCACGATATCGGCTTGCTTGCCTAGGAACCGACATGTTCCGGAAGTTGATTTTCGATCTATCCCGCATCCCGCATAATCGGCATCGAATAACTTGTCGAGTATTAGATTATCATCGGCAGGATACCATAACCCACCTCGGTGTTCCTCTTAGATATCGCAGAATCTTCTTCGCCGAGTCTAGATGACTTCGCTTGGGATTCGCTCGAAATCTTGCGCATACACCTACAAAGATAAGTTATGTCGAATTCGGCTAGTCCGTTAAATAAAGTAAAGAACCAATAATAGCTCTATAATCGGTAGAGTTAACGAAGCTCCCTCTTTGTCTAGATCGATTTTAAAGTTCGTGTTCATGGGGATCTTGGCCGGTTTCTTTGGAATCACGACCGAATCTTTTAAGAAGATCTCGAGTGTATTTGGCTTGATTGATGAAGATTCCTTCACTGATTGTTTTACTTGAAATCCAAGGAAATAATTCATCTCTCCCATCATGGACATCTCGAATTTCTCCTTCATCATCTTCTCGAACTGCCGACATATAACTTCATTTCTCGCAGCCGAAAATGATGTCGTCCACGTAGATTTGCACCGTAGAATGTCATCTTCCGACTTTATGTTGAATAGGGTGCGATCTACGTCCCCTTTTGAAAACCTTTCTACGAAGTAGAAAGTCCGATAGGGTATCATACCAAGCCCCGGGTGCTTGTTTTAACCCATACGTAGCTTTCCTAAGTCTCGTACACTGATGTCCCTGCTTGAAAGCCGGGCGGTTGTTCCACGTAGACTTCTTCCTTCGCACGCCGTTCGTAAAAGCCGACTTCACATCCATCTCGATATACCTTAAATCTCCGATGTGTTGCATAAGCTAGGAAAAGACGAATGGCTTCCAATCTGGCGACCGGAGCAAATGTTTCATCAAAGTCAATTCCCTCTCGCCCGATCAGTATCCTTTAGCAACTAGTCGAGCTTTATTTCCGACAATGACGTTGTTTTCATCTCGCTTGTTCTTGAAGACCCACTTAGTTCCAATCACGTGCCGATGTCTCAGGTGCGTCGACAAGCTCCCAAACTTCATTTCGACGAACCGGTTCACTCTTCTTGCATAGCAATGACCCATCCAAGCATCTTTAAGTGCGTCCTCTATCGATCGAGGTTCTTCCGTAGACGAAAAACAAGAGTAAAGTGAGCTTTCTCCCCGAATTAATCTTGATCTCGTCCTTATAGTTGCTGATGGATCTCCAATGATAAGATCTCGAAGAATGAGCATCGAGCCACGAACGCCCGAGTCGGGCTTCTTCTTCCGATACCACTTCGCACGCCGTAGGTGTATTAGGCATTTCAAGAGTAATCTTGTTTTGTGACCGTAGTAATTCAAGAAGAAGGTTAGGATCTACCGAGTTTCCGGGTTCGGGGGCATTCAGCTCAGGAACATTAATGGTTCCCCCCGAGTTTATATTCTCGGTAGAGGTCTCGGTTACCACGGGGGCTTCCTCATCGACCGAAGTTACCTCGTTGTTGATTCCGTTCGATAGAATCAACTAGGTTAGCTACATTGCTTGTTGGGCCGAGTCCGAATTTCTTCATCTTCCGACTCATCATCCCAACAATGCTTTGGATCTTTTCAGCCTTTGTCATTTAGTTCGAGATCCCGTAGCTTGCTGCCGACATCCTCGATACTTGACTTTGTATCTTTCCCCGTTCTCGGTAACAAATTCATCAAAAACAACATGAGGGCTTTCCTCCACGCAAAGAGTTCGATAGTTAAAAACTCGAAGGCTTTATCGACTCGGGAGTATCCTAAGAATACTCCTTGATCGATTTGCTATCAAAGACCTTCAACCGATCTTTTCCATTGTTGTGGATAAAGCAAGGACAACCGAAAACATGAAAATGAGAAATAGAAGGAATTCTCCCTTTCCACGGTTCGTATGGCGTCTTCATGTGTTGCTTTGTGTCGGTAGTGATCGATTCCCGAGTGTAACGAGCGGTGTCGGTAGCATCAGGCCCCAAAACTTTGAGGGTAGTCCGAAATGCTGCGAGGAGCGTTCTTGCTTGCTTCTTTGAGAGTTCTCGTTCTTACGTTCGAGCAAGTCCGTTCGCCGAGGGGTGCGCGCAGTGATGTCTCATGCTGAATTCCCTCTTTATCGCAAGTATGTCTTAACTACCGAGTTTAGAAACTCGTTCCTCCGTACCGAGCGTATCTTCTTAATCTTGATGTTCTTTTCCACACCGAGTTTCTTCGAGAGATTAGGTAACTCGGTCCGAACATCGATTTGTTGGCGATGAAGATGACCCAAGTATATCTCGAGAAGTCGTCTATGACGACGAGGGCATACTTCTTGCCTCTTATAGTCATCTGGAGAGACTGGCCCGAATAAGTCCATGTGAAGCGGTGAAAGGATTCCATCGGTGGAAGGTGACGGAATAGGTGGATTGCTACTCTTTGTTTGCTTTCCCTTCGTGCACGCTTCACAATTTCGTCTTTGATAAACGATTCGTTGGGCGGTCCTCGACTTTAGAGTTCTTGACAAGCTTGTTCATGGTCTTGAAGTTCAGTGGCCGGGTCTCTTGTGCCATAGCCACTGACTTGTTACCCGATTTAGTCCGTGCGAGCAAGCAAGCCTCGGGTTCTAGCGGTATTCCGGTTGCAACATAGATGTTCTTCCTCCGCGAACCCGATAACACTGTTTTCCCCGTAGATTTGTCAACAATATCACATAAACCAGCGTCAAAGATTACTCGTTAAGATTATCACGGAATTGATCGATCGAAAGGAGATTATGTTGAAGTCCTTCAACATATGTTACTCTTGAAGGCGTGGCGGTCCCAATGTTCGGCGTTCCGTATCCCCTTGTGTAGCCTTTTGGAATTGTCACCGAATTCATGCAGGACCATCTTCTTGTACGTAGTTGGTCGGCGAGCTCTTCCGATAGGTCATGTGTCTCGAGCAAGAGCATGTCCACTATCCACGGGTCCTTATGCACTCCGCAAAAAGTAGGCATTTTTAGGTACCCTTTGGTTCGATTGGGTCCTTACAGGTTAGTGGGTGATTTCGGAACCCGGATCTGTCTCGGGACCTTAGAAGTTCCAGACTTCTTCTTCCGAACCTTATCGGCTTTCTTCTCCACAGGACTTGGAGATACTGACTTTCTGCCGATAATTTTGGGTTCGGGAGCTCTCTTCTTCCGAGTCTTAGCGCTTCTCCCGACCCCGGGCTCATAGTAGTACGAGCCGTCTTGAGCCGGGTGCTCATACGATGGCTCCTTGTACTTTGTTCGCCCATCCGACCTTCTTTGATTCCCCCCCGAATTTGATCGCGGTGTCCCGGGGCCGGAACCTTTGGTCACCGCTTGTTGCTACTCGGGCGAGGTGTAATTATTTTCTCGTTTGTTTTTCGCCCGAGGTGTGGTGTCGGCAGCTTGCACCTTTCCTCCGACGAACCTATCGCCCGGGGTTGCTTGAGCTTTTGGAGGTAGAAGCTTCGTGTGTATAGCCCGGGCCTTCTTTCACGTAAGTTGACCGTTGAGCTCTAAGCATGCTTTCAAGCTTCTCCTTAGCTCCCGTGTATTGTTCGGTCATCAATCCTCTCCGGACTTCGTCACTCCTTCCGAGTAAGTCATAGTCATTCCCGCACGTCCGTGAGCTTCGATCGAGCTTGGCTATTTCGGTCTCTTTCTCGAATTGTCCTTGGTCGAACCGAGATCTCGAGTCTCTTGAAGCCGAGACTTAGTCATGAGAGATTCAATCTCTTCCTTGAGTCTCGCAACTAGATCCACCGACTCGGAGAGACCCGACAATCGAAGAAAGTCTCCGATTCTCGGCCTTTACTGTTCAAGTTCCCCGGATGGTTCTGCTTTGAATTCTCTCGCTCACCGAATGCCTCTAGCGGGATCATCGTAGGCTTGTACCACATCTAGAGGATCATCTCGTGACCGAGCACGTGTCTTGTGTGCTATGTGAAGAAGAGGTAATAATGCGTTTAGAATTTACCTCGGCCTCTTCTCAGGCCATCGACAATATTCGGTCGACTCATCGTGAACCGTCTCTGCGACCTCAACCGCGACGAACGCGGCTTCATCTTCGAAGAATACATGAATGTATCCTCCTCAATTGAGTTATCGGATATCTCTCCGGCTATATAGGCTCGCCGTCTCTCGGCGAACTTCTTTCTCCCCGGCTCGCCGTTCGCTCTTTGAGCGGTGAGAGTTCGGGACAATCGTGCCGATAGTGTCCCTCCTTCTTGCGGTTGTAGTAGGTAGATGTTCTCGCTTGCTCTTACCAGTGAGTCTTTAGATGGACTGGCAAGCAGACTCCGATTTCCCGCATTCGGTAGAAGGATTAGATTCTTCTTTCTTATGATAGTCTTTCTTACCCGAGGAAGAATCTCGGTTGTATTTCCTCGGCTTTCGACTCTCTCCTTTTCCCTCTCGATATTTGAGAGCCATCGGTGCTAGGCGATCGGGGCCTCGAAGTCTCGGAAGACTTTGCTACCGATGTGGCCACAACTTTGCTTGAGGAAATAGGCTTGGCTCCTGTATTGCTGATCGTTGCCTTGAAGGCGTGGTTGAACCGTGTGTCACCTGGAGCGCTTAAGCACTTTTGGGGTAGGCTATGCTCGAATTCCTCCGATTTTAATTACAAAAATATAACATCGGGAGTTAGAGCATTTAGATCGAGAGCGACGTAAATAAGTAGCAAATGGAAGCCACTTCGTCTGGGCAACGCTCTCAAGATCTTGGTGTTCATCTCCTTGTTGGTGAACGACCTCCCCAACCCATTGATAACATTGACTTGATTGGTGAATCCGACACTCGGCTCGTCAATGGTTTCGAGTAGGCTCCATTGCAAAGGCGTCGAACTTCCGAAGCTCTAGCTCGAGCTTGTTCTCTTTGATCCGAGGGGTTCCATGGCTCAAGCATGCCCAAGGCGTCCCATAGCTCTTTTCGCCGTTTTGCAATCTTGTACCCTTCCGAGATGTGAGTCACGAGCGTAGTCGGTATGGCATTACGTGCAACTCGGTCAAGGTTGTGCAACTTCTTTTCTTCGGGCGTGAAGGCGAGATTTGTCTTTGGGAACCTTAGCACCGGTTTGTGCTCCCACGCCTCCTCCAAAGGCAAATACTACGCCGTCGATCATGGGAATGATCGGTCCCGACTCTAGGACATCTGACATGCTGTCGTGGAGTGACGTTAGGTGTGCCTCCATACGTACGCGCCATACCGTGTAGTTCTCTATTGAGAACATCGGCACCATCCTAATACCTGACATATCAGACATTGTAAGAGTAAGAGTATACGGATGCTGAGAAGATGCTTATGCAGTGAAAACGGTTTTCAGGATCAGTTCGAGAGGACCAGTATTTTAGAACCGGCGATCAGTTGAACACCGAATGCTCTGATACCAATTGTTGGTCCGGAGACGAAAAGTCGTGTAGAGGGGGGGGGGTGAATACACACTGAGCTCGTTTCTTTTTTCTCGGTGAAGGTCAGTAAGCCGATGTTTGCAAATCGATGAACGAGTGCCAAGTAAGCCTTCGATCACTGGGGTCAAAGTGAGTCAGCTTCTGAGCTCTTCTACTGACTGATGTCAGTATTACGAAACTCAGTCGGAGACTGTAGTGCGGATAAGTGTTAGGCCCGGAGTCGTCTCTTTTGAAAACGCGTTTTTGCAAGTTAAATCTTTTGGTCGTGCACTTTATAAAATACGTTTTATGCAAACTTATGATTTTCAAGTCAGTTGAATGCAATGCAATAAAACAGTAAATGAACACAAGCGATTTAACGTGGTTCGGATACGCAAGATCCTACGTCCACGGTCCTGAACAAGGCAGGAGAACTTGTTGATTATTCTGAGCAAGCCTCGAGCGGGGATACCGTGCGGCCGGGCAGCTTCCCTCTAAGTTATAGTCCTTAGCGACTTTACAATCCAAACCTAAGTTTAGAAGGGAGGGAATATTCTCCAACCGAGAAGGAGTTCTTACAACAAGAACAATTCACTAAATGTGAACTCCTTCGGATCTAAGCTATGAATCTAGCAATGAGCTTAGTCTAGAGAAGATAGGGTTCAAAGTGCTCTAGAGAGATGAACTACAAGAAGTGTTCTATGAAAACTAGTTCGTCTCTCGGATAAGCTTGAAGGTTCTAGAGCGTTGTGAGCTTGAATGATATCCCTTGATTTCGCGTATATTCCTCCGTTTGAAATCTTCAAATCCTTCTCTATTTATAGTTGTGAGTTGTGACATATGTCCGTTGGAGACGACGATGCCACGTGTCACAAGCGTCCAAAGAAAACGGCCATTATTCAACTTTGTTGCGGCGGGCGATTAATGCACCGTTCATGAGAGCAGCTTTCTTGTGTAGAGTAGGTAAGCGTTGTCGGCTTCTCATTGGGTCGAGGTTTGTAGTTGGTGAGTGTCGAGTTGACCGTTCAAACTACCTCGTATGTCTTCTCGCCGAACATTTGAAGGGACTTTAAGTCTTTGGGTCGCTTTTACGTCGGATACATGACTCGAAAGTCTGTCTTCTTCGGTGAGTCGTCCGACCGATAAAGTGAGCTTCGATAGTCGGTTGGTCGATCGCGAAGGTATACTGCTTCAGACCTGGTTCTTCTACCGATGACC
The DNA here is from genome assembly GCA_028984105.1 of Lavandula angustifolia. Taxonomy (NCBI): domain Eukaryota; kingdom Viridiplantae; phylum Streptophyta; class Magnoliopsida; order Lamiales; family Lamiaceae; genus Lavandula; species Lavandula angustifolia. The sequence continues at coordinate 21,018,577 of CM054812.1, read as the reverse complement.
ATCGGCTTGTAGAGAATGCTTCTGCGAGGTCCGGTCGGTGATGCGGGATCTTCAACCGAGTTTGATATCAGCGCGACGAAGAATGCAAGCGATTACACCGATGACGTGGGGTTCTGAAAAGTATCTTCAGCTGAAGATCAGTTCAACAACTACCCCGTACAGGACTTAGACAAAAATAATAAGCATTACATCAAGTCTAACCTATACATCGCCTAATCCTATCGACACACTAATCTACCCGATATCGGCTCGGTTTTGGGATCTTCAATTCCATAGTACTACTATGATTTCCCCCAATTTCTTTTAACCCTAGAACAGCTGAGTATCAATCTACTGACTCATATCCAACAGTACCAATCGTCGTAAGCAGGCTGGCCGGAGAAGGAAGCAAAAGCCTCGAACTAGAAGAGCGTGAACCCAAATGCAATGAATGTTCTTGTAAAAGAAATAGCATACCTGCATTTGTAGCGGGTGAAGACCATCAGATCATAGTTATAGATGTCGTCTAAGTCCCGAACAATGGAAAGAGTAAAAAGTCTCTAACAAGAAGGGAAATAAAGAATCAGTTTGTACACCGGCATCGATATTCGTCGGTAGCACCAGTACCCGTGAACCAACAAAAGGTGTTCTAGAAACTGGAACTGCGCTACCATGAAGTCAGTTGACATTGCAGCATAAATAAAAGTCAAACCAACGCTAATAGTCAAGAAACACGCAATAAAGACGATATAGGAAACGAATATACTACGAGGAAAATATATCAAGAAAATTAAAAAAATAAAAGAAGTGAGCACAAGATATTGTGATTGAATGGAAGCTGAAATTACCTACATTCCTTCCAAGCCACTAATCCCAACACCGATATCCGCTTCTTGTGTACCCTTTTTAACCAATCTTGTAACCTGAGTATCTTCAACATAGCCATTGAAATTACTTGATCGCTAGAGTCAAGCAAAATAGTTTGTATTGTGAATAAGATTTTGGGGATTTTGATTTGATTTGCGATCTTCGTGCCTAAATCTCCTAATTTATTATTTCATCAAATGCTTCAATGCAAAAAAAAAGTAACATAGAATACGATAATCCATCAGATCTACAACATTGTACTCCAAAACGAAAAAACAAATAATGAAAAATACTGACCACCCTAAGAAACACTAGATCCGCACTCATTCCCGTTTCAATTTCTGCTTTCAACCGTGGCTACACTTAGCTAAATATGTTTCATGTTTGTTGGATTTTTATCCGAGATTTAGCCAACTACATCAATCAATTTCCGAGATAGCGCGACCTCGACATCATCCTCCATCTCTGCCTATAGGAGATCTGAACCGAAAATTGGGGGAATTTCACAAAGAAGAAGAGCTGAATTTCCGACAAATACTCCATGAGAGAGAGAGAGAGTAAGAGAGAGATGAATGGTGATTTCCATGCTTGAAGGCTCGGATTTAGCGCTCAAGGCGATATGCATAGTGGAAATTCATCCTGAATTGAGAGGGCTTATCAATTTCACTTTTTATGGCTTTTGCACTGATTTTTTATAAAAATGTAAATAATAATCTTTAAATAAATAAATACAAATTAAATCATGTATAACCGAAACCAAAAAGAAAACAGCCTACCGTGCAACTTGACCGTGCAAGGCACGGTGTGAAATCTCTAGTAATACATAGATGGTTATTCCAACACAAATTATATTATATATAAACTATACTCATTGATGAATTTTGTAGCTTAATTTGTAGCTTGAAGATACTCGACCACTTGATTTGCACACCCAAAACTAGTCCCTTCTGGATTCATCTTCTCATTCTCATCTTGGGTTTCTGCAGAACTCATTTCTACTAAAAATGTGAGGATTTCAGCAAGTTAAGCTTATATATAACCAATGTTTGCATCACCGTCACCTCATACCTTTCGATCTTACCTGGGGAAATTTGCAATAATTAATACAATTCGCAGGGAATCTTAGCAGTAATGACAGAAAAAATTACAACTTGCAGGTTACTGTAACAAGAGGAATTATTAAAAAAATAGGTAGTCAGAATCGGATTCTATTTTTGTTTGCTAAATTAGGGGATCGATTTCCTTAGAGCCTCTCCAACGATCCCTTATTTTTCTTCTCCAGTGCTCCCGTATCGCTGCACAAAAATAAGGGAAGCAAAAATCCTCCCCTACTCATACGGGAAAAATCTGGCTCCCCTATTCGGCTCTAATATTTATTTTTCTTTTTTTTTTTTTAAATTTCTGGGCAACATCAATTAGATTAATTACAGAAACAACAAACCAAAGAAGAGGAGAAATTGATAAGAAGAAGAGGAGAAATTACAAAGGAGAAGCAACATAGTTTCAGTACCGCCGCCGGAGATGGAGACGGCAAACCGCGTTCCCGCCGGAGACGAGAGATCAGCGGCGCTCCGCCCCTCCACTAGAGCTCTACTGCCGCTGGATCTCGCGGTCTGATGCTCCTCCACTAGAGCTCTACTGCCGCTGGATCTCGCGGTCTGATGCTCGCAGTCTGTTGGAGCTCTGATCAGTGCTCGCCGTTAATCAAATGAGATGGAATGAGAGAGATGAAGCTCTGATCGGTGCTCTGATTGATTTTTTTATTTGTTGCGATAATGGAGATGGAATGAGAGAGAAGAGAAGATGATTTCATTTTAAAGATGGAATATAGAATCTTTGATGTTAATTTAATAGTATTATCTTAAATAAAATAATCAAATTAGCAATTAAATTAATTAAATATGTAAAATATTGAAATACATTTATAAATATATTGTATAATTTTGAAAAATTACAATATCTACATACACATTATATGAAAGGAAAATATATGACATAAATTTAAATTATACACTAATGATAAATAATTAGGAGAGGTTCCAGCACCCGAGAACAAATTCCGAAACAATGCGGTGGTTGCATTCCCGACTTCTCGTAAATTTTAGTTTGCTCAAGGCGAAGCATTTCACGTTGGACGGATCATCAATCGTTTTCAAATCAATCATTATGATGTTTATCATCTCTGATTATTTCTTAAACTCGGTTTTCTTGTCTGTTGAAGCCTTGAGTTGTTGTTGTAGTTTCCTACATAATCATGCACAATTAAGGGTGAAAACGGATAGGATATTATCCGCCCGATCCGGAGCCGGATCCGATCGGATCAAATTCAGGGAGCAAATCTAGTATTCGATCGGATACGAGTTCGAATCCGGATAGCCTAAATTGGATACGGATTCGAATTCGGATTTAACATTATTCGCCCGTATCCGATCTTTCCCGTATTTAATCGGATATTTCCCGGATTATGAATTCGGATATTTCCCGGATTATGAATTCGGATATTCGAATTATTTAATAATTAATTTTTTAATATAATAATAAATTAAGATTAAGAAAATATATTAAAAAATATATATTAAGTGCATCTATGGTTATTGTTAGGTATTTTATGTTGAATTTTGGAATTTTTTCGTACTTTCTTGATCCTAAAAATTATGTTATTCATAATGGATAATATATTAACTATAGTTTGCATTAAAACTTCTATTAAATATTGTATACGTGATTTTTTCATGTGTTGCAATCACAAATAGATGGTTATTTATGAATCATATTATTCAATTATTGTTATTCGAATTCGATCCGAATTCGTCATATATCCGCCCTGTATTCGTATCCCGAATATTCCGAATCCGTATTCGTATCCGCCTTCCCGTATTCGACTTCGAATTCGAGCAAAAAATATGGGACAAAATATGGGAAGAACACTATTCGTCCGTATTCGATCCATTTTCACCCCTATGCACAATATGATAATTGAGGATGAACGAGACATTGATGCTCCGATTGAAGTGGAAAGAGATGTGCCAACCATAGATATCGAATTTAAAGCACCTCAACCCGATCGAATTAGAAGCTTGACAGAGCGGTTAAGGAAAATTTAAGACACAAACGCTCATTTCGACCTCTGCAATGCACTAATTGATCATTTGTGTAATGAATATTCATCTTTGGAGAATTAGATATTATGTCACCTATCATTTTTATTTAAGTAATTTGGATTACCTTTTTCTTTTGCAATTAATGTAGAGTGTTTATTTTTTAATTTAAGTAATTTGAATTATTTTTTTGCAATTAATGTAAAATTTTAATTATGTATTTTTTATAAATATATTATTATATTTTATGTAATTATATAAAATAATTATATTTAAAAATAATTTGTAAAATTACAAAATTAGAATGTTATTGAATATTCCTTTTTTAAAGGAGAGATAGAAAGCCGTTGAAAAAGAAATATTATTTCTGTACAAAAATAAGGATATGCTTCCCGTTATCCTTGGAGGTGCCCTGACAACATGTATATAATTATAATAATATTGTGTAATGAATTGAGCGTTTGGTATGAATATTTGATATTTCATTCAAAAATTGTTTGTTTCTAATCAAATTATACAAATTGGTCTGTGAAAAAATCTTTAGAGATGAAAGGCCTTCACTCGTTTCCACGAGTAAAATAAACCCTTGCTCCTTCCCTCCCCCCCCAATCATCTCTACTCTAACTCTACTAGACAGCAGCAAAATTGGAATCTACGGCGACGATAAGGTAATTAATTTTTCGTTTTTAGTGAATTGCAAATTCTTAGCTTTGGATTTTGTATCTGGCATTTCCCCGATCATTTTTTTACCGGTTTTCTTTTCATCTCTTCTTTGAGTTTGAGCTAGAATTCGCGGAAATTCCGACTGAATAGCAATTGATTGCAGTTTATTAGACGACTACTTAACACATCAAGAAACTACCTTTTGAAGCTATGGTGGTATTGTATGGAAAATATGGTGCTATGTTGTCAACTTCGTTTTAAAGAAACCTTATCATCTGTATGTATGATATATGATATTAGTGTTAGCTTTGTTTACTTGGGGTCTAAAATGTGGTGGTAAATGCTTGTGGTATCAGGTAATTCTAAACTTCAGAAAGACAAACCAAAAATTGCAAATACTCATGGCTTTAAGACTCTCATCCATAGTCTCCTCCACAGTGGTTCGTCGGAGACTTCCTCTAGTAGGTGCTTTTTGTGTGCTTAGTTTTGGCCTCTCCAATCTCTGCACGGTTACTCTATCTTCAAGAACAGGGTGTGCTCAGTCTCTGCCTTTTGTCCCTCTCCTGCGGTAACTTTCACAATACATGCTTGCATGATTAATTATTTGCATTAGTTGTCCAATGGATATTATTATCAACTTGTAAAAACTGCTTCTTCCTTACTAACTACAGGTCGAAATTTGGTGTGGAGTCAGAGAATAAGAAATTTCACACTATAAGGATGGAAGCAAGTAAGATGACTGTCCCCAGCATTGTTGTCTATGTTACAGTTCCCAACAAGGAAGCAGGTATGTTTCTTGTTTCAGTATTGTACTGCTCTTTCTTAATTGTAAAACTTTAGGATACGTTAATTGAGTTTTGTGCTCTGTATACATGTTTTGCTTGTGTTTTTCACTGTTTCTGCTGATTTACTTTCGATAGAAGTATATGAGGGGAAGCTATCTATTAATATTAAGGAGCTAGGTGCAATTTACCCCCTTGTGGTTTCAAAAAGGTGCAATTACCTCCCTGTGGTTTAGAAAGGTGCAATACACCTCCTTATGGTTTCTACTTCGTTGCACAATGCCCCATGCGTGTTACTCCCCCCGATTTTTCGGCTTGTAAGGACAATATGTTATACATATGTTAAGATAATATCATAAATTTTAAGATATAACCTTTTAAATCACGAGGGGGGTCGCTATGAGTATTTTACCATGTCTGAGTGGAGGAGGTAGATTGCACCTTTTTGTAAACCACAACGATGCTTGATACACCTACGTGAAATGATGTGGAGCGATTGGATGAGACGGAAGAACGAGATGAAGAAAAGGGAGACGGACGCTACATGATTTGCATGCGATCGGCGGATCGACGTGGACGTGGAGGACTCGATTAATTGGCTTATATATTTATTATTTTATTATCTATATTTTATTTTAGGATGTTTTAATATTTTTGGGCTTGTTTTATTAGGTTTTTTAATGTGGGTATCCATCTTATACTATAAATATGGGATGAGAACCCTAGTATTTTTTGAGGCTTTGGAATTGGAACTGAATCGGCAAGACTCAATGTCTTGAGGGCGGAACCGTGCGGTTTCGAGGGACCTAAATTATTTAGGGTTTGATCTTGATTTTCGTTTCCTCTTTAATATCAAAGTACTGAGTTTGTTTGCTTATATAAATACTGGTGATCGAGGGTTAAGGAAGTATCGTGGTGAAATTCTCGGAAGCGTGATTAGGGTTTGCAAGTTGATTTCAATTTTTTGTTTCATATTTGATATTAAATTATTGAAGTTGTTTTCCTATATAGTTCGGTAACTAGGAGTACAGATGGCAAACGAGAATTCCTTGTGATTGAAAAGTAGAGTTGCAGCGAGAGGAGAAAATTGATTTCGTTTCTTGTTTCTTCTTTTCGGTTTTCATCAATTGGTCCGACCTGCCGGATCTGACGGTGCATGGTTGAAACGAGAGCCAGCCGCAATACTTCAACAGCTATGGACGGCCGCGTTACGGCGTTGGAGGAGAAATTGGAGTTGTTATCAACGACATCGGCAAAAACTATCGAGACGCTCGCATTGATGCAAGCACAATTGGACACGTTAGTGGCAAGGAACATGCATCGTCCAGAAGGACCGGAGATGGGGCGAAATATACCACCGCCGTTGCCCGTTTTTAACGGGGATGATCCTCTCGGGTGGATATCTCGCGTTAACCACCATTTCGATTAGATGGCAAAGACCGCGGCACGTAGACGCCAACTTTTAGGGGTAGCGATGGAAGGCCCGGCTCTTAATTGGTATCGATGGTATACTGCGGAAACACCGGAGTATTCGTGGGCGGCGTTTTCCAAGGCTCTTTGCGGAAAGATTTGATGAAAGTTGCGAAGGAAGTGCATTCGCGAAATTAGCAAAGATTGAAGCAAACCGACACGGTATTCGAGTACATTGACCAATTCACGCACTTGGCCAATCAAGTACAAACCGGTGCCGAAAGAGAACATACTTAGCCTATTTATTATGGGATTGGAGGATCAAATTCGTGATCGGGTGTGGTTTATCGAGCCCTGCCGATTTCTCGATGGCCATTAAATTGGCTAGGAAGGCGAGATTACGGTTCGCAATCAAACACGTACTATAGTAGTAGCAAGGAACCATGGATGCCGCGGAAACCGTGGCGCTGCAAGACGCGCGGCCGGCCTCCACCGACGCCACCGACGCCCGTTAGCCTTACCCCCCCCTGCCGGGGCGAATAATCCACGGCCCGGGTAACTCGCGCTCCGTTCCGTCGCATGACGGAGACCGAGAGAGAAGAGCCTCGACGAAAGGTTTGTGTTTTAAATGTAAATCGCCGTATCACCCCACAAATCATGTTTGTCTTTGTTAAAGATTTGCGGATTTTGATGGTGGATGACGATGATATTGAGCATTTGGAGTTGGAGGAAGTGGTTTTAACGGAGGGGGTAATTATGAGGTGTTAATTCCGGTCGAGGAAAGCGGACCCAAGGCACAAAAAGGAGTTATTTTTAATGCGCTTGTCCGTTCTTGCATTATCGGGTTCGTAAGACTCTTAAACTCAAAGGTGTACTAAAGGGGAGAGAGATCACTATTTTAGTGGACAGCGGAGCGTCACATAATTTTTTGTCAAACAAGCTGGCTACGGACTTAGGGTTGGATGCGAATAAAAGTAAAATTGTTCCTGTAGGGTTAGGCAATGGACACCGTGTTTTTTCGGAAGGATTGTGTCAAGATATATCTATACAATTTGAACCGGGCTCGATTTCCGTGGACTGCCACGTGTTTCCGCTTAGCGGCGTAGATCTTATATTGGGGATTGCATGGCTCAAGACATTAGGCGAGTTGCGGGTGAATTATGACCGTTTATATATCATGTTCGAACTCAATGGGCGACTTGTTAAATTAATGGGAGACAGAACTCGTTGGCGTCCTCTCGAAACAGTGCAAAAATATTACAAAAATGGGAGGAGGTGGACATGGCGGTTTAGAAACATACTTCGACAATTACGGCTGAAGTTAGCAAGGGCGCAGGATCGAAGGTGGTGGAAAAATCGCGGGGAGAAGGAGTTTTCGTGGGTGGATTTGAGGAATATTCGGCGTCAATTTCCTCATTTTCGCCTTGAGGACAAGGCGGTTTTTGAGAGGGAGGGAGTTGATGTGGAGCGATTGGATGAGACGGAAGAACGAGATGAAGAAAAGGGAGACGGACGCTACATGATTTGCATGCGATCGGCGGATCGACGTGGACGTGGAGGACTCGATTAATTGGCTTATATATTTATTATTTTATTATCTATATTTTATTTTAGGATGTTTTAATATTTTTGGGCTTGTTTTATTAGGTTTTTTAATGTGGGTATCCATCTTATACTATAAATATGGGATGAGAACCCTAGTATTTTTTGAGGCTTTGGAATTGGAACTGAATCGGCAAGACTCAATGTCTTGAGGGCGGAATCGTGCGGTTTCGAGGGACCTAAATTATTTAGGGTTTGATCTTGATTTTCGTTTCCTGTTTAATATCAAAGTACTGAGTTTGTTTGCTTATATAAATTCTGGTGATCGAGGGTTAAGGAAGTATCGTGGTGAAATTCTCGGAAGCGTGATTAGGGTTTGCAAGTTGATTTCAATTTTTTGTTTCATATTTGATATTAAATTATTGAAGTTGTTTTCCTATATAGTTCGGTAACTAGGAGTACAGATGGCAAACGAGAATTCCTTGTGATTGAAAAGTAGAGTTGCAGCGAGAGGAGAAAATTGATTTCGTTTCTTGTTTCTTCTTTTCGGTTTTCATCATGAAATCACATGGAGGAATTCTCACCGCGTGAAACCATGGGTGAAACCATAGTGAGGTAAACAACACCTCTATGTAAACCATAAGGAGCTCAATGAACCTTTTGAAACCATAGGGGGTGATTTGCACCGATGTAAAACCATAGGGAGGCTAGTTGCTATTAACCCTAATATTAAGTAATACAAACTAAAAGTTCCTATTGGAAGTTCATTTTCTACTTATCATAAATCCTGAAAATGTATAGTATTTTCAAGTAAAATCTTGTTAAACACATCGATGTTACTGAAAATCTCTCGCTACCAATAGAATAATTGTTAAATCTTTTAACACACTCAATAGAAGTTATTTTTTGTTTTAATATAACACTTCTAGTAAATTATATGTAATCATATCTTAATTCCAAAGGAATTATGTTGAGGTCTTTGATGTTTTTGATTATTGTATTTATATTGTTAACAAATTATAATATGCCATTTTATTTTAAAATAATTTCGATGAACTTAAGTTAATACCATCAATTATGAAAACTTAATAATATTTTATTTATTTGATAATTTATTATCTAATATTATACTCCCTCTGTGCCGCTATTAGTGTCCTGCTTTTCTAATCGGGCTGTCCCGCTATTGCTGTATTGTTTCCGAAAATCAAAAACATTAACTCATAATACTAAAATGAAGTGGAGCCCTCCTTACTCACTATCGACTCCACATTCTAATACTTTCTGTCTCCAAGAATCTCCCTCTCACACAATTCCTTTCCGCTTCAAATTCAAAAATATTTGATTCTTAACATTTTAGAAATTTTAATATTTATTCAATTAAAACATAAAAAAAGCAGAAAAAAAAATCAATTGCTTTAACTATGCCTAATAGAATTTGGATGAATTCTCATTTATTCCTATGAACCATGCCTAAAAAATTGTGCCTATTTATTTTAAAACTCATAAAATAACTCCCTAATCAAAGTTTTCTTAATAGTTGCCGAAAAGAAATAGGACATTAATAAATAGGGAGTATATTATTGAAATTTATGATGTATTGGAATGTTAATAGTAAAATATATGATGAAAATATATAACCGTGATCTGATTGAAATGGGAATTAAGGTACCTTTTAAGATCCAAGCATCATAGAACTAACTAAAGGAATTTGAGGATCTAGTAGATAAAATTACAAGTTTGCTTATATAAAATCACTTTTGACTAATTTTGCAGCGGAGCTTGATAACGTTTTTTCCCCTTGAAAGAGTGTGGGTTTGTAAAGTGAGACATGGCAGTATAAGAGAAGAAACATTTGAGATTCTAAATCTTGCTTATTTGACGAATGCTACATACTTATGTTTGAGAACCCTCTGCAGTTTATCACCTTAAGGTTCTGGATGGTTGTTTTGGTGGTTAACTTGAAAATTTATCTTTTGGGATGTTATTATTATTATTTTTTATTTTTTTATTTTTCCTTTTACTTGTTTGAGACTTAGATATATGGAGACTGCTACAACATCTTATTCTTGAACATGGAGAAAACTTTTATTTGTATCTTTGCAATATATTTATCTATAAAAGTTACCAACCTTCGAGGATTACCATCTGATATACTTGCATGTTCTTCTATTATCGTGCTAATATGATAAATGTTAAGGTGAAACTTATAGTATATCTATCCGTATGTGTGCAGGAAAAAAATTGGCTGAAAGCATAGTCAAAGAGCGGCTTGCAGCATGTGTTAACCGAGTACCAGGTTAGTGCTTCTGCTTCTGCTATTGAGGAAGTCTTTTTTCTTTTTTCTTTTTCTTTTTCTTTTTTTTTGTCATTTTTCATTTTTTTTTTCAATACAGATGGAAGTACAAAATCATTATTTGCATGAGTATTTGAAGGATACTATCCTATTCTTGAGTTGAAATCATATTATGAGTTACTCTACTGTAGTTCAGTGGTTGTTAAGTTCTTACTTACCTGGACTTGAAGTGGACACTGTCAACTCATACATTTCTATTCTAAAAAATACGAATACTTTGCCATGTCTATGATAGGTAGGGTTCTTCTACTCTGGCGTAAGGGGATTTGAATGGCGGAATTTGGCTTCTAAACTTTGTGGTGGGAATATAATATAAGGTGCAAGAGTAATGATGCAGGATTTGAGGAAGATCCACCGTACCCCACGAGAGGGAATTTTGGATAATGAGTGCCCTACCTACCAATACTATATTGGATGTGATACTAGGAAATAAAAGAGAACTTCACACAAAGAAAACATACAACTACTAGAACAACACTACACTGAATAACTATCAAAGACGGACTATTTAATAAACATAAATTGCAATATGGAACACACTCCACAACAAGGTGAAGGTAACCGATCTCCAGCGGTTGCGAAGAGTTATCCGACTTCGCAGTGGCCACTAATCGATCTTTTCCTTAGATGATCATGGCTTGAGAAGTTGGTTTATTTATAGATCCTAATTACAACAGAAGCCCTCTACATAATCTTATCACAATCATACAAAATATTATCATAATCTAAGGATACTATGACTACTCTTCTTCCCTACTACTAGTGGTGACTATTCCTTGTACCTTCTACGATGGAGGTGGTGTCTCCCCCTTCTTTTCCTCCCCTTATGTCCCTTCTCCATAACAGCCACATTGCCTAGCTCAACTACCCCCTTGAACTGTGAGAGATCAAAGAAGGGGGGTGTGGGGGTTCCCCAAGTCGGAGCATTGCTGGCAGGGGTGCTAGGTTCCCCCTCTCCTTCTTTTACCTTCCCTTTTCGAGAGTATACTTTGTAGGGGGAGGAGCTTTTGTCTGGGTAAAAGAAGGTGCTGGGGTAGGTCACAAGGGAATGAATGGAAGGAGGATTGGGGCGGAGCAGGTGAAAGGGGGTTGCTCGATATCAGTTTAGCTGTTATTTGGCAATAATTTGAGAATGTGTTTTTAAGTTGAACATTAACCTTCTGGTGACAGAATTGTTGCTTCTTCGGATTTATCTTGGAATAGGACCTAGAATATTCATATTAAAAAATGTACTCCTTTCATTATCTTGGAGAGCTGTTTATTGTGTTTTCAAAGTTCCATTTCTAGAAACTGGAGACGACGATCTTATGTATTCAGAGTTTCATTTCAATGATATTTTTACTATTCTTGAACTCCTTGTATATGATATTGATTCATTAATTTCTACACGATCTTTGTATGTGCCTAACTAGAGACTTTTCTTGAATATTTACCTATTCGTTCAGAATCAGTGTCTGAGCCCGCTCTTACCTGAAAACTAGAGCTAAGCGACATCTCCCTAAGCCAGATATCTGACCCAAATACTTCAGTAAGAGTAAGATGAGACATGAAAATAGAGGACTGATAATACTCGAGCCTACTTGGCCCGGACTGAGGAGCAGCGCATCTATTTATTTTTAACAGTATTTTATTCATTGCATGGGCTGGTCCAAACTCTAAAATACTTGGGCTGATAGATAATTGGCTCAGAGCATTCCAGGATGGCCCTTTTGGCACCTTTACTAAATTCTGACTATATTTTTCTTAATGCAGGTGTTGAATCAGTTTATGAGTGGAAGGGAGAGGTAAATATTGTATATCCTTATGTGTTTTTGTGTCTGTGCGGATCTCTCTTGGGATTTGAGTTCCTAACTTTTGGAATGGCTTAGAGAATTTTATGTCTTGGTTCCACTTCATCTGTAAACAGATACAAACTGATTCCGAGGAGCTGCTCATAATAAAGACTAGGGAATCTCTTCTAGAAGCTTTAACAGAGCATGTAAAGGCAAATCATGAATATGAGTGAGTACTTACCTTTTCCTCTTTTTTGAATCTGTACCTCTTCTTGCTTATCAGTAGATTTGGGCACAATATGATAACTTATAACTAAGAAAAATCTAACTCCCTTTTCCTTCTTTCCTTTTATTGTTTTGTGGAAGAGGGGATGACATTTGACGAAGTACTTGTCATGCTTTAAAGAAACTTCTTTATACGTTTTTCAATTGTTGACACCTTCTTTGGGGGAAAGGATTACCGTTTTCCACTGTAATCTTAGGCTTCAGTTTTTAAGGACGTCCAATGTTTTTTTCCTTTAAAAGTGCATACAGTTAAACCTCGATAAAGTAATATTCGATAAAGTAATAATCTCGTAGGTCAATGCTCTAAAATAATGTTCGATAAAGTAATAACCTCATTAAATGAATATTTTTTCTCGGTCCCAAGGTTATTATTTTATCGAGGTTTAACTGTAATTTAATTGTCTTTAAATTGTTAGCTGTTTTGACCTTGCACTTTTACATTCATTTTGAAGTTAAGGATATGATAATGGCAACAAAAGCTTCAGATATTTCCACTTGAAATATGTTAAGAGTAAAGAGGATATTCGCACAAAGATTCGAAGAAAGAAACTGAAATCAAATAAGATAATCAAAGAGCCAAAGTCATAGGATTATAGTTCCTGCCCAAGCATGAAGCCGTTTCCCAAGATCCAAGATTAAACCCTAGACGTCTACCACATATTGTAATGCCCCAATTTTCATAACTTTTTAAGGGACGTCACCACATGCATAAACTTTATCATTAGATTTAATTTTAAAAATAACTTTAATAAGTCTTTTCATAAAAAGGAAGGTTCAGTGCAAAATTTCATAAACAACGGAAGTCTTAAAAAATAAAAACACATGCGACTACTAGTTTTTGGAAAATGCAATGGAAAGAAAGTGTTTAGTTCATGATAAAACTAAAATAATGTTAACAGTTTCATAATTCCTTTTCTGTGTGTGACCATCACCATCTGCCACTTCAAGCATCTGCCGGACCATGATCTGAAAAGGTAAAATATTAAGGGGTGAGTACGACTACTCAGTGGGGTCAACATTATCCAAACTATAAACTATAAAGGATTTAACATGAGAAATTAGACATGCAAGCCCGGATGCTTAACCCGAAGGTTTTACTGCTGTGAATTGCCCGAAGGCTAACCCGAAGGTTTTACTGTTGTGAATTGCCCGAAGGCTAACCCGAAGGTTTTACTGCTGTGAATTGCACGAATGCTCTGCTTGTACTGAATAACGCATGAGAAAAACTGTATAGTATATAATAAGGATAAAGAAAAACCCCACCTTAACCTTTTTGAGTGAATGAAAAAAATGTATACCAATGGATTAAGTCCTGCGCGCCAATCCTAACATTAAATAATTCAAATCTTAATGTCGTGATATGCATGAAACAATATCATATCTATATACTAAGTTTCTATGTTCTATTTTAACTCGTGCAGAATACCTATTTTAAAAAAAATTCCACAGAACATAAATTCATTCCATAAATTCTAATTTTCTACATATAGTTTCTTTAATGAGTCTAAATCATTCCAGATTTGGTTTCATATAAAAATAATAAGTCTTCTAATAGTTATAACCAAAACAGTACCTAGAGCATCGACAGAGGCGGTTTCTGACCTAGTAAGTCTTCTAATAGTTATAACCAAAACTATAAGCTTCAGGAACTAAACATATCTTAAAAATTCTAAGATTTAACACACATCTAGGGGACATACGTAGAAATATCATGTCAAAATTTCAATCACTATAGATAAGTAATGACTTCATAAAATACAGACTAGTTCCACCAAAAACTGAATACGAAAATGCATGCTCCAACTGACTACCCGGACATTTGTATTAAACTGCTTTCATACACATATGTTAAAAATATTAAATAAATATATTTACAAATCCCTACGTATTTAGAGTATTTAGGAAAAAGAATCAAGTGAAAATCATTTTTGTGGAGTGAGATATAAACATTTTACTAAGCCCTATCCAGAGAGCATGGTTTCTCGGTAGTGTAAAAGTAAAAATTCATTAAAAATATAAAGACTTGTTTAAAAATTCCCAAAATTTACAGAAATCTTAAAGACATCCTAAATTGTATCTATATAATTTTTCTGGAATTTTTCAAGTAGCTTAAGATCATGTTTTTGGCCTTGGAACTTCTCGGCAGAAAAGGTAAAATTGCTGGACAGATTTATGTTCTCATGAAACTTAAACATTTTAACAACCAAAGTATTGACATAATAGAATCGAACACATCAAGAAATAAATTAACAAATATATAGCACACGTATCCTAAAAATTCTATATTTTTAACATGAATAACCTAACATATAGTATATCCTATTAAAATTCAGTATGGTCGAAAATAACATAAAGAAAACATGAAAAATAATTTTCCTATCAAGCTCATGAACATGTTGTCAAAAACTGGCAGGTTACGAAGAACAATTTTTAACAAATATTTAACATGCTTGTAAAATTCTACAAAAATTATTAAGTATACTAGACATACCTAGGAAGATGATCCTAAATTTTCACGACGATATGACGAGGGGAAGATATGGAAATAATTCTTGAAATAGTTCGCTGATATGGTGGCGGTTTTTCGAAAATTTTATGGGATGCTATATTATGAACGACTAAGAGGGTATTTATAGGCCTAGAAATCATTATCTAAAGATCCCTAATCCTAAAAGGTATCAAATATATTTTATCTATAATTATTTTCGTCCATATATAATTTATATAGAATTTAGTCTATCACCTACCATATAAGAGATTCAATCCTAGTTGGTTTAGGAAATCCAAAATAAATAAATATTATTCTTGTCTAATAATTCTAATATTATTTCTATCTCAACAAAATAATATAATCATAATATTATATAAATAAACATATTAAAGTTCAAAATAAATTTACATAATAAAAATAATTTAATGAAAAATAACATACATGTTTTAATTTTCATTCTCATTTTTCTAAGGCGCGACTTACAGAACTAAACCCGTGATATTATGCATGAAATGCAAATGCATTTTATTTATTTATTTATAGGTAAAATTTCGGGGTGTTACACATACTATACTATGACATATATATAGGCAATAAATAAAACCCTACCATAAATATAATCTATCATATAAATATAATCTATAATAAAAACCGACTCCTAATTAAACTATAACTATGACGCCATAACATTACGAAAGCACGCCAAAGCCTCCAAGCCATGCATACGCCGAAGCCTCCAAGTCATGCACGGTCTATGCACACGTCGACGTTAGGCGGATCCATCCCCGGACTCCGCCACCCCGTTCTGCTGCTGACGTCGTCGATAAACCACGTCCCTAACAACTCCTCCCTCCTTCCAAACAGCCTTGTCCTCAAGGCTGAAGTGTGGAAACTGACCATGTAATTCTTCCTCAACAACCCACGTGGCATCCTCCGCCGACTTACCAACCCACTGCACCAACAACTCCCTAACTCGATCATCACCTCGCCAAATCCAACGTTCGCCCAAAATTCCCTTCGGATCAAAATCCGGATTCGTTGCCCACAACTCCTCCGGTAAGGAGTTCTCTAGCACATGATTTTCCAATGCCGCCTTTAACAACGAAACATGAAACACAGGGTGAATCTTACACCCCTCCGGCAAGGCGATACGATATGCAACTGCTCCTATTCGCTCCTCCACCTCAAACGGCCCATAATAACGCCCCCATGCACAGTTCTTAGGATTCACCACATACGACTATTGCCGTAACAAATTCATAACCAAGCGGAGATGTGAAAGGTGAGAGGACCAATCTCGACTATAAATCAGTATATCATCGAAAAACACCAACACGAACTTGCGCAAATGCGGACGCAAAAGATCATTCATAGCCGATTGAAAAGTCGAAGGAGCATTTTTCAATCCGAACGGCATTACCAAAAACTCATAATGACCCGAATGGGTCCGGAAAGCTGTTTTCGGCACATTCCCAGGAGCGATTCGTATTTGATGATATCCGGATCGCAAGTCTAGATTAGTAAACCATTTAGCCCCATACAACTCGTCCAACATTTCTTGAATGACCGGAATAGGATATTTATCCGGTATCGTTTGTTTGTTCAACTGCCGATAATCCACGCAGAACCGTCAACTCTCGTCTTTCTTTCGCACTAACAATACTGGACTCGAAAATGGACTAGAACTTGGTTGTATTATTCCAGCCTCCAACATTTCCTGAACCAAGCGTTCCATCTCATCTTTTGCCGAATGGCTGTACCTATATGGCCGGACCGAGACTGGAGAAGTACCGACCTGCAAGGGAATATGATGATCCACACTTCGGTGCGGAGGCAGGCCGGAGGGTGGTAACATAACGGTAGGAAATTCCTCCTGCATCGGAACTCTCAACTCGTCACTCGCCTCCCGCAACCGGCTGTCTACCTCTGCCGAAGCCAGATTCGGCGCCACCAGACCCGAAGCAATTCTCGGCCATACCAACCAACGTTCAACCTCTACGCCCAACTGAACCAACTGCCTCATAGACACCTCGCGATGGACCAGTGAAGAATCTCCTACTAGCTTAACCGTCGACCCCTTGTACTCAAACTGCATGGTCATGTGCTCCCAATTTGCTTCACCTCCCCCAACAACATAAGCCAAGAAACCCCGAGAGCCAAGTCTACACTGCCCAACTCAAATACGAAGCAATCCACTACAAATTCCACCCCTTGTAACCGCAACGGCACACCTTTACACACTCCCGCAATCACCGATCTCCGGCCATCCCTTAGCCGCACCACCAATCGACCAGAGTCGTCCACGCCTAACTTTGTAGCCGCAGCAACCCTAGTTGAAATGAAACAGTGACTCGCCCCGCTATCAACCATAACCCGAATGTCAGTTTTTCCGATAGTACCCGATAGCTTCATAGTCTGCGGCCCGTCAATCCCCTGCGCCGACAATCGTGTAAGCTTCAACACCGACATTTATGTTTCGTGTCCGCCTGCATCGCCCTGCTTCAACCGCTCTTCGGCCTCCACATTCTCAGATTCTTCCCCGTCGTCTTCAGGATTGGAGACAATTAGCACCATAAAACTTTTATCCGCACAGCGATGTGTCGGAGACCATTTATCATCACAACGAAAACACTTGCCGGCAGCCCGTTTTGCCAAATAGTCTTTATGAGAAATCTGCCGAACCTGCCGGTTCCTGCTCGCGCCGCTACTGGCCGAAAATGAGGCCCCGAATTAGACTGAGGGCCATTTGATACTGCTCCCTTATTAGTCTCAAGTCGCCCACCAATCTTAGAATTTCCACTTGTCGTACCCCCGCCCCCATACGAGCTAGGGACAGGGCTCGAATACTTGGAACCAGCCGAGACACAAGAACGACTGGAGTAAAACGAAGTAGGACGACCAGCTCCCCCCAACACTGCAATTTCCTGCTCCAGCTCTTTGGCCAAATGGATAGTGTTGGCTAACGTTCGTGCGTCTCTCGAACGGATCCTGCACCGAATCTCATCTCGCAAACCATTCAAGAAGAGACCCAAATAGTATTTCTCCTCCAGCCCCGGAACATGCCATCCGAGAAATAAATGTAGTCACATACTCACTAACAGAGTTGTTCTGACGGGTTTGCACCAACGTTTCGAAAGGATTGGCTAACGGGTTCGTGCCGAACATCTTGATCATCTCCAATTTAAACTCACTCCACGTCAATTCCGGCTCGCCGCTCACACCCATTGAAACCATGGTAAAGCGTCCCCCTCCATCGCAACCAGCGCAACATCCAACCGACTCGTCATCGGAGTATTTTGCAGCATGAAATATTGCTCTGCCCGAGTCAACCAGCCCTCCGCACCCGTACCGTTAAACATGGGCAAACTCACCTGCGGAGGCGTCGCCGCCGTCGCCATCGTCTCCGATTTCTTGCCACCCATCGCAGATTCCTCGCCAGTAACGTGCTGCGAATTTAGGGTTTCCAGATTTTCCGGATTGGAAGCCCCCGTCGACCCGCTGTGTCCGCCAGTAGCCGACGCCGTCTGCCCCTTCACTGCGGTGGCAACTTCCTGCAGCTTGGCGAGGATCGCGTCCACCGAACCTTTCACCGCAGCGATCTCGCCACCAAGTCGCGCATCCAACGCTTTCATCCCCTTCTCTAACTCGTCCATCCGAACATCCATGGCCTGTTGTCGCGTATTCGTCATCCGGCAGGTCGGACCAATTTGTTAGAGTAAAGAGGATATTCACACAGATTCGAAGAAAAAAATTGAAATCAAATAAGATAATCAAAGAGCCAAAGTCACAGGATTATAGTTCCTGCCCAAGCATGAAGCCGTTTCCCAAGATCCAAGATTAAACCCCAGACGTCTACCACATACTATACTATGACATATATAGGCCATAAATAAAGCCCTACCATAAATATAATCTATCATATAAATATAATCTATAATAAAAACCGACTCCTAATTAAACTATAACTATGACGCCATAACATTACGAAAGCACGCCAAAGCTTCCAAGCCATGCACACGCCGAAGCCTCCAAGTCATGCACGGTCCATGCACACGTCGACGTTAGGCGGATCCATCCCCGGACTCCGCCACCCCGTTCTGCTGCTGACGTCGTCGATAAACCACATCCCTAACAAAATAAGTCAAAAATAGAATGTAGGTCAGCTACAATTTGCTAAATGATGTACTTTTATTGGTTTCTAAGCTGGAAAAAGTATGACTGACTTAAAGCTAGTGTGACCTTAAATGTTCAACAAATATTTGTCTCCGTATAAGCAGATTCACTAAGAAACACATTGATGTTCTATGATAATGGCACATAATATAGAATTGGGATTTATACGTTGGTGGGGAGAAGCATTGTCTTGCACACTGTCTGATGTGATACAAAATCTATCGAGGTAAGAAATCTGTAATATATGCAGTAGTTTTTAAGAAAAATAGGATAATATTTTATATACTCTTAAACATTACAGTTGTGGATGTTTTATATTTGTAGGAGTTCTATTGTCACTTGCGCAAATATGTATTATAAAACTAAAGAATTATCTGGTAGACTTCAAGAGGGTGGCTTAGCCTTGAACTCTTATCATCTTTTGAAGTATATGTATTCTGCTTTATCTAACAATAAGGAATACTTCTATATAAGTAGTGCACTTGTTATGATCAGTGTTCTTAGTTTATGTTTCCTTCGTTTCCCACAGTGTGCCTGAGGTGATCTCCTTGCCTATAACCGGTGGCAATCTCGATTATTTGGAGTGGATTAAGAACAGTACTAAGGACTAAGACAAGAGGCAGCCACAGTATGTGATCAAAATAAGTATTAGTTTATGAGTTATGTTACTAAGTGCAGGTGGATGTGGATATAAAGCTCGCCTTATATGACGGTCGAGAGTAACCCGCAACTGCTACTTGAAGGATAAGGTGGGTCCATGTGGTAAGACTGTTTTTAGAGGGAGAGTAAAGAATGGCCATAGAGTATGGTAGTGTTTGTCCAGGTTGTCATTCATCAAAGATAGTATATACTAAAGTTTGTTGAGAGTATTATCATTGGCCTTAATCACTATCATAGATAAATATTAAGTGCATAAAGACACAATTAGTTGTGATTATGATTTCATGCCAACAACAATCTTTCACCGACATGTCATGCTCTACTTTCTTGGTATTTATTTAATTTCTTCCGCTTCTCAATAATTAAACTGCAATTTGCCAGCAATGCGTAGCTTTCATTCTTTATAAGGAAATCAAGAGAGATTTTTTTCATCCAAGACTTTTTTAATTGTGCAGCTACTAATGTTTGTAGCGGTAACATGCTAATTACGTAAAATATTCAAATAAATTCGTATTGTTGAAAATATTTACGAGTTTTTTAGAAATTTATTATTATATTTTAAAAATATAAAAATAATGTTAACCCCCCCACCTCACCAACAAATTCATGTGTTTATACACCAAATATTCAAGCAGCTTTCATTAATTACCATACAAATAAAAAATAACGATATACTTCTACAAGAATCGAGAGTTTACACATTTTTTGATAAAATTGGGCATAAAATCTAATTTAAAAAATTGTGGGGGCGTTGAAATTGAGTAGCAAAAACGGCATATTCCCGTAATTAGAAACAGTTAACGGTGGTGTCGGCCGTTAACTGCGTTAGAATTTGACTGCAGTGAGTCCATTTCTCAAATCCAAATGACGAGAACGCCCCCGGTTCAATTCTAATTTTATAATTCGTAGATAGAGAAAGCGTCGGTGGGGAATTCGGTTTACTGAAACAGAAAAGGAAAAACTGAAGAATTGTTGACATATATACAATGTATAGATACATACATTACACATATAATTTGAGATAAAAAGGGGCGAAAGAATCGCTTCGTATAAAAGACATCAAAATCTGAAGAAATCCCTCATTCGATATATGTATGTATAATCGAATATATATTTCAAGTTAGAGAGAGAAACTCAGAGTAACAATCAGATATTGTGGGTGCGTGTGCGAGGAAGAGGCGACGGTATGGCTGAATTAAGCGTTGATTCCGTTTGCCTCGATGTCGAAACAATTTACCTCGGCGGGAAGGTTCTGATTTTTCCATTTCTTTGCTATTTTTCTGGAACTCTTTTGAGCTTTTGCTGTGCTATCCAATTAATGGGTATTCATCATTGCTTCTTGTTTCGTAATCGATTTTTCTCCTTCTTTCGTTTTATTGTTTGAAACGAAACTTGCTCATTTTGCTTTTGAAATTTGAAAAATTAAATTATCTGCTACTTTCCTTTTCCTTATGCGTCTTAATTCGTGTATGTTCTTGAACTTTACCCTAAGAATTTGTAGCCTATTGCTAAAGAATTAACAACTATTATTGATTTAATTTTGGTTTGGTTCTAGTTTAGGATGTAATATGTGAGAAACTTTTCTTTTGAACCACTCTACCTTTAATTTTGATTGTTTTGTTTCCTCCGGTAATGGGATTCCTCCATTTTTGCCCAGATAATAGTTCTGATGTTAATTTTTATTTTTTTCGACTGTGAGTTTACATTTTATATTTTGGTAGTTGCGAATAGCCTTGCTTTCGTATCCAAGTGAAGGAAGAATGTCTTGGTTTCTGTATTATCCACTTCGTTTCCCTATTGTCTTAGCTATGTCAGGTGCAACTTTTTGCTATGTTCAAGTAAGGACTTTGAAATGTGATAAGATTAGATATATCTTTGTCAATTCTTAGAAATTTAAGGCATGATTGAAGATGTTAAGAATAGATAACTAAGTTCTAAGTATCTATGTTATCATAGTCACTACCGAGGAGTAGCATCTTGTTTCTGATGCTCGAGCTTTTTGGCTTCTGATTCATAACACTGTCTGGTAGATCTTTTTCCTCATCTGGAGTGTCTCGTGACACTTGTCGTTGTCATTACATAATTGAACTTTGATGCAGCTTGGCTGTTGCTTGGTCTATTCTATTTTTCTCTTACAAATGGTTGGAAGTGGCAATCATTACATGATTATCGTATCCGTCAGCATACTAATAGTTGAGTTCTGGAGGGTGCTTTTTTAAATGTGAAGTTAAGTATTTTGAAGTGTCAAATGATTGGAAACTGCAAACCCTTATTCTGCTTTGACTTTTATATTAATAATTTCTTGTCAGCAATCTGGCTAAAAGTTGGGTGGATGCACATGGTTAACTTTATTCTTAAGAATGAAAAAGTGGTTTGAATAAATTATGGGGGTTTTCTTTCCTTGAAAGATGATCAAGCAAAATGAATGGCTGTTTCTGTTTGACTTATGGTTCCTGTTTGGTGTGAAAACATTGATGCTAAATGGGTTCTCTCTCTTACATTACTATACTTTTAAGAATTTGAGTAAACTTGATTGTGAACTTTTTTTTTCTTAATTCTAAGATGTCTATCTTCAATCAGGAGCATACTATACGAACTGGAACTGGTTCAGTATCTGTTATTATCTATGGCGATCCAGAAAAACCGGCTCTCATCACTTATCCGGATTTGGCTTTAAACCGTGAGTAATGAGTTTTTTCTGTGTAATAATTTCTTGAATTTGTTTATGACATTCTGTATAGAGTACTTTCTTTTATCTGCATTATAATAAATATATTTTCTTTTCTCTGGTCAGATATGTCTTGTTTTCAAGGTTTATTTTTTTGTCCGGAAGCAGCAGCTTTGCTCCTTCACAATTTCTGTGTTTACCATGTCAGCCCTCCTGGGCATGAGGTTTGTCATTGCCCAGCTTGTGGATGATTGAATAGTAGATTTTCCCTTTTTTAAATCTTTATTAATTGATTATTTTCTAATTGTTAGTCTGTTTTATAGATTCTTAAATAATATTACTCACAGAAAATTTAAATGGGACTCTGATAAGAGTTCTTGCAGTTAGGAGCTGCTGCAATTAATGATAATGATCCCCTGCCTTGCGTCGATGATTTAGCAGATCAAATCCTTGAGGTGCTCAACTATTTCAGGTGGCCTTAATACTGCATATGTTCTCTGACTTGTTATAAGATTCATACTGAATAAGTGTTCCTAATCTAAGAAGCACGGAAACGGATACGGGGATACGGATACGTTAGGATACGGATACGGCGATACGCCATTATTCAAAAACCCTGATACGGATACGTTTAGGATACGGATTTTTTAAAATTATTTTAATAATATAATATAATTTATTTTACATTTAATTAGTTAATTTCATAGTCAACCCACTACCTACCCATTACATTTAATTAACTAATTTCATGAAGATCATAATAATATTAAATTAATTAGCCCAAGTTCCCAAGCCACCACTGAAATCTGTAAATGGAGGCTAAAGAAATAAAACAATAAACTAAAAACTTTTTTCACAAGTTTCTTAGGAAACGTTTCCAGCCGTATCTCAGCCGTATCCCAGCCCTATCCGTGTCGGAAACGTCTTGGATACGGATACGCTGCCAAGACAAACGTATCCATGCTTCTTAGTTCCTAATAGATGGAACTCGATTTGTTCAGGCTTGGTGCAGTCATGTGCATGGGAGTAATGGCTGGTGCTTACGTCCTTACTCTGTTCGCTGTATGTTTCTGTGGTAGTTTTTATCTACTATCCTATAGTCTTGAAATGTTCATGGAAATAAGAGTGTTGATACTGACAGATGAAATATAGAGAGCGGGTTGCTGGTTTGATACTTGTTTCTCCTTTGTGCAAATCTCCATCTTGGACAGAATGGCTCTGTAATAAGGTTCTATAGTCTATACCTACGCTTACTACTATTACTTTTGACGTTATTTGATGTATGAAACAATAAATTACAACGGAATTGTGCAGGTCATGTCAAATTTGTTGTACTATTATGGTATGTGTGGTCTGCTGAAGGAATGCTTGCTTTATCGTTATTTTAGCAAGGTATTTCACATTCTCTTCAATAATCAGCAAATCATCCAACCTCCATATATTCCGTAGTGGTTTTCTTGGAATTCGTTTAGTTACTTATTTTCTCTCTGTTGTACCAGGAAGTTCGTGGCAATGCAGAAGTTCCAGAGTCGGACATAGTTCAAGCATGTAGAAGAGTTAGTCCTTGAAAGAATTTACTTTTCTCTTCAAAATTGTCACTAATTCAGTATTATAAGATGTGTTGTTTTAATTTATCTGTTCCAGCTGCTGGATGAGAGGCAGAGCCTAAATGTGCTGCGTTTTCTTCAAGCAATAGACGGGTAAAATGAGTTTAGATTTTATAGTAGTTATTCAGGAATATCATTTGTATCTCATCTCAGTTTGTTTTGGCAATGATAGGAGACCTGACCTAACTGATGGTTTGAGGAAATTGAAGTGCCGAACTCTGATATTTGTTGGGAATAGTTCTCCATTTCATTCAGAGGCTCTCCATATGATTGCCAAACTTGACAGGAGATACAGTGCGTTAGTTGAGGTACGAAATTAAGACAGAAAAATATAAATAGAGAGCGGCGGTGATGCAATGGAAGAATGATGTTGTGCAGGTTCAAGAATGTGGATCGATTGTGACAGAGGAGCAGCCGCAAGCAATGTTGACATCAATGGAGTACTTTCTCATGGGATACGGCCTACATAGGCCGAGTCAGTTGAATGGCAGCCCGAGGAGTCCACTGAGCCCTACTTGTATTGCACCAGAACTCCTATCTCCAGAAAGCATGGGATTGAAGCTCAAACCGATCAAGACCCGCGTCGCATCACAAAGATTGCATTAAGATTTGTTGTTCACTCTGTAAATTAGGAAAGCAGTATAGTTTTCCATTCTTCATTCTTTCTTTTGTTGTCGGGTAGAGAGAGGGGTGTATAGATATATGAAAAAAGACTTTGAAAATTCTTTATTGGATATAGGTCGGGAGTTTGTTGGATGATTCATTCATTTGTACCATCTGTGACTGTATGTATATCATAAATAATGCAGACAGGCCCGTTGAGCTGCTCGCTCTTTTTTTTTTGTTGACGAGGAACCCGCAGCCGCTACCTTTGGTGCGCACAGGGTAAACTTCGCTCATGTGCAATAGCCTGCAAACCACACAGAAGAGTTAAATCACCCTTAATGTGACAGGGTGATAGGCTCAAACATAGCGTGTCTAGTGGGAATTGAATCCATGACCTATCGGTCCCGGGCCACCCACCTTCACCGCTATGCCATCCCATGGGGACGTTGAGCTGCCCGCTCTTGTTTAGCTATGAATGTGTGATCCAACCACTTGTATTGGGTTGGGGTGGCATTAAACCTTTTTTATTTTTCATTTCATTACATGTGGGAATTGGGATAATAATCAAGTATAAAATATGATTAAGATACCGCAAAAAACATATTTAAAAAATATAATTATTTTTTGGAATTACTGAAAAAGCAAAAAACATAATACATGTAATCTCTATTTAATAAATATGTATATGATGTAGTACAGTTAGCAATACCATTAACCATTGCTAGGAAATACTCCCCCTTGTTCCGGTATTTTATCTTTTTGATGGAGAAGAATCTACAGAAATCGGAATGCAAGGGGACACGCGGTGACTTGACCTTCACTCTCCCTCATCGCCGCCGCGAGATTAAGAAATTCACTACTCCAACCACGACGACACTTTCGATCACAGCGTAAACCAGTGAATAACCTCCACTTTCTCCTTCTTCGGCGGTGAGGAAGAAACCTCCTCCTCGAATTCAGGGTTAGCAGCAACAGGACTCGCTTTTTTGCATCTGTGATATCCTAAAAATCGAATAGGATTTATTTCTAATTATAATGTCCAGTTTTTCATTTCGGGCGGTCCCAAATATAATGTCCAGTTTTAATTTTTGGCAAATTGTTATACACAACTTTTTTGTAGGACCCACACCTTTACACATCTCTACTCACAACCAACAACTCTTCTTAAAAACCGTGCAAAAAGCAAAGTGGACATTATAATTGGGACGGAGGGAGTATTATCCAACAAGATCATATACTATAATAATGCATAATAGGAATTTAGATACATATTAGGAGAACCTTTGTGAGAACTACGAACCATAAATAATCCTTATTTTGTGCATAATTTTTATAAATTTTATGCAAAAAAATATATAAAGATTATGCATAATATTAAATTACATGATTTTTTGCATACAAAATATTAGGATTATGCATAAAATATATAATGATTATGCATACATGTGATGATTTAGATTTCTCTCTCGTAATCTCTTTCTCTCCTTCCCTCACGTTCTCTCTCTCCCCTAGGATTTCTCACGCACGTTATTTTTGCCTAAGCCTAATCTATAGATGCCAAGTCTCATAATTCATGACAGGATCTTGAGAAGATTCACGCTAAGGAGAAGAAAAGGAATTGATGTGGCTATCAAAATATTATTAGTCGACTATCTCTTCCATTCCCTCACCCTCTTTCTCTTCCTTCCAAATATGCTATAACACACAAACGACTGACAGCAATTGATTTTCCAAGAGAGGAGAATAGCTTATGATGAGCTTAGTTGGGACTGCATTGGTGGACTTCAAAATTGAAAGATGTTTTCAGCAAAAATCAATTCCAAGTTTTAGAGAGAGGCACACCCTTCCTTTTTTAATTGGCCAATCTTTTTTGTTTCTCATGCCATCTTCTTTGGAGAGAGAAGTGAAGAGTTTGGATAGTAGATAATGATCCTCATCTTGATATAAACCCACTCCTAAACCCATTCAACACTTCTTCTCCTCTCCAAATCGCTTTCAATCGTGAGTATTCTATTTGTATTCAAGCCACACACCATATCCGTTCCAAGCTGGATCACGACTTATGGACAATCTCCACCATATGAAGAAGCTACTGAGCGAAGGAAGAACGGTAACCTCGGAAATCAATGCAAGATAACACTACAACACAACAAGTAAAATTATCTTGAGTTATAAGCTCCGCTATACATGAAATGTTGTTAACCACTGAGATTTTTTTATGCGTGTTCGATATAGTTCAATGCTCTTGTATGTTTGAATGAAATTCTTATTCTGACCTAAAACGTCAATCAAAAATTGTGTACACTTCAGTTAGTCGTGCAGTGCTTTGATCTCCATTATGCGCTGACTTATGGAAAGGATTATCCGTGAAAGACCTAGTATTCTATATTGAAAGACTACTTCGAGTACCGCCTTGAAACTCAAATGAAAATGCTCTAACGTGGATTCGTTCCGGTATCACAAGAGTAACTAAGAAATGCTGCAAGTGCGCACATATAAATGAAAATGGCATATGCTTTGTATACTTAAGAGTTCCTTTTGTTTTAAAACCTCCTAAGTTATACGTGTTATGCTTCGGATAACCGCGGATTCATGAAATACTTCTTATCAAATGCTAGTCCATTGAGTACCCTAGTACTCAGCCCAAAAACTTTCAAAAATATTTTCAGATTGAGCGGTCACTACAGACGGGCGGAGCTTAGAAAAGGGTTGTTGTCCGATAATTCCATAATCAACTGTACTCATCTGTCTCTTTTGTTATCCTGAAGGATTACTTCTTTTGATAATCATCGATCTTATTATTATTATTATTATTATTATTATTATTATTATTATTATTATTATTATTTCAAATTGCTTCCGCTAGACTGCTAGTATCTTGGATACTCAAAAAACTCAAATTGTTGTATTAGTTAATTGGAACACGTTTGTATGGAAACTTTTGAAGTAAATTCCTTTTCAGTATTTCACAATAACACTTAAGAATGATTTATCTCATTTCTTTTATCCGATTCTTTTCCTACCCCGCTGCACGCCCCCACTTAGGGAATCAGGTTGTGATAATTTAGTATTAGAGCGGTCGTTCCACTCCGGAGCTAAACCTTCTTTCTAAAAAGTCTAGACTCGATCCATAGACTTAAAGGTTATTCAATATTCGAACTCTAATGTATCTTCCAAGTAAGTCTAGAATAGGATCTCTAGACTAATACTCCCTCCGTCCCGTTATTTGTGGCTCAATTGGTTTCGGCACGGGAATTAAGAGAGTAGATGATAAAGTATGAGAGAGAGAATAAATGATAAAGTATGAGAGAGAAGATGAGTAAGATAATGAGAGAGTATGAGAGAAAGATGATAAAGTAGGAGAGATAATGTAATAAAGTAGGAGAGAGAAGATGATAGAGTATGAATAATTTTTTACCAAATTAGGAAAGTGGACACAAATAATGGGACACCCCTTTCGGGAAAGTGAGCCACAAATAGCGGGACGGAGGGAGTAAGCTATTCAACAACCCTCAGCTTGCCTCGCAGTGCCCTCGACAAAAGGTATCATCAAATAACTTAAGAAAAATTCCTTATTAAAAAAGGGTAATGTTTATGACTAGACTTAGAATTTTTAAAGGAATCTTTTTAATAAGGAATTTTTGAAAGTTTTTAATAAGGAATTTTTTTAAATAAGGTTATGACTAAAAGTCTTTTGAAAGGAGATGTTTTCATGATGGGGCCTATGAGTTCCCACGGCTAGACTAAAGCAATGTCTTGTGATTTTTAATCCAACTGACAAAGAAAATGACTTAGATGGATATTTTGATCATGATTTTGTGAAACAATATAATATGATAATAATATTGTGATATTATGATGACATCGTGATGATTTTATAAGGATATGATTATGATGTGATGATCTATACGAATGTTTTGTTGATTCAACGACGATACTCATGAGATGTTACGACTAAGAACAATAGAGATGAACACTAGAGAATGGACTATGGTTGATTAGACCACTTGAACTTATGATCAATGGTCTAAGTGCTTATTTAGTTGCTTGACTGACCTTAAGACAAGTCTCTCATCTAGAGCTTTCTCTTTGATAGATGTTTCGAGCAGGACCTCGTGTGTTCGTGGTTGAGCCCTGAGAGGTGAGCGCGTCGCGTTTCTATGGTTACGTGAGAGATCCCGAGCAACCAATTACAGTTTTCCTCGGGCACTATATGGAGGCTTGGAATGCACAACGCGATGTGGACGATTACGAGGCGTGCCAACGTCTTATAGACCTCCTCCCACTTGAATTCGGGGGGGGAGGACATTTACATAGGATGGTTGCTCAGACCCTATGAGAGCCTGACCCATGATGCGCCGATCGATTGGAGACTTTCCACTATTCATCTCTAAGATATTGCGTTGACACGCCGACCTAGGCAAGGCTGACTACGAGTGGACCATTGAGGACCATCGTATGAGTCTCCAGTCTAGATACTGGTTGCTCACGCTATAGACGATTATAGAGCAGAAGAGGATGGGCCATGGACCAACCCAGTAGGAGAGCATATTCCAGATTACTCCGAGGACGAGGATCCTAAGGAGGACCCGAGCTATTATTTGGATTGGAATCCAGAGGGGCACAAGGAGGAAGAACTAATGGAGGATCTGATGGAGGAGGAAGAGCATGGAAGATCCAGAGGAAGATCCGGTGGAAGAACTGATAGAGGAACCGATCGGAGACATGACACATGATCCAGAGGAAGAAGATCCAATAGAGGATCTATTCGAAGGTCTGACAGGAGATCCGCTTGATGATCCGATAGATGACTTCATCGGACAGCTCGACGAGGACTCGGATAATGAGTCTATGATTCACTTTGCACTAACTTTTGACTATTATCCTTTTGTTAGACTGTAAGGTTGGAATAATTATTCCCTTTTGTTGGAACCTTGCAACCATTGTTTTGTCTTTTCCTGAGCTGATAGTTAGTCCTAACACCACGTTGATGTACTGACTGTTTTAGTCTAGCATATGTCCTTTTCTTTTGTGTACTCAAGAGTCCTCTATAGAGGCATTTTCATATTTAAGAATTATCAACAAATTAATGATTTAATCAATATTTCTATGTGTTAATTTCTTCCCGTTGTTTCTACAACACATCTTGTATAGTGCTCATTTAGAAACAAATCTTTTGTTTACTAACTATCAATGTCACAAGAATACCTAGAGTTAGAGGAGGAGGAGTACGAGGTGGAAGAACAGGAGGACGAGGAGAACCTAACATGAACTTTGAGGATATTCATAACAACCACCCTCAGCGATCTATGGGAGAACGATTTAGGAAAGAAAGGCAGTATTGTTCAATGGAATCGGTGAGCCCGAGGAAGCCGAAAAATGTATTAGAGCTATCGAAAGAATATTCAATTACATCGAATGTGAAGACAAGGATAAGGTAACATGTGCAACTTACCAACCGGTGGACGAAGCTGGCTATTGTTGGCATTAGTCAAATGGACGATGATCGACGAACAGTATGCGAACTATACATGGGAAAATCTCAGGACCCATCTCATTGAGAAGTATATCTTAAGCTGCCTCCGCGAGGTGAAACGAAGGAGTTTCGTAATCTCTAATAAGGGGAAGGAACAATCACCGAATATGACTGAGCTTTCGCCCTGCTGCAGCCACCGAAAAGGATAAGGTCAGCAAATTTAGAATGGGATTACATCCAGAGATTCGAACATCCCTTATCACTATAGTTACCCTTACCTACCCACAGTTGCTGGGAATGACACTTACCGTTGAGTCCCTAGCACCAAAAGAGAAAGGAAAAGCTCACGCGCCAACTGGACATGCACCTCACCAGATTGGTGGAAAGGGAAAGCGAAAATGAGATGACCAAAGCAGAGATAATTTAAGAAACAACAACAAACCCTGACAATGGAATAGACAACAAAGGCAACTACAACAACGACCACATCAAGGCAGGGGTAGGCCTCCTGGTCTGACCTGCCAGAAACTCCACTTGGGAGAATACCGAAAAGCCACTAACGCTTGCTAAAAATGTAGGCACTAAGCTAGGGATTGCACCAATCAAGGGGGAAACTACAGAGCTCCACGGAAATAAAATCCCATAAACACGCTACAATAGAACCCCAAAAACAAGCAACAAAACCAAAGGCCACCCGGACTCCAACAACAACAACAACAACAACATCGAGCCAAATTGGGATATTTCTATCTTAAATACAAAACTCAATTAAGTCAAAAATACAAGTCCTGACTCAAATTGGGATAAAGGGATAAGTCAACACAAATTTTCTAGTGGAATGAATTCATGTTTATTAATTAATTTTGCTCTGAGTTGAGCATAGAGAATTAATTAATTTGATGCCCTACTTTATTTCTTGTATTGAATACCTAGTTTGACCCACATAAATGTCAAGTATTTATTTTACGCTATTAAGTGATTAATATATTTTATGTATTACTTAATAATGTGGGTATTATTTATCTGGATTTATTTTGCTGACCCAATTAGTTGATAAATAATAAGTAGCCTATATATTATTTAATTAATTAATGGTGTTGGTGTATATAATAATGTATTACATTATTATTGTTATACACAATTCTCATAAACCACAAGAAAACACACACGCACACACGTTCCAAAGATGAGTGAGAGAGAAAGGGCATACATGATCTTATTGCTTCTCCAGTTCTTCATCCATCTGAAAGGAAAATAGGCATCATGACATAGATTAGAAGATCCTATAAGCGAGCAACAATCAAAGCACGACTTAAGGACGCATGTATTGAATTCCTAACTCTTTCACATTGATCCTAAAATAATAATTTCTCGAGAGTATAAAAGAACTACTAGGCATCTATTTGGGCCAGACTAGGAATCCAATGCAACAAATAAAATTGGGTCTCAAATTAATTAATTCTCTATGCTCAGCCTAGAGCAAAATTAATTAATAAACATGAATTCATTTCACTAGAGAATTTGTGCTGACTTGCCCCTTTATCTCAATTTGAGTAAGGGCTTGTATTTTAACCTTAACTGATCCCCATATTTAAGATATAAATATCCGTTAATTAAATTTAGCACACTGACAACTTAATTAAATAACATCTTATCCTGCGCAGTACCATTCGACCTTATTAACAGACTTGAACTTAATCAAATTGCAAGGTTTGATGTGCTATTCCTTTCGAGCTCCTCAAGTGATATTATCAACCTATTATTAGTAATACAGTTGTAAGATACAGATAACCAATCTGAGATACAAGTAAATATTCACACAATATATGTAGATTCAGTCGCGATGACTTTCAACATAGTAGGTTTGATAGATAGCAATATGTACTTACCTGAAATCTTATCAAGTTTAAGACCAGCTAAGTCACCGAGATTTTTGGTTCTCCACTTAGGTCAGTTAGGACAATCATACTGATAGTGTCCTGGCTTTTTGTAGTTGTAGCAGATGGTGACTCTGCTCTCTTTATTGTCAGTGTCTTTCGACTGCTAAGGAGAGTCCTCCTGTTTCCTGCATTCAGAAGTTTGTGAGTTAGGATCGCGTTTTGGTGAGAAATCAGACTTACTCTTATAGCTTCTGAAATTTCTGGTTAATTTCTTGCGCCGATCCTTCTCCTTCTGATACTTCAGCACTAGCAGCGCGTATCGTTCAGCTAAGCTTCCTTCTTGTATTGCATTGGTTAAAGGTTCAGCTTTGCTGGACTTGGGAGCTGGTGTGCTAACTGATGTCTTGAAGGCATGATCAATCTGGGTGTCAACTTCAGCTCTCTGCTTTCTTTGCGGCAGACCGAACTCGAACACTTCCGCCTTTAATTCTGAAAAGATATGATCAGGAGACACAAAATCAAGGTCAGAATGTCTTAAAAGTGTTGCAAATGGAGTCCACGGTCCGTCAGACAGAGCTCTTAATATCTTGAGATTCATCTCTCAGTTGGAGAACGTCTGTGAATCTGAAGTTGAGATCTTCTATTGTGTCACTGCGCATGAGTGTCATTCTTTCCAATTTCTGGAGTTCCAGCGCAAGCTTGTTGTCTCTGATCTTCTGAGTCCCTCGACTCAGTAGCGCTAGAGCATCCCAGAGTTCTTTGGCGGACTTGCAGTCCTGAATTCTTCCGAGATAAGAGTCGCTCAGAGTGGTCAGTATGGCGTTCCTTGCTACCCGGTCAAGATTGTGAAGCTTATTCTCTTCAAGAGTGAATAGGCTTCTGTCTTTTGGAACCTTCTGTCCGGTTGTAGCTCCTCCTTTTGCTGGTTCCTAAAAGTTAACACTATCAACCATGGGGACGATAGGTCCGTCTTCCAAGACCTCGATCATGCTGTCATGGAGGGAGGTCAGATGAGCTTCGATTCTGACCCGCCATACCCCGTAGTTCTCTACTGAGAACATGGGTACCATTCTTATTCCTGACATATCAGACATGTTAGGTAAAGATATGTATGAAGAATGATCTGCAGTGAAAACGTTTTCAAGGATCTGTTCGAGTAGACCAGTTTCAGATAACGAAAGTCCAGAAGAACAACCGCTCTGATACCAATTGTTGGTCCCGAGTCAAATGTTCAGGTGTAGAGGGGGGCGGGGGGTGAATACACCAGAAAACTTTTTCTCAAACTTGAACGCGAACAGTCCGATAACGGAGATTGTCTACTGAACGAGTTCAGTAGACCAGATAAGCTGTTCTAGATCGCGTGGACAGAGTAACTGAAGGTACTGAGCTCTGCTAGCTGACTGATGTCAGAATTCAGAAGCGTTTAGTGGGGTTCAGTAGAGTGCGGAAAGTGTAGGCCTAATTCAGTTTGGTTGAAAACGTTTGTTTAAGAAAACTGTTTCAATAGATTAGTGCAGTTAGTTAAGTTTTGTTACTGAAACTCAGTTGAATGATTTTCTGAAAGATTTTCAGTATGAATAGTAAAATCAATGCAACAGTTAAGAACACAGATTTTTAAAGTGGTTCGGAAACGCAAGATCCTACGCTCACTGTCCTGAACAAAGGCAGTAGGCTATTTTATTATACTGAGTTAGTCTCAGTCGGTTTGTTCACTGGACAAACACCATCTTGTGGTTATACTGAGCAAGTCTCAGTTTACAGGGTTAAACAAAATTATGTTTGAATGTTTCTCCAACGATGAAGGAGTTCTTAACTCTAAGAACAGTTCAAATAAATTGAACTCAGTCGGTCTAAGCTATGGATGGATACGGTTGAACTTAGGTTAGAGGGAAAGGGAACAAGAAAGGCTTCTAGAGTGAAGAACGGTGAGGAATAATCTCTCTGGGTTCGTGCTCTTCACTTGGATGCTAGAGGCTTGAATTCTATGTAAGCTTGAGTTCCCTTAGAGCAGATTGTAGCTTTTCACGCTAAGATATATCTCTAAACTTCGTCGCGTATAGCTTGTGTTCTTGTACGCTTGATGCTCTGTTCATTATTTGTGTTCTTGTATTGTTCTATATGTCGTGTTTTCAACAATTTGATTTTCCCTCTATTTATAGACGTGAGATATGGATAGATCTGTTGGAGAAAAACTGTCCACGTGTCACTCTATTTGGGTAGCTAACAACTCTTTTGAAATTCCGCAGAATCCACTATCTTTTTCAGGAAAGTGGTTGACTTGCACCTCTTACCAGTTACTTTAACAGCTGGCTGCTTGTCATTGGTCAAGGTACGGAGAGTGGTTGAGACACTTGCAGACTTCAAGGTTGATACTGAAGCTGACTTCTCTCAGTTGTACGACCTCGGATATTCTATTGAAGTGACATTGAAGTCCTCTGTCAGTCATGGAAACTGACAGGCCGTTGCTGAGTTTGACCCATAGATTTAGTTGTATACTCCTGCTGAGTTCAACTCTACTGAAGGTCGACTCTGAGTTCAGTAAACAGCTCCTGCTGAGTCCAGTTCTACTGACTCATGAACACCTTTCAGTACGCTACTCCTGCTGAGTCCAGCACTACTGAATCTTCACTCCGTGGTACTGTGGTGGATAATCTACTGAAAGACAGTAGACATAACTTCTGAGCCGGAACCATGCTGAAGGCTAGTCTACTGAGTCTGAAACACTCAGAGACAAAGGTGTTAAACTTTTACAAGGGAATGGTTCATCGATCAATATAAGGTTTTGGGATCAATCAAATCAACTACTGAATCACATCCCATCAATTTCCCCCTATTTGATGATGCTAAAACCTATCACTATCAGCTATCTAACACAACTAAGAATCTAAGAGCAATCAGATACAAACTCCTTACAAGTATTACAAGAGAATCAATGGAGAGTATCTTCAAGTCTTCTAAGCTAAGTAGAGTACTGAATACACAGATAATCAGTGAGTGTGTGAGTCAGTAATCGCCTAAGTGATTCTGAGTGTTAAAGTAAGACAAAGTAGGCCAGTGAGACAATAAGAGATTGTCAGGTCAAGTAACAGATGATGTATTGATATGTAAGAGAATTTCAGTACAGTTACATCTCTTGCTACACTAGGAAAACAGAGACCTATCAAGAGTACTTCCTATCAGATCTAAACCGCTGAATCCTTGCCTTAAAATCATTTGATTTGTCTTCTGGCAGAGGAAGTCCATACATCTTGAAAGTATCTCTTCTCAGCTTCTGAATCTTCTACTTATCTTCTGGATCATCCAGACTAAGATCCAGAGCTAAGGCTGCTCTCCTGGTTTCACCTTCTATCACGCCTGTCTACAAAGATCCGTCTAGTTTATGAGGTGGGGGCAAAGTCCTGAAAGCTGGAGTTTGAACATTAACATCAGCTTCAATAGCTTTCTCGACTATATTGTAGATCTCGATATTACATTTCAGAATCCAATCAGCAAAAATGAAATTATGAGTGAAGCCTACGATACCCCTTATACTGCCCACCCAGCGAGCACAAAGATGTACCAAGATTTGAGAGCGGAATTCTAGTGGAGAGGCATGAAGAAAGATGTAGCGATGTTTGTAGAGCGATAGCTTGCATGCAAACAAGTTAAAACCATACACCAAAGATCGTACATGACGTTGCAACCATTACCGATTCCTGAATGGAAAGGGGAGCAATCAACATGGATTATGTAGTAAGTCTGGCAAGATCTATGCGTGGAAATACCGCTATTTCATACCTATACATATGGAGCTAGCATTAGAGAATTTTTTTTCCAAGAACTATATAAAAGAAATAGTATGCCTTCATGGTGTGCCTGTCTCCATCACATCTGACCGTGACCATAGATTCACCTCGCAATTCTGACCACGGTTGCCGAAGCGTTGGGCACATAATTAAATTTTAGCACAACTTACCACCCCCAGACAGATCGACAATCGGAAATAACAATTCAGGTGTTAGAAGACATGATGTAAGCATTAATCATTGACAAGGTTGGAAATTGGGACGAGATACTACCCCTTGTGGAGTTTGCCTACAATAACAACTACCAAACAACAAAAAGAATGGCTCCATACGATGCATTGTATGGCCTGAAGTGTAGCTCACCACTTTATTGGGATGAAATGGGTGAAAGAAAACTTTTGGGATCGAAATTGATACAACATATGATAGAGAAGGTGGACTTGATCAAACAAAGAATTAAAGAGGTTAAAGATGGACAGAAATCCAATGCAGACAAAGACTGAACCGATCTAGAGTTCAATGCCGGTTACAAGTTTTCTAGAAAGTTTTCCAGAAAGTTTCCCCTTCAAAGGGAGTTGTGCGATTCGGCAAAAGAAGAAAATTACGACCTCGCTTCATAGGTCCTTTTGAAATCATAGAGAGGATCGGACATGTAGCCTATTGCTTGGCCTTGTCGCCTAGCCTTGATGTTTTTCATGTCTCTCATTTGTTTTTCATGTCTCTCAGTTACAAAAGTTCATCTTTTGATCTGAAGCATGCAATCAATCATGATGTAGTCTTAGCCCAAGATTTCATCTACGAGGAACGACCGATGCAGATACTCGATTGGAAGACTTAGACCATGAGGAAAAAGCAGATTTCCTTAGTCAAAGTACTATGGAACCATCACGATCAGGAGGAAACAACTTAGGAGCTAGAAGATAAAATGAAGGCTCAATACCCTGAGCTACATTTTCAAGGTGTGTAAATTTCGAGGACGAGATTTTTTTTAGGAAGGGAAGAATGATATCCCTAAAATTCCAAATAAATTGTAAGGATTTATTTTCAATTAAATCTAATACGATAGCGATACTTATACTAGATTAATTATTCCCATCCTTAAAGAAATCCAAGGTATAATAATGTTTTATATCGAACAAGATCATAAATTATAATAATAGGAATTTAGATATACATATTAGGAATTTAGATACATAGTAGTATATATATACTAGAGATTTCCTATTGTGCAGTTGCACGGTGCCTAACCAAGTTAAGGACAACGAATTTTCATGTTTTTGGCATAATTAAATGATTATTTGATTTGAAATTAAAGTTCTTGTGGTTTTCCTAAAATTGGCAAAGAATGCACAAATATAAATTAATTACAAAAAGTCAAATAATATACACCATGGAACAGTATTTTCTTGATCTTCGTTGCAAAAAAAAAAAAAAACGTTTATAATAAAACAAGGGAATATTAGTTAATAAATCAATAAATTATATCTTACTAATAACTTAATATAATATAAATTATTGTATTATCTAAATAAAAACCGATAATAAGATAGTCATAAACACATATGGTTATGTGAATGATGACATATCTATATAATCTATTAAAATCAAATGGCAATTGAATTCAAATTCAATCCAAATTTCAATTGAAATCTATTATGCACCCGAATTTACTTTTTTGCCATTTCCTCTTATGGTAATTTCATCCATCCAATATTAGTTCAATTCAATTTAATACATCAATCCAATTCCAAATCAATTGCAATATAATTGAAATCAGTTAAAAAACCCATAGTTTAAAAATTCATTAATATTGACATTAATTAATTAAACTTAATGAACCAACTGCTTATCAAAGTATGTATCCACACATACCTTTCGGTGCGACCACTAAGATATTACGCCACACTACGATAATAAAGTTTAGTGTATCCGTATTCTTGCTTATGGGCATCACTCTCTACTACCAGTGAAAAAAGAGCTGAGAGAGTGTGCGTGAAAAGGCCGGGGAGACTTTGACCGAATGATTTTTTTTCGAATACAGGAACCTCAGCATGTGCTTTGCTCCTATTTCCATTTCTCCATACTAAATCTATCATAGCTCAGAAGCATAAGTTTATGTTGGGTGATGAATTATAATGTAAGATTTAAAGATCGCAAACTCTAGTTGATAGGTGAACCAACAGCTAAGTAATAAATGTACAATCTAGCTGAGCTCAACATATTAGAGAGCTTAGTAGACAAGATAGTTTTTCAGTAGCTACTCAGTATTCAGTAGAAAACACTAACCTATAGTGTTTGAAATCTGTCTGAATATTCAGTAGAGCTCCAATAGAACCTACCGAGTGAAGTGATGAAAACTCAGAAGCAGCAGCGGTCAACACTGAAGACGTTGAAGAATGTCAGTAGAGATATTAGTAAAGCGTCTGAGGTATCGGAGAAAGTCAACTTAGCATCAGAGTTGAAATTTGAACAAGCCTCAACTACTAACTAATCTCGACCAATGAGAAGCTACCAACACTGTACTTATCCTAACATAAAGCTGCAGTCAACCTCTGAATGCTGAAAAAGAAAGAATCTAAAAAAATTGCAGTTCAAATTGCAAGAAGATCGTTTTGCTAATCGTGTTTTTACAAGTGTGTGGGGGTGCGAAAAAAATATTTTCGCAACCCCATTTTACGAGAAATTAATATATTGGGTTGAATTTGAAAATTTAGTTGTTCAATTAATTTTATTGGGCCTGAAACTAAGTAATATTGTATTTGGGCTTCATCTAAAGTATTTGAGGATTATAACCAAATAGAAATATGTTGCCCAACCACCCAACCCAATAGAAATAAGTAAACTTTTAGACATCAATTGTGTAATTAGTTTTAGAAATAATACAATTTAATACAAATGAAGAAACTAGGAGCAGGGGAGTGACACTAGGAGAGAGACCAGACAAAAAGTTGAAGAAACTTTTAGACTTCTTCTCGTCTCTATCAGCCTGGAAATTCGAGTCTGTATAACCCAAAGACACTAGATTATCTAACTAGTAAACAAGCCTATAATCTCTAGTCCGTTTAAGGTACTTGATAATATGCTTGACCGCAGTCCAGTGTTCCTTTCCAGGGTCAGACTGATTTCTTGAGACCATGCCTACAATATATGAGATATCTGGTCTCGTACAAAGCATCGCATACATGAGGCTACCGACAGCGGAAGCATATAGTACTAGCGTTATACTTTTTATCTCTTCAGACGTTTTAGGGCACTGATTCTTGGATAGAAAAATGCCATGTCTGAAAGGTACTGAACCTCTCTTGGCATTTTGCATGCTAAAACGAGCAATAATAGTATCAATGTAGGATGCTTGTGACAAGCTTAACATCCTTTTCTGGCGATCTCGGATAACCTTGATCCCAAGGATGTAAGCAGCTTCACCTAAGTCCTTCATTTGAAATTGCTCGGATAACCATGTCTTTACGTCTGATAACACTTCAACATTGTTGCCAATGAAAAGAATGTCATCTACGTAAAGTGCAAGAAACACCACTGATCCGTTAACACAGATACGGTACACGCACACCTCGTTAAGACATGATACAAAACCATAGGATTTAACTACCTCATCGAAACGCTGGTGCCATAATCGAGAAGCTTGTTTAAGTCCATAAATGGACTTCCTAAGCTCCCAAACTAGATGTTCTTCGCCCTTCTTCACATAACCATCTGGCTATTTCATACAGATGTCTCTACCTTTTTCAAGGTGACCGTTTAGGAACACAGTTTTGACATCCATTTGCCAGATCTCTAGGTTCATGTGATCTGCTATGGAAAGGAGAATCCGAATGGACTTGATCATTGCTACAGGTGAGAAGGTCTCTTCGTAATTGATACCTTCTTTCTAGGTAAAACCCTTCACCACTAGCCTGGCCTTAAACGCCATGATCTCTCCATTCGGTCCTCTCTTTCTCTTGTATACCCACTTACTACCAATAGCCTTGCAGCCCTCAGGTAGTTCAGTGATCTCATATACATCCATATCAATTATGGACTTAAATTCTGAGTCCATGGCGATTCGCTAGGAATCTGCATCTACATCTCCCACTGCTTCGTTGTAAGTCCAGGGATCCACGGTATCTTGTTCATATGCCGGGAGATGATCAGACGTCTCCCCAGTGAACATATACCGATCAGGTGTAAATATCACCCTCCCACTACGTCGAAGAGTGTCAGGCGATGTGTTAACAAATTGTACAGTTGCTCGTGGAGCTCTATCTTTCACAACTGACTCTTTGAGTGGATCTCGATTCCTCAAGTATGATCTCGACTCGAGATTTATGAGTACTAATATAATCCTCCTCTAAGAACCGAGCGTTAGTACTAACAACGATCTTCTGTTATTTAGGATCATAAAAGTATACACCCTACGTTTCTTTCGGATACCCTATGAACAACATCACTTCTGAACGTGATTCCAATTTGTCGGCCTGCCTATTTAGCACATAAGTAGGATAACCCTAAATCCTTAAGTGGTGTATACTGGGTTTGTGCCCGCTCCACAACTCGAAAGGGGTCTTTTGTACCAACTTGGAAGGCACACGGTTCAACAAGTATGCTGCAGTCTCTAGGGCATATCCCCAAAAGGAAACTGGCAAAGTTGCTTAACTCATCATCGACCGAACCATCTCTAAGAGACTTCGGTTCCCTCTCTCTGACACACCATTCTGCTGAGGCGTGCCCGGTGCTGTCAGCTGGGATGTAATCCCACATTCTGTCAAGTACTCCTTGAACTTGTTGGATAGGTATTCCCTACCACGATCAGATCATAATGTTTTAATTTTTTTTACCTAGCTTCTTCTCCACTTCTGCCTTGAATTCCTTAAAGGTTTCAAAGCAATCCAACTTGTGGCGAAGAAGGTAAACATATCCATACCTCGAGTAATCGTCAGTAAATGTGACGAAGTACTCATACCCTCCACGAGTTTGTGTAGACCTAGACCCACACAAGTCAGAATGTATCAAACTTAATACTTCTGTGGCTTTATAACCCTTTACCTTCAAAGGCCTAGTCATCATCTTTCCTTCCAAACAGGTTTCGCAAGTTGGAAATGGTTCAACTTGGAGAGACTCAAATGATCCATATTCCACCAACCTTTGAGTCCTGTTAAGATTGATGTGACCTAGTCTTAAGTGCCACATATAAGTTTGGTTTACCTTAGAAGACTCTTTTCTCTTCTTAGGATTTGACGATGAGGAAGCAACATTAACAAAATTATGCGGATTACAAGTAATAGTATATAAAGATCCGTTTTAATGGCCCACCACAGATAAAATCATCATCTTTTATGATAGAAACTTCACTATCAAAACTTGATTTATAACCATCCATGATGTAGAGTTTTGAAATAGAAATTAAGTTTCGCCTAAACTCAGACACATGTAAAACATCTTTAAGTACTAAAACAGAACTATCAAAAGATAGATGTAAATCTCCAATGACAATTGATGGAACTTTCGATCCATTGCCCATTGAGACTACAACCTCGCCGTTGCTCAATTGCCTTTTCTGCAAGAAACCTCGCAAGGTGTAACAAACATGATCAGTTGCCCCCGAATCCACTACCCATTCGTGGGTAGAAGAGGAAACCAGAACAATTTCAGTTACAAGAGCAACTCGCGTCTCTTTCTGTTTTACCTTGACATCTGGATTATAATTATTACAGTGTCCTTTCTTACCACTCTTGAAGAACCTTCCTTTCTCCTTTGACATTCGCATGTCGCCGGTAAGGACCGTCTTCTTACTCCCACTGCTCTTCTTGAATTGACCACCCTTTCTGCTCTTTTTCTGGTTTCCGCCTTTCGGAGGATTCCTTGAACTACTAGGGATATTCAAGACTTGAGCACTCTTGCCCTTTCCTATAACCTCTTTGATCGCTAACAAAGATTTGAGTAACTTACTCATAGTAAACTCGTTCTTAGACATAGCGGTCCTAAAACAGAAGTTCTTATAAGACCTTTGCAGAGCATTTATTGGGAAGGTAAGATATCTCTTCCACTCTATGAAATTATTTAAAAATGTTAAACCCGTTAGGGTTTGGTTGGTGAGACTGTTTAGGAACTCAGAAAAATATTCGAACAGACATTTCTGAAAAATATAATTTAAGCATGTAAGAAAGTTATATTTGCACATAATTTGTAATTAATAATCATTGTAACCTTTTTTAAAAACAATGATATTAAAAACCTCGAACGGCTCTAGGAATTCCACTCGTAAGCCATGCAGGTGGACGTTTACTAGCGTAACCCCAAACCAACCTATTTACCTAGCTCTTTAATTCCAATCCATGCCTAGGTTCTTAAGACGAATGGAATTAATAGTCCGATATTCTGGACCATGTCACTATTAAAACGTGGGAAGGGACTTCGAGGGAAGTGAATTGTACATGCGGTGACATCTAAGCATTGACCATTAATTTGACCAAAATAGAATCAAATTCTCGAAATTGACATACTTACTCGAATCATGCCGCATTCAATTTGATCTAATTAGCCATCCTATTTAATTATTATCTTCTAGAGTACTCGTGTTTACTAGGCACGTAAGCCACGCAGGTGGACGTTTACGGCTTCGCTCCCACTACTCAATAATAATCAAATATTATTTTGGAAAACTCATCTCACAAAAAATGTAGCTCAAAGATGCAAGCAAGCCACGCAGGTGGACGTTTACTCACATAATCTTACTACTTTTGTGTAGAGTCCAATTAATGGAGATCCAATTAAGTGTTTAATATCCAAATTCATGGAATCTAATTAAACATTTAAAGTTTCTTAGTCTTTTTATTCAAAAGGTTTGTTACGAATCGTGCATCATCACATAATTCCTAAAGCATGCAATTTCTAAACGCACATAATAAAACGTACTCGCAAAAATTTAAACATGCTTAATAACGACATAAATACTATTTACATACTTTTCTAAGCGCAATTAATCACATAATCTCATGCTAAAATATAATAATAAATAAATGCGCAA
This sequence comes from Lavandula angustifolia, assembly GCA_028984105.1. Lineage (NCBI taxonomy): Eukaryota > Viridiplantae > Streptophyta > Magnoliopsida > Lamiales > Lamiaceae > Lavandula > Lavandula angustifolia. Next base: position 20,975,459 of record CM054812.1, on the reverse strand, counting down.
ATAGGAAATTTAAAAACGTCGTTATCGGGCTTTAAAACATGTAATTCCTAACTATTACATAACCCGATCAAAATACAGCTCTTCGATCTTCAAAATCTTCAAATCTGGAAACTACATCGAAAACTGCATTGGCGCCACATCATCAGGGTGGCTGCCACGTGGCAGACACGTGTACTACCACATTAGCGTGTAGGCTGACGTCAGCAGCCTAGGACTGACATCAGCGCTGGGATGAAGAAAAACCGCCGCCATTGTAGGCCGGTTCTCGGCCGGCCGCCGACGTGGTGGTGGTAGCCCATCCACAGCGAGCCAAGAACCGCCGGCCTCCTCCGCCGGCAGGCCCACCGTTCGGCGCTGGAGAAGCAGCAGCACGCGGCTGCGTGTAGTGACAGCAGCCCGCGCGCCGCCGCGAATTTCCGCCCTTCCACTGCCGTCTATCGCATCCCTCTGCCTCTCCGTGTTGTCAGGTTGTCTGGACAACTCTGATTATCCCAGATCTGCCTTCGCCACGACGGGATTCAAGCGATAAACGCATCCCGTCGCCGGCGAGTTTTTGCCGCTCGAAATTCGTCCTCTCCGATCCGCGATTCGATCAATTGAAAGAGGGAAAACGTAATTGGAACACTCACGACCACCGTGTAACGAATTCCGGCCGAGATTAGTTACTCAATTTTCCGAATTTCAAACGATTTGCCGGTACAAATTCATGACGAGAAACAAACTTCATACGTCAATTCCAATCGCATCCGAGACCGGATGACCCCTTACAACTTATCGATGCGAAGCTTGTAAGACGAGGAATTCAGCGGTTCAAGCCGATCGTCAATCAGACTCCAGATCCGCCAGGAATCGCTGTCGCAAGATACGGCAGAATTCTAGCCAAATTAGGGTTTTCCGGCCAAATTGGGGATTTCTAGACAGCACGACCACTTCTCCTTTATGGCGCTATTCCGGACAAACCAGAAATCGGAATGGGTCGTGCGACCTATCCAGATGAAGCTAACGAAAAAATGAACAAAACTATCCGAACGGATCGGAAAAATATGCGCTCCCACGTGCAGCCTCAAGTTGGCGGTCGTGATCTGCCAGAAATTAGGGTTTCACCTTTTCCGTCTTTTCGCGCCGTCTAACCTCAATTTTCGTAAATTCCGGACCAAAATACAGTACAAACACATAAAAAATAGGTCCTATCAACTACTCGTGGATTTTCTTACGAGAAAAGCGTTACAATGGGGTCAAAATAGTGGCTCGCAGGCCGCCCCAAACACGAAATAGCCCGATAACGACGAAATTAAACCCTAATCATGCTCCTAACAGCAACAATCAGAGCCTAAACTAGGCTCTGATACCAATTGAAGGAAATAGGACGTGAAGAACTATATACCTTCCTCCTACGTATGTTGTTGCAACTCTGATTGTTGCTCGTGTGTCAGATCTTCTGATATGTGTCCCGACCTTTTTCTTCCTCTGGGTGGTCAGAGAACTGAAGAAAATAAGATTACATCTCTCTCAATACTCACGTCGTTCGTGTAAGTAATTATATATGTGTGTGTAATCTGTTTATGAACAGAATACTAATATATATAGGCTTCAACAGCCAATATAATATTAATATTTGTAGCCCATTAATTATATTATATTCCTAATGGACTTCCACATAATTAGCCCATAATATTATTAATTAATCTATTGGGCTACTAATATTTATCAATTAATTGGCTCGACCAATTAATTCCAGATAAATAACATTATTAAATAATGTAAAAATATATTAATTTATTAATAATGATTTCTGAGAGACAATAAATAACTAAGCAACTAATTGGACCAGATCAGGGATCTAATACAAGAAATAAAGCAGGGCCTCAAATTAATTAATTATCTATGCTCAGCCCAGAGCAAAATTAATTAATAAACACAGATTCATTCCACTAGAGAATCCGTGCTGACTTACCCCTTTATCCCAAATTGAGCAAGGGCTTGTATTTTAGACTTAATCGATCTCCATATTTAAGATATAAATATCCGTTAATTAATTAAGCTCACTGACAGCTTAATTAATTAACATCTTATTATATTCCTGAGTAGTACCACTCGACCTCATTAACACACCTGAACTTAATCAACCGACCGGGTTTAGTGTGCTAATCCTTACGAGTTCCTCAGGGGATATTATCAACCCATTTTACTAGGATACAGTTGCAAGATACAGACAACCGGCCTGAGCCACAAATGACTACTAGCACCCAAGATACGTAGATCCGATCGCGATGACGTTCACCATAGTAGGTCAAAGTGATAGATAGCCAAATGCACTCAGCTGAAGTCTTACAAAGCTTAAGACCAGCTAAGTCACCGAGATCTTGGTTCTCCACTAAGGTCAGTTAGGAGAACACATCTCACTATGATCCATCAATACACCACCTTAAGTGTACCAGTAAAGACAAGCCACTTCTTATCTAAACTGCATCTTAAACCGACAACTTATCCTTAAGTTGTCTCAACTGTGATAACTGTTTATATCTTGTCAGTTCAACCAATTTGTGTAGTCTTCTGTGATACCCGACACACTATACAAATCTAACTTTTATACAAGATAAAAGATAACATGTGCATATATATATATATATATATATATATTTATTTATCAGATAGGAGAATAAAATAGTGGTAGGGACAAAACACATTGTATACAAGCATAAAATGTGCATCCAGTATACAAAATCCCAACATTAGCTAGCCCTCAGTAGATTCAAGCTATGAAGGAAGAGTATGAAGCTCTTCTCAGAAATCATACTTGGGAACTAGTACCTAGCACACCAGACATGAACCTAATTCAGTGCAAATGGTCGTATAAGGTGAAAAATGTGTTGATGGCTCTGTTGAAAGACTTAAGGCAACGTTAGTAGCTAAAAGCTTTCAATAAAGAACATTGGCAGATTTTCGTGAGACCTTTATTCTAGTGGCGAAGCCAGTATCTATAAGATTTGTGTTCTCTCTAGCCTTAACAAACAACTGGTCTATTCAGCATATAGATATAAATAAATAAGGATTTGAGGAATGTACATTCGGACCATTTAAGTCTTCGATCTACAGGCTCCTACATGCGATCTTGTGGTCGGTGTTACTTGCACGAGAATCTAAGCCGGATGGACAGCTTCTTGAAGAATCAAAATTTTGACCCTCTCTCTATATGTGTGTCAAAAATTATCTGCTTAAAGTGTGGATATTTGAGCCCTATTTTCTTATTTATAAAGCTAAACTCATAATGAGTTTGGAGCTCAAGCCCTATAAATATTATAATTAGTCAATTAATTTGAGACTTGTAAATAAAAACCAATTGAAAAATAATTAAGTACTCACTGGGTAAAATTAATTATGTGCAGTAATTGGGTCAGATTAGGGATCCAATACAATAAATAAAGTTGAGCCTCAAATTAATCAATTCTCTATGCTTAGACGAGAGCAAAATTAATCAATAAACACAAATTCATTCCACTAGAGAGTTTGTGTCGATTTAGCTCTTTATCTCAAAATGAGTCAGGGCTTGTATTTTGGACTTATTCTATTCTCCGTATTTAATATATCAATATCCACTAATTACTTAAGCTTACCAACAACTTATTAAATAGCATACTATCATATAGCAATACCACTATACCTTATTAACATACCTAAACTTAATCAACCTGTAGGGTTTATTGTGATACTCATTTTGAGCTGCTTAAGGTTATATTATCAACCTTTCTTGGGACACGAATGCAAGACACAAATAACCAGCCCGAGCTACAACCGAAAACCACCACTCAAGATGCGTAGATCGGGTCTAGATGATCATCACTACAGTAAGTCAAACTGATAGTTAGCTGCTTGTACTCAACGAAAATCTTATCAAGCTTAAGATCAGCTAAGTACCGAGACCCTGGTTCTTCACTTAGGTCAGTCAGAAGAACACATTTTGTTGGTCCCGAGATTAAATGTTCAGGTGCAGAAGGGTGGGGGGGGATGAATACATCTGAAAACAATTTATCAACTTAAAACGCGAACAGTCCTTTTCAGGAGGATGCCGTACTGAACAGGTTTAGTAGACCAAATAAGCTGTTCTGAATCGCGAGGCAGAGTGACTGACTTCTCTGAGGTCTGCTAGCTGACTTAAGTCAGAATTCAGTACCGTTCAGCTGGAGTTCAATATAGTGCGGAAATGTGTAGGCCCAAATTCAGTTGAGTTAGAAAACGTTTTTAAGAAAACTGTTTCAGTATATTAGTGCAATCTGTTAAGCTTTGTTGAAACTCAGTTGAATGATTTTGAAAGATATTTTCAGTATGAACAATAATCAATGCAACAGTAAAACACAGAACACAAGCAATTTTAAAGTGGTTCGGATCCAACAATCCTACGTCCATTGTCCCAAAAAGATCAGGAGACTATTTTATTATACTGAGTTAGTCTCAGCCGGTTTGTACACTGGACAAACACTTGTCTTAAGATTTATACTGAGCAAGTCTCAGTTTACAAGATATCAAGCTTAAGTGTTTGACAAACTCTCCAACTATGAAGGAGTCCTTTACAATAAGGATCAGTTCAAAGATGAACTCCTTCGTTCTAAGCTATAGATATAGTCTGCTGAGCTTAGGTTAGAGGGAAAGGGAACGAGAAAGTGGCTTCTGGAGCGATGAACGGTTAAGTATAGACTTGGGTTCGTATTCAGTCGCTTGGATACTAGAGGCTTTATGATTTGATTCAGCTTAGTTCCCTATGAGCAAGTATGTCGCCTTTTACTGGAGATTACTCTATGAAGTTCTTGCGGAAAGCTTAAGTCGTTTCTGAGTTGCTTGTGAATGCTCGTGTGTTCTTAGTTTTCTAGGTGAGCTTCAATTTGAAATCTTCCCTCTATTTATAGAGCTGAGACATGGATAGATCCGTTGGAGACGACGATTCATGTGTCTCTCTCTTTTGGGTAGCGAACGGCTCTTTCAAAGTATGGTGGGAGAGTCATTTCCCTCCATTTCTGGAAAGTTGTTGACTTGCAGCTTTAATTAGAAAGTAAACAGCTGACCGCTCGTCATTGGTCGAGGCTGAAGAAAGTAGGTGAGACAAACAGACTTCAAGGTGGATCTGAAGCTGACTTCTCTATACCTTGTATGACTCTGCTGATTTGACTTATGAGATATCCTGATAGTCAGAAGGCTGTCTAGCCGTTGCTGAGTCTGATCTATGTTCAGTAGCTTCAGTAGCATACTCCTGCTGAGTTCAGCTCTACTGAAGATCAACTCTGAGTTTAGTGAACTACTCTGGCTGAGTTCAGTTCCACTGACTCCTTTCGATATCTTGCTCTCGCTGAGTCCAAGTACTGCGAGTCTTCTTCTTCTGGTGCCGAGGGCCGATAGTCTGCGAAGAACCGGCGGACGGGCGAGCGCCTGAACCATATTGAAGAGTGTCTACTAAGTCTGAAACTCTCAGAGACAGAACAACTAATTACTACAGAATGGTTCATCAGTCAAAGTAGGGTTTTGGGATCTTCAAATCTACTGAGCACTAGGCTACTGAGTCATACTGAATCATCTCCCAATAATTTCCCCCTATTTGATGATGCCAAAACCTAATACTACAAACTTTCAGAAACAAACTCCTTACAAATATTACAAGTAGAATCAATGGAGTTGTTCTTCAAGTTCTAGACTACTGAGGGAGTTCAGGGAAGAAATATCAAAACTTATACAGAAAGCTAACATCAATTTCCCCCTTACTAACAACAATCTCCCCCACATACATATATTAAACCGGAATCTATCAATCTAAGTAAAAACTGACAGACATAAATATAAATATTCAGTGAGTGTGTGAGTCAGTAATCACTTGGGTGATTGTGAGTGTTAAGCATAAAAGAACATGGCCATGTAGACAACAAGGAATTGTCAGGGCCGAACAACAATGATGTTATATATCAATAGGAATATCAGTACAATACATCAATCTTGCTATTCTAGAAAAGAAAAACAGAGCTACAGCAGCTATCATCTATCTCATCAGGAAGCGGCAGTCCATACATCCTGTATGTATTTCTTCTCAGCTTCAGTATCTATGCCATATCAGCAGGATCAGTCTCATCAAGATCAGTGGCTTGAGCAGCACTCTTAATTTCTCCTTCAATGACTCCAGTATGTAGGGAACCATCAAGCTTCTGTGGCGGAGGCAGAGTCTTGGAGCTGGAACCCTGACATCAACCTTCTCAGCTAGGGCCTTCTGAACTCTTGCGTATATCTCTGGATCACTCTTCAGAAGCCACTCAGCAAAGGCAATTGACTTGTGCATGTCAGGCCAATACCTCCAGAAATAGAACCTCTTAATGAAGTCATCTTTCAGCGTCTCCCACCTCTGAGTCCGTTCCCATGGCATCCAAGTATCAACCCTTGGCTATCTGTAGATTTTGAGGTCTGTGGGCTTCCTGAGTCTTCTATACTTGTATGGAATTTCAGCCTTCTTAGGAACCCTCTGACTTGCTTCTTTCTCAGCCTTGATCCTACGAGCCTCTAGATCAGCGAGTCTGAGCCTTTCCCTTGCTTCACTTATCTGCCTGGCTTTATCTCCGTCTAAGTACCTCTCCATCTGATCCCAGATTTCTTTCATCTCTTTCTCTTGAGCCTTGGAGGGGGGGGTATAAGATGGAATATGCTCTTGTTCCTCTTCTGAATCAATAGGTCTAGAAGATTTGGATTTTGAAGTGACCTGCTGACCAGTTTGCTGCTGCTGCTGCTGCTGTTCTCTTTCCTTCTCCTTGTCAACTTCATCGCTGAGCTTCAGATTCCTCGGGGGTAGCCTTGTCCCCGGCTTCCTTCCCCTCTGAACTTTGGTTTTGCCTTTGGCAGACTGTTTCTTTGGCTTATTTGCAGCCTCTGCCTCGGCTATTTCCCTTGCTAGCTTCTCATCAGCTGTAATTTGAGCCTCTTCCTCAGGAGATATGAACCTCTTAGTTCCTTTATTTTTGGATGGAGTAGGGAGCTTCAGTATCTTCTTCCCTTTCCCCTGAACTGGAGGAGGTAGAGGGACTTCTTCCTCTTTAGAGTCCTCCTCTGCATACTCAGCAACCTCCTTAATAATGTCACTAGGAGTTTGAGTTGCTGACTCTTTGGGTCCTGAGCCACTTGGGCCGGTCTCAGCAGGCACTACAACCCCTGCTGCTGAGTCACCCTGGGCCTCACCCTAATTTTGCTGAGCAGTGGGAGCTGATTGCTGAGACTGAGTTGCTCCTGCCACTGTCCTGACTCCCCTTGGTGCTCAAGGTACCTTTTCTTTACCTTCCCCCTTTTTGGCATCAGCAAATAGGCCAAGGTTAGGTGTTTGTACGTTCTTATCCAGACTGGTGTCAGCTGAGGCAAGCTTATCTAAAGCATTTTGTAGTTTGACAAGCCTCTCGTGGAGCTCATTCCTCTCATCTATGAGTTCTTCACTTTATTTCTTCTGAGAGGTCTCCACCACAGTCTGAATAGAGTTCAACTTTTGATCCATTTTATCTTCCAGGGCCTTCTGAATGGTCTGGAGTCTGACCTCTGAGGCCCGAGTCAGGGAAGATATGGATGCAGTGTGAGCTGACTGGGCTGCCTTGTATTCTTCAAGAAGTTTGGCTTGGGCAGCTGCCATCAGCTTCTGTTGCTCTTCGAACTCGGCTCTCTAAGTGGCTAGTGCATTAGTCAATATTGTAGAGAAGTCAGGGGCGGGAGTATTCTGAATGGTCGTTCTGAGCCCCTTAATCTCCGCACTCTGAGCCTGAGTGGACTGCCTCCACGTCTTGTGGACGGCGCGGGCAAGGAGTCGGTTTTGAGCACCTTGACTCCTCACGGCCCTTGCCACTGTCTTCGATCGTCGGCTCTTTGGGCTGGGTACTACCTCAAATGCAGACCCCAGCAACAGCTGAACTGGGTCCGCGGACTTAGAGGTACCAGCCGCCGACTGTCCTTGAGGGAGGATGCTGAGAGGTGGTTCAGAAGTTGTAGTAGGAGCATCCTCCTCCAGTTGAGTTCCCTCATCAGGCTTCTCAGGGCCTGAATCACGGGGTGGGTGTTGATCGTCAGGATCAGACCCATCTAAGGGAGCAGCCGCTGAAGTGGGTAGACGATCGTTCAGCAAAGCGAGCATGGCCGCCCTCAGATCCTCCAGGGAGCAGATGTCAGCAGGCTCGGAGTAGCCTATCTTCTCCTGGATCATTAACTCCTCCTCATGGAGTTGTTCGCAGGAGTGGTGTTGGATCAACCTATTCAGTGTTGACCACGCCTGGAACCTAATCAGAGTATGGAGCCTGGCCTGCCTTGCCAATATAATCAAGTCTGAATGGATGGCTATCTCAGGGATTGCTTCTGAAACTTTGCGGGAGACTCTAGATTGTAGAGTTGATGCCTCCATCCCGATTGACTCTGACTCTGATTGACTCTGACTCTGACGCAGTCTCCGAATCCTCAACCTCTATCGGAGACGTTTGTTTTTCAGCAGATGGAATGCTGCTGAGTGGTGGAATATGCAAGGGGATTTGAGTAGGAGAGATCGGATCAGCTTCTACCCCTTGGTACACTGCCTCACCCTGTTCAGTGGAGACGGCTTTCTCCACTGACACTGTCTTCTCTGAGGACTCAACCTCATCTCTAAGTTGCACGGGAGGTGCAGCCACAGCTTCACTGACCTTCTTCAGCTTCTTGGTCGGTGTTTTCTGAGCTGCCTTTGGAGGTGAACTCTTCTTTGAAGGAGTGGAGGTCTTTTGAGAGCCTTGCTTGGGCTCAGCAAGCCTTGAGCCAATCTGCTAAAGGGCCGCTGCCCTGCTCTGGAACCTCACCTTCTTTGGATTGAAGTACATTTTGTCTGCATAGACCACATGGTCAGCTCCACATAGGTCCTCTATCATCACGGAGAGCTTCAGTCCGTAGAGGAGTTTTCCCTTCACGGCTAAGCAGTTGGTAGATCGATCAAATTTGGTTGCCTGAGTCATGAAATCCTTTAGGAAGAACTCTGTCCAATTAATCTTTGCTTGATCTTAGATGGCCATCATCATCTGAATCTTTGGCCTCGATACTTGGTCAAATGACCCAGCCTGACTCGTCAGTATCTGAGTGACGATATAGGCTAAGGCTCTGAACTTAGGAAGCATAACATTCTTTGGGAAGGCGGCTCTGAAGGTGGTAGGCTTCCCGCAGAATACTTCCAAGTAGTCGTCCATGATGTCATCTTTATAGCCCATTGTGCTGAATCCCTCGCTCGAAAGCTGAAAGCTTCGCTGAAGAGCTTCCTTGATTGACATCAGCTTGATTTCTGGCACAAGGGTCACCAATCTGATGAGTGACAAAACGACATCTGATATCTCCTTCAACTGATTCTGAGTTCAGATACAACTCAGCTATCTGATGCGGAAGGAAGTAAGATGTCTTCCTAGAAAGAAAGGCCTCCAGCCCTGACGCCCTCAGCGCGTCGAATATCTCCTCCATGAAGTCAAGGTCGCAAGCATCGAACTCCATCATCGGCTCACACCAAACCTGATCCTTCTCGAGGATCTCCTTCATATCAAGCGGAACACTAACGTCCCTTTCTGCCATGGGTTATAATCTGCAAAAGAAAAATATCAGTATCAAAAGAAAAATATTATCAATAACATATACGACGCTGAATAATCATTAAGATTTACCAAAGATGTTTCTGAGAGATTAGAATAGAAGTTTGCAAGTAAACGAGTGCTTTCTCATAAATTCTAGGGTTGTAAAATTTTTGCAGAGTAAACTGGCGGTTTCTAAACTTTGAACGTGTTTTTATATGATAAAGAAGATGAACAGTTATTAATCCACGGTTCAGTTTAAATCTGCTTTATGAGATGGACGGCTAGGATTTAATGTTATAAAATAGTCAATGATCAATTTAGCCGCCTAAGTCAAATTACAGTTGTATATAGCCAAAGAAGTAACTTGATTAGACATGCATTAAATGCGCCGCAGAGTTCAGCATAACTTTACATGGAATGTCGTGTATTAAATGTAAACCTTTATATTAAATGACATTTTATAAGGCATTAAATATGAAGCTGAATCTGAATCATTAATGCAAAGAATATTTCATTGGCTACTGAGTAGAGATACACAAACATGTCAGTTGAACATCGTAGTCAGCTGATACCTCGTGTAGATGGTTGCTGGGTCTCTACGTACTGAATTAGTTTAGTACTGAGAGTGAACATTCCCCCTTGCTGAATACTCCTCTCCTGAATCCTCTTACTGACTGGAGTCAGTAGGGTCCAGTAGACCTAGATCTACTGAAAGTTCTCTGAATCTGGTTTCAGCTAGAGGCTTGATCAAAATATCTACCCTTTGATGGTCAGTATGGATCTTCTCCATCCTGATATCCTTCTTTTCGACATGATCACGAATGAAGTGGTGTCTTATGTCCACGTGCTTGCATCTAGTATGAAGTACAGGGTTCTGAGTGATTGCAATCGCACTGGAGCTGTCGCAGAAGATCGGCACTTCATTCTGAATGACATCATAATCGCGTAGCTGCTGTCTCAGCCAAAGGATTTGGGCGCAGCAACTTCCGGCAGCCATATATTCAGCTTCAGTAGTTGACGTTGCTACTGAATGCTGTTTCTTTGAAAACCATGAAATAAACTTACTGCCAAGGAACTGACAAGTTCCAGAAGTTGACTTTCGGTCAATTCTACATCCTGCATAGTCAGCATCAGAATAACTAGTTAGTTCAATTTTATTATCTACTGGATATTATAAACCCATATCAGGTGTTCCTCTGAGATAACGGAGAATCTTCTTTGCTGAGTCCATGTGACTCTGCTTGGGATTCGCCTGAAATCGAGCGCAGACACCTACATCATAAGTTATGTCAGGTCGGGTAGCAGTTAGATATAATAATAAACCAATAATAGCACGAAATTCAGTATGGTCTATTGATACTCCCTCTTTATCAAGATCAATTTTCATATTCGTGTTCATCGGGATCTTGATTGGTTTGCCGGATGTGCAACCGAACTTCTTGATGAGGCCTCGAATGTATTTGCCTTGATTGATGAATGTTCCCTTCTCAGATTGTTTGACTTGAAAGCCGAGGAAATAATTCATATCTCCCATCATTGACATCTCGAACTTATCCTTCATCATTTTCTCAAATTGTTGACACATGATGACGTTCTTCGATCCGAAAATTATGTCATCTACGTAGATCTGCACAAGTAGGATGTCGTCTTCCAGTCGAATGCTGAATAATGTGTGGTCTACTGTACCCTTCTGAAAACCTTTCTGAAGAAGAAACTCAGACAGGGTATCGTACTAAGCCCTAGGTGCTTGTTTTAACCCGTACAGAGCCTTTCTGAGTCTGTAGACCTGATGTCCCTGCTGAAAGCCGGGAGGCTGTTCTACATAGACTTCTTCTTTTAGCACGCCGTTCAGGAACACTGACTTCATATCCATTTGATAAACTCTAAATCACTGATGTGTTGCGTAGGCTAGGAATAGTCTGATTGCCTCCAATCTTGCAACTGGAGCGAAAGTTTCGTCGAAATTTATCCCTTCGGCTTGACAGTATCCTTTAGCCACGAGTCTCGCTTTGTTCCTTACTATAACGTTGTTTTCATCTCGCTTGTTCTTGAAGACCCATTTAGTTCCAATAACATGTTGATGTCGGGGTCTGCCAACAAGCTCCCATACTTCATTTCTCGTGAACTGGTTTAGCTCCTCCTGCATAGCTATGATCCAATCAGCATCCTTGAGTGCGTCCTCAACTAACTGAGGTTCTTCAGTAGAAAAGAAGCAGGAATATAATGCGCTTTCTCCCTGACAAAATCTGGATCTTGTCTTTACACTTGCTGTAGGATCTCTAATAATCAGGTCAGAGGTGTGAGCGTCCAGCCCCGATCGACGATGTTTCAACTCTTCATCTGAAATTTGTTCAACTCAGATAGTAGGTGAGTTAGGCATTTATGTTGTACTATTCTGAGATTGAAGCAATTCAGTTACTAGAGTTGGGTCTACTGAGTCACCAGGTTCAGGGGCATTCAACTCAGGAACTTCATTCGTTCCCCCTGAATTATTATCCTCAGTAGAGGTCTCAGTTACCACTGGGGTTTCTTCATCGACTTGAGTTACCTGAGATTGACACTGTTCAGTAGAGTCAATCTGTTCAGCTACTTCTGCTCCTGGCTGAGATTCAGTTGTCTTATCTTCATTTTCCTCTTCTGAATCATCATCCCGACACAACTGGATCTTTTCAACTTTATCTTTTAGGCTTAGATCCTATATCTACTTACTGATGTCCTCATATTCTGCTTTAGAGTTCATGCTCCTATCTTCAGTAGCAAACTCATTAAAAACAACATGAGGGTTTTCCTCCATGCAAAGGGTCCGGTAGTTAAAAACTCTAAATGCTTTGCTAACCCGGGAGTATCCTAAGAAGACTCCCTGGTCTGACTTGTTATCAAAAGTCTTTAACTGATCCTTCCTATTATTGTGGATAAGCACGAGCACCCAAAAATATGGAAATAAGATATGAAAGGCTTCCTTCTGTTCCATAGTTCATATGGTGTCTTCTTATGCTGCTTAGTCAGTAGAGATCTGTTCTGAGTGTAACATGCAGTGTCAGTTGCTTCTGCCTAGAATTTGGTTGGGAGTCCTGAGTCTGCGAGCAGGGTTCTTGCTGCTTCTTTGAGTGTTCTATTCTTCCTTTTAGCAACCTCGTTTTGTTGAGGCGTGCGCGCAGCAGACGTCTCATGCTCTATGCCTTCATCTTTGCAGAACTCCTCCACTATCGAATTCAGGAACTCAGTTCCTCTGTCTGAACGTATCTTTATTATCTTGGTGCTCTTTTCGACATTGAGCTTTTTCAGAAGCGTAGGTAACTCTGTTTTGACGTCAGACTTGTCAGCAATAAATATGACCCATTTGTAGCGCGAGTAGTCATCAATGACCACTACAGCATACTTTTTTCCTCTGATCGTCACTGGAGAGACTGGACCGAATAAATCCATATGTAGCAGCTGAAGGATTCCATCAGTAGAAGGCGATGGAACAGGTGGATTTTGTTTCTTTGTTTGCTTTCCCTTCAGACATGCTTCACAGTGAGTGTCTTTGCTGAATACTTCATTCGGCAGTCCTCTTGCTAGAGCGTTTCTAGTTAGTTTGTTGAGCGTCTTGAAGTTGAGATGACTGAGTCTTCTATGCCAGAGCCACCCCGTTCTGTTGTCGTTCTTCGCTAACAAACATGCTTCAGGTTCAGCTGAGTTCCAGTCAGCTACGTAGATATTCTTTATGCGCGAACCTGATAACACTGTTTTCCCTGTAGATTTATCAATGACATCACAGAAACCAGTGTCAAAAATCACTCTATTCGAGTTATCACAAAATTGACTAACAGAGAGAAGATTATGCTGAAGTCCTTCAACATATGATACTCTTGGAACTGTGGCGGCTCCAATGCTGAGTGTTCCATAGCCTCTGGTATAGCCTTTTGCATTGTCTCCAAACTCAATTTTGGGTCCTTCTTCAGTAGTATAATTCTTCAGTAGATCCTTTTGGTATGTCATGTGTCTTGAGCATCCGTTGTCCACGTAACAAGGGTCCTTCTGCACCTGCAAAATAGAATTATATTCAGGTACCCTTTATTTTTTATTTTGGGTCCTTAGATGTTAGTTTTGGAAACCCAGATCTGTCTCACGACCCTGGTGGTCTCAGACAGTTTCTTTCCACTTTGATCAACATTCTTGACCACTGGAGTGGTCGATGCTGACTTCTGAGGCTTCACAGGTTTAGGAGTCCTGATCTTCTGAATTTGTGCACTGCTGACCTTTGCCTTCTGAGCGACTTTCTTCTTCTTCTTCTGACTTTTAAGTCCTCTCCTGATTATAGGATCGTAATAATATGACCTATACTGAGTTGGATGTGTCAGCTGTGGAGGTCCATACTGATCAGCCCATTTGACTCTGCTAGTTCCCCCTTGACTGAACTGGGGTGATTTCGAGCTAATCTTCTTGTCAGAATGCTGATAGCCGGGATGAGGTGCCTTCATCTTCTGTTTGTTCTTGGCTAGGGGGTTCAGAATCTCAGCGTTGATGGTCTCCCCTTGAACAAATCTATCAGCTAGCCGATTCTCTGAGCGTACGGGGGCAGATAAGGAGGCTCCATGACTGAATCCAAGTCCCTCCTTGCAGTGCTTAGGCTTGTTGCTGGCTAGCATGGCCTCAAGCTTCTTTTCAGCGCCCATGTACCGCTCTGTCATCAAATTTCTCCAGACATCATCACTTTTCTTAAGCGTTTCATGCTCTCCTGAGACTTAGCCATCAGAGAGTTTATCTCCTCCCTGAGTCTCAACACAAGTCCTTCTAACTCAGTAGCAACCTGACTCTCCTGAGAAAGTCTCTGATTCTCCACTTTCAGGGTATCCAACTCCTGAAGAGTCTCACTGAGCTGTAGGCTCATTTGAATCTGCTCATCTAAAGTTCTTTGTAGGCGATCGAGACATCCAGATTCTCATCTGCACCTGAAATAGTATCGTCTATGCAGTTTGAAGAGGAGTTAAATGGAGCGTGAGAGTTTACCTCATCCTCTTCTCATGCCATAAGACACTTTTCAGCATCTTCTTCAAGTTCTATGGCCATGAATGCCGCTTCATCATCTGATGAATCCATGAAGGAATCGACTTCATCTGAGTCGTCTAAGAGTTCACCAGCTATATATGCTTGACGCTTCTTGATGAACTTCTCCCTTCGAGCTTTGTGTGCTGCTCTCTCAGCAGTACTGAGCTCAGGATAGTCATACTGATAATGTCCTGGCTTTTTGCAGTTGTAGCAAGTGGTGACTCTCTCTTCCTTGCTCTCGTTGTCTTTCGACTGAGCTGAGTCTTCCTGTTTCTTACAATCAGAAGTATGCGAGTCAGGAGAACGCTTGGGTGTATATTCAGACTTACCCTTGGAGTCTCTGACAGCTCTAGAGAGTTTTTTGCGCCTCTCCTTCTCCTTCTGATACTTCACGGCAAGCAGTGTGTATTTCTTGGCTAGGTTTCCTTCGTGTATGTCACTGAGTGAAGGTTCAACCTTGCTAGACGCGGGAGCCGCTGTGCTGACTGATGCTTTGAAAGCATGGTCGATTTGAGTATCAGCCTCAGCTCGCTGCTTCCTTTGAGGTAGATCGAACTCGAACTCCTCAGCTTTTAGTTCTGAAAAGATATGATCAAGAGAAACAGTATCTAAGTCAATGTCTTAATAAAGTAGCAAATGGAGTCCAATATCCGTCCGACAGTGCTCTCAATATCTTGAGATTCATTTCTCGGTTGGAGAACATCTTTCCCAGCTCGTTGATGGTGTTCATCAGATCCGTAAATCTGACGTTACGATCTTCAATAATGTCACTGGGCATGAGAGACAGTCTCTCCAGCTTCTGAAGTTCCAGAGCCAGTTTGTTTGCTTTGATCTTCTGAGTCCCCCGACTCAGTAGCACTAGAGCATCCAAGAGTTCCTTCGCGGACTTGCAGTCCTGAACTCTCTCGAGATAGGAATCACTCAGGGTATTCAGTATGGCATTTCTAGCAACCCAGTCTAAGTTGTGAAGCTTCTTCTCCTCAGGGGTGAAGAGACTTCTATCTCTGGGGATGTTCTTCCCAGTCACCATGCCTTCTCCTTGTGCTGGGTCCTGAGTTTCGACACTATCAATCATGGGAACGATAGGTCTGTCCTCCAGTACCTCTGTCATGCTATCGTGGAGGGAAGTCAGATGTGCCTCCATTCTGACTCGCCATACCCCGTAGTTCTCTACTGAGAACATGGGTACCATCCTGATTCTTGACATATCAGACATTGAAGATAGTGATATGAATGAAGAATGATATGCAGTGAAAACGTTTTCTAGATCCGTTCAAGTAGACCAGTTTTAGAAAATAAGAGTCTTAGAGAACTCCTGCTCTGATACCAATTGTTGGTCCCGAGATTAAACGTTCAGGTGTAGAGGGGGGGGGGTGAATACACCTGAAAATAATTTCTCAACTTAAAACGCGAACAGTCCTTTTCAGGAGGATGTCGTACTGAACAGTTCAGTAGACCAAATAAGATGTTCTAAATCGCGTGGCAGAGTGACTGACTTCTCTGAGGTTTGCTAGCTGACTTAAGTCAGAATTCAGTATTGTTCAGCTGGAGTTCAGTATAGTGCGGAAATGTGTAGGCCCAAATTCAGTTGAGTTAGAAAATGTTTTTAAGAAAATAGTTTCAGTATATTAGTACAATCTGCTAAGCTTTGCTGAAACTCAGTTGAATCGTGTTGGCAGAGTGACTAACTCTACTGAGATCTGCTAGCTGACTGAGAGTCAGAATTCAGTATCTTGCAGATAGAGTTCAGTGGTGCGGAAAAGTGTAGGCCCAAATTCCGTTGAGTGAGAAAAACATTTTTATCAAAATAGTTTCAGTAGATTAGTGCAGTCTGTTAAGTTTGCTGAAACTCAGTTGAATGATTTAAAGAAGTTTTTTCATTATGAACAGTAAATCAATGCAACAGTTAAGAACAGAACATAAGACACAGAGATTTTTAAAGTGGTTCGGACACAAAAATCCTACGTCCATTGTCCCGAAAGATCAGGAAGCTATTTATTATACTGAGGTAGTCTCAGTTGGTTTGTACGCTGGACATACACTGGTCTTGAGATTTATACTGAGCAAGTCTCAGTTTACAAGGTTATCAAACTGAAGCGTTTGAAAAACTCTCCAACTGTGAA
This sequence comes from Lavandula angustifolia, assembly GCA_028984105.1. Taxonomy (NCBI): domain Eukaryota; kingdom Viridiplantae; phylum Streptophyta; class Magnoliopsida; order Lamiales; family Lamiaceae; genus Lavandula; species Lavandula angustifolia. Next base: position 20,958,730 of record CM054812.1, on the reverse strand, counting down.
GGAGTACTTTACAATAAGGATTAGTTCAAAGATGAACTCCTTCGTCTAAGCTATGGATATATGCTATTGAGCTTAGGTTAGAGGGATAGGGAACAAGAAGGTGACTTCTAGAGCGACGAACAACTCAGTAAAGCTATGGGTTCGTGTATCGTCATTTGGATACTAGAGGCTGTATTAAACAGTTCAGCTTGGTTCCCTAAGAGCTAGAATGTAGTTCTTCGCCGGAGATGAATTCTTTGAACTTCTTGCGGAGAACTTAGGCTTTTCGGATTAGCTCGTTTGAATGCTTTGTGTGTTCTCTCGAGTTCTTCCCGTGTCCCGTGAGCTTCAAATTTGATTTATCCCTCTATTTATAGAGAAGAGATTAGGATAGATCCGTTGGAGACGATGATCCTTTGTCTCTCTCTTTTGGGTAGCTAACGGCTCTTTTGTAGCATGGTGGAGTGTCCTTTCCCTCCATTTCTGGAAAGTTGTTGACTTGCAGCTTTAGTAGGTGTAGGACAGGTGTCTGCTTGTCATTGGCTGAGGTTTAGAAGGTGGTTGAGACAGAACAGACTTCAAGGAGATTTGAAGCTGACTTCTCTTTTCCTCGTACTTGACTATGCCGATTGTCTTTTAAAGATCTGACAGTTCAGAAGACTGTCTGGCCGTTGCTGAGTCTGATCTCTGATTCAGTAGTGAACTCCTGCTGAGTCGGCTCTACTGAAGATCAACTCTGAGTGCAGTGAACTACTCCTGCTGAGTTCAGTTCAACTGACTTTTAGTATACTGCTCCTGCTGAGTCCAGTATTACTGAGTCTTCTACTTCTGGTGCTGAGGCGGATAAGCTACTGAATGCCTGAGCCAGAGCAGATGATCTGCTGAGTCTGAAACCTCAGAGACAAAAATAGATTACAACTTAAAGGTTCACCAATCAATATAGGGTTTTGGGATCTTCAAATCTTCAAACTATTTCAGAGCACAAGGCTACTGAGTAAATGTCAACACAGAAGACCGAGTCATTTCCCACTATATCTAATACCACTGAGGATAGAATCATCACCCAACATTTTCCCCCTATTTGATGATGTCAAAACCTAAACTATCATCTAAACAACCTAACACAATGACTTATCAGAAACAGATCTCCTTACAAAATATTACAAGTAGGATCAGTGGAGTTGTTCTTCAAGTCCTAGACTACTGAGGGGATCAGGGCAGAAAGTCAGAACATATACAGAGACTAAACATTTTCCCCCTGTCTTAACAACATTTTCCCCCGAAAACACAGCAACTCTATCAGAATCTAGATAAGCAACAACTGACAGTAAATAACAAAGTGTGAGTGTGTGAGTCAGTAATCACTTCAGTGATTCTGAGTGTTAAGCATAAACAAACACGACTATTCAGACAATAAGGAATTGTCAAAGCCAAACAGAGATATTATATATGTAAGAAAATCAGTACAATTACATCTCTGCTAGGCTATGAAAGAAAGATACACTGAGAAATCAGAAGCAGAAGCTATTTGAATTGCCTAATCCTGTCTTTGAAATTCTGAGATTGAGATTCAGGAAGGGGCACCCCATACATCCGATATGTGATCTTCCTCAGCTTCTAAATCTCTGCAAAGTCTGCTGGGTCTTCTTCATCAAGAAACTTGGCTTCAGCAGCATCCTTCACTTCTTTCTCTATCACACCGTAGTGGATGGATCCATCAAGTCTTTGTGGGGGAGGCAGAATTCTAGGATCTGGAACTCTTACTTCAACAATCTCATTAATGGCTTTCTGCAGCCTGACATACATCTCTAAGTCAGCTCGCATAATCCATTCAGTATATGCCATTGCCTTGGGCTTTTCAGACCAGAATCTCCAGAAGTAGTTCCTTTTTATGAATTCAGCTTTCAGATTTTCCCATCTCTGAGTCTATTCCCACGGGATCCAATCGTCCACTCTACGCCTTCTGTGAGTCTTCAGATCTGTAAGCTTCCTGAATTTTCTGTATTTGTATGGGATGTCAGCCTTGGCAGGAATCCTCTGACTCGCTTCTTTTTCAGTTCGCAGTCTGAGAACTTCAAGATCAGCTTTCCATATCCTCTCTCTGGCTGCTTCTATTTGCCTAGCCTCTTCACCTCTATATAAGTATCTGTCTAACTGAGCCCAGATTTCATCCATCTCTTGATCCTGTGCCTTAGAGGTAGTGTAGGAGGGCTTGTGAGGTGGTTGGTCGTCTGAGTCAGCAGAGGTTGAAGATTTTTCTTTGGTGGTTTCCTGCTGCCCAGTTGACTGTTGTTGTTGCTGCTCCTTCTCCTTTTCTTTATCAGCCTCGTCACTGAGTATGAGCTTTCTCGGAGGCAGCCTTGCTAATTTTTTGCTTCGAGCCGGAGCCTTGGTCTTGCCTTTAGCAGGCTTCTTCTTTGGCTTACTCGCAGCTTCAGCAATCTCCCTAGCGAGCTTTTCATCAGCTGCTATCTGAGCCTCCTCCTTTGGAGTAACATATCTCCTGGATCCTTTCTTATTGGGAGGGGTTGGGAGTTTCAGTGCCTTTTTACCTTTTCTGGCAACTGGAGGTGGAAGAGGAGCTTCTTCCTCTTCTGAGTCCTCCTCGTCAGCATACTCGGCAACTTCCTTAATAATGTCAAGGGGAGTCTGTGTTGCCTGAGTAGCGACTTCTCTGGCTCCTGAGCAACTTGGGCATGTCTCAGTTGATGCTGTAGGTGCAACTGAGATACCCTGGGCCTCACCAGTTTCAGTAGGTGCAGTACGGGCAGATGACTGAGTTGTTGCCCTTGCTACTGACCTTGTTCTCTTTGGAGCCTTCAGCATCAGCTCCTTGGCAGCTTCGCCCTTAATTGATTTTTCTATTAGACTTTCCCCCTTGGCCAAACTTTCCCCCTTTTTGGCATCAGCAAGTAGGGTTGGGGTTGGAGCAGATACCATCTTGATCAAGCTTTTGTAGGAGGCTGACAGATCATTCAGCATCGTTTGCAGCTTTGTTAGGGCCTCATGCAGCTCGTTTTTCTCATTGATCAGTTGATCGTTGTATAGCTTATGTGAGAGATCAGCCGCAACCTTGAATTCCTTCAGTTGCTTCTCCACAGTCTCTTCTATGGCCTTCTGTATAGTTTCCATCATGAGCTCATTGGCCTGAGAGATTGTGTTAACGGATTCAGTGTGGGTGGTTTGGGCGGCCTTGAAATCATTAAGCAATTTAGCTTGGCCTTCCTGAATCGTCTGAAGCTGAGCGTCGAAGTTAGCTCTCTGAGCAGCTAAGGCATTCGTCAGAATGCTGGAGAAGTCAGGGACCTGAGATGAAGAAATGGTTGAACGGAGTCCCTGCAGCTCTGCACTCTGTGCCTCAGTGGTTTGCCGCCAAGTTTTGTGGACGGCACGGGCAAGAAGACGATAATGTGTGCCTTGATCCTTCAGTGCCCTGGCCACTGTTTTTGAGCGACGGATCTTTGGGCTGGGCGCTACTTCGAAAGCAGATTGGAGAAGAAGTTGAGCAGGATCAGCTGCCTTCGAATTACCAGCCACCGTCTGTCCAGGACCAAGGATGCTGAGTGGAGGGTCAGCAGTAGATGCAGTGGCATCCTTGTGCTGTTGAGTTCCCTCATCAGGCTTCTCAGGGCCTGAATCATGGGGTGGGTCCTGACCATCGGGGTCAGACCCATCTGAGGGTGCGGGTGCTGAGACGGGTTGTCTCTCATTCAGCAAAGCGAGCATAGCTGCCCTCAGATCCTCGAGCGTGCCGAGGTCAGATGTCTCTGAGTAACCAATCTTCTCTCTTATCAGCAGCTCTTCTTCATGAAGCTGTTCACAGGAGTAATGGATAATCAGTCTTTTCAGGTTGTGCCACTCCTGGAACCTGATCAGCATATGGAGCCTTGCCTGCCTTGCAATTATGACAAGGTCACTGTGGCCGGTGATCTCAGAAATGTGCTCCGTAATCTCTCGGGATGCTCTGGATTGGAGAGCTGAAGCTTCCATCCCGATCGATTCTTCTTCTGAGGCGGTCTCAAATTCCTCTATCTCGATTGGAGATGCCTGTTTCTCAGCAGAAGGAAGACTGCTGAGAGGTAGGATATCCAAGGGGCTTTCCAAGGGCTGAACGTCCTCACCCTGGATATCTTCAGCTGGGACCCCTTGGTCCACTGCTTCATCACGTTCAGTGGAGACAGCTTTCTCCACTGACTCAGTCTTCTCAGAAGACTCTGGCTCGTCCCCGAGCCGCAGGTACGTTCGGCAAGGCACGCCTCTGGCTCTCCCATGGTTTCAGTAGGCACGGGTGTGCTGATCTTCTTCAGTCGCTTGGCTGGTGCCTTAGGTGATAGAATTTGAGGGGACCTCTTCTTCATTGGAGTGGTCTTCTGAGACGTAGTTTTAGGAGCGGCAGGCCCGGTGCCGATCTGCTGAAGGGCCGCTGCCCTGTTCTGAAATCTGACCTTTTTCACATTGAAATACTGCTTATCTGTGAAGGTGATTCGGTCAGAAGTGCAGAGGTCTTCGATCATGACTGAGATCTTCAGTCCGTATAATAGCTTTCCTTTGGCGCTCAGCCTATTGGATGCTTTGTCGAATTTCGCGGACTGCATCATAAATTCCCTTAAGAAAAACTCTGTCCAGTTGATCTTGGCCCTGTCATAGATGGCCATCATAAGATGCATCTTTGGTCTGGACACCTGATCGAAGGAGCCTGCTTGACTCGTCAATAGCTGAGTTACAATGTATGCTAAGGCTCTATACTGAGGGAGCATGGTGTTCTTGGGAAACGCGGCTCTGAAGACTGTTGGCTTCCTGCAGAAAATGGACAAGTAGTCATCCATCAGATCATCGTTGTACCCAACTGTAGTGACGCCTTCGCTTGGCAAATCGAAGCTTCTCCTAAGAGCTTCTCAGATTGACATCTGCTTAACTTCTATGTCCGTGCGTGAGGGATCGCCTACTGTGTGGACGACGAATCTCCCTCTGACATCTCCATCTACTGATTCGGCGTTCAGATAGATTTCAGCAATCTGACGCGGGAGGAAGAAGGTGGGCTTCCTCGTCAGAAATCCTTCGAGTCTGGTTTTACGGAGAGCTGAGAAGATCTCATTCATGAAATCGAGATCGCAGACATCGAACTCCATGACTGGCTCGCACCAGACACGGTCTTTCTCCAAAATCTCTTGCATATTCTCTGGACCAAAAACAACATTTCCTGACATTTTGATAATTTGCATATATCGTATAAGTCATACCGATTAAGGATATAAAAAGATAAAGATATACGATACGTAAATATCATTTAAGAATTACCGAAAGATTTCCTGAAGATTTGAAAAGAGTTTAGATAGAAGGTCAAGAATATTTCAGAAAATCTTGGATACTTAGAATAATTGCAGATACGAAATGGCGGTTTTCAAGGTTTGAACACAGATATATATCTTAGAGAAGATAAACAGTTAAATAACGATGGTTCAGTTTGAACGCGCCTTTTCAGATGGATGGCTATGATTGAGTTTTATATAATAGGTAATGATCATCTTAGCCGCCTAAGTCAAAAGCCAGTTGTAACTAGCCTAAGTAGTAACTTGATACGACATGCATTAAATGCGTGGTAGAGTTCAGCATGCTTGTACATAGAATGTCGTGTATTAAATGTGATCCGTTAAAATTTAATGACATTTCTTAAGGCATTGAATACGATGATGAATCCGATCATAAATGCACAGAATCGTTCTATAGGCTACTGAGTAGAGATACGCAAACCTGTCAGCTGAACATCATAGTCAGCTGATACCTCGTGTAGATGGTTTCTGAGTCTCTACGCACTGATTTTACTCAGTACTGAGAGCGAACATTCCCCCTTACTGAATGCTCCTCTCCTGAATCCTCTTACTAACTGGAGTCAGTAGGGTCCAGTAGACCTAGCTCTACTGAAAGTTCTCTGAATCTGGCTTCAGCTAGAGGCTTGGTCAGTATATCAGCCCTTTGATGGTCAGTATGGATCTTTTCCATCCTGATATCCTTCTTTTCGACATGGTCACGAATGAAGTGGTGTCTGATGTCCACGTGCTTGCATCTTATATGAAGTACAGGATTCTAAGTAATTGCAATGGCACTGGTACTATCGCAGAAGATCGGCACTTCATTTTGAATGACGTCATAGTCACGTAGCTGCTGTCTCAGCCAAAGGATTTGGGCGCAACAACTTCAAGCAGCCATGTATTCAACTTCAGTAGTTGACGTGGCTACTGGGTGTTGTTTCTTTGAGAACCATGAAATTAGCTTACTGCCTAGGAACTGACACGTTCCTGAAGTTGATTTTTGGTCAATTCTACATCCTGCATAGTCAGCATCAGGATAACCAGTTAGTTCAATATTATCATCAGCTGGATACCATAAACCCATGTCAGGTGTTCCTCGTAGATAGCGGAGAATCTTCTTTGCTGAGTCCATGTGACTCTGCTTCGGATTCGCCTGAAATCGAGCACAGACACCTACAGCATAAGTTATGTCAGGACGAGTAGCTGTTAAGTATAATCAAAAACCAATTATAGCACGAAATTCAGTTTGGTCTACTGATACTCCCTCTTTATCAAGATCGATCTTCATATTTGTGTTCATTGGGATCTTGATAGGTTTGCCGGATGTACAACCGAATCTCTTGATAAGGTCTCGAGTGTATTTGCCTTGATTAATGAACATTCCCTTCTCAGATTGTTTGACTTGAAAGCCGAGAAAATAGTTCACCTCTCCCATCATTGACATCTCGAACTTATCCTTCATCATTTTCTCAAACTGCTGACACATGATGACGTTCTTCGAGCCGAAGATGATGTCATCTACGTAGATCTGCACAAGTAATAGGTCGTCTTCCGGTCGAATGCTTGAATAAAGTGCGGTCTCATTGCGCTTTACGAAAACCTTTCTGATGAAGAAACTCAGATAGGGTATCGTACCAAGCCCTGGGTGCTTGTTTTAACCCATACATAGCCTTTCTGAGTCTATATACTTGATGTCCCTGCTGAAAGCCGGGAGACTGTTCCACATAGACTTCTTCTTTCAGCACGCCATTCAGGAAAGCAGACTTCACATCCATTTGATAAACTCTTAATCTTTGATATGTTGCGTAGGCTAGGAATAGTCTGATTGCCTCCAATCTTGTAACTGGAGCGAAAGTCTCGTCGAAATCTATCCCTTCAGCTTGACAGTGGCCTTTTGCCATGAGTCTTGCTTTATTCCTTACTATGATGTTGTTTTCATCACGCTTGTTCTTGAAGAGCCATTTTGTTCCAATCACATGTTGATGCCGGGGTCTATCAACAAGCTCCCAAACTTCGTTTCTCGTGAACTGATTCAGCTCCTCCTGCATGGCTATGATCCAATCAGCATCTTTCAGTGCGTCCTCAATTGTCTGAGGTTCTTCAGTAGACAAGAAGCATGAATATAAGGCGCTTTCTCCCTGACAGAATCTGGATCTTGTCTTTATGCTTGCTGAAGGATCTCCAATGATTAAATCAGTAGTATGAGCATCCAGCCACGATCTACGATGTTTCAGCTCTTCATCTGAAATTTGTTCAACACAGATAGTAGGTGAGTTCGGCATTTCAGTTGTACTATTCTGAGATTGAAGCAATTCAGTTACAAGAGTGTGATCTACTGAGTCACCAGGTTCAGGGGCATTTAGCTCAGGAACATCATTAGTTCCCCCTGAATTATTATTCTCAGTAGAGGTCTCAGTTACCACTGGGGTTCCTTCATCGACTCGAGTTACACGGGATTGACTCGTCGGGAGAGTCAACTGTTCGGCCTACTTCGCTGCCTGGTTGAGATTCAGTAGACTTGTCTTCAGTTTCTTCATCTGAATCATCATCCCAACATAGCTGGATCTTTTCGACTTTATCTTTCAAGCTCAGATCCTTTAGCTGTTCACTGATGTCCTCAGATTCAAATTTAGAGTTATTGCTCCTGTCTTCAGTCGCAAACTCATTAAAAACAACATGAGGGCTTTCCTCCACGCAAAGAGTCTGATAGTTGAATACTCTGAAAGCTTTGCTGACCCGGGAGTATCCTAAGAAAACTCTCTGATCTGACTTGCTATCAAAAGTTTTCAGCTGATCTTTCCCATTATTGTGGATAAAGCACGAACACCCAAAAATATGGAAATAAGATAAAGAAGGCTTCCTGCTGTTCCATAGTTCATATGGTGTCTTCTTATGTTGTTTTGTCAGTAGAGATCGGTTCTGAGTGTAACATGCAGTGTCAGTAGCTTCTGCCCAGAATTTGGTTGGGAATCCTGAGTCTGCGAGTAGGGTTCTTGCTACTTTGAGTGTACGATTCTTCCTTTCAGCAACCCCATTTTGTTGAGGCGTGCATGCAGTAGACGTCTCATGCTCTATTCCTTCTACTTTGCAGAACTCCTCCACCATTAAATTAAGGAACTCAGTTCCTCTATCAGAACGTATTTTGACAATCTTGGTGTTCCTCTCGACACTGAGCCTTTTCAGAAGCGTTGGTAACTCTGTTTTGACGTCAGAATTGTTGGCAATAAATATGACCCATGTGTAGAGCGAGTAGTCATCAATGACCACTAATGCATACTTCTTGCCTCTGATCGTCACCGGAGAGACTGGACCGAACAAATCCATATGTAGCAGCTGAAGGATTCCATCAGTAGAAGGAGATGGAACTGGCGGATTTTGATTCCTTGTTTACTTTCCCTTCAGACATGCTTCACACTGAGTGTCTTTGCTGAATACTTCATTCGGCAGTCCTCTTGCTAGAGTGTTTCTAGCCAATTTGTTGAGCTTTTTGAAGTTGAGATGGCTGAGTCTTCTGTGCCTAAGCCATCCCGTTCTGTTGTCATTCTTTGCCAACAAACAAGCTTCAGGTTCAGCTGAGTTCCAGTCAGCTACATAGATATTCTTCTTGCGTGAACCTGATAACACTGTTTTCCCTGTAGATTTATCAATAACATCACAAAAACCAGCGTCTAAAATCACTCTATTCGAGTTGTCACAAAATTGACTAACAGAGAGAAGGTTATGCTGAAGTCCTTCAACATATGATACTCTTGGAACTGTTGCAGTTCCAATGCTGAATGTTCCATAGCCTCTGGTGTAGCCTTTAACATTGTCTCCAAACTCGATTTGGGGTCCTTCTTCAGTAGTATAATTATTCAGCAAGTCCTTTTGGTACGTCATGTGTCTTGAGCATCCGCTGTCCACATACCAAGGGTCCTTGTGCACCTGCAAAATAGAATTATATTTAGGTACTCTTTATTTTTGATTTTGGGTCCTTAGATGTTAGTTTTGGTAACCCATATCTGTCTCACGACCCTGGTGGTCTCAGACAGTTTCTTTCCACTTGTGTCAACATATTTAACCACTGGACTAGTTACTGCTGACTTCTGAGGCTTTTCAGGTTCAGGAGTCCAGATCTTCTGAGTGGGTGGACTGCTGACCTTTGCCTTCTGCACGACTTTCTTCTTCTTTCTCTGACTTTTGGATCCTCTCCTGACTATTGGATCATAGTAATATGATCCATACTGAGCTGGATGTGTCAGCCGAGGAGATCCATACTGATTAGCCCACTTTGCTTTGCTGGTTCCCCCTTGACTGAACTAGGGTGATCTGGTGCTGATCTTCTTGTCAGATTGCTGATAGGTAGGATGAGGTGCCTTCATCTTCTGTTTGTTCTTGGCTAGGGGGTTTAGTATATCTGTATTGATGGTCTCCCCTCGAACAAACCTATCAGCTAGCCGGTTTTCTGAGCGTACGGGGGTAGATGAGGAAGTTTCCTGGCTGAATCCAAGTCCTTCCTTGCAATGCTTGGGCTTGTTGCTTACTAGCATAGCTTCCAGCTTCTTTTCAGCGCCAATGTATCGCTCTGTCATCAGGTTCCTCCAGACATCATCACTTTTCTTCAGCGTTTCATGCTCGGTCTGAGGTCCTGACAGCTCTTGCTTCAGTAGACTCAGTTCAATATCTTTCTGAGTTAAGTCATTGGTCAAAACTGAAATCCGATCTTCTTGATGCTGAGAGTTGGCCGTCAGAGAGTTTATCTCCTCCCTGAGTCTCAACACAAGTCCTTTTCACTCAGCAGTAACCTGACTCTTCTGAGAAAGTCTCTGATTCTCCACTTTCAGGGTATCCATCCCTCGAAGAGTCTTACCGAGCCGGCACTCATATGAATCCGTTCGTCGAGTAGTTCTTCATATGCGATCGCGATGTCCAAATTCTCATCTCGCACTCGAAAGGGTGTCGTGTGTGCGGTGTGAAGAGGAGTTAAATGGTTCATGAGAGTTTACCTCATCCTCTTCTCCTGCCATGAGACACTTTTCAGTATTTTCTTCATCTTCAAGCTCTAAGGCCATGAAGGTTGCTTCATCATCCGATGAATCCATGAAGGAATCGACTTCATCTGAGTCGTCTGAGAGTTCACCAGCAATGTATGCTTGTCTCTTCTTGATGAACTTCTCCCTTCGAGCTTTGCGTGCTGCTCGTTCAGCGATCGAGCTCGGGACAGTCATACCGATAGTGTCCTGGCTTCTTGCAGTTATAGCGGTGGTGACTCTTTCTTCCTTACTTTCATCGTCTTTCGACTGTGCTTTGAGTTATCCTTTTTCCTGCATTCGAAGTATGCGAGTCAGGAGTGCGCTTTGGCGTATATTCAGACTTACCCTTGGATTCTCTGAGGGCTTTAGTCACTTTTCTGCGGCCTCTCCTTCTCCTTCGATACTTTACGGCAAGCAGTGCGTATTTCTTGGCTAGATTTCCTTCTTGTATGTCAGTAAGTGAAGGTTCAGCCTTGCTCGACGCTGGAGATGCTGTGCTGACTGATGCTTTGAAAGCATGGTCGATTTTGGTGTCAGCTTCAGCTCGTTGCTTCCTTTGAGGTAAGCCAAACTCGAATTCTTCTACTTTAAGTTCTGAAAAGATATGGTCAGGAGTAACAATATCTAAATCAGAATGACGTAATAAGGTAGGAAAAGGAGTCCAGTGACCGTCTGGAAGTGCCCTCAAAATCTGAGATTCATGTCTCGGTTTGAGAATGTCTTTCCCAGCCCGTTGATAGAGTTCATCAGATCCGTGAATCTGACGTTGAGATCTTCAATGGTGTCACCAGGCATGAGCGACAATCTCTCCAGCTTTTGGAGTTCAAGCGCAAGTTTATTTGCTTTGATCTTTTGAGTCCCCGACTCAGTAGCGCTAGAGCGTCCCAGAGTTCCTTCGCGGACTTGCAGTCCTGAACTCTTCCGAGGTACGAGTAATTCAGAGTGGTCAGTATGGCGTTTCTAGCGACGCGGTCGAGGTTGTGAAGCTTCTTCTCCTCCGGGGTGAAGAGACTTCTGTCTTTAGGAATCTTGTCACCAGTCACCATCCCTCCTCCTTGTTCTGCTATCTGGGTTATGACGCTATCAATCATAGGAACGATAGTTCCGTCTTCCAGAACTTCCGTCATGCTGTCGTGGAGGGAGGTCAGATGTGCCTCCATTCTGACCCGCCATACGCCATAGTTCTCTACTGAGAACATAGGTACCATTCTGATCCCTGACATATCAGACATATTTAATAATGATATGAATGAAGAATGATATGTAGTGAAAACATTTTTCCGGATCCGTTCAAGTAGACCAGTTTCAGAATAACAAGAGTCTTATAGAACTCCTGCTCTGATACCAATTGTTGGTCCCGAGAGCACGTTCAGGTGTAGAGGGGGGGGGGTGAATACTCCTGAAACTCGATTTCTCAACTTAAACACGAACAGTCCTTTTCAGGATGATGTCGTCATCGAACAAATTCAGCGGACCCGGATAAGCCGTTTCCGAATCGTGTTGGCAGAGTGACTGACTCTACTGGGATCTGCTAGCTGACTGAGAGTCAGAATTCAGTATCATGCAAATAGAGTTCAGTGGTGCGGAAAAGTGTAGGCCCAAATTCAGTTGAGTGAGAAAAACGTTTTTATCAAAACAGTTTCAGTAGATTAGTGCAGTCTGCTAAGTTTGCTGAAACTCAGTTGAATGATTTAAAGAAGGTTTTTCAGTATGAACAGTAAATCAATGCATCAGTTAAGAACAAAACACAAGACACAGAGATTTTTAAAGTGGTTCGGACACAAAAATCCTACGTCCACTATCCCGAAAGATCAGGAAGCTATTTATTATACTGAGGTAATCTCAGTTGGTTTGTACGCTGGACAAACACTGGTCTTGAGATTTATATTGAGCAAGTCTCAGTTTACAAGGTTATCAAACTGAAGCGTTTGAAAAACTCTCCAACTGTGAAGGAGTCCTTTACAGTAAGGATTAGTTCAAAGATGAACTCCTTCGTCTAAGCTATGGATATATGCTATTGAGCTTAGGTTAGAGGGATAGGGAACAAGAATGTGGCTTCTAGAACGACGAACAGCTGAGTAAAGCTATGGGTTCGTGTATCGTCGTTTGGATACTAGAGGCTGTATTAAACAGTTCAGCTTGGTTCCCTAAGAGCTAGAATGTAGTTCTTCGCCGGAGATGAATTCTTCGAACTTCTTGCGGAGAACTTAGGCTTTTCGGATTAGCTCGTTTAAATGCTCTGTGTGTTCGCTCGAGTTCTTCCCGTGTCCCGTGAGCTTCAAATTTTATTTATCCCTCTATTTATAGAGAAGAGATTATGATAGATCCGTTGGAGACGATGATCCTTTGTCTCTCTCTTTTGGGTAGCTAACGGCTCTTTTGTAGCATGGTGGCAGTGTCCTTTCCCTCCATTTCTGGAAAGTTGTTGACTTGCAGCTTTAGTAGGTGTAGGAAAGGTGTCTGCTTGTCATTGGCCAAGGTTTAGAAGGTGGTTGAGACAGAACAGACTTCAAGGAGATTTGAAGCTGACTTCTCTTTTCCTCGTACTTGACTATGCTGATTGTCTTTTAAAGATCTGACAGTTCAGAAGACTGTCTGGCCATTGCTGAGTCTGATCTCTGATTCAGTAGTGAACTCCTGCTGAGTCGGCTCTACTGAAGATCAACTCTGAGTGCAGTGAACTACTCCTGCTGAGTTCAGTTCAACTGACTTTCGCATATCTTGCTCTCGCTGAGTCCAGTATTACTGAGTCTTCTACTTCTGGTGTTGAGGCGGATAAGCTACTGAATGCCTGAGCCAGAGCAGAGGGTCTGCTGAGTCTGAAACCTCAGAGACAAAAACAGATTACAACTTAAAGGTTCACCAATCAATATAGGGTTTTGGGATCTTCAAATCTTCATACTATTTCAGAGCACAATGCTTCTGAGTAAATGTCAACACAGAAGACTGAGTCATTTCCCACTATATCTAATACCGCTGAGGATAGAATCATCACCCAACACTAAAAATAGAGGGAAGGTCGTGATCCTTCAAGTCGCACTACACGATCACACAAGCGACCATACGGGAACTCAAGCATACAAAGATTCAAAGCTCTAGAACACTTAGCGATTACTCAGCTGAAGAACACAAACCCAGCGTTGATTATTCCTCTTTATTCTTTGCTCTAGAAGCCTCTCTCGTTCCCACCCTCTAACATTAAGCTTACTGTAATATCTATAGCTTAAACTGAAGGAGTTCATTTATTGAATTGTTCTTAGTGTCAAGAACTCCTTCATAGTTGTAGATACATTCAAACAATACGTTTGACCCTGTAAACTGAGACTTGCTCAGTATAATCACAAGTAAATGTTTGTCATGCGTACAAACTAACTGAGATTAACTCAGTATAATAAAATAGTGTTCTGTTTTGTTCGGGACGAGTGGACATAGGATCTTGCGTATCCGAACCACTTTAAAATCTGATGTGTCGTTTAATTGTTGCATGATTTAACTGCTCATACTGAAAAATATCTTTACAAAATCATACAACTGCTATTTCAGTACAAAGCTAAAACATCGCACTAATATACTGAAAAACTTTAGTAAACAAACGTTTTCGAAACAAACTGAATCGGGCCTACACATTTCCGCACACTACTGAACCACTGCTGAACGTATCTAAATTCTGATATCAGTCAGCTAGCAAACCTCAGTACTGTCAATCACTCTACCTGCGCGATCAAGACCAGCTTACTTGGTCTACTGAATCTATTCAGTAGACATCTTCCGTGAAACGGACTGATTGCGTTTTGAGCTTAAGAAAAAGGTTTTCAGGTGTATTCACCCCCCCTCCTCTACACCTGAACGTTTGACTCGGGACCAACACTTATCCATTATGAGAACACAAATATGTGGGTGTGCCACATTTGTATACCTTGTGTGTACCTTACTAATAGCATCTCCAAGCGCTCCTTTATTGTGGAGCCTGTGAAGACAAGCGTGTCCCTATTCACACACGGTAGTGCCAAGTATTTTTTTCTTATATTTTTATTATTTTCTTTTTATAAATTAATAATATATTTAATTAATATAATCTTTTATGGAATATTTATCTTTATTACATTAACATAAAAATATAATAATACAGAAAACATAAAATTTAACACAAATTTACATAAAGTACAATAACATAAAATAACAACAATATTAAAATCACACTAAAATAAAAATACAATAACAATAAATTAAGGAAATCAACAAATCTAGTAAACTTCAAGATTGCTATCGGAGCCTCCAAAGTTGCTTCTAGATCCCCAACGTCACTTCCATATCCTCCAAGATCTAGAAAATCACCTCCAAAACTTGACTGTCCTGATCTTTTTAAAATTATTTATTTTGTGCATTATTCAAGTAAGCTCTCCGAACGTGATCAGAAATCATGTTGGTGTCTATCTTTAAAATCCTATTATCTTATTTCCACTTTCGAGAAGTTGCTTCAGTAGCTTTGTTCTTTATTTTAATCTTTTACATTTGTACTAGCAGAAGATTCTCTCTTCTTGTGGATGAGTTTTCCTTTAATTCTCCAATTATCTTATTTACTTGTTCAATTACTTTCAGAACACCTGACATGTCTTCATAATTTTTCCTTTTATTTTTTTTATTTTTTTAACACCATCTGGACGTTGTGATGGTCCAGAACCAATGTCACTACCATTACTTGAATTGATATTAAAGGAAGAAAACCATCAGGTAAGATTAGGGGTGTAACGGTTTGGTTCGGTTCGGTTTTTTATGCATTTTAGGAACCGAACCAAACACATAGAAATGGTTCGGTTCAGTTCGGTTCAATGTGTTTTTAAACATCGAAACCGAACCGAACCGAACCGCTTATAAATGGTTTGGTTCGGTTCGATTTACCGGTTCACCTTTTTATTTTTTTATTTATTTTTTAAATCCTAAATAATGCAAGAATAATAGTTTATAGGATGTCACTCGTTCTAAACTCATAAGTATAGAGTTGTTACTCATTTCTCTTCCTTTGTATAGATTAGAATTGATATTAACTTAAATCTAATATCTAAATCCAATAACATTCTCATATAATAAAGAGAAATATTAAATAAAAAAAATAAAAAATAAGATATTGGTTCGGTTCGGTTCGAACCGTTCAAAAATTCTTGAAACCGCGAACCGAACCGAATGTAAACGGTTCCTAAAAAAAATAAATCGAACCAAACCGCGAAGTCGAACCGAACCACATTTTTCGGTTTGGTTCGGTTCGGTTTGATCGGTTTCGTGGTTCGGAGCGGAACCACTTATACCCCTAGGTGAGATAGGAAACTCTGATGGAGTTTTTGATTGAAATGAAGACATTTGTTTTCGAGAGATTATTGAATATCAATCAAACTTTTCAAAATCTTTCATAATAGGCTCGAACTTAAATCCTTTTGGATATTTATCATCACCCACCATCATTTCTTTTGCACGAGTAAGCTACATAAATTAATAAAACATGTTGTATCGGATCTCAAATCTATTAATGAAGGGATGTGGCCAACTCATCCACAGAGTTATATTGGTAGTTGTGCATTGCAGTCTTGCAAATAGGCATGGGTATAGTTGTAAATGGGTTGACAACACAACAGTATTATTATTTATATAAGAGGATGTATTCTTCATAATCAACACATTCATCTCTTCAAATTTCGTCTAAAAAAATTATGTCCATAAACACATTTTCTTCTTCTAGCCCGAGTTCTTCTGATGAGCTTGAACAGTTGATCAATAAAATGCAATGATGAACATCAAATCATGGGTTAACATATTTTGAGTAACAATCTTATCGTAGCAAATATCATCGGATCCCAAGCTACAAGACGCCACAGAGGCTCAGTTGTTGGTCACAAGGTGATCCACCGTGATCGAGAAGGAGCAGCTCATCGTCTATTCAATGACTATTTTTTTTTTTTGAAAATCCAACATTCAATGAAGGGATATTTTGTAAACGTTTTTCGAATGTTTCAGAGTTTATTCCTTCGAATTGTTGATGATGTTAAGAATCATAATGGCTGGTTCGAACAACACCGAATTGCATTGGAAGATGGGGATTGTCCATGCTCTAAAAAATGACTATTGCCTTTCGGATATTGGTGTATGGGATACCTACAGATGCTATTGATGAGTACATCAATATCGGTGAGTCCACTGCAATTAAATGCGTCAAGAAATTTTGTTGTTCCATTGTGGAAATATTTTCAGATCAGTATCTTAGATCTTCTACTGTTAGTAATGTTGTTAGGCTAATTTATAATGGTAACCAACATGACTTCTTAGAATGTTAGATAGTCTAGATTGTATGTATTGAAAGTGGAAAAAACGCCCTACTGGTTGGGCAGGCTCATACGCAGGTCGTAGTGGATCTCCATCAATAATTCTTGAAGTTGCAGCTGATTACGACCTTTTGATATACATGCATTTTTTGGTATGTCGGGATCCAATAATGATATTAATTGTTGGAAAGATTTTCTTTTTTTAGAGACTTGGCTAGATGTATTACTCCACCGGTACATTATGTTATACAAGCCAAATAGAATAATGTGAATATTATTTAACCGATGGAATATATTCGTAGTGGTCCAAATTTGTGCAAACTCTTCAAGAACCGCGTACTGCAAAAAATAAGCATTTTGCAAAGAAACAAGAATCGTGTAGGAAAGATGTCGAACGAGTATTTGAAGTTCTTCAAAGCCGATTTGAAGTTGTTGCAAATCCAGTCCGATATTGGAAAAAGAAACATTTTGATTATATAATGAAAGCAAACATTATAATGCACAATACGATTATTGAGAATGAACGAAATTTTTCCGCACAAATTGAAGATGCAAGAGATGTGCCAACTCCGGATGTTGAAGTGATATCAAATGAAACAATTCGTTATCAATCTTATTTTACATGTTATAAGAAAATGAAAGACAAAACAACACATCATGCTCTTCGTGATGCATTGATTGATCATTTGTGGGATTGCTAAAATTTAGAAAATTATGATATTAAGTAGGCAAATTGACACAAATGGTCCCCAATGTTTGCTAGTTTGGATGAATTGGTCCCTAATCTTTTTTTTTAGTTTATTGGTCCCCAATGTTTAATAGTTTGGATAAATTGGTCCTTTTGTTAAATTTTAAGTTAGTCAATTGTTAGTTATAGGGGTATTTACGGAATAAAAGTTTCAGGGACCAATTCATCCAATTTTTAAATTAAATTTAAATTTTTTTAAATATATTTTCTGAAGTTATAATCTTTTTTGAAAAAAATTAATTTTTTTCGAAAAAGATAATTTTTTTTAAATAATTTTTTTTTCGAAATAAAATTTTCTTATTTTTCTAAAATTTTTGGTAACGAAAAAAATTATTAAAAAACCTAAATTAAAAATAAAAAATAAATCATACTAGTTTTAGGGACTAA
Source organism: Lavandula angustifolia (assembly GCA_028984105.1). NCBI lineage: Eukaryota > Viridiplantae > Streptophyta > Magnoliopsida > Lamiales > Lamiaceae > Lavandula > Lavandula angustifolia. Next base: position 20,940,984 of record CM054812.1, on the reverse strand, counting down.
TTCATCCAATTTTTAACTATTTTTTAAAATAATTTTTTGAATTAACTTTTTAAAAAAAATTATATTAAGAAAAATTGATTTAAATAAAAAATTAACTAAATCTAAATTAACTAATAATTTTGCATCTCACGGCAGAGGAGGGAAGCGGGTCGATACATGAGTTGGGGAAGATGTTATGTTCTTTGAGGTCGAAGATGTCGTTGGAGAGGAGCCTCCCACCTCCAAGTCGTCCAGGTGCTTCTCTCGGACATCTTCGACCTCAAAAAACATAACACATTCCACAACTCCAGTATCGACCCGCTCTCCTCCTCTGCCGTGAGATGCAAAATTATTAGTTAATCTAGATTTAGTTAATTTTTATTTAAATAAAAAAAGTTGATAAAAAAGTTAATTCAAAAAATTATTTGAAAAAATAATTAAAAATTAATTTACAATGGATTAATTGGATACTAAAACTATTATTAGTTAATTTTTTATTTTTAAGTAATTTTTTTCGCTATCAAAAATATTATTTAAAAAAATTAATCATTTTTGAAAAAAATGTATTTGAAAAAATTTATTTTTTTCGAAAAAGATTATAATTTTTAAAAAAATAAAAAAAAGTTCAAATTTAATTTAAAAATTGGATGAATTGGTCCTTGAAACTTTTATTCCGTAAATACCCCTATGACTAATAGTTGACTAACTTAAAATTTAACAGAAGGACCAATTTATCCAAACTAGCAAACATTGGGGACCAATAAATTTAAAAAATAACATTAGGGACCAATTTATCCAAACTAGCAAACATCAGAGACCATTTGTGCCAATTTGTCTATTAAGTAATATTAATTTTTCTGTTATCGTGTAATTTATGATCTATGCTTTTACAAATGTTGTGTATTATTAATTTTATTATTGTAGAAATAAATTAATCGTTTTGGAATTATTTAAATATATTTTTATAAAATAATTAATGTTAAAAAATAAATATATTTAAAGATAATGTATTATTAGGTAATTAATAAAACACTAATTAACATATTAATTTAATAATAAAAAATTAAAATAGAATATTTCATTGTAAAATTAAACGTATAGTTCACGGTTAGACATGAATTTGAAAAAATTCTACATTTTACTTTACAATAGAATTCCCTCTTGGAGATACTCTTAAGGGTATTGATGTGGTCTATTATATTTAATAAAAATATCACATGTAAACATCCTTATAGTGTGATACATAAAGGAGAATGGAACATTCATAATATTTTCAGAATTTTTTTCCCCTGTGGGCTGGGCCTGCGCTTACGCATTATGTGGTTTGGACAGTTTGATAGGATTTGTGGTACACTCACCATACAAACATTATTGATATTCACGAGTGCGTCTTACTACTTTAAGACACTGCAAGAGATCATTAAAAGGAATACTAACAAAGTCATTAGCAAATACGAGAATGAAATAGTTATTGATAATTTAATACTAATTAAAAATAGATTAAAATTTCTAACGACAAATCCAACATAAGAAATTAAAATTTGAATTTTAATGAAAAAAAAAATTCTTCGAAATTGAAATGAAATCCTATAACTTGATCATAAATCTAAAGGAGTAGACATTTAGCCTAAATTTCTATTAACCTAAAACAGAAGAGTGAGTGCAACCTGAGCAGCAAGTTAAGGATTGGTTGTGTTGTTAATTGGCCAAGGAGCACCAGCCATCACAGCCTCAATCTCTTTTATCTCGCGCGGGCACTTGCTCATGTTCACACAACCATCCACAGTAACATACTGCAAAAGTGAGCAGAACAATAAACATTAGACTAAATTTTAGTGTATGAGAAAGTAAGTTCCAGAAAGCAACAAAACAATGGCGTATAATTAGGTAAGCCAATGTGACTTTACCACGTCACTTTCTATTCGAACCCCACCAAAGCCTCTAAATCGGCTTATCTGCTCATGGTTGAAAAACTTTGACGTTTGTTCATTTTTCATAGCAGGAAGTAACAAGGCATCAATGAAGTAACACCCAGGTTCAACTGTTATCACCTGCAGTAATTCACAGAAGAGCACTTTTTCAGCGTGCTTCTACTCAACAAAGTATAGAACAAGTTTTCTACTACATACCATTCCCTCCTCTAGTTTTCTGCTGGTGCGCAGGGACTTAAGTCCAGGTTCGTTTGGTCTTTCTGTTCCCTGGAACAGTTGAATAATTGTAAAGTAACTATCTTGCAAACATTGTTTCAGAATTATGACAAATCTCAAGCAGCAAGAAATGTGTTTTTGCAGTTACAGCAATCACCTTTGGGTAGCCCCCAGGATCATGGGTATCGATTCCAAGAAGGTGTCCCAGGCCATGCGGTAAAAATACAGCTCCTACCCGTTCTTGAACCATAGCATCCACGTCACTTTAACAGCCAGGCAGTTATTATGACAACATAATCATGTTATGCGCAATGAGACAATGTAAGGAAAAGATAAACAACATACATACCCCAAAAGGAGGTCCCCTTCCTTCAATGACTCGAGAATCGTTCTTTCAGCCAATCTGGAGACCAGGGAAAATGTTTTATGCAATGTTCGAAAAGAATTTTCCAGAAGTATAACTCCAATCTAATAGGAAGGTCCACTTTACAATTGTATAACAATATGAGATTTATAAATCAAGAATAATTGCTATTAAATCCCAATGGTCATCCTTACTTGTGCATATCAACCCAGCACACTCCAGGTCGCATATTGGAAATGACAGCATCATGTGCACGAAGGACAGCCTGCAAATGAAGAAATAAGCAAAAGATTAGTATACACCAGCCGATTCATTTTCTGGAATAAAATATATCACTATAATCTTTCTCCTACAGGACTTCTTAAACATATCCCTCAGTGTCTCAGTGACAACTCGGAGTCTGGAACATAATAATCTTGTTGCAGAATCATAATTGGTAATTGACTAAATGAAAAATGTGGACAGATAACGAAATATTGCTCTTCTCCATTCAGCTATGGAAGCTTTCTTTCCAAAATAGAATAATTGTCAAATGCGAAAGCCAAGTTTATTTGATCCCATGAACAGCAGTAGTCCTGCACTGTTGTAATAGTCATGCCTATTCATTGCCAAGAGCCCAAAAGCCATTTGAATCTTAATCAAATGCTAAACCAAAACAAAATCAAAAGATAACAACAGACTTCTTTTACAAACTTGCAAGTGATGGACTTTTTATTGAGGTAGTGTTATACACATCCAAATAAGTAAAGTACTCACATTATATATAAGGGATTGATCAATACTAAATTTTCCATTTACCTGCATGTGCAATTCAGACTTTTCAATATTAGTAAAAGAAACTGCAAAAAACTTTAAAAACAACAAAGAGACAAGAGGTTCTCCAGAATGAATTTCACAGATGGAAGACCTTTCAGCTATAGAACATGCTACAGACTACTTATATTGGAGACCCAAAACAATAAACAAGTGACGAATGAAAGATGACTAGAGGTCCTTCGATTCAGAATACACCATGCCATCAGAGTACTATCCTACATGGAATATGCAGGAAAACTGCCAAGATCTTCAAGCTTCTGGCATATGCCCAGGTAAGCATCAAGGCTTAATTAGGATTGTACAACCTTGAGTATAAGTATATCCAACATTTACAAATAAGGTAGACAAATATTTTTATATGGTCAATAAATAATACGTGTGTGTGTGCACATCCAAAATACATTCTATGGTGTTAGAATACAATTTATTTTCTACGATAACTATAATCTCTTGTAGTTAGTAACGCACAGTCTCAAACACATATAGATACACATGATGTTTATTGAAACTGAGGCAATATATAATATTTTAATTACAAGAGTTATTTTGAACAAAATGTTTATTTGCTAACTATATTAAATACTACTTCAAATACCCAACATATTAGCAATTTTACAAAAAAGATTATTTTGATGCATGCTTAAAATTATAATTAACAGATGCACAAAATTCTGTAAGGTGCTTAAATGGATTTCATTTTTCTAATATAATATATATCATACTAAAATTTATTAATATATAGATGTAGTAATAGTATTTAAAAACTATATAGGCGCATTCACCACACATTTTAAACTTATTTTGTTTTCTATTATGTTATAATATTAATGTAGTGGTTATTACTTATTATTATACAATATATAGACTAAATTATCAATACATATGTATCAATGGTTTGTTACTTCATATAATAAACTCATAATAGTTATGCTGAAATGATAGTATAACATTATTTTCTATTTATAGTATTTGCATTTAGGAAGGGAAGTTTCTGCTTTGTATTTTGGTGTATTTTTATAGAATATATATAGATATGCCATGAGAATAGGATAGTTCTGTCTATGATACCTAACTATTACCACGAGAATGTGAAAATATTTAAGTGTGAGTTCGTGCTTATTTGTGAAAGTTGAGATTAGAAATTGGAAGGGAAAAAATCATCGGCATCTACATTTGTAAATGCCTAACCATGCTTACCGGAAAGGAACAAGTTATATCAGCACCATAAAAATGGTATTCAGCTCCCATGTCAAGCAATGCCATATCTCCATCTTCTAAAATCTTAACAAAGAAAACACCAAAACTTTGGTGTTAGAAATGAGAATCAGTATCCCATGATAACCATCTCATATATTGTTAAGAACCCCTACAAAACTAAAACACACAAAAGAAAAAGGAAAAGAAAAAAAATAACCCAACCACAAGTTTCTCTAAGAAAGCAGAATATGCATCTTACTCAAGCATACGCGAACAAGTAAAGTTTTCCTTGTGCACTGCCACTTATGGAAGACAACAAATTTTACAGTGATTCACAAAAAATAAAATAACAAATTAATTGAATAGTTAACATCCCTAATGGCCATAGGTAACTCCTTAATCACAAACAACATTAATTTTACTTCTCCATCTTTAGTTCCGTTTCTGGCTTAATTTTTTTATCCTTTCTTCTTGCAGATTTTCATCTTAATGTGCCTCTCAACTTGTCATTGTATTCCAAATAAAAACCTTCAGCGCACTATCCTTAATTACTAAACAGATATCTACTAGCACAATATTTATTCTTGTTTCTCACAACATTATATGAGTAATATAACTAAATACGAAAAAAAAGGAATTCAAATGGTTGGCTCTCAAAAGGTTTGATTTTCCATCCATATGCATAAGTTTAGATATAAATCTCGAACATTTCAACTGCACACTCTTTCAAGTGGGGCTTTTGGCATTCAGTGGCCGAACATAGAAATGGAGCAGCAAAAAAGGATTGCTAATTGAAAGATTAAAATCCTAAAGCACAACCCGCTTCAATAGGATACCAATTTTTGGAGGAGATAACAAACTGATTTCTCCATCGACCAGATGCAATTTAACCCTAGGGCAACAAGTAAAAGACCAAAATACCCCAACCAAGTTTAATAACATACACACTAAAAGACAGGAAATGTAGAGATATTAAGCTTATTCCTTATTCTTCAACTGCTGCTGCATCAGTCTCCACCTCCTGGAGAGAACTCAACCCCGAGGTCTGATGAACCAAAGAAAACTCAACTGCGGTGGGGGGGTATTCGAAAATATCCGCAACATTGAAAGTGTCGGAAATATTCACAAGCGGGGAGTGCGACCTTGTGCATGTTATCACTAATGCGCTGGAGAATGCGATAAGGACCATACTTGTCTTTCAACTTATGGTAAGTACCCACGGGAAATCGATGCTTGCGCAGATGGATCATGACGAGATTGCCCACAATGAATATTTTGACATGCCAATGCTTATCGGCAGCTTTCTTGTATCTAGCATTCGCACATTCCAAAATAGCGCGCACCTCAGCATGGACTCGTTGGATGCAATCAGCAAACTCCAGTGCATCCACATTAATTTCAGCAATAGGTGGAAGGGTGACAAGATCCACAGGATGTTTTGGAGCGCTATTGTACATGACATCGAAAGGGGCCTTCTTTGTTGATCGATTCGGGACACTATTAAATGCAAATTCGATTTGGGGAAGGGCAGTATCCCATTGGTGCGGTTTTAGATCCACGACGGCGCGGAGCATGTTACCAAGGGATCGATTGGTGACTTCCGTCTGCCCATTGGTTTGAGGGTGATCGGTACTACTAAATTGAAGAGTAGTATAGAAAGCTTCCACAAAGTTCGCCAAAAGTGGCTAAAAAATTTGACGTCCTGATCTGAGGTGATGGACCGTGGAATACCGTGTAAGCGGACGACCTCATGGAAGAACAAGCAGACGACGCACGCAGGAGGCATTGGCAGTTTTCTTGCACGGTAGGAAGTGGACCATTTTTTAGAACAGGTCTACCACAATAAAGATAGAATCATGACCGCATTGTGTGCGTGGTAAGCCGAGGACAAAATCATTGACTAGTCTTGCCAAATAGTGGTCAGTATTAGTAGCGGAGAGTATAGGCCCGTGTTTTGAGCTTGTCCCTTCACACGCTGGCAGGTCGGGCAACTCTGGAAAAAACAAAGGATGCCCCTCTTGAGTTGGGGCCAATAGAAACGGTCTGCCACGAGGCTGATGGTCTTGTCGCGCCCCAAATGAGCACTGAGGCCCCCACCGAGTAATTAATGAATCAAATAGGCTCGTAGGGAGGTTTGGGGAATGCACAATCTATTGCCAAAGAATAAGTAGCTGTCGTGAAGAGTGAAATCAGAGACAAACTGTTATGGTCACTCCAGATCTTCCCAAAATCTGCATCGCCTTCATAGGAGTCTTTAAGAACCTGAAAGCCCACAACTTTAGAACTGATAGTGTGTAGTAAAGAACCACGCCCACTTAATGCATCCGCCACAGGGTTGGAAGTGCCTGAGCAGTGTTGGAGTACATAATTAAACCGTTGCAGGAAGGAAACCCACCGCGCTTGCATACGGTTGCTGGTCTTCTGGGAATCAAGGTATTTGAGAGCTTGATGGTCAGTTAGAAGGATGAATTCCTTATGAAACAAATAGTGGTCCCAATGTTCGAGGGCTCAGAAGACCGTGTAAAATTCCAGCTCGTTAATCATCCATTTTTGGCGGGCTTCAGCTAACTTCTCACTGAAGAACTAAACGGGGCGTCCCTCTTGAGAAAGGACCGCACAACACCAATAAGTGAGGCATCACAAGAGAACTCGAAGACCTTGTCGAAATCAGGGAGGGCAAGGACAGGAGCGAGCATAATTTTTCCTTGATAGTAGGAGCACTCATCTCTTGCAAGGTTCCCCATTAGAACTGTTTCTTCTGACAATCTGTGAGGGGAGCAACAATTGTGCTAAAGTCACGGATAAAATGTAACAAGTCCATAGAAACTCTGAACGTCTCGACCGTCTTCGAAAACGGCCAATCACTGATAGCCTGAACCTTAGCCTTGTCGAAATGGACTCACTCTTTACCAACCCTAAAATTAAGGAAAAGTAATTTGTCAATCAAGAAGGTGCATTTCTTTAGATTGAGGTATAGCTGACTCACACGAAGTGCCATGGGAACTAATAGAGGTGTTGGAGATGTGATTCTTCATCAGGGCTGTAAATAAGAATTTCGTCGAAGTAAACAACGACGAATTTGCCGATAAATTGTTGCAGTGTCTGGTTCATCAAACGCATGAATGTACTTGGGGCATTGGAGAGACCAAAGGCATGACCAACCACTCGTACAAGCCATCCAATGCAGTTTTCCATTTATTGCTAGGTCGAATTGGGATTTGGTGGTTTCTACTTCCAGATCCAATTTAGAGAAAACCGTTGCACCCGCTAAATTGTCAAGCATATCATTGAGGCGCGGAATAGGAAAATGATACTTCACCGTGGCTGTCAACGCACATCCACCATATACCATCTTTCAGTTGAAGATACCACACCACTTTATGCTTTCCTTATCAAGGGTGAAGTCCGACCAGAGGATATAATACCAGACCCGATGCAGCAAATTATGGCCGAATTCGCTGATCTCACTCCCGAAACCCTTCCGTATCAGCTTCCTCCAATGAGAAATATCCAGCATCAAATTGATTTCACTTTAGGAGCTAGCTTGCCAAATTTACCCCATTACCGAATGAGTCCTATTGAACATTTGGAGCTCCAGTGCCAAGTGAACAATTTATTGGCAAAAGGATTAATCACAGATAGCCTAAGCCCCGGAGACAACATTCTCACTGCTACCACAACACAATGATATTACACACTTATGTTTGATCGTGCAGCGGGTACGAAAAATCTTGTGTCGCTGCGAATTTTCTGGGCATTTTGGGGTCAATAACACCGCTGCGGATTCCCCATTATCACCTTCTTCAAATTCTGCCCCATCGTAGTCATCCCCCTCTTGAGAGCAATCATCCCCTTCTTTCTCACCATCGGCCAAGTTGATTGTACGATAAGGTTTGGTGTAGTTATTGGAGAGGTGGCCCGATTGACCACACTGGAAACATTTGCCCAGATTCAGGTGACTATAGGTTGTGTTCTGGAGGGAAGATGATTGTGTTGGCTTGTTGGCAGCAGTGGTCGTCGGAACTGGCGAAGAATTCCCACCTTGAGACTGATCAGTAGGTTGTGCTGCTGGAGCACGGAGTGATGTGGATTGTTTGGCAATAGCAAACTGAACGTCATGTGCCAAAAAGTAGGTGTTGGTCGGGACGGACGATTTAGTTGGAACTCAATTTTCAAAGCTTAGGTGACTGCTTCATTGATATACCATACACCTTGTAAAGATACCTTGTCTTGGATGGGAAGATCCAAACCTCCAACAAAACATGCAACTAACTGGTCCTCTAATTCCGAGAGATTGACACGAGCACTAAGCCGGTAGAATTCCTTGGCGTAATCATTCGTGGGGCGGTTATCTTGACAGTAGTTTTGATACTGTTGATAAAGGAGTTGTTCAAAATCCGGTGGTAAAAATCGTTGTCGGAGTAACCGCTTCATCTTCTGCCACGTACCCTGCCTCGAGTGGTTGTTCTGCACTTGCTCCCACCACGTAGAAGCGCCGCCTTTGAACTTGTAAGCCACTAATTAAACTCGTCGGTCCTCCGGGATGTTCAAATACTCAAAGAAATTCTCCACTTGGTGTATCCAATCTAGGAAATGCTCCACATTCTGCCTACCATACCATCGAAATTGGGAAGATTCATTTTCATATGAAACTCAGTGTTATCGTGTTGCCGTGTTGTCCTCGCGAATCTGTACCATCATGCTAAACATCGCCGATACACCCGAGGAGGTGTTGTTGCCGGGCATTCAGTACCCGTCATCGTCATCGGACGAGGAGATTTCTAAGTGTTGAAACTGAGCTCGCTGGTACTGTTGATGTGGCGGTCAACCATCGTCGTAAGGTGCGTTAGGGCGAAAACCTCGACGCCCAAATGGCAAACTCCCTCGACCAGATGCAATTAAACCCTAGGGAAACCAGTAAAATACCAAAATACCCCCATCCAAGTTTAATAACATACACACTAAAAGGCAGGAAATAAGCGGAAAAGTAAATAGCGATAATAAGCCTCTTCTTCAACTACTACTGCATCATATAGTTAGGGCTGCTTCGAAACTTCTCATTTACTTTCTAAAAATCTAAATTCTTCCCAAGTTATTCCATTGGTACAGTGATCAAGCCATGCTCGTAACCTTTTCTTCATGATAAAGCCCCGGCCAACAGCAGAGACAATGCTGCTAGAGAGCAGCCACACTCTTTGATACAATACCAAAGTGTTTAGATATTAGTTGAAGATGCATCATTTGGCTTGAAGAGGCAGAGGTGTCGCCGAGATACCGACTTTCAGTATTTCGTACGGGATGCGGTATTAATGTTTTAGCTAATACCGAAATTATAACAGTTTACCGAATTAACGGAATTAAATGAAATATGAAATAGTTTCTATTAATATTTTAATTAGCTAGGGTACTGGGTAGTAGACCTATTTATATCAAAAATCACTTCCCAATTTTCCCGACTAAGAGCCTGGTAGCCCTCATTATTCAGTTGTCATCTTGCTAATGCAGACTTCAGTTCATTCGGGATAACCGAATACCGAATTCGGTTAACCGATCGGTATTTGGTATCCCAAATATATAAACGGTATTGGGATCCCATACCATTCAACAGTCCTAGCAACTGGTATTATAATCTTATTTATCATTGTCTTATTTAGAACTATCTATAAGTTATGTCTCTTGGTTGGAGGGGTGTTTAGTTAGAGGACAATAATGTATAGACGTGTCCTTTCATTAAAAGGTATCTTAAGTGTATAAAATTGTACATGCTGGAGGATGAATTGAGAAATAAAATATCTAAGTTACTAACTATGTCATAAATTTTTTCATACACTTGAAGTGCTTTACAGATTCTTGAGCATTTCAGCCTTTGAAGAGATGTACTTACATAATTGAAACTGGTGGTTTATATCAATTGGTATCAGAGTTATGGTGATCAACCGCTCAGGCAAAAAAAAAAACAAACCCTCCCACAAACCCGCTGACTGGCCTTAACTCATTTGATTAAACAACTTTCAGCCATTGCGTCTAAACTACAAATGTTAAATAGTCTCATCAGAAGGAATCAAAAATAGAAAGAGGAGGCATAGAGGAGAACATGGAGGAAGCTGGCAACAAAGAAGAGCCAATGGATCAATGCTGAAAGTACAAGGAAAACTCGCTGGAGAGCCAATTTTAGTATTGGTTGTTAGTGGGTCAACACACAATTTTATTGCCTCATATCTCACTGATAAGTTGGGATTGAACACTAAAATTGTGCCCATATTTGGAGTTGCAATTGCCACTAGCATGTCATTAATGCAACACCATATGCCCAAAAGTCCTCCCCACTAACTATCAAATCCCAAATTGTGGGAATCAAATTGTATACACATTCCCGCTACTTCCATCTCCAAACGCATTCCCATTCCCTTTAAATTTTCGAAGCACACAGTGTCATTTCAAATAGTTTTTGAATATCTACTCCCATGCCCACGCCCACGCCCACGCCCACGCCCTAAGTCTAGAAAATCTGACACTTTTAGTCAGTTTATCCCCAATTTGTCCATCTATCCCGCTCAAGTTACAAATGTAATGTAAGTAACATTTTACACCAATGACAAACAAAATAGTTAATGAGTGCAGAATGCTTCAAATGAAAAGATATCCTGGTTAGTAATACCTTGTCGTTAGGAGCTGCTGCATGACCATAATGCAGTGTAGAACTACATAAGAGAAATTAAACTATAAGCCAATCATGCAAGCAATGATAATCAACATCGGTCTTGCTTGTACACTACTGAATAAAACTAAGTAAATTTTTCTATGAGAACATAAACCAAGACATTAATTCTCATTTTTCAATAAGAAAAGTAGAAATTCCAAACAGAGGATTACAGGAAAAAAACAACAACATACCTGTTGGTGCCAGTTGCACATATACATGTGTATGAGCAGTATCTACAACCACCATACATGTATGTGTGATGAAGGAACAAACTTTCTAATTGATATTCTTTCATACCTGCTTTTGTTTTCCTCATAACCTGCTCAAAATCACAGAAAAGAAAGTCAACCAATTTCTTCCATTAAGTCCATTCACACAAATAAAAACAAGAGAGTAGTTCTTATGAAGAACTTCATGTTTCACTTTCATGACAAGATAAGGTACAGTTCTTTTATCATGCTTTCACGATAATTACTGTGATGTCGATCCATTCCCACCTTACACTATTGATAACATCTTTAGCGAGCAAATTGTAACAAAATCAAATTGGATATGAGATTATTTTAATAACCATATTCCGGAGATTCCTAGATAGTACAAAATGAAACAACAATAAATAAATAAAGTACCGAATGACATCACATAAAGAGCTTTATGCGTATTCATGCATAGATGTTCTTTTCCAAAAAAAAAAAGCCCAGGATATGTAGAGTCTAAGACTGAAAGAATAACACATTACCCAGAGGAGCCAGGTTAAGAATGCAAACCTCAACATGAGCTTCAGAGCTAATATCATTGGCAAACTGGATGACAGCAAGCTCTAAGGATGACTTTAATACACGACATTCAGTCAAAATGGGATGCAAAGCATTTAGGTCTGCCTCAAAATCGTCAATGCCCTGAGAAAATTCAGCTTAAAGTCAACCATTACATATTGGTGGCAGTAATCATGAAAAACCTGACAACTTTTTCCCATGCTCCACAACCTATGCACTGCACAATTTATTAATTATTATGGCTAACAACTGGAAACATCAAAAGGACTGATACTCTCAAAATATTCATGCATGTTCTATGTTTGTTCACATATGACCTTACATTATCCTCGAATCATAAAAGCATGCAGCTCAGTATATGTCTTACAACAAAGATCTTAGTGTTTATATTCATGTTCCTAAGTGAACCAGAGCATGTCATTGCACATTTCTGTATGTTTATGGTATACAAAACATGCTCGCAAGGTAGGTTGTGAGTAACATCTAATATTTTTCATGAAGCAACTCAAGTTAGATAATCATTCAAATCTAGAGTGGGTATGTCTGTAAAGAATGTAGCATTGGTAATTTTATGATACAAATATAGATTGAAGTACATCTCTATCAGTGCAGAGTTTTTAACATTATCATCCGTATCCATATTGAATAATGTTACAAGATAATGCAGGCTTCTAAGTTCCTCTTAAAAAATTATTAGGATGAAAATGATTTAAGAACCTTGAAGTCTGCCGGTTTGGAAAAGTTGTTACTATCAGTGTTGAGCCCATGCAGGAGATAGAGCATTGGTTTTCCTGGCCCTTGGTATTGCTGATGCAGAACTTTTGCAACCTCATCAGTATAATATGCAGAGGTAACCATGTAATGTTCCTGCAAAAGACGAATATAAATGCTTTAGAACAATTATAGTCATTTCCCTTGAAGTGGTAACCATGTAATGCTTGAACTTTTTGAGAGCATAATTCCGAGTATAATCACCTTAAAGTGGGACAATGGCTTAATTTCTCCCAACCAAACAGCATACTCAGCAGGTAACCTTGGAGCAAAGAGTATTGATTGTCCACTTGCTATATCCTTCATTTCAAGATACAACACTAAGCATACATTCACAAGACTTTTATTCTGAGTACCAACAAAATCAATATTTTGCACATCTCAAGCTCTTAAAGAACTGAACCTCAATGTAGCAGTTTTTCTAGCATAGTAAGTCAAAAGGAACCAGAAAACAGATGCAGTATAACAACAAGTAGCAACGTTAACTTCAAATATAATTTAATGAGATAACTTAATCTTGTCGGTGTTCTCCTGCGGTAATTGCTAAAGCTTTAGATCCATGGCAGTAGCAAACTTGACAGCCTCTGAACACTAATAGTAATAAGCAGATGAAAATTCGATAGATTTATTTTCACACTATAGGACCATGAGAGAGTAATGCAGATATGTGAAGTTCATGTATTTGGACCTTTACCAAATTGTGCTTATATTAGTCTGTTCACATCCAGCTACCCTCCTTTCTGAAAATCTCATATTTAATTGAAAAGACAAGATAACTCAAACTTACAATAGCTCCATAAAACCCAGGTTCCTGCACTCCAAACAAGTACGCAAAATAGCTCTCCTGTCTGGAGATCAATAAGATTACCAATTAGTAATAACCATTCATACTGTATAAGAAAAATGCTACCTTATACAATAACTTCAATTGAAAAGGAAAACAAAAGGTCCGCATCAAACACCAGATAGAAGAATGAGCATTATGATAAAAGACACACTCGCATACCAAACATTATATAGCTTGTTAGTGCCAGTGCCTCAGAAAAGATGATTTCATTTTTGAAGTTAAAATAGCTCAATATAATTTGGATATTCTACAAGGGAAAAGCCCCACAAATAATTTCAATAACACATCTATGCTATCAGAAGATAACATTTCCGAACTCTGTAATTAATAAGATTTGATATCTTTCTATACTGTTTTATTGCACTGTATTACCATTGTAAATGCATGATGAACATCAGTGCCAATGTGGCCAGGTGATTCTCTAACACATTTTCATGTTGAGAAGATCTGAAGATGGATTGTATATAGGTTTAAGTATCGAGTCAATTAATAGGTACTCTATACATTTTGCGTAACCAAATTAGGGTCTGAGGAATCCTCACACCAGCTCACATTTAGATTTTTGTGAAGTGAAACCTAAACAGTTAAGGAAGGCAAACTATCAGCTCAAGGTTTATTAGATCATTGTCAGACAATATATAGCAAGCCAAGGCCTCGGAGTGATTCTGTCATGCCAGGAATGGTTGTGCCATGCCAATTACAAATTCCAATTAAGTTTGAGGTTGCCAGGGCTCGAATTTTCAAATGCATCTTCTGGAATGAAGCAGTGCCGTACAGTCCAAACTTCCTCTCATGCACCCATCATTGCATCTGAGTGTATCTCATCCCCAACATCATCTGGCTTGTTTGGATTAATAATTCCAATCTAATTATCCTTTTCTGGCATTTATCTTTGGCTATAAATATGATGGCTGCTCTTTTTTCCTTTAATAAGAAATATAAATTTATTGATAAAGATATGGTGGATGTTCAGTTACAATCACGGATGCTGTCAGCTGAAACGGTTCTTCTCAAAGATGAATTAGATGATTGAAATGCCTTCAATCACTTGCTACTCCGCTCTAAGAGTTTGTAAATATACTCTTTATCATCTACACTCCCTATAATCAACTCCCAGATCTATGCTTCACATCCATTACTGCCCCCAAGACACTTAGTAGCACAAATCATTTTGGCAGACTGGTATAATAAAGAGGGAATGTGATGACTGATGGCTGCCAATCAGGGATGTGATTGTTTAAGGAGTTAATAATACAGAGGAGGAACATGTAATACTGTAATTACTGCTTTAAAACTTGTAATCATGATCAAAGAGAGAAAAGTGATAATTTATCATGCTAAACAGATGAGATCCGCAATTTAGTAAGTCAAATTAGAATTTGGAATATATGGTGCATTCTATGTAACATTTTCGCATATCCTTTGTGGCTTGTCACTCAAATCGCAGCCATTGGTATAATGACTATATTTGAATGATACAAAAAATCTACCCAATGAAAATGAATTCACATGTCTAAACTTCACATTCAAGTTTCTGAAAATGAAGTGATTTTTTCAGTTTGCCAATATTGGAGTTGTATCTAGCTAGGATATAAAATCTTCATGAGAGCTATCCCAGGGCAGTGCTTCCATATCAATTAAGTGATTTCAGAATATGCAAATACATGCATAAGTTTTCAATAAATCATGCATAAAAAAAAATTTTAAAAAAATCATACAATGCACTCTACATATACATCTGCACACGAGGGATAAAAAAAACAAAATAAATATAAAGATCCTACAAAGTACCTGAACAATTCAGTATGATCAGTACAGTAACGATTCTGCTCTTCGCCGCCCTATCAAATTGAAAAGGAGATTTCTATGATTGGCAACCGGTACACAGAATAAAAACAGAATTTGAAAACAATAACGGAGGGAGATGTAACAGCACCTGGAGGACGACAAAGCCATGGAGAGGGCGAGAGGAGGTATTGAGAAAGTCGCGGAGTGAATCTAAGAGCTTTTTCCGGTTCACCGCGTGTAGTTCCATCGGCACCTCCGGCTGAGACAGAGACGACGAAGAAGCCATCGGAGATTTTCTATTAACAATTTCGTGGGGCTTTTTCACAGAGCGAACTCTCTGAAGGAATAAGACACATCGGCAGTATTTAATTTTATAATTTTGACATCATTCTATCTCAGAATATAGGATTAAGGTATTTAATTTAATGCTAATTGGCTTAAATGGTCTTTAATTTTATAATTTTTATTTAAATTGATTTTCAAATCGAATTTCTTGATCAAATTGTCTTCAAAATAATATCATAATATGAACCAGCTGGCCAACTGGAGTGGATTTAGCATTAACTACGAAACAAAACGGAACTATCACAAGCACTACACACAGTGGCGGAGCTAGGAATTCAAAGAGGTTTAGAATTTGTTGCTGGAAGGGATCAAACTCAAGTGGTTTAGAATTTTAAGGGGGGCTAACCAACTACACTAGATTTCATTTACACAATTTTATCCTACAGATTTAGAATTTATCCGAAATCAAAGGGGTGTTATAGCACCACTTAGCACTGCTGTAGCTCCGCCCCATGACTACACATCCTCTATCCCAAAATAGGGAGTCCCACTACATGGCCCATATGATAATGTCATGTGTGTATTGGTGTGTCATGTAGTTAATATTATATCAATTATTTTATTTTGAAAATATACATGGCACCACCTAATTGATGGGCCATGTAGTGGGACTCAAATTTTGGGCCAGAAGATGCGATTTGACAAGTAAGAGATAAAAATAGAGTCGGGGATAAAGAGAGCTAAAGATGGAAGTATATTTATAAATAAGTGTTAATATGCATTGTTGGCCAAAACATTATTATAAATACATATATAGTCTTCCACTATAAGAAAACACAAATCTAGCCATTATAGTACAATTTTCTGGCAGAATTTGCAGTTGGCGTCAGATTCTGTTAAAAGGTTTCAGATGGTCGATGGAGGGCCGATGGGACGAAACGAAGGCAGATGGAGGCCGATGGGACGAAACGAAGGCCGATGGAAAACAATTTCCTTCAAAAGCATTGTATTTTTATTCAAGGGCCGAAACTCCTCGGCCCAGCCTTCAGCACCTTCCATAGGCCCTCCATCGGCCATCCACCGGCCCGCCATGGGCCCTCCATCGATCCTGAAATGCTGATATGTGGATATCATATCGGACTAGTCATTTTAGCAGAAAAAACTGAATGGAAACTGCACCTTCCATCGATCCTTCATCAGCCCTTCTGCACTTTTGCAGTTAAAATAGAGGGTCGATGGAGAGCCTAGGGTATATTCGGCCCCCGTAATTGCTTGTGCAGATTCAAGTGGCTCGGCCAATGGACTTGCTTGGCCTTAGTTTTTTTCTCTCGGCCGATGGACAGCCTCCTTCGACCCCTCCATCACAAATTCCTACAACACAAATGCCTCTATTTATAACTACTTTCATAAATAGACTACTTTATGTTTATGTTTAGTGTTAGATATAGTTGATTTTTATTTAGTGTAATAGGCTACTTTTAAAAATGCCTCTATTTATATAACAAAGTCAATCGACGAGGACTGGTCGATGGTGAACGGGCCAAAAGGATCTCATTGAGCGGCGGAGGATCGGGATTTTTTCAAGAGCAAAAGTGTTGTGGAGATAGTATCTGTAAATTTTTCTCAATGATGTCGTTTAAATAAAATTAGGTCTTTCAGTTACACATGTAAAACGACATCGTTTAATTTACTGTCCGACGAAGCCGCATAGGATTTTTCAGTTTCCACATCAGATTTAATTTGGGGAAAAAATTATGTCGGTGCAATTTCAAACAAATCAAAAGTTCGTGTATTTACAGACGAATTTTAAAATTCGTGTACAAAACGTAAATTTTTAAAAATTTTGTGTATTAGGAGTAAATAACCCAAAAATAAATGTAATTTAATGAATTAAAATGATGTATAAGTTAAATTATTAATTAAAACCACATGAATATATGTCAAGTTGTAATATACCTGAGCCAAGCCCGTTATTGTTAAACAAAAGAATTATAGAGAAGAAATTGTAATTTAAATTGTTGTATTTTCTCATTAAGCCCGTTCCACTCTATTTGTCTATTTACTTTACGACACGAACATTAAGAAAGTTGTTTGTGTGTGAATGAATAATAAAGTAGCAGGGTCCACTATATTTGTTAGAGTACTATTTTACTAAAAACTAAGTGGATAATTATAGTAGGACAACCGAAAAGAAATAGTAATGGAGCAGGACCGAGGGATTATTAATTTAAGGCAAATTGGTCTAAATGGTCCCAAATTTTGTGATTTTTGGTCAAATTGGTGTATAGGAGACTATGCACACTCAAATTGTATTTACCCTGATTTATTTTTACATATTTTGAAAACTTGTACATGATGGTCCAATAGATGAGAAATAGGTGTATGTTTTTTTTCTTTCTTTGGGGGGGGGGGGGGGAATACACATATGTAAAACTTTTATCGATTTTGAAGATGCGAAAGTGCGGAAGTGAGTAAACCCCTTTGTTCTCGTTTGAAAAACTCTTTTAACGTGTATACAACAGTTAATAAGTACTAATTAGTAAGCAAGTAAGATAAGGCAGTAACGCAGGCACATGATTTATAGTGGTTCATGTTGGTCCGGAGACGAGTATCAGGTGTGGTGGGGGGGGGGTTGAATACACTTGATTGCAAGTTTTTCCTCAAACGCGAAGGTCAGCTGAGCTGAGTTTTGCTACTGAGGATTCAGTGTCAGATATAAACCTTCTGATCGTGGGTCATAGTGATTCAGTAGTTGAGTCCTTTCTACTGACTTGAGTCAGTATGAGGATTTCAGTTGCAGAATGTTGTGAGGATAAGTGTGGGGCCTGGTAGACTTCGTCTCTTTGAAAACGTTTTTATGCAAACCAAAATCGTTTTGGCTGGTGCACTTTTCAAGTTCGTTTTATGCAAAGGATGATTTTATAAACAGTTTTGAGCACAATGCAACGAAACAGTAAATGACACAAGCAATTTTTAACGTAGTTCGGATACGCAAGATCCTACATCCACAGTCCTGCAGAACAGAAGTTCTTGTTGATTAATCTGAGCAAGCCTCAGCAAGGAATCTGTGCACTGGACAGACCCTTCTAAGTTATAGTCCTTAGCGACTTTTACAAATCAAACCTAAGTTTGAAGGGGAGGGGATGATCTCCAACAATGAAGGAGTTCTTACAATAAGAACAATTCACAGAATGTGAAATCCTTCGAAGGTTCTAAGCTAAGATATAACAATGGAGCTTAGATAGAGAAGGTGGAACTAAAGAATCTCTAGAGAGAAGAACTAAGGATATTAAACTAAGCAAGTTCTTCGTTGGATTGGCTTTAAGTGAGCTAGAGAGTTGTATGCTTGTAAGCTTTGTGTTCCCTCGTTGTCCCGTGCGTTGAACTTGGAGACTCTTCTCTATTTATACTTGTGACCCGGGCATGTATCCGTTGGAGAGGATGATGCCACGTGTCACAAACTTCCAAGAAAAACGACCATATATATTTTCGAAATGCGCCGCAGAGTGGTTGGCTTTCTGTACGTGAGAACAACTTTGGTGTCAGAGCAGGTAAGCTTTGGTTGCTTCTCATTGGTCGAGGTTTGCGGTAGGTGAGACCTGTCAGACATCAGTCTTCTATCTGAGTACACTCTCTGAACCTCGTATACTGAATGTTCTCTGCTGACATTCGACTGATAAGAATTGGACAGTCGTTTTTCCTTGTCTGGTCTGCAACTGAGTTGCATCCATTCAGTAGATCGGGACTGATCATATTAAGTCTTCATATGAGTCGGCTTATAAGGATCTTCTACTGAAGGTTGTCAGCTGGTGATTTTGAAGACAGGAGCTCTGCACTGATTCAGTAGATCAAGGATCATACTGAGTCTTCTTCCAAAGTCTGCTGAAGGGAATCTTCTACTGAAAGCTGTCAGCTGATGACTCTGAATACTACTGAGCTCTACTACACCGAGGACTAAGAGTTCTGGAGCTTTAACTTCTCTACTGAAGTTCAGTTCAACAATACCCCATACATGACTTAGACAAAATAATCTATGACGATCAAACCAAGTCTAGCCTATTACATCATAACAGTTCAAACACACACAGGGGTTAGGACGGGTTTTGGGATATTCAATTCTATAGTAATACAATTCAGTATCCCTACAATTTCCCCCAATAATAAATATTACATTATCGTCCTAAGTACACAAACTACTGAAGCTTCTATCAGTGCTGAAACTTTAGTCCCATACAGAAGTATTTCATGTCACCAAAAGACGCATGTGATGGTACTGAAGCTTCTATCAGTGCTGAAACTTTAGTCCCATACAGAAGTTTGTCCACACTAATTAGTCTCCTCTCTCCTGTGTCTCCGACAACAAACTTTTGGGACTGAGCTTTAAGTTCAGAAAGGAAGAACTGAGCCCAGTTAACCTTAACTCCGTCCATAATTGCCATCATAATTTGGAGTCTAGGTTTGGAAAGCTGGTCGAATGATCCAGCAGCGCTAGTGAGTATGTGGATAACGACGTACGCCATGCCTCTGAATTCTGGCAGGAGCTAACTCTTCGAAAAAGCAGCTTTGAAGGAAATGTCGTCCCCCCACATAAATGCCTGATATAATTATTGAGCTCTGCGTCTTTGTATCCAATGGGAGATACGCCGTGGTTAGGAAGGTCGAATACTTACTTCAAGCCTTCAAGTATGTTGATGTCGACGTGGCTCTCCTCCCATGACTGAGGCGAAACCTCACTCATATACTTCACAGCTGTTACTTCTGCGTCTGTATCCTCCACCTAACACATATTGAAGTAAAACTCGACCACTTGTCTCGGAAGACAAGTGTGAGGATGCTTCGACAGAAGCTTCTTCAGGCCAGATGCCTCAAGAGTGGAGAAAATCTCCTCCAGGTATGACAGTTCCGAGAGATGAAACTCCATAGTCTGCTCGAACAGGACCCTACTCCGAATAATATCGTTAATGTCTGCAGGCGTCTGAACGATGCTCGATAGTGATGCCATTTTCAACTGAAATTTGCAAAAAAGATGTTAGCACTTGAAAATAGAGTAAGTTAGTTTGCAGACTCAAGAAGAAAAAAATTTACCGAATATAAGAGTGCTTGAGAGAATATGAGTGCAGTTGAGAAGAAATTTTGAAGCTCTCTTAAAATGATAATGGCGAATATGAGTTGAGAAGGAAAACGAAAGATTTTATATAGATTTGAATTACAAGGGGTTTTCAGATATCAGGGTTTAGGTTTGATTTCGCTTTTTCACTGACGGTTAGGATCTAATATTATAAATGGAATGATTACTAAGCCGCCACTAATCTCGACCCACGTAAGATTTGCATAGATAGAGTAAGGTGAGATGACATGCATTAAATGCGCTACAGTCAGTTCTTAGGATAACGTACTTAAAATGAAAATGGTTTCTGC
This sequence comes from Lavandula angustifolia, assembly GCA_028984105.1. Taxonomy (NCBI): domain Eukaryota; kingdom Viridiplantae; phylum Streptophyta; class Magnoliopsida; order Lamiales; family Lamiaceae; genus Lavandula; species Lavandula angustifolia. Next base: position 20,919,893 of record CM054812.1, on the reverse strand, counting down.
TGAGTATATCCTTGAGAATTTATGGAAGAAAATAAATGCGTTTCAGGCCACTGAATGTATGCTACTGATCTAATAAATACAAGCATGCCACTAAGTAAAATACTGAATACAATACTCAAACATCTTCAGCTGAACCTGGTGGTCAACTGTTTACCAATTGCAAATCAGGAGGATCTTCGTGATACTAAGTAGTATTTGTCTTACGTTCCCCCTCATTGTGTACTGTATGATTCACCCTACTGAATCAAGTACTGTTTTTGACTTACTGACTTGTCATACTGAATGTTTTTACTGAATCGAGTCAGTATGATCCAGTAGACTTAGCTCGACTGAGAGTTCTCTGAACCTGTTCTTAGCCAGCGGCTTGGTCAGTATGTCTGCCCTTTGCCTATCCGTATGGATTTTCTCCATCCTGATATCCTTCTTTTCGACATGGTCTCAGATGAAGTGGTGTCGGATGTCCACATGCTTGCACCTCGTATGAAGAACTCGGTTTTGAGTTATTGCAATGGCACTGGTGGAGTCGCAGTAGATGGACACTTCATCTTGAATGATACCATAATCACGCAATTGTTGTCGAAGCCAAAGGATTTGGGCACAACAACTTCTGGCAGCCATATACTCAGCTTCAGTAGTGGACGTCGCTACTGAATGCTGCTTCTTTGAAAACCATGATATCAGTTTACTACCTAGGAACTAACACGTTCCAAAAGTTGACTTTCGATATATCCTGCATCATGCATAATCAGCATTAGAATATCCAGTTAAAACAAGATTATCATCAACAGGATCTCATAACCCAGCGTCAGGTGTTCCCTTCAAGTATCACAAAATCTTCTTTGCTGAGTCTAGATGACTTCGCTTGTCATTTGCCTGAAATCTTGCACACACACCTACAACATAAGTTATATCAGGTCTGCTTGCTGTTAAATATAATAAATAACCAATAATAGCTCTATAGTCAGTAGAGTTAACAGAAGCTCCCTCTTTGTCTAGACCTATTTTAAAATTCATATTCATGGAGATCTTGACTGGCTTGCTTGAGTCACAACCAAATCTCTTCAGGAGGTCTCGAGTGTACTTGGCTTGGTTGATGAATATTCCTTCAGTTGACTGTTTTACTTGAAAACCAAGGAAGTAGTTCATTTCTCCCATATAGAAATCTCGAACTTCTCTTTCATCATCTTCTCGAATTGTTGACATATAGTCACATTTCTGCAGCCAAAAATTATGTCATCCACGTAGATCTGCACTAGTAGAATGTCATTGGCTGACTTAATGCTGAATAGAGTGCGATCTACTGTCCCCTTCTGAAAACCTTTATGAAGAAGAAAGTCTCATAGGGCATCATATCAAGCTCTGGGTGCTTGTTTTAACCCGTACGAAGCCTTTCTGAGTCTATAAACCTGATGTCCCTGCTGAAAGCCGGGCAGTTGTTCCACATAGACTTCTTCCTTTAGCACGTCATTCAGAAACGCTGAATTTACATCCATCTGATATACTTTGAATCTTTGATGCATTGCATAGGCCAGGAATAGACGAATGGCTTCCAATCTGGCGACTCGAGCGAACGTTTCATCAAAATCTATTCCCTTTGCTTGACAGTATCCCTAGGCAACAAGTCGAGTTTTATTTCTTACTATGACGTTTTCATCACGCTTGTTCTTGAAGACCCACTTGGTACCTATTATGTATTGGTGTCTAGGTTTGTCAACAAGCTCCCAAACCTCGTTTTTGACAAACTGGTTTAGCTCCTCTTGCATAGGAATAATCCAATCAACATCGTTTAGTGCATCCTCTATCGACTGAGGTTCTTCAGTAGACAAGAAACAGGAGTATAAAGCACTTTTTCCTTGATATAATTTGGATCTTGTCTTTACTGTTGCTGATGGATCTCCAATGATGAGATCAAAAGAGTGAGCGTCTAGCCATGATCGTCTGAGTTTGGCTTCTTCTTCTGAAATTACTTCTGTAAAGTCAACATGAGTGTTAGGCATTTTAGTAGTGTTGTTCTGTAACTGAAGCAATTCAGTAAGAATGTTAGGATCTACTGAGTTCCCAGGTTCAGGGGCATTTCTCTTGGGAATATTATTCGTTCCCCCTGAATTGATATTCTCAGTAGAGGTCTCAGTTACCACTGGGGCTTCCTAATCGACCAGTGTTACCTGATGTTGATTATGTTCAGTAGAATCAACCAGGTCAGCTACATTGCCTGTGGGATGGGTCTGAGTTTCTTCTTCGTCAGACTCATCATCCCAACAATGTTGGATCTTTTCAGTTTTGTCATTCAGCCTGAGATCATGTAGCTTGCTGCTGACATCTTCAGTATTTGTCTTATTAGATTTCATGTCCTCAGTAACAAACTCATCAAAAATAATACGAGGGCTTTCTTCCATGCAAAGGCTCCGGTAGTTAAAGACCCTGAAGGCTTTACTCCTTGATCAGATTTGCTATCAAAGACCTTTAACTGATCCTTTCCATTGTTGTGGATAAAGCAAGGACAACCAAAGATATGAAAATGAGAGATAGAAGGAATTCTCCCTTTTCATAGTTCGTATGGTGTCTTCATGTGTTACTTTGTTAGTAGTGAGCGGTTATGAGTATCGCAGGCGGTGTCAGTGGCATCTGCCCAGAACTTTGAGGGTAATCCAGAGTCTGCTAGGAGCGTTCTTGCTACTTCTTTTAATGTTTTGTTCTTCCGTTCAGCAAGACCGTTCTGTTGGGGCGTGCGAGCTGTTGATGTCTCGTGCTGAATCCCCTCAGTATCGCAGTACTCCTTTATGATTGAGTTGTGAAATTCAGTCCCTCTATCTGAGCGTATTCTCTGAATCTTGATGTCTTTTTCCACACTGAGTTTCTTCAGCAGTATTGGCAACTTAGTCTTGACATCAGATTTGTTGGCTATGAAGATGACCCATATATATCTTGAGTAATCGTCAATAACAACGAGGGCATACTTCTTGCCTCTTATAGTCACTAGAGAGACTGATAGTCACTGGAGAGACTGACCCAAACAAGTCCATGTGGAACAGTTGAAGGATTCCATCAGTGCAAGGTGAAGGAATTAGTGGATTGTTGTTCTTTGTCTGCTTTCCCTTCAAGCATGCTTCACAATTTTTGTCTTTAATGAATGCTTCATTGGGCAGTCCTCGGCATTAGGTCCAGCAAAATATTTACACACACACATAATTTCCGTCATCGGCACTTAATATGAATTAATCTCAAGAATCTACTAGTTATAGATTGCCATAATTAAACTGACACAACCCTCACTCCCACTTACTTAGTCGGTAAGAGCCATGTTGGGCATCGAAACGACAACTTCTCTAACCTAGCTACAACCTACGTTGTTGGCTAATCAATAGATTTAATAGCTAGACAATTTTATCGAACTAAGGGAGCCTAGTATAGGAGCCTACTCGTATATTGGACATGTAATAGTATCCTATCGGTTTAATCCAATCATTCTAACGAATAATTTCGCTACTTACCTAACATTGTTCCATGAGAAACGATAGAAGTACTAAGTTAGCTACAGACTGCGCAACCTAGGGTGATCAAGCCTAAATTACTAGTCAGATTAATTAATTCAGAACTAACCCGAAACCCTCTTGATTAATTATTCGAACCTAAGCCTCATGTACTGTTCACATGTGTATTTACATTTTGCCAGACCCTAAAAAACTTAGCTACTCATACAGACACATCGGTTGTGCAACCGGGACAGTTCGCAGAATAGAAACATAAACATGAATAACCCTAGATCTAGCTTGCACGAAACTTAAAGGCAATAAAACACAAAATAATTGAACAGTTAAACCTACGAAACTGAGCTAAACTTGGATTAAAATAGAACAAGAGTTTCAACCATAAATTTGATGTTTCCAACTTAAACGATAATCAATAAACAAACATTAAAACGATAGTTCAATAGCGAAAATATAAACGATCAAACCAACTGAATTAAATGTGTTTCTTTTTCAACTACTAACTACGAACGGCTGGAATCGTGAACGGAATGGATCGGAGGAGTGGATTCGGCTTTGACGGCGATCGGCGGCGGTCGGAAGTGAAATCGGGAGTTAGGGTTTTTCGGTGTAAATGGAAGTGACGGCGTAGGTGTGAACGTGGGCAAAAAGGCTCCTTCTTTTCGTCCTCCTTCCTCCCTTTATATACTCCTTTTCTTGATCCCCAAGTTAGGTCAAATCCCTCCTTGATAAGGAAAAGGATTTGGATAGATAAGGTAAGCATATCTTTCCTTATCCATCACATATATGATCAAAATATCTCCCTCCTTCAAAATCCGCGTCCATATCAGCAATTTCATCCCCTTTTCATCATCAAATATTGTCAAATAACATCCTAGTCACCCTGCCATGTCAGCACCTAAAAACCTGCATTTTCACCCTACGAGTGCACTAGTTGGCCAATTAAGACACTTTTTCGGCCAGAAATGACTAAGTACAGAAATGACTCATCAAATATCCTTAGACTTGATTTATACTCGCCCTCGAGTATAAGAAGAAACAAAAGATAAGTACTTAGTCATTTCGGCCGATCCCCAAGACTCAAAACACAAAATAAAAGACTCAAGGCAAACAAAAACACGAAATAACAAGGACACAATGACACAGACGAAACTGAGACACAAAATGAACACACGGACTAAAAACACAAAGAGATGAAGCAGCATCAATCAATCCGAAAATCTCAACACCAATTAACTAGCCAAGCAAATCAATTCATGCAAGTATGATCTCATCAAGCAAGTAGACAATGCAAATTTTGAAACTAGCACACATATATCAACTTGGTCAAAATCTAAACAATGTGGATCTCCTCAAGATTCGCTCATCACTCAACTAGTCTAGGTCCGGTTCTAGCCACTCAAGAAAACAAATCCACGCGATCACGATAAGAGATCGTCACAATATCAATAACAAGGAGGTCTTTCTCATACGGTTGTAATGGGGCTTAAGACTTAGACAAATTGATGTTGGTAAGGGTCCTAGGGGTACTTAGCTCGATCAAAATTACAATTCAATGTTATGCATGTCAAACTCAGTTACTTGTTCAATCAATAGAGAATTTCAAAACGGCCTACCACTTAACAATTTCGCACAAATGCTACAATCATTCTATGTACCCATTTTCTTCTTCTTTTTTTTTCTCTGCCACATCATTTTTTATACTTTTTTCACATATATTTTCGTGGCATAATTTTTTTTCTTCTTTTTCTACATTTTGAGTACAAACTGTCTCAAATGTGCAATCAGGCCACTTATATTATGCGTTTTGTTAGCCGGTTATACATTCAGATTTTTTGCCTATACATCTTTCTGCAGCACGTCTTAACTGGGCAGGCAGAGGACATATGTAACAATCCTCCAAACAACAACATTATGCACAAGAAAGTTTATAAGACAAGCAGTAACATGGGTCAAGAGAAAGTTTAAAAAGGTCTTGGCTAAATTTTTACTAACTCACATCAAAGAATCGGTCAAGGCTCAATTTTGGCTCACTAAGGGATAATTTAAGGTCGAAAATATTTTGTCGCGGCCGTGTGGCTAAAAATCCTTAGTGCCTCCTATCATTTATCACAAGTAACTCAAACATATTGCGATTTTTGCGGATAAACACTCTCAAAAGAAATAGTAGGAAGTGTCCTACTTTAAGGCTCAAATCTAATATAAGTGAGTTGTTTATAAAATTCGATCCAACAAAGTTTATTTTTCCTCATCCCAAATTACATACACACATGTGCATAGATCTACTTTTCACAAAGTCTACACGCAAGCTATTGAAACATAAAAGCACAAATAAGACATGCTTGAGCATAGAAAACGGCGTATCAAAAATCGAAAATTTTGGCATGCTTCAGCACAAAATGCCCCCCCTCCTTACACTTAAAACTTGCGCGCCCTCGAGCAAGAAAAAAAAAACAAAGCAAAGAGAGAAGGCATGACAAAATAAACATATAAACACCCTCCTTACACTTGATCCCTAGCAAGTGTAAAAACACTAAAGACTCACAAAAACAGACTCAAAACAGAAAATAAAAGTTGGGGAGAAAAGTTACTTGTTGCCTCGCTTGGGCAAGCGAGGTAGTCTGCTCATCACAGTACGGCGAAAGGAAAATGTCGGGCAATAGCTGCACTTAAGTTCAATTATCACACTTAGCCAAGAATCTGAAAAAGAAGAGCACACCAAGCATAAAATCAGCAAAAACAAAATATTAAACAAAATACGAGAATAATGACAAACACGGGTTGCCTCCCGGTAGCGCCTCTCTTTAGAGTCTTCGGCTAGACCTCCTCTTCAAAGAGTCAAACATAAGAGGGAATGGACAAGCCTTGCTCATCCACATCTTCCATCATGGCGGCAACATGGTATATTTTAAGGTGATGTCCATTGACGGTGAAAGCTTCGTCAGAATCGAGTTTTTGTATTACGACTGCTCCGCTTGTCCAAGCGGAGCGCACTCGAAATGGACCAATCCATTTGGACCTAAGCTTTCCTGGCATGATCCAGAGGCATGATTGATATAGCAAGACAAGTTGCCCCGACTCAAATTTCTTCGAACGAATGGCCTTATCATGCCATGTCTTAGTACGATCTTTATATCTCATTGCCGCATCATAGGACTCCATTCGGATACAATTCTCACAAATTTCAGGACTTAAGCCGGTAATGTCGGTTAAAGTCCATCCGATGGCCTTCTTATGCTTCCTCAGAACGTTTAGCAATGTTGTTTCTTGATTTTCATCAAACTCCTTGTTAATGATGATGGGTAGCGTCTCATTTTCTCCGAGATAGGCATACTTCAGATGTGTGGGAAGTTTTTTAAGTTCCAGTTTTGGAACTTTGACAATTGATGACAACAGCTTATCGGAGGTGTCTTGGTTGGGCAACTAAGACACACTACCGACAGTTTCCAGTTTTGGAGCTGCGTATAAAGCCAAGATGCTTTCTCTGATCTCCTCGTTCCTCATATCTTCAACATCTTCTTCATTCAGCCCTTGAGTCAAGGTGACCGCCATTTTATCCTGCATCACATACGACTCAAGATATTCTTGGGCAAAACTGTCAATGGAGTCAGTAGAAAAAGCATTCTCATTCTCATGATCATAGGATTTTTTAAGTGCTTCAGAAATGCGATGAACATAAGTTTCGTTATGATATGCAACACTTATAGAACCCTCATCTACATTAATTATGGCTTTTACAGTTTTCAGAAATGGCCTACCCAATAGAACACCCGCAGTTCCCTCAACTTGTCTATCGTTTATATATATAACATAAAAATCAGTCGGATAGACAAAATTATTGATTCTAACTAAAATGTTCTCTAGTAGGCCAACTGGAGCGATCCATGACCTATCCGCTAATTGAATAGTCACCTTAGTGGATACTAACTCTGCTCCTACCAATTTATTATATACGGATAAAGGCATAACATTTATTGATGCACCTAAATCATATATGACTTGCTTAATCATAACATCACCCATCAGACAGGGCAGTGTAAACATACCTGGGTCAGCACATTTAGCAGGCTGCATTCTTTGTATGATTGCTGACACAGTGTGGTCCAACAAAACTTTTTCCAGACTTGGAAACTTTTTCGGCAATAAAATCCTTCACAAATTTCCCGAACTTGGGAATCTTCACGGCCTCAAGGAAAGGAATGTTAATCTCCAATTTCTCGAACAGCTTCAAGTAATCCATGCTTTCCTTGTTCGGCGTTCTCTTCCTTTCTAAAGCTTCCGGAAATAGTGGAGGTAATACCGGTTCAGACTCCGACTGGCCAGTCTGAACACCTTCCTCATCCTGTTTTGGTTCAGCATCTTTAGCATGCTATTCTGCTGGGCGGTATACTCGTGCAGGCTGTTCTGCAGCCTTCTTCTTTTCTACCAGCTTTTCTAGGTGTCTCGCTTGTACAATCGGGCCAGGCAATTCTTTTCCTCCGCACAGCGTAATCTGATTGCAGTTATGGGCATTCAGATTGGGTTGTATTTGAGCTTGTGAATGTAAATTCTCTTGATCTCCCTTCAGATCTTGGAGTGAGCTGACTATTTTGAACACTTGCTCGAACAGATTTTCCAAAGTAACTTGTTGATCCATCTTCAATTGTTGCATCTCTTCCTTCATGGCTTGGATCTCATTTTGATTTGAAATTATCTCCTTCTGCATCTGCCTCTGATATGCAATTGCATCCTTTTGAGAAGCAATCATCTCGCGCATCAATTCTTCAAATGAAGAAGATCCCCAGTGCCCGCTGGCCGGGCGATGGACCTTCTTTGGCGATATATTCGATGGTGCAGAGGCTTGTATGTTTGAGATGGTTGTTTAGCATAGTTTGTACTATTAGTAGGTGTTTGGTACAAATTGTCATAGCAGTGGATGAGTTGTTGTACTTGACTTTTTGGAAATTCCACTCGCTTGTGTAGTCGGGCACCGTTCTCTCCATTTGTTTCCTTTTTACCACACATACTTAATTGACTTACATTAGCCATAACATTCGGATTAGTCTGAGTCTGAGCTAGAAGTTGTCCTTGAGAATTCTTCATCTCTTGCATTGTAGAATTCAACTTACTTATCTGCTTGGCCAACTGATCCATAGTAGCTTGTTGATCTTTCTTCGTCTGATTCATCTCTCGTTGAGTTTGGATCATCTCCTTCTGCATTTGTTGTTGAAACGCAGTAGTATCCTTCTGCGAAGAAACCATTTCAGCCAAAAGCTTTTCTAATGGATTCTGCTGCTCTGGTTGGGCAACAGGAGCACTCAGCTGCTGAAACTGCCTTTGATGCGGAGGCTTATATGCCTGCTGATAGCTATGCTGATTAGGAATCTGGCATGGCTGCTGATAACTTTGTTGCTGCTGGTTTGATTGCTGAAATTGTTGTTGAGGGGGATTCCTCGGTTGAAATTGCTCTTCCAGTTGCCTCCAACGAAGGTTTGGATGAACCCCTTGTTGTCCACTCCAATTTCTAGTTACATTCACCTCTTCTCCCGGACATTGCAGTAACATATGTCCTTTCTCTCCGCATGCTCCACATAAATGATCGGCAATCGATCGGCTCGAAGTAGAAGCATTCTGCTTAAGTAGTAACTCTAGTTTGTCTTGCAACTGGCTGAATTTGGCCTCGACTTTCATGTCGATCTCGTCCAAATAATTGGATTGAGACCAATTAACAGCCTTCCTCGTTGTTCTCGTCCCTTTATAATGCGAGGTGGATTTCGCAAGTCCTTCAATTATGTTTTTGCGTCTTCGTACAGTCTTGTATGGAAATTCCCTTTTAGACCGATATCGACCATGACTTTTGCTTCGTCGGTCATACCTTGATAGAAGATTTGCAAAAGCTCAACGTCTGAATAGCCATGGTTAGGACAAATATCGACAAGTCGTCCAAATCTCTCCCAATATGCGCCGAAGGTTTCATCGATTTCTTGAGCGATCCCAGAAATTTGCTTCTTAAGTGCATTCATCTTTGATTACAGGAAATACTTCTTCAACAAGACCGTACACATCTGGGCCCACGTTGTGATCGTGTTTGGCTTGAGACTTGAGAACCACGCTTTTGCTCCATCTTGCAGTGTGAATGGAAAAGCCTTGAGCTTGAATGCATCTAGGTTGCCTTGCCTGTGCAAGTTACAAACTTGGTTGAACGATGCCAAAAAGGAATTCGGGTTCTCGTTCGTCCTCCCGTAAAATTTAGGTATGGCTGCGACCATGTTCAGCTTGACATCTATTTGTTCAGCAGTTGTGATGTGGATTGGACCGGGTAAGTCCGCTCCCATATCAAGCGATCCGGCATTCATTCTCAAAGGTAGTGGTTGATTTTCTCCCTCTTCCATCTCGTCCTCCTCTGATTCTGAGCTGTTTAAAGGAGTGTTCTGCCTTGTTTTGTAGAACAAGATAGGCTCTGGCTCTGAGTCGTTGTTCTGATCACCGACGTCTGTTTTGTCTCCCGATTGGGAAGTTGAGACGTCTCCTGCCTCAGACAGATTCTGTTGCTTTTGCAGCTTTGTCTTCTTCATATTTCTCCTTGTTGTTTTCTTGATCTCATGATCAAATATGAGATTAGGGTTGGAAGACCTGCTCATGTAACACTTAAAAGCACAAAAAGATTAGTAGAAAAAATAAATAAACTAGATAACACTGTTCCCCGGCAACGGCGCCAATTTGGTGATTGTTGTATTGCACCAAATAATCCTGCAAATCCAAGAATTAAATCATTCTAGTTCACAGGGTATCGAATACAGGGAACGGAGGACTAGACACATTATTTTTCTACTTATCTATGGTTTTGGTTAGCGAGCACGCAAGTTTTGGGTTTTCTATTAAACTAAAAATGATTAAAAACTGAACTGGAATGAAAACCGTATCAACTGGGCAACTGAGATACAGGTCCAGTAGAATATTCACACACACGTAATATGAATTAATCTCAAGAATCTACTAGTTATAGATTATCGTAATTAAGTTGACACAACCCTCACTCCTGCTTACTTAGTCGGTAACCGCCATGTTGGGCATCTAACGGCTACTTCTCTAACCTAGCTACAACCTACGTTGTTGGCCAATCAATAGATTTAATAGCTAGACAGGTTTATCGAACTAAGGGAGCCTAATATAGGAGCCTACTCGTATGTTGGGCATCTAATAGTCTCCTATCGGTTTAATCCAATTATTCTAACGAAAAATTTTGCTACTTACCTAGCCTTGTTCCACGTGAAATGATGGAAGTACTAAGTTAGCTACAGACTGCGCAGCCTAGGGTGATCAAGCCTAAATTACTAGTCAGATTAATTAATTCAGAACCACCCCGAAACCCTCTTGATTAATTATTCGAATCTAAGCCTCATGTACTGTTCACGTGTGTATTTACATTCTGTCGGACCCTAAAAAAGTTGTGCAACCAGGACAGTTCGTAGAACAACAACATAAACATGAATAACCCTAGATCTAGCATGCATGAAACTTAAAGGCAATAAAACACGAAATAACTGAACACTTAAACCTACGAAACTGAACTAAACTTGGATTAAAATAGAATAAGAGTTTCAACCATAAATTCGATGTTTCCTACTTAAACGATAAACAATAAACGAAAATTAAAACAATAGTTCAATAACGAAAACATAAACGATCAAACCAACTGATTTAAATGTGTTTCTTCTTCAACTATTAACTATGAACGACTTGGAATCGTGAACGGAATGGATCGGTGGAGTGGATTCGGCTTTGACGGTGATCGGCGCGGTCGGGAATGAAATCGGGAGTTAGGGTTTTTCGGCGTAAATGGAAGTGACGGCGTAGGTATGAACGTGGTAAAAAAGGCTCCCTCTTTTCGTCCTCCTTCCTCCCTTTATATACTCCTTTTCTTGATCCCTAAGTTAGGTTAAATCCCTCCTTGATAAGGAAAAGGATTTGGATAGATAAGGTAAGCATATCTTTCCTTATCCATCACATATATGATCAAAATATCTCCCTCCTTCAAAATCCACGTCCACATCAGCCATTTCGTCCCCTTTTCATCATCAAATATTGCCAAATAACCTCCTAGTCACCCTGCCATGTCAGCACCAAAAACCTGAATTTTCACCCTTCGAATGCACTGGTTAGCCAATTAAGACAATTTTTCGGCCAGAAATAACTAAGTACAGAAATGACTCATCAGACATAACTGTTGAGGCTCGCCAAATTCAAGCTGTTAAGGAGAGATTGAGATTAGCAGATCTTGAGGCCCTCAGACAGAGGACTGAGAAAGAAGCAAGAGAGAGAATACCTGAGAAGGATAGAAGCATCCCTACAACGTCTAAATATTTTAGACGCAGACCTCAGGGTACTAACATAAAAAGCATCACTTATCCAATGGTGGACTCGTGGGTCCCTTGGAAAATCAATCAGAAGTGGGAGCAGATCAAGGTTGATTTTATCAAGAGCTTTTATATCTGGGAGACAATAGCTGATCGGTCTGAGCTAGATAGGATTTTCATAGAACTCTTAATGATCACTGAACCTAAAGTATATGCTGAAATTCTTATCACTCTCCAACAGTCCAATAATGTTCTCAAGGCACCTGGATACAGGAATCTCCCTCCTCCCTGCACTCACGATGGAAACATCTGTACCAAGGAGATTGAGGAAGAGATCAGGTATGCCATTGCGAGAAAAGGACTGAGTGTTAATGATGCTGAAGATCAAGAAGAGATCAGGAAGCTGAGAAGGAGAGTCTACAGAGCCTATGGTCTTGAACCTCCAGAAAAGAAATATGCTGACTTTAAGGCTCGACTGCAACAATTCATGAAGTCCAACTGATTTTCTTATGCTCTGATGTTTGCTCTGTTATCCTCTTTTAGCTCTGAAAGCTCTTAGTCTAAGATTGAATAGAATTTTTGTACTTGTAACTTCTCAAATCATATATGAAATTCTTTCTTTCGGCCTTCGACAACCACTCATTATCATCAGGCTATGTTTTTACGTTTCAACACTACTGATCACTTCAGTGACCAAGACACATACACACTTATTACTTATCTATGTGTTTGTTTCTCGTGTTGATTTGATAGTTTCTTATATGTATAGTGAGAAGGAACTTATAGGGGGAAGGATATTTTTCTTAGACAGCTGCATTGTGCTGATTTGCAGAAGTTTGATGTAAAATGTTTTGGCATCACCAAATAGGGGGAAATTGTTGGAATGAGATTCAATATGATAAGATTTGAAGATCCCAAAATCCTAGCTGAATGATGAACCTTGTATTATGTAGTAGCTTAGTTGAGTTCAGCATGTTAGGAACTCAGTAGGCTAGCTAGAGTTTAGTAGCTGATAGGGTTCAGTAGATCATCTGTCGTTCAGCCGAAGAACTCAGCATTAAGAACGAAGTTGGGAATGTTACAACCCACTGAATTTGCAAAGGAATTCGAGTCACGAGCTGAAATCTCAAAAGAATGAAAGTACGAGACAATTCAGTAAAAGGTCCGAGAAATCAAATGAAGTCAACTCAGCATGATATTGGAGTTTGAACAACCCTCATCTACTTGCTAACCTCGACCAATGAGAAGTCGCCATCACTTTTCCAGCTCTGACGTAAAGCTGCTTCCATACTAAAAAAGAGGGAATCTCTACAATATCATTCAAAATGAAGATGGTCGTTTTTCTTATCGTTTTCAACACATTTCTAGACTCCCTCCAACGGATCTATTCATATGTCGAGATTATAAATAGAGAAGTCTTCATGCAGAGAAGACAACAACACGGGAACATAAGAATTCAAGCGATCAAACACTCTAGTAAACTCAAAATTAATTCCAGCGAAGAACTTGCATTCAGACAGATCCTTTCTAGTTCTTCACTTTAAAGTTTAATCCGTTCCCTTTCTCTATTCTAAGCAAGCTTATTGTAAAATGATTAGCTTAGAAAACTCAAGGGAGTTTAGCTTTCTGAACTGTTCTTATTGTAAGAACGCATTCATAGTTGGAGAAACTCAAACCTTCGCGGTTGAAACTGTAAAGTCACTATGACTATAACTAGATATCTGTCCAGCACACAGATTAACTGAGACTTGCTCATCTGTCCAGTACACAGATCATCTGAGACTTGCTCAGTATAATTAATTCAAGAACTCCTACTTTGTTTAGGATAGTGGACATAGGATCATGTGTATTCGAACCACTTTAAAAATTTTGTGTCAAGTTTTTTTGTTGCATTGTTTACTGTTCATATTGCAAAAAATTGACTTTTAAATAATCAGCATAAAACGGGTTTTTCAAACTGAGACGAACATATTTTTGGGCCTACACTTCCGCACACAATATCTAATACTGAACTATTGTTCATTGAATGAAGTCAGTAGATAGGACTCAGTAGAAGGTTATCTCTGCCCAAGCGATCCAGAAAGCTTATTTGGCCAACTGACTAGTTCAGTAGCAACATTCAACTTTGATGACTTTCGCGTTTGAATTGAAATTTGCATTCAAGTTTATTCACCCCCTCCCCCTACACCTGAAGGCTCGTCCCTGGACCAACAATAAATCAATTTCACTAGAGATATGCTCGGTTACCCCAGATTTAACGACCTAAGGGCGCGAGGAAAAATTATTTCCCTCAATTTGAGCTGATAAGGCAAGACTTGCATTGTCGAGACCCTCACTATTTTCGGTGGGGGTAGTAGATAGTCCGCCTTAACTAGAAGACCCAAGGAACTCGAGGAGCGTTTCATACTAACCTAGAGATAACCAAGCGATCAGACTTAAATTTTTTTTTTTTTTTTTTTGCGCCGAGGCTGCTCTAACCGGTGGCCTCTGACCACATAGACCACCATTGCGACTACCATGATCACGACCTCCTTCTTGTCCCCCAAGTTTATCATTGTCCGTAGGGTATCCTATCAACTTGTAGCATCTAGACTTTGTATGGCCAACTCGTTGACATTAGGAACATTGAAGTTGGCCATCAAAATTCCCAGATTCAACAAATTCACGTGACAATGGGACGTGTTTCCCTTTGCAAACCCAATTGGAAGGTTGAAACATCAGTTTGTGCTCGTCGGCTATTCACAACACGATGATGACTCTCTTCTTCGAAAACCATGTGATGTACGGCCCCAACACTCGGCATTAGATCGGAACTTAAAACACGTGATTTCATAACAGAATAAACCTCATCAAGCCCTGCAAAGATTTCATATAAGGTTTGTCATTGTAACAAGCATCTCATCAACTTATCATTCTCACATTACAAAAATTACACAGGGTCGGCCCTGATATTTTGGATGCCCTAGGCGAAAAGTAAAAACGGGGCCCCTTATTGAAGCTTCATGAATCATTTTTCAGCTAAAGATTGCACATAATGGTCTTCCATACTTGTGTGCCTACATATTTACTATAAATATCAGTATACAAAACCACTGTTCATCTTAGTCCATTCTTGATAACGTATTATATATGCTTTTTATATACCTTTTATACTCCCTCCGTCCCACCATTCTCGACTCATTTATTTTGGGCGCAGTAGGAGAGTTGCTAGTTGTGTGTAAAGATAAAGATGTGGGGCCTCAAATAAAGTGTTTGTAATAATTTGTTATTTTAGGATATGAACAAGAGTGGTGCGACTACTTGAAAAGAAAAGCGGGACAAGAACAGTGGGACAAAGGGAGTAATATTTAGGAGATTGGTTAAATTGGCGAAGACGTGCTTGCTTTTTTAGCGCCAAATAAATTGTTGCAATCTGATGTCAAGTTGAAGCTCCGCAATATCAATTTTTTGTTCTTCTTCCGTTCTTTGCCTGAAATCATTCTCCATATTGAAGCTCTACAATGAAATCGCACTTCATACATTCACAGATTGAAAATTGATTTACAAGTGTTTTGTCATATGTCCTGGCTTCCTAAAACTGTCACTCTCTTCCAGGACGAAGGTATCTTTGAAATTCGCTTTCACATTTCGATTTGTATCTTCGAAATTCTCTTTTCGTTGTGTTGTGATATTGAGTCTTGTTTTATTTGGGTTCTCCAACGAGATAACTTTAATTCTTGCAGTCAAATGCTTAGTCAATTTTTGTTACGGGTAGGACTCTTGAGGCAGTTCTTTGGATTTTATTTCTCGCTTCGCTGTATTGTGCTCTTTGGTATTGGTTTATTTTGGTTTCGTACGAGATGACGCTGGAATTCTTCTGATTAAAGGATTGAAAAATTACAGTTTTTAATGGTGTGTGGCTACATACTCTTTCGATTTCTCCTTATGTTGTTCTACGATATTTGATTTCGTCTTATGTTGGTTCTCTAAAGAGATATTTTTTTATTCTTTCATAAAAATGGTTATATGATTTTTGCTACGGGTGTGCCTCTAGAGAATGTTTAATGAATTTGTCTCAAGTCTCTCTCGCTGTAATTTTTTATCGTTAGAGCCGTATTAGCTTGTCATACGCTTGACCAAAGGTATAATCTCCTTAGTATTTCTCTTTAACTGTTGCTACTGATCCTTTTCGAATACCATTTCATGGTATTAGGCTGTGGGTTTAATTGAAATAGGGATTAATATCTATTCTTGAGATAGCTTTATTGAGTTTCACCCTATAATTTTATTTAAATTTTGATATCTGCTGAGGGTTAACATCCAAAAGTCTGTCCTTTTGAGTTAGTTATGATATATTGATGTTGAGTTGAATAATTAATGCATTTTCAAAAGGAAACTCAAAAAAGAAATTTAGGTCGATATTGATTTTCTCTAATGCATGGTCTAGAATGAAGAAATTCAGGAAATGAAGGGGATTCGATTGAAATATAAAAGTGAAAGGAGCTGGAAAATTGGAGTTGTATGTTTTGGCGAGTGTGCCTTATCTTTTTGGAGAATGTTGGTATATATATATATATTTTTTATCTTTGTCGTTGTGGATTTTTGGTTGGTAATTTCTACTTTTACTACATTGTGTCTCAATTTTTTTGTGTTTTTTTGCGACTGTACCTCCATCGTTTTGGAGACCTCACACTTGGTTGATGTCATATCCACTTGCTGCATTAACACAGAAGACTTATGCTCGACTTGGGCAGCTGGGCAGATTTGTACTTCAGGAACAAGGTTCAGGCTGACCAAGACGATGGTAGTCTGTGAAGGATTAATAGGAAGAGGAAGAAGTTGTACCTTCCTTCGCGTATGTTGTTGCAGCTCTGATTGTTGCTCCTGTTCAGATCTTTTGATCTGTGTCCCGACCTTTTCCTTCCTCCGGGTGGTCAGAGAACTGAAGAAAAATAATTTTATCTCTCTCAAACTCGCGTGTGCGCGTATGAGTATATGTATTTGTGTATTCTGATTATGAACAGAATATACTAATATATATAGGCTTCAAGAGCCAATATAATATTAATATTTGTAGTCCATTAAGTTAATTATATTTCTAATGGATTTCTACATAATTAGCTAATAATATAATTAATTAATCTATTAGGCTACTAATATTTATCAATTAATTGGCTCAGCCAATTAATTTCGATAAATAACATTATTAAATAATGTAAAATACATTAATCTATTAATAATGATTTCTAAGAGACAATAAATAACTAGGCAACTAATTTGGTCAGATCAGGGATCTAATACAAGAAATAAAGTTGGGTCTCAAATTAATTAATCATCTATGCTCAACCCAGAGCAAAATTAATTAATAAAGACAGATTCATTCCACTAGAGAATCCGTGTTGACTTACCCATTTATCCCAAATTGAGCAAGGGCTTCTATTTTAGACTTAATCGATCCCCGTATTTAAGATAGAAATATCCGTTAATTAATTAAGCTTACGATAGCTTAAATTAATTAACATCTTATTATATTCCTGAGTAGTACCACTCGACCTCATTAACACACCTGAACTTAATCAACTGATCGGGTTTAGTGTGTTAATCCTTACGAGTTCCTCAGGGGATATTGTCAACCCATTTTACTAGGATGCGATTGCAAGATACAGACAACTAGCCTGAGCCACAAATAACTACTAACACCCAAGATACGTAGATCCGGTCGCGATGACGTTCACCATAGTAGGTCAAAGTGATAGATAGCCAAATGCACTCAGTTGAAGTCTTACTAAGCTTAAGACCAGCTAAGTCACCGAGATCTTAGTTCTCCACTAAGGTGAGTCAGGAGAACACATCTCACTGTGATCCATCAATACACCACCTTAAGTGTACCAGTAAAGACAAGCAGCCAAGACAAACCACTGTTTATCTAAACTGCAGCTTAAAACGACAACTTATCCTTAAATTCTCTCAGCTGTGATAATTGTTTATATCTTGTCATTTCAACCAATTTGAGTAGTCTTCTGTGATACCCGACATAGTACACAAATCTAAATTTTATACAAGATAAATGATTACATGTGCAAATATATATATTTATCAGATAGGAGAATAAAATAGTGGTAAGGACAAAAACACATTGTATACAACAATTCTCGCACTTATAACAAAGCAAACTTTTACTATACAATGTGTCAGTTCTAAGTACAAACTAGTACTCAGCTATCTATCCTATCTATCACTACATCTTCTCCCACTTATACAAAAGTTTTTGCAGTCCTAAGTGGGGGGCATCTCTACCACTCCTAAGCCACGAACATGCTTCTCGTAAGCCGGAATTGGTAAGCTCTTTGTGAATGGATCAGTTAGGTTGTCTTCAATTCTGATCTTCTCAGTGAGCACGTCTCCTCGATTTACGAATTCTCGTATAATTTGGTACTTCCTTTCTATGTGTTTAGACGCCTTGTGAGATCTAGGCTCCTTAGAATTTATCACTGAACCCGCATTATCACAATAAATCGTGATTGCCTTAGGCAAATTCTGAACAAAATCAAGATCTAAGAGGAAATTCTTAAGCCAAACTGCCTCTTTCGAAGCAGACACATACTCTGCTTCCATGGTTGAGTCCGCAATGCATTTCTTCTTTGCACTCCTCCATGAAATGGCTCCACCTCCCAAGGTAAACACATAACTCGAGGTAGACTTCTTCTCGTCTCTGTCAGCCTGAAATTCGAATCTGTATAACCCAAAGGCACTAGACTGTCTGACCGGTAAATAATTCTATAATCCCTTGTCCGTTTAAGGTACTTGAGAATATTTTTGACCGTAGTCCAATGTGCTTGTCCAGAATTAGACTGATACCTTGAGACCATGCCAACAGCATATGAGATATCTGGTCTCGTACAAAGCATTGCATACATGAGGCTACCGACAGCAGAAGCATATGGTACTAGCCTCATACTTTCTATCTCTTCAGGTGTTTTAGGGCACTGATTCTTGGATAGAAAAATGTCATGTCTGAAAGCAACTGAACCTTTCTTGGCATTTTGCATGCTAAAACGAGCAATAACAGTGTCAATGTAGGACGCTTGTGACAAGTTTATCATCCTTTTCTAGCGATCTCGGATAACCTAGATACCAAGGATGTAATCAGCTTCAACTAAGTCCTTCATTTAAAACTGCTCGGATAACCACGTCTTTACGTCTGATAACACTTCAACATTGTTGCCAATGAAAAGGATGTCATCTAAGTAAAGTGCAAGAAACACAACTAATCCGTTAACACAAATACGATACACACACACCTCATTAGGATATGATACAAATCCATAGGATTTGACTACCTCGTCGAAACGTTGGTGTCATAACCGGGAAGCTTGCTTATGTCCATAAATAGACTTCTTAAGCTTCCAAACTAGATGATCTTCGCCCTCCTTCACATAACCTTCTGGATGTTTCATGTAGATGTCGCTTCCTTTTTCAAGGTGACCGTTTAGGAATGCGGTTTTGACATCCATTTTCCAGACTTCTAGGTTCATATGAGCTGCTATGGCAAGGAGAACCCGAATGGACTTGATCATTACTACAGGCGAGAAGGTCTCTTCATAATCGATACCTTTTTTCTAGGTAAAACCCTTCAGCACTAGCCTGACCTTAAATGCCATGATCTCTCCATTTGGTCCTCTCTTTCTCTTGCATACCCACTTACTACCAATAGCCTTGTAGCCCTCAGGTAGTTCAGTGATCTCGTATACATCCATATCAGTTATGGACTTAAATTCCGAGTCCATGGTGATTCGTCATGAATCTGCATCTGTATCTCCCACTGCTTCGTTGTAAGTCCAGGGATCTACGGTATCTTGTTCATGTGCTGGGAGATGATCAGACGTCTCCCCAATGAACATATATTGACCAGGTGTAAATATCACCCTCCCACTACGTCGAAGAGTGTCAGGCACTATGTTAACAGATTGTGTAGTTGCTCGTGGAGCTCTATCTTGCACAACTGGCTTTGTGAGTGGATCTCGATCACTTTGTTATTCCTCAAGGATGATCTCGACTCGAGACTTGTGATTACTAATATAATCCTCCTCCAAGAACCGAGCATTGGTGTTGACAACGATCTTCTGTTCTTTAGGATCATAAAAATAACCAACATTCGTTTCCTTCGGATACCCTATAAACAGCATAACCTCTGAACGTGGCTCCAACTTGTCGTCCTGTTTATTCAACACTTAAGCAGGACACCCCCAAATCTTTATGTGATGCATACTGTGCTTGTGCCCGCTCCACAACTCGATCGGAGTCGTGTTAACCGACTTGGATGGCACACGGATCAGTAAATATCCTGCAGTTTGCAGGGCATATCCCCAAAAGGAAATCGACAATGTGTCATAACTCATCATCGACCAAACCATCTCTAAGAGTGTTCAGTTTCTTCTCTTTAACACACCATTTTGCTGAGGTGTGCCCGGTACTGTCAGCTGGGATGTAATCCCACATTCTGTCAAGTAGTCATTGAACTCTTTGGATATGTATTCCCCACCACGATCAGATCGTAGTATTTTGATTTCTTTACCTAACTTCTTCTCCACTTCTGCTTTGAATTCCTTAAAGTTTTCGAAGAAATTCGACTTGTGGGGAAGAAGGTAAACATATCCATACCTCGAGTAATCGTCGGTAAATGTGATGAAGTGCTCATACCCTCCACGAGCTTGTGTAGATATGAGTCCACAAACAGAATGAATCAAACTTAGTGCATCTGTGGCTCTATAACCTTTTGCCTTAAAAGGCCTTATCACCATCTTTCCCTCCAAGCAGGATTCACAAGTTGGAAATGGTTCAACTTGGAGAGACTACAATGATTCATATTTCACCAACCTTTGGATCCTATTTAGATTGATGTGACCTAGTCGTAGATGCCATAGATAAGTTTGATTTACCATAGAAGGTTCTTTTCTCTTCTTATTGTTTGATGATGAGGAAGTAACATTAACAGATGTACATGGATTAGACGTAATAGTATATAGAGATCCATTTAAAGGCCTATTGCAAATAAGATCTTTACCTTTCGAAATCGAAATTTGATCATCAAAAACAGATCTATAACCATCCACAATAAAAAAAGTTTTGAAACGGAAATAATGTTTCCTCTAAATTCAAGTACCAATAAAATATCTCTTAATATTAAACTAGAGTCTAAAACAGATAAAGGTAAATCTCATATGGCAATAGCTGGAACTCGCGATCCGTTGCCCATGGAAACCACAACCTCGCCATCAGCCAGAACCCTTTTCTGCAGAAACCCATGCAAGGTGTAACAAACATGGTCAGTTGCTCCATAATCTACTACCCATTCATGGGTAGATGCAGAAACAAGAACAGTTTCAGTTACTAAGGCGATGCGTGTATTTTTCTGTTTTGCCTTGAAGTTGGGACATTCAGTCTTCCAATGTCCAACCTTACCACACTTGAGACACTCCCGCTTAGGTTTCTGAACCCGTTCGGTAGGTGCTAACTTTGTGCTCCCACTACTCTTCTTGACGTTCGTAGCCTTCTTGCCCTTTTTCTGGAATCCACCTTTCGGAGGGTTCCTTGAGCTGCTAGTAGTGTTCAAGACTTGGGTCCCCTTACCTTTAGTATAACCCATGATTCCTTCTGCAGTGATTAAATCACTCGAAAATTCATTCAGAGTGTAGTTTTTCTTTGACATCACTACATTTAGGCGAAAGTTCTCATATGACTTAGGTAGCGAATGCAGAATGATATCTATCTTGATGCCAAGCTCCAAGATAGCACCAACATTTGCAAGCCAATCTAGCAGCTCGATATGTAAAATATGATCCTGCACGGATGCACCTTCAGCTATAGAGCAGGTCGTAACCTGCCACAAGAGATGGAATCTCTGAGATCTATCGGTCTCATCGAACTTTTCAACCATGGAATCTCATATCACTCCCGCATGGGGCGTGTTTTCATACTGTGAAGCAAGAGAATCAATCATTATAGATAGAATGACAAAACGAGTCTTGTCATTATCCTCTACCCACTTTTCTGATTCCCTTATCTACTCCTCAGTCGCCCCTTGTTCGGGGAGTTTAGGCTCAGGGGTACTGAGAACATACATTATTTTCTCAGTTTGGAATAATAGGGTAAGGTTTCTCTTCCACTCTTTATAGTTGTTTGACTCTTTAAGGGTCGGCTCATAAGACCGTTAATAACAGCTTGCACAGACATATCATAAAATTAAATTTAAACATAAAGGCATGTAAGAAAATTATATTTGCACGTAATTCGTAATTAACCATCATTGTAACCTTTTGAAAAAATAATGATAGTTAAATACTCGAACATCTCTAGGAATTCCACTCGTAAGCCACACAGGTGGACGTTTACTAGCGTAACCCTAAACTAAGCTATTTACCTAGCTCTTTAATTTCAATCAATGCATAGGTTCTTAAGACGAATGGAATTAATAGTTCGATATTCTGGACCATGTCACTATTAAAACGCGGGAAGGGACTTCGAGGGAAGTGAATTGTACATGCAGTGACATCTAAGCATTGACCATTAATTTGACCAAATTAGAATCAAATTCTTGAAATTGACATACTTACGAGAACCATGCCGCATTCAATTTGATCTAATTAGCCATCCTATTTAGTTATTATCTTCTAGAGTACTCGTGTTTACTAGGCACGCAAGCCACGCAGGTGGACGTTTACGACTTCACTCCCACTACTCAATAATAAATAAATATTGTTTTGGAAAACTTATCTCACAAAACTGGTAGCTCAAAGATGCAAGCAAGCCACGCAGGTGGATGTTTACTCACATGATCTTACTACTTTCGTGTAAAGTCCAATTAATTGAGGTCCGATTAAGTGTTTAATATCCAAATTAATGGAAACTAATTAAACGCTTTATTTAAGATTATTTAGTCTTTTCATTCAAAAGGTTTGTTCCAATTCATGTACACATAAATCCTAAATCATGCAATTACTAAGCGCACATAATAAAACGTGCTCGCGAAAAATAAAACATGCTTTAAAACTACGTAAATCTTATTTACATGTTTTGCTAAGCGCAATTAATCACATAATCGCATGTTAAAGCATAATAATAAATAAATGCTCAAATATGAAATTTAAAACGTCGTTTCGGGCTTAAAAATAAAGATAAAAATTAAATCTATCTATTACAAAGCCCGATCAAAATACTGCTTCGAAAACTTATCCTTAAGTTGTCTCAGATGCAGTTTAAACCGACAACTTACAAAGTCAAGACAAGCCACTTCTTATCTAAACTGCAGCTTAAACAAACAACTTATCCTTAAGTTGTCTCAGCTGTGATAACTGTTTATATCTTGTCAGTTCAACCAATTTGTGTAGTCTTCTGTGATACCCGACATACTACACAAATCTAACTTTTATACAAGATAAAGGATAACATGTGCAAATATATATATTTATCAGATAGGAGTGGTAGGGACAAAACACATTGTATACAAGCATAAAATTTGCTTCTAGTATACAAAATCCCAACAGTACAGTGCTGGCGCTTTTAATTGGTCGAGATTGATTCGATAATTGAGGCATTATATAACTCCAATGCAGATATATAACCGATTCCACAGATATAACCTCATACTCTTTACTGAAATGATTGAGTACTAACATTCCCTTTGCTTCTGACAAAAGACAGTTATGCTGACCCACTGAGTTCAGGTCTGATACTGAATATCGACTAGACGTTACTGGGTCTTCAGAAGTCCGTCTGCAAATATTGGCGAGTCTTCGTCTACTGAATTGTGGCAGCCCTACTGAAAAATGACTAACTGAACTAACGAGCTTCATAACAAGTAAGTTCGACTAATCCTGATCGATCTATTATAAATCTTATCAATCAAAATCATTTCCCAACATGATGGATGGACTCGAGGAAATTGACGTGTCTGTCAGGCGAGTTAGGGAGGCTGTTAAGTGGATCAAGGGTTCACCATTGAGACTTGAACAATTCCAACAAATGGTGAAGGTTGTAAGTGTAAAGTGGAGCAAGACCTTTTGCTTAGATGTTCCGACTAGGTGGAACTCCACTCACTTGATTCTAGAGTTACCACTTCTATAAGATAGGGTGTTTTAGGGCTTTGAGGCGTCGACTTGTGATTATGATCATAACTTGGATCTGAGGATGCCCCATAAAAACATATTGGGATGCATGTGCACGCAAGTTTCCTTAATATCAGTGCATTGTGTGATTACTTGGGGAGGTTCCACATTCTACTAAGCTCGTATCCGACACGAAATATGTGGCTTCTCCTTTATTTTTCGGAGAAATGTGTGATTTGCTTCAAGTCATTAACAAATCGGAGTTAAATGCAGACCCCATACTTAGTCATATGGCTACAAAGATGAAGAGGAAATTGGAGAAGTATTGGATGGAGAATGATAGTTAATTCACGACAACAAATTAAAATGGTTTAGCCGGAAGGATAGATGCCTCCGGCTTGGGAAATTGCTTTACTTTGATAAACAAGAACAAAACAGATAATCCCCTTACAGAGCAGCTTTCCCTTATCTAAATAGACTGCACTACGACACAACTACGACGAGACTCAACCCACAAGCTACCACGTGTCCGCAGGACCACTTATTCTAACTAACCACTGAAGCATAAGACAAAGTAGCATAATAAGTAAATAATACTAGTAACTGTTCATGGGCTGTTGTCGACTTGGGCCCGTTTGTTGCGGCGATGATAAACCAGCCTTCCATTGGGCCTATCAATACTCCCCTCCCAAGCTTTAACCTTGTCCTCAAGGTGGAAACTAGGGAATTGTCGGTCGAGATTTGCCGCATCCTCCCACGAATAGGCCTCCTCTTCTAACCCTTCCCAATGGACCAACACCTCTTTCTCATTCGAGGCACTTCCGGCGCGAGTACGAACTCCGCGTATAGCTGAGGGAAACAACAAGAGTTCCATGTCACGAGTGAGAGTGGCTGGAATATGTTTCGGTGGAAACGGCGCACCGACAGCGGCACGAAGATGGGACACATGAACAACCGGATGTATCGTGGCCGGAGGCAAGTCGAGGCGATACGCGACCTTCCCCACCCGAGCTATGATCTGGTAAGGGCCGAAGAAACGCGCGGCTAATTTTTCAAACCGGCGACGGGCCAAGCTGCGTTGGCGATACGGTTGCAGCCTCAACCAAACCCATTCGCCAACCTTGAATTCCACTTCACGGCGCTTCCGATTAGCCTGATCCCGCATACGTTGCTGCGCACGGAGGAGGTGCATACGGAGATCATCGAGGATGGCATCGCGGTCCATGAGTTGATTGTCTACCGCCTCTACTAAAGTTGGCGAGCCCTCATAACGGATAATGGCTGGTGGATCTCGTCCGTACAGGGCCCGAAAAGGCGTCGACTGGAGGGACGAATGGTACGAGGTATTGTACCAAAGTTCCGCCCATGGCAGCTACGAAGACCATGAACGGGGTTTGTCGGAGCAAAAACACCGGAGATAGGTTTCGAGGCAACGATTGACCACCTCAGACTGGCCGTCCGTTTGGGGGTGGTAGGCCGAACTTCGTTTCAACTGAACTCCCTGAAGCTTAAAGATCTCAGTCCACACATGGCTTCAAAAGATCGGATCACGGTCGCTGATAATAGACTTTGGCAGGCCGTGGAGTTTAACCACGTGCTCCACAAATTTCGTAGCGACAATCGTCGCCGTAAACGGATGTTTCAGAGGAACGAAATGGCTGTACTTACTCAATCTGTCGACAACCACCAGAATGGAATCCCAACCCGCTGATTTGGGCAAACCCTCGATAAAGTCCATCGTCACTTCATCCCAGACTTTGAGAGGCAAGGGTATCGGTTGCAAGAGACCTGCGGCCTGCGTCGTAAGAGATTTATGGCGCTGGCAAACTTCACAGTGTTGAACATACTCCCGGATTGATTCGCGCATCCCTGGCCAATATAGTTCAGTTGCTGCTCGGTGAAAAGTTTTTAATTCCCCTTCATGCCCGCCTATCGGGGAGTCATGGAATTCCGCGATCAATCGAGGAATCAGAGCTGATGTTTTTGGTACTACCAGACGTCCTTTATACATTAGTCTCCCATTGTGCAACCCGAATCCCTTGTGGGCCGAAGGGTTGTCAAGTAATTCTGCCGCTAACCGCTTAATAAACGCATCTTCCTCCATCTCTCGAACCAACTCCTCCCAAAATGGCCAACATCCAACCACCAGTTCGTGACATTCGACCGTCGGCGGACGCCGGGACAGGGCGTCTGCAACTAGATTGCTGGACCCCGTCCGATACTGAACAACGAAGTCGAATCCCATTAGTTTGGAAACCCATCGCTGGTAGTCAGTCCCCACAACCCGTTGCTCTAAAATATATTTGAGGCTGATCTGATCCGTTCTTACCACAAAACGACGACCTAAGAGATATGGCCGCCATTTGAGGACTGCACGTACAATTGCCATGAGTTCCTTTTCATATACCGACTTCAATCGCTCACTCGTGTTCAACGTACAGCTATAGTAAGCAATTGGTTGCTGGTTTTGTGAGAGCACAGCTCCTAATCCGAATCCAGATGCATCGGTTTCCACTAGAAAAGGGAGATCAAAATTCGGCATAGCCAGGACCGGAAGAGTAGTCATAGCTTTCTTGAGCGCTTCGAATGCCGCCTCCGCCTCGAGCCCCCACTTAAAGCGTCCCTTCTTCAGTTGCTCGATTAAGGGGCCTGCGATGAGTGCATAACCTTTCACGAACTTCCGGTAATAATCGGTGAGACCAAGGAACCCTCGGAGTTCCTTGATAGTCTGGGGCGTTGGCCAATCCACCATGGCCTTTATTTTGGAATCCTCAGCGGCGACACCGGCCGCCGATACCGCGTGACCCAAATATGAAATACACCCTTGGCCAAAGTCGCATTTCTTGAGATTAACAAATAGCTGTTGTTGCTGCAACACCTCGAAGATTTGTTGTAAGTGGGAAACATGCTCCGCCTCTGTCGCACTGTACACCAGGATGTCATCGAAGAAGACAAGCACAAATCGACGTAGAAATGGCCGGAAAATGTCGTTCATTAAACTTTGAAATGTGGCAGGGGCATTCATTAACCCGAAGGGCATTACCCGGAATTCGTAGTGGCCGCCGTGTGTCCGAAATGCAGTCTTATGCTCATCCCCTGCCTTTAAGCGAATTTGGTGGTATCCTGCCCGTAAATCAAGCTTTGAAAACACCGTCGCTCCATGTAGTTCATCCAAAAGCTCTTCAATAATCGGGATTGGGTATTTGTTTGGGACAGTGACTCGGTTTAGCGCTCTGTAATCAACACAAAATCTCCATGACCCATCTTTCTTCTTCACTAGGATAACCGGACTGGAGAATGGACTCCGACTGGGCCTGATAATGCCCGCGGACAGCATTTCCGAAACTAAACGCTCGATTTCATTTTTTTGAAAGTGAGGGTAGCGATATGGCCTCACACTCACGGCCTCACTCCCCTCTTTGAGCTCAATGCTATGCTCATGATTGCGATTCGGAGGCAATCCTCTGGATTCTTCGAACACCTTCTCGTATCGTGAGATCACCGCTTGTAGGAACGTCGGAATTGGTACCGGTATTGGTTGGTTAATCACCGGCCGAATTTCGACAAGGGCTCCGCCTTCCCCCTCCATAATTTCCTTGGATAAGGTTTTTAAAGAGACTTCTGATCGCCCTAAACTCTTGTCCCCGCGCAGCAAACAAGTCCGACCCTCGAGACCGAATAGCATCAGTTGCTGCCGCCATTCCACCATCATCCATCCCAACCCCTGCAGCCACTTAATTCCTAGGATTATATCTGCACAGCCTAGGCGTAGAGGCAGGAATTCTTCAATCAATTCAACGTCTCTAGCCCACATTCGAACTCCGGTGCATTTGCCGGTAGCTCGCTCAAGGTCCCCAGTCCCAACACGCACCCAATAAGGTTGGGTTTCAGCCACCGGTAGCTTCAGTTAGGCCGCGAGTTCGGTCGAAATAAAATTATGTGTAGCCCCAGGGTCGATTAAGATCACGACCCCTCTACCGTAAACGGTTCCTTTAAGCTTCATCGTTTTAGGCGAGGAGAGACCTGAAAAGGAGTTGAGTGAGACCTCTGCACAGTCAAGAGTAGCCTCGCTGACCTCCCCCGCTTTCTCTTCGGTTGATTCCTTTCCCGCTTCTGGTTCGTCCAACACCAGCATAATGTTAAAATCGGAGCTACATCTGTGCCCTGGCGTCCACCGCTCATCGCAACGGTAGCAGAGTCCTTTCCGTCGCTTCTCCGAAATCTGTTTTTCCGTGAGGTTCTTTGCCGTCGCCGGATTGTCGGATTTGTGGAGAGGAACCCTAGATCCAGTTACTAGAGGTGGGATGGGTCGGTTATTTCCCATATTTTGGGCTGGGACGTGCCGAGACCCTCCCGTGTGGGCCGGCCCAATTCTTCCTACCCCATCATCTCGCAGGGCCCGATTCCGTGTTTCCGCTACTTGGGCTAGGTCCATCGCCTGGGCCAAACTATGCGGCCGCCAGATGCGCAATTCCACCCTCAACGAGGGCTGCAATCCATTCTCAAATAAATCGAGAATCACCTCCTCCGGTACTCCTTTTAGTGGTGCAGACAACTCGATGTAACGGTCTACATATGCCGCCACCGTTCCGGTTTGCACCTCGCGTGCTAATTGCTGAAATAAATTTCCTTCTTGTGCTCCCCGGTATTTCTTCAAAATCATTGCGCGGAGTTCAGCCCACGTCGCGAACGGCCGTTGGCCATCTGCCCATAAAAACCAGCCCAGCGGTTTGCCGCTCATGCTGAGCATCACGGCTTCAATCCGCTCCTCGTTATTGAGTTGGTAAATTTGGAAGTACCTCTCAGCTTGAACTACCCACGCATCCGGATTCTCCTCATCGAAATGTGGTAATTCCACTCTCCGGGAGTGAGCGGAATTTCGCTCCTGCCGGTCGTATCGCTCTTGCCGGTCGTATCGCTCATGGCGATCATTCAACGGTTGGTGGTTTTCACCAAAACCAGATCCATCATTACGGTCATAGCGTTCCGTGCGTGGAGGGGGTCGGTTGTCCTTGAACGATCCGAAGACCATTCCACCAGTGCGGGAGCCCCCCATCGGAGGGGTTCCACCGCCAATACCCCCAATCCGTGAATCTTCACGGTCGGTCTCGCTAGAGCCCTCGCCATCGCGACGTGACTGTACGTGCCCCTTGGCCTTAATGGCCTCTTGCTGAGCCTGGTGCAACTGGCCAAGTTGGAGTGAGATCTCGCTTAATGAGCCGGTGAGAGCGTGGAGCTGACCCTGCATCTCCGTCACCTTCTGTTCGGTGGATTTCGGTGGAACGGCTGTCGGGTTTGCTGCTGCCGTGGGTGTTTCCCCGTTTTTTCGAGCAGCCATGGAAAGGGCCAAGGACTTGCTCTGATACCACTTGATAGTTAATTCACGACAACAAATTAAAATGGTTTAGCCGGAAGGATAGATGCCTCCGGCTTGGGAAATTGCTTTACTTTGATAAACAAGAACAAAACAGATAATCCCCTTACAGAGCAGCTTTCCCTTATCTAAATAGACTGCATTACGACACAACTACGACGAGACTCAACCCACAAGCTACCACGTGTCCGCAGGACCACTTATTCTAACTAACCACTGAAGCATAAGACAAAGTAACATAATAAGTAAATAATACTAGTAACTGTTCATGGGCTGTTGTCGACTTGGGCCCGTTTGTTGCGGCGATGATAAACCAGCCTTCCATTGGGCCTATCAGAGAAGGATGGTATGAATTTGAAGATGAATCCGATATTATACATTGTTGCACTTCTTGATCCACACATAAGATAACCGCATAGAGAAGTGCTTCAAAGCGGTGTATAGTAATGAGTAGTGGACAAATGAAATGGTTGCTCAGGTGAGAAACTCATTTGATGAGTTACTTGAATTCTATAAAAGATTAACACATTACTCCTACTCCTCCAGCTCCATTAGATATTCCTACTAGCGAGGTGACGGAAACCTCACATCAAGCAAATATCGTAAGAGTGTCGTGTAACGTTTTACAGGTTAGTTCTCCACTAAATTCTTAATTTGTTATCATAAATTACTAATTGTTAGTTCATTCAATATTTCAATTTGCTTATAGTTTTTTGGTTCAATAAAACAGGATGATGTTGATGGAGATCAATCTGATGATGACGATGATTTGGAGATTGCTCTTTATTTTACCAAGAAGCTAAGGTTATCTGCGGCAAAGGACGTTAGTTTGATGTGTTGAACGGGTGTAAAGTGAACAGTCCGCATTTTTCGATTCTAGCCAAGTTGACAAAAGATGTCTTGGCTATTCTGGTCTCCAGTGTCACGCATGAGTGTGCATTTAGCACATGAGGTAGTGTACTTCAATTCCCCTTCAGAAGCTCTTTGATGACTGAGATGGTTGAGGCTTTGACATGTGCGGAAGATTGGTTGAGACCTAGTTTCCATTAGCACATTACTGAACGATGAAGAAGATGATGTGCTCGAATCCGCTTAGCAAGAAGAATTTGAAACAAGTGGGTTCACAGTTCACTAACTTTTTAATTTTAACAATGTATGAACATTCTTTGTTTAGGTTTATATTACTTATTTGCTATTTCTTTCTTTGTTTTACAAGTGACACGTGAACTCAATGGTGGTGGTGATGGAGGCCAGACAAAGTTAGAGAGAGAGTGTGTGTAGTGTGAACCCGACTGTTAGTCTTATTCACTTGTTATTTTGGTTTTTGGAATTGATGAATGAGGATGGACTGAGACTAGACTCGAGACTTGTTATTTTGTTATTTTGTAATTTAGCTTTTTTCTTTAATTTCCGTATTTTTGTGTTTATACAATAGTTGTTGCCTTGTTGGTGCTTGCCTACTTGGTGTTGGTTGAACTGTTGAAGTGTTGAACAAGTCGAGGATTAAAGAGAAATAGGACGGATTCTTGCCAAAATTAAACAGTATGTATTACATCGAAATAGGACATTGACGACACATTGTCTTGCTGCCTTCATTAATTATTTTTAAAATATGATCTTCTAAGTTCAGAAAAAATTGAATGCCGAATACTCGAATTCAACATGATGAAGAAAGTTTGCCTAATAAGAAAAAATGAAGCTTTCTCCGGTTAAGTAACGGAATTACCGAACACTGTTGCCGCAAAGTGCCGAACCATCTTAACTGATCGGTTCCAGAAATTCAACTGTTTCGGTGGTAGTTGACCGCTCGGCAGTTTCGATTTTACCGAAACCGGACCGATTCCCATGCCTACTGGCATAGCATGCATACTGCATACACACAAACTCTTTAATTCCTACCGACACACACATATATATAGTTAATAAATAAATCATCGATCTCCCTAAAAAAATCATCATAATTTTACATAGTTTCATTTGTGATTGGGTGGGGTTTTTCCAATCTTGTTATCAATCTATATATTTTAAAATATAAACTGTTTTGATGAGTTCCAAAGCCTTATAAATATGCTCGATTTGCTGCATTATAAAGTGCATGAAGCTGCGCTGGATTATCGCATTTTTATATGACCCAAAAGTTGGTGACATTTAGACATATATAAATCGGAGCTTGAATTAAATATTAAAACCGTGTACGTGTGCGTCGCTATATAATATTAAATGATAAGAAGACGAAAACATTATAAGTATTTTCTTAATATTGTACATAACAAGTGGGTGTGTAGCATGCATGATTCGTCGAAGCGAAATAACAAACTAAGATGAATATAAATATACTTACAATGTCGAAAGATAGTTTCAACTCAGTTCGAAGGTGTTTGTTAGTTAAACATGAGTTTGATTCGATAATAAATTGAGTCAAACTTGAAGTCAATTCACTTCATAGGAAAATGCGTTAATGTAGAGTTGTATCAAAACCATTACACATATATAATTAAAGAACTTAGTAAATGATTATACTTGTTGATTGTAATGACAAGAGAATGAGTTATCAAGTATGGTGCATATTTTAAAACATTGATTACTCTCTTACTTGAGATTATCAGTATTATCCTTTTATATAACAGAACGTGGTCGACTTAAACTTGTGTATATAATCTTTAACTCATTCAAAAGGATTGAGACGGTTATTTTATGATCACATATTATATTTTCAAATTTTATTAATACTTTTAGATTGAGTCCGTGTTACACATAGAAACAAACTAGCTAGGCATGGTTGTAATTCAATATCTAATTTTATTTTATTTTTCAATTAAGATGATCGAGAAGGTTAGATCCACCCTTAATAATACATAACTAATTTTACATAATGATTATTATACTATTATATTGTTGTGAGATGATTTTGCAGTAGATTGTTTAGAAGATCCCAAAACCCTAAGCAGGAGTAGCATACTGAAAGAGTCAGTAGAACTGGACTCAGCATGAGCAGTTTACTAAACTCAGAGTCGACCTTCAGTAGAGTTGGACTCAGCAGGAGTATACTACTGAACCCCTGGTCAGACTCAGCAACGGCCTGATAGTTCCCCTAACTGTCAGTGGTTTTCAAAGTTAAATCAGTAGAGTTGTCTGAGGTTGTACACATCAGAGAAGTCAGCTTCAATATCTGCCTTGGAGTTTGAAAGTCTCAACAACTTTCTACACCTCGACCAATGACAAGCAGTCAGCTGTCAAAGTACTGGTAAAAAGCTGCAAGTCAACCACTTTCCTGAAAAAGAGGGTGTACTCTGCACGATTTCAAAAGAGTCGTTAGCTACCCAAAGAGAATGACACGTGGACAGTTCGTCTCCAACGGATCTATCCATAGCTCATCTCTATAAATAGAGGGAAAATCAAATCGTTCTACATCATCAAGAGCAATCAACATACGAGCATTAAATGAACAAGAACACAGCTTTCCACGAAGAACTTCAGAGAATACACTCAACGTGAAAGACACTCATACTGCTCTAGGGAACCAAGCTTCATAGAATTAAAGCCTCTAGCATCCAAGTGAAATAACACGAACCCAGAGAGATTATTCCTCATTGTTCTTCACTCTAGAAGCCCTTTCTTGTTCCCTTTCCCTCTAACCTAAGCTTCACTGAAGATATCTATAGCTTATAACCGAAGTAGTTCATCTCTTGAACTGTTCTTACTGTAAAAGAACTCCTTCACTGTTGGAAAATCGCTCAAACATTTTTGTTTGATCTTTGTAAACTGGGACTTGCTCAATATAATCTTCAAGGCCGTGTTTGTTCAGTGTACAAACCAATTGAGACTAACTCAGTATAATAAAATAGCCTTCTGATCTATTCAGGACAGTAGACGTAGGATTTTGGATATCCGAACCACTTTAAAAATCGCTGTGTTTTTTACTGTTGCATTGATTTACTGTTCATTCTGAAAAACCGTTTACAAAATCATTCAACATAGTTTCAGTAAAAAGCTTAACTGAGTGCACTAATCTACTGAAACAGTTTTCAGTAATAACGTTTTCAAACTCAACTGAATTGGGTCTACACTATTCCGCACGCTACTGAACTCATACTAAACGGTACTGAATTTTGACATCAGTCAGCTAGCAGGCCTCAATATAGTCAGTCACTCTGTCCACGCGATCCAGAACAGCTTGTCTGGTCTACTGAATTTATTCAACAGACAATCTCTGAAATCGGACTGTTCGCGTTCAAAGTTGAGAAAGAGTTTTCACGTGTATTCACCCCCCCCCCTTCTACTCCTGAACGTTTGTCTCGGGACCAATATATATAATAACGAAATTTATTTAATACTACCTAATAACATTGAGACTGAGAATTAATTTATTATAGAAGGTGCAAAAGAAATAATTGAAAACGATCAAAACATTATCCTGACATCTTTTTATATATTACATTATAATTGATAAGATCCCAAAAAGGTGGTCAAAGCTGATGTGGAGGAAGTAGCATCGCATGTTCACTGATTTGTTTCGTTGTTATTGTAATAATTCATATATTAATAGCTTTAAGAAATATTAATTGCATGCACTGTCAACAACATAAAGTCATATTAGAGCAGTATTTAGTAGGAAGCTTCTTCCATTATGGAAATCCTTCATCTCCAATTCTAGTATTCATACTATCTTTTGGATTATGTAAGGAAAGTCGGTTTTTAATTAATACTAGCTTCAACAAAATATTAATTGCATGCACCGTCAACAGCATAACTTCATACTACTACAGTACGTAGGAAGTTTCCTCCATTTGGAAATCCTTCATTTTTTAATATTATTAATATTTTTTGGCTTATGTAGCAAAACTAATAGTCGGTTTTTAATTAATAGTTATATTTTGGGTGCACGCTTTGCAAAATCGGTTTATTTGAGGGCCACAAATCTATTTATTAAATACTATCATGATATACAAGTCTCCTCTCGCACACACTCATGATCACGGACATTAATTATCCTTTTTTGAAAGAAAAAAAAAAGAACTCACAAGTTCACCGTATTATTAAGGCTGAGCAAAAAATTCAAACATTCAAACATATCGGCTAAGCGTACTAAAAGAAATAGTTTACTGATCGATTCAAGTTTTTTTCTAATTTTTAAATCTAAGGGTAACCGATTCTATTTCAATTTTTACACTCAAAGATCCACGATTATCCAACCGAATCAATATTATTAGTTAATTATACTTTTGTTAGTTATATATTATATATAACAGTAGGGTATGCATCCTGTGGGAAGACATAGTTATGTAGGAAGGTAGGAAGTATGCATATTCCCTATATGTTTTATGCATATTCCTTAATTTTTTTATGCATACATTTTGTATTTTTTTACATGTGTGCCCATATGCATAAAACATATAAGAAATATGCAAAATGAATATTCCAGAGCATATTCAATCTAAACAATCAAAAAATGAAGGGTGCAGATATCTTCTCATTTCTTATTTTAAGGAGGCTTCTTATATGATCCATTCCCTATAACAGTATATTAACTTAATAAAATTTAATATATTAAATAAAATAGAATTACAATTGATTTGAATATAAAATAAAATAATATTACATTATATATTATACTCCCTCCGTCCCATTAATCTTTTGGATTGTCCCATTCATTTTGTCTCATTCTACAAACGACAACTTTTCTACACACAATTAACCACTCACTTTTTATGGGGATGAGATCACATGTCCAATAAATCCATGGCCAATTGTTGTCCAATTAAAAAAAACGTAATATTGTATTGAAAAACAACAAATTAAAAGGATAAGATTTTTAAAAAAAATTTAATAAATAATTAAAGAGTGCATTTTTTTAATACAAAACTACGTCGTTTTACACCAGACACCAATTGAACAGAGATTTATTAGACAGGTGATCTCATCCCCTTTTTATGGGACTCACCTTCACTCATAACAAACAACTTTAATATATGTGCCAAAAAAAAGGAGACAAGCTCTATGAGACAGAGGGCTCTATCCCAAATTTATATGCATACTTTTCTTTTTTGTATGTTCGAAATTTATATACATATTAGCAAATTTTTTGTGTCTAACTGAGGCAGTGTTTTGGAACAACTTAAATAAGCTGCTTCTGAGTTTTTTCACTGCAGTAGTACTTTTTTTAATATTTGGAATGTAGACTTGTACTTTTTTGGAGCTTAAAATAAGCAAGAATAAGTAGAAGCTCATAAGCTGGCCAGGGGGTACTTTTTCAAAACAAAAGCTAGAAAAAACTGAAAAGCAGCTTATAAAAATATTTGGAATTAGGGGTGTAACGATTCGGTTCGGTTCGATTTTTCATACATTTTAGGAACCAAACCAACCACGTAGAAGTGGTTTGGTTTGGTTTGGTTCGGTTCGAAGTATTTTTAAGTAACGGAACCGAACCGAACCACTTATAAATGGTTCAAGTTTCATTCGGTCCATCGGTTCACCTTTTTTTTTAAATTCTAAATAATGGAAGAACTAATAGTTATTGGGATGTCGCTCGTTCTGAACTCATAAGTATAGAGTTGTTACTCCTTTCTCTTCCCTTGCATAGATTAGAATTGATCTTAACTTAAATCTAATATCTAAATCCAACAATATTTTCATATAAGAAAGAAAAATATGAAATAAAAAATAAAATATATTAGTTCGGTTCGGTTCGAACCGTTAAAAAATTATTGGAACCGCGAACCGAACCGATTGTGAACGGTTCCTAGAAAAATAAATCGAACCAAACCACATTTTTCGGGTTGGTTCGGTTCAGTTCGGTTTGCTCGGTTTTGTGGTTCGGAGCAAAACCACTTACACCCCTATTTGGAATGCTATTTTTTTCTAAAACTAAGTTTTTTATTCTAATATTGCAACACTAACAAATATTACTTAAATATCACTTTAAAAGCAACTTTAAGCATCTACTTATGATAGTTATTCCAAATACTGCCTAAATGTTTCACCAACTTTAATAAATCTAATTAATATGATAATATAGAAAAGACCATTTCATCCAACTTTTAAATAGCAAATACAATTATGATATTAACTTTTTAGTAATTTACTTTAGTTTACTCAAATCCCAATATCAACATTTATCTAACTTTTATATTGTTAACTTTTTCCTTAATCTATGTGAAAAAAGCAAACGGGATAGGGATGGAGGGAGTATATTTTATTATACTCTCTTCGTTCCACAATTGTTGTCTCATTTCTTTTGGGTACGAAAATTAATGAGAGTTGTTGGTTGTGAGTAAAAATGGTAGGACCCTCAAATAAAGTATTTGCAATAATTTGATATATTATAAAATGTGACTAAAACTGTGTAACAGCTAAAAAAAGAAAGTGAGACAAAAATTATGCGATGGTGGAAGTATTATGCTATGAATTGTAAAATAAAATTATCATTTTCTTTTATTATTATTAACCATTAAATAATTGGTTAGTCACACTTTTTTTTATCAACCTTACCCAACGGTTATCGGCTATTATTTTGCATTTCACTATTAACCGAACTGATTAAAAACTGTTTAGTTAGGTTTTTATATATCAAACACACCGTTAACCAAATTATATATGCTCACTCGCTCACCCTAAGTATTACACCAATTAGATCAAGCAGTTGTACATGATTTTTCAAATTCATTCTACAATATACAATGCAGTAATTCTCCAAACTTACCAACGATGAACCTATCACATGATTTTATTTGTTTAAACCCTTTCCCACAAAATGCGTATAATGTATATAAAAAAAAACTAAATTAAGAGAGAGAGGGAGAGAGAGAGAAATGCATTACATCCGCATAAATTAGGAAAAATAAAAAGGTACAAATGTCGCGCATAGGAGAACAAAATCTACAAATATTTGAATGATATTATCATGAAATACTCGAGTGAGAACTTTCTCCTACGTGGCAAATGGTATTTGGCTTTGCATCTTCCAAGAGGATTCGTGCCTTCCAGTTTGGATACAAGATAACTTCTCCACATTTTATTAATTATTTTGCCAAAAATTTAAAATGTTCATACTCATAAGT
The DNA here is from genome assembly GCA_028984105.1 of Lavandula angustifolia. NCBI lineage: Eukaryota > Viridiplantae > Streptophyta > Magnoliopsida > Lamiales > Lamiaceae > Lavandula > Lavandula angustifolia. The sequence continues at coordinate 20,882,555 of CM054812.1, read as the reverse complement.
ATACTAATATTTTATATCAATAATATTCTTTGGCCCTTTGGTGCTTTTTTGCACGTTTAATTTAATACGAGTAATCATGCCAAATATTATATCAGCTGAGCTTTGTACACTTAGAAAATTATATATTGCAAGATGCTATATATAATGTAATTGCTTGACATCTTCATAGATTCTATGAACAGCTACGAAATAAATAATACTCAACATGTTTAATAAAATTCTACAAGATCAATTAGGAGTGATTCTTCGTAGTTCATACGAAAAATTGGTCAAATTGAGATTGCGCCATGCAATAGCATTTGTCATTAGTATGTTACCTAATTAACACACTCGAGCTAATTAGCACGGTGATTAGGTACAATATGCCAATTACTAGCTAGATAGTCCGTCTCATAATAACCACAAAATATCATATTATAATGTCATATTTTTGGGTATAATCTTTCTTGACCTAAATAAAATGCCGTCCTATATCATCATCTATTATTAAAACAATTACAATTTACATGACATAAAATATGAAATTAGATGACAACCAAAATATATATAATCTAGACCCAAGGCATCAATGGTGGGATTTGGAGAGATAATTTTGAAATCCCTAATTGAGTTTCTTGATGCTAAGGTAGGACCACTTCCTCTAACATCAACTCAACCATGTTAGTGCATGCCACTTAATGGTTTAACAATTAGATTGGAGTAAAAAAGCACAACATAGAACAAATTTTCCTGTCTTTTACCAATAACATAGGGACATCGTGAGCTGTAAATTAGTGAAGTTGTCCCTAGTTTTGATGCCTATAAGCTTCAACAAGTTAAAAGAATATTGTAATTGAATACGTACCAATTATTATTTGTTCTTCCAAGTATATTATACTCCAGTTGTCGGCTAAATCCTTATCTCTAGAGAGAGAAAGAATGCCCTAGCTAGCTCACGGGATGATATAGTCTCAAGGGAAGGAATGGAGTTGAGTGAGTCGGGTGTTTAAGCTTGACTCGTTTATTATTAGACGAGCTCTAGGCTCTACAGCTAGTTAACTTAACCAATACATTCAAATTAAAGCTCATGAATAAATCGAGTTTAAATAAGTATCTACTCCCTTCTATTCTTTTTGAATGTCGGATAACGCTTTTAAATTTTTGCAATTTATTTGATTCCTTAGAGTACTCGATTTATCCTTACCAATTCAATAAATGTACCTCAGTTTCCACTTTTTTTTAATGACTTCCACCTTTATTTTTCGTGTTGGCAATTGTTTTTCTAGTTGGGATAATAAATATTATCTCATTAGAAATTAATTATCAGTAATTAGGATTGATTTTATTTTTTAACTTTATTTAAAACTTCAAACGATGTTTAAAAAGAATAGGAGAGAATAGCTAGCTTCCCCTAAATCGATCATTTAACACTGAACAACATTAATTAATGTCAAGAATCAGGAATATCTGCATCAATTTTATCTCAGTGGAGTCCACAATAATTTAATGGGAAAGAAAATCCACAACCAATTCTAAGATCGAATTTAAGCCTCAATTAGTTCACATGGGATTTATAAGAGTAGTCTGTGATTACCAATGATTAACGGGTTGATGCATGCGATGTTGCAAATTTGCAATTAATAATTAGAATAGTTAGAAATGTTTTTAAGGATGTTAGAATTAATTCTGTCGTGAGATTATTAGTGAATGAATGGTTGTGGGTCAATGATATCTTCTCGTAGCTTTTAATTTGTTTTGTTCTTTTTTCTTGGGAAGATGAGTATCAGAATCTTATTGATCTTCAAGAGGATCTCTGTCAGTTTTGTAAGAAAAACTTAACCACTATTAGATCTTATCGAATATTATCTACTTATATTTATGTATGCATTGCAATTATTGGCACGTTAGAGTTCTTGTGGTTGCCTTCATTTTGTGGTTGATGAGTATACATGTGATATCTAACTAATGACAAAGTTTTTGTTCTTTTTTCTTTGTCCGTAATCTGTAAGAACTATTAGGTATACCAAGTTAATCAGAACTACTAGATTGTATTGATACGGAAATGTTCCATTCTAGAATTTTTAAGATAAGACATGAATAAAAAGACAAGAAAAATTTGATATATTCTGGTAAAAATATAATTCATTCGTTTTTTGGCAAAATACACCATGTATTCTTATAAAATGATGCATGAAAGTTCCTCCCTCAAATTTAACTTTGCGTAAATCTCAAATATTTCTTAAATTTCAACTTCTTAACTAGATAATTTATTAATAAAACTACGTTATTCTCTTTATTTACATAACTAAATTAAAAATCAGTAAAATTAATATACTTACTTGTAAAAATAATAATTATATAATCAAGAATTAACTTACTTTGAACATGTAGTATATATTAAGAATTAATACATTTATTTATATATATATATTGAGATTTTATACATTTAAATATTTATTTGTAAAAGTATAGATCATTCAAATCATACAACTTGTGCTTTACAATGTCGGATAGTGTTTGAGACATCTAGCAAAAAAAAAAAAAAAAAAAAACTTGGCTCAGACACACTCTCCTAGCGTGTGAGTTTCATGCCGAGTTAAACTTAAGGGGAGGGGTTTTCCTATAACATATTTGGAATAAAGATGTGGTATTTTTTTATTAAAAAAAAAGTACTTTTATGCATTTTCAATTGATCATATAGTGTATTTTTACAATTTTCCTGACAAATAAGTGAAATATATATAAACGCAATATAATAAACACTAAATGCAAAATAACATCCAAATAATGCATTTATAAGATTTATATATAAATCACAAAATATAATATAATCCAATATAATTTATAGGTACAAAGTAGCAAGGGGCATTTGCAGCAGAGGCCAAATAGTACCAATTGAAAAGCAAATGTAGCCAACCACTAAAACAAAACACAAATCTAGCCATTTTGTCCTTATACGGCGGTGGGCCGATGGGGGGGCCGATGTGGGAGTCAATCGACCCTTAATCGGCCCTGATGATTACAGGCGAAATATCCCCATCGGCCGATGGATGTCCGAATTGTTGTTGTCCATCGGCCCTACCCATCGGCCGAAAAGAAATGGCCGAAAAGATCCCCATCGGCCGAAAAGAAATGGGCGACGGCCGAACAAGCTATCGGCCGAAGAAGGGCCGAAAAGAGGCCGATTAAGGGTGTATGTCGGCCCTACATCGGCCCTAAGCCCCTCCTTCGAGACATTATTGGACAAGACACTGCAAGACTTTTGCTTTGCAAATTTCCAATAGGGGCCGATTGAGGGCCGACGGGGCCGATGAGGGCCGATCCACGACTTTTTTTGCCGCAAATCGGCCTTTATCTGCAGATTTGACTAGTCGAATATTACTTGCACATGCACGAAGTAGAGGGCCGATGGCGGGGCCGATGGCGGGGCCGATGGGGGCCGATGGGGGTCGATCGGCCCGATTGATATTTCACGTGAAAATTTGTCAGAACAATTCCTTATAAGACGTAGGATAGCCGATTTGGTTGATTCACACCAAATTTTCATCATTCCACTTCCAATCTTCTCAAACAAAATTTGGTTGATAGAAATGACAGATTTTCGATCAATTATTGTGAAATTGAACGGCCAATTCGATGCAGAGTCGAATTATGTCGGGGGGCATGAGTTCATTGTTTACATTCCTTCAAACAATATTTCTCTCGAATATCTTCGACAAAACATTGATCGGTGGCTCGCTGCTTATTCCCTTCCTTTCAACTACTTCATTTATTATACTACGCTTCTCGACGAACCGGCCGGATGATGAAGGCCATTATGGGCCATGATACTTGATCTTCTGCGATTGTGCTCTATAGACGTAGAGCCGGTTGTTTTTGTTGTGTATCCCGAAGTGCAAAATCCTCAATTTGGTGTTCCGAATCCGAATCAATTTCCCGAAGATAATTATAATTTCGGGGTCCTAATTGCTTTACGGGGCAAGGAAGTAGAAGTAATGATGGCGGACGGGGTCCCCAAAGGAATGTTCGTGTGGAGACGGATTCAGATGGTGAGACGGACTTGGACTCATCATCTGATGATGATGAGGATGAATATATTCCTTCTGCCTTGACTAATTGTTCGTTACAAGATTTTGCTTGCATGGATTCGGAGGGAGGGTGGCGTAAGTGAACTTATGTCTTTGCTAGTTCCAGGTCAATCGTTCTCGAACAAATGACGAGACTGTACACGACAACACAGAAGCAACATGCAACTGGCTACTTCCTGTTGTTCCCCTTGATGTATCCGATTCAGTAGCATCGCAGAACCTGATTACTGTTGTAGACGGAAGTCTGCAAGTAGGATTGATGTTGAGCTCGAAAGACGAAGTTTATATTGCTGTAGCTCTATTCCATTTGGAAAACGGTGCGGATTTCAGAGTGCAACGTTCTAGTGCTTCCCGTTTGGAATATTTGTGCAGAAGAAGTGTTGATTGTCCATTCCAGCTACGGGCATACTGTAGAGGTCAGACGTGTTGGGAGGTTGTTAGATGGGTTGCGGACCACAACTGTACAACTGATTTATCCGGACTTGGCGAACGAAATGTGAGGTCGAAGGCTGTCGCTGCTTACATAGCCCGTAAAATGCGTCATCAAAGTAAGTTAATGAAACCGGCTGATATTCAGGCCGATCTGTTGGATAAATTTGGAATAGAAGCAACCTACGGTGTTGCCCTCCGAGCGCGCAACGCAGCTATATCGATGATTTACGGCGGACATGCGATTCGTTCAAAGAACCGCCAAAATATCTGCATTTGTTGGAACAAACAAATCCGGGAACATATACGGATCTTGATGTCGGTGAGGATGGTCGTTTCCGACATTTATTTATTGCGCTTGGTGTATCGCGAGCCCCTTGGTTAGGCAACCTCCGGAAGGTAATTGTGGTGGATGGTACCCATTTAAAAGGGAGAAATAGGGGAATATTATTCGTCGCAGCTACTTGTGATGCGAACGAGCAAATTTTCCCTCTCGCTTTTGGTGTAGGTCCTATTGAAAATGATGTTTCCTGGACGTGGTTTATGATGCGACTGAGAGCCGCATTTCCAACGGATGACAGTTTAGTGATTGTTTCAGATCAACATAAAAGCATAGCGAATGCGGTAAGAGTGGTTTTCCCTGATGCACAACATGGACTTTGTTACTACCATTTATCGAATAAGCTTGCTAGGCACGGTGAGTGGGTTATCCGGTCATTTTATCGAGCAGCTTATGCTTATCGGGCAATAGAATTCCATGACGCCATGAACGCCATCCGTCATGGAAAACTTGCTATTTACTAAAAGCTCATGGAAATCGGATCGGAGAAGTGGTCCCGACTTTTTAGTAAAGGTCGTCGATACAGTTTACTGACATCGAATGCTGCCGAGTCAATAAATTCTCGACTGTTGGAGGCTAGACGACTACCCATTCTAGCTATGCTCGAGGCAATCCGTCATATGATAGAGTCGTGGTTCGATACACGACGGGTAAAAGCAAGTTCCAGAAACAATCCGTTGACGGAGGCTTCTGAGTTGAGGATGCGGAATGAAGTAGAACTGGCTCGAAGGTTTACAGTTACGCAGGTCACTAACCACAAATACAAGGTCGACGCAGGTGAGCGCCAGTGGAGGGTCAATCTTGTAGACGAAATGTGTGAATGCGGAGTCTGGCAAATTGACTTGTTACCGTGTAGTCACGTTGTCGCCGTTTTGTATCATCGCCGCAAAAAATTGTACAATCATATTAATGATTATTATACGACGGCGACGTGGAAGGCAATATATGCCGGAGTGGTTAATCCCTTGCCTCCTCGAAATGAGTGGGGTGTCCCACTGGAAATAGAGGACATTGTTGTTCTTCCACCAATTATTATGCGGCAAGCCGGACGCCCGAGAAAAAGCCGTCGTCCTTCAGGAGCAGAAGCTAGTACATCTGGTACGCGCCGTAGCAAAAAATGTGGTAACTGTGGAGAAGAAGGTCACACAAGGCGGAGATGCCCTTTATCTAGAACGACAACAAATGATTAAATTTTATTGTCAACGATCGGTTTAATTATTTAGGGTTCATTGATGATCTATCGGTTTATTTTTATTGTCACACAAGGCGGAGATGCCCTTTAATTATCTGAAAAAAATAAAAATAAAGGCCGAAACCCTAAAAGGCCGATGGTGGTAAACCCATCGGCCCTCCATCGGCCTGGGCCGAAACCCGTCGGGGCCGAAACCCTTCGGGGGCCAACAGCCACGGCTCGGCTGTATCGGCCCCAGCCGATACATGATTTTGTCGGCCTCGGGGCCGATCGGGTTGGGGCCGATAACTAATCGGCCATGTATCGGCCCTGAGGCCGATACATGATTTTCTCGGCCTCAGCCGAGAGGTATAGAATCTCGGCCGAGGCCATGCATAGCTCGGGGCCGATCGGGCCGATAACTAATCGGCCATGTATTGGCCTCAGGGCCGATACATGATTTTCTCGGCCTCAGCCGAGAGGTATAGAATCTCGGCCGAGGCCATGCATAGCTCGGGGCCGATCGGGCCGATAACTAATCGGCTGTGTATCAGCCTCAGGGCCGATAAATGATTTCCTAGGCCGAGAGGTATAGAATCTCGGCCGAGGCCATGTATAGCTCGGGGCCGATCGGATTGGGGCCAATAACTAATCGGCTGTGTATCGGCCTGAGGGCCGATACATGATTTTCTCGGCCTCGGCCGAGAGGTATAGAATCTCCAAAAAAAATGTTACGAAAATTTCCAAAATGTTACAAAATATTACAAAATGTTACAAAATGTTATAAAATTAAATTTACAAAATGTTTCAAAATGTCACTGAATACACTACTCATTGGGAGAGCTAGATCCAAAATCTCCGTAATGGCACTGCTCGAAACATTTCCAAGCCATCCACTCCCGATAGACTCTGACGTTTGATTTCAAATTACCCCATTTCGGAGTAGGGTATCCAGTTATGAGCCGTTCAATTGCCATACACGTATATGGACCACAACTATGCGAATCCTCTTGCTTGAACTGCTCCTTTTGCGGCATCAATACCAACTCGGGAGTCCGAATGCCCTGGATGCGTCGGATGGTACTTGTTCATTGTCCAGTAATTAGTAGCCTACCAAAGATCGATTAAAAATAATTAGTAGCCCCAAAAAAATATTAAAAATATTAAAATACGTACATCTAGCAATCGACCGATCAGTTTGCGGAGTGGCCGCAAAACTTCTTTTCGGTACTCATATATATCCTTGTCTCCACGGCGGTGAAGTGAGTCATACAACTCCAACTTCCATGACTCGATACACAATCCGACGGCCATCCAATGACCGGGCGGCCAACACCGGAATATAACCTATTAAATAAAACAAATTAGTAAATATTAATAATAATTACAACTTAGAAAAAACAAAATTGAAAAAATTGTAAAACTTACGAATTTGGCATCGAACCACGGAATCCTATCATCACCAAATGCCGTATCCGCTCCAAAAACGGCATCCATTAAACCCCGATTTGGGATCCGGTCACAATAATTGACCTCATAACGTTCATGGAAGTCGTTATCGGGCTCAACTATATTGGACGTCCAAGCCGAATGTAAGGACGTACCGTAAAAAAAAAATATACACATTAGCGGGACAATTAAAAATAAACATAATTTATATTTAAAATATAAAATAAATATATACTTACAAAAGCGACGTAGTCGCTATGACGGTATAGCGTGAATCGGGTGTACACAACACGTCACGTTCTTTGAAATGAAGCCTCTACGGAGATAGCATATGTACAAATCGATCATTGCGTGACCCATGTCATACTTAGGATCCAATAAGTTCTTGAAAAAGCCGTGGGAGAGGTTATCTTTGGGAAACAGTGACATTGGTCGAAATTTTCATTCCCATGAACTTCTCAAAATCTCTCCTCGGTGCGTCTGCCGGGATCAAACATTCGTGGAGCTCCACTAGGATTTGGGAGACGCTCCAAGATGGGCTGCAAATAACATTGTATTAAAAAAATCCTAAATTATATAACTTCAAAAAAATGTTTGTACCTCACTGCTTTGTACAATTGTCTCGCTCCGACGGTTGGCTATGATACACTCGTTGTACATGCTGCGTATCAAATAAGTCATCCACGACCGACTGATGTTGCTTGCATTTTGGACAAAAAATCATGGTCAAATGAAATAAAAAATATAAAACGACCGACTTAATTTGAATAGAACGAAACACCGTACAAGCGGTGGGGACCGTGGAGCCGTATAAGGGAGTGGCTCCCAACGTCTTGGGACCCAAACATTTCGGTCCTCGTACATGCTATGCCGCCCCATATCAACGCGACGATTACCCATTCGAGCAGCCACATCCCACGGATTTGCATCGCCACTTGTCGTATCTTCCACATCTCTCTCGTGGTTGTTCGCCTACTTCATTCCAAACTGGGCCACTCATGTACATTAACCATCCTCCCCCGTGGTGGCTCCGATGGTGCAGATGTCTCCTCATCCAATTCATTACTAATTTCCTCGACATCCCACGAAGAACTGGATTGTATGCCTTTACTCTTGTCCTTGCCCTTGCCCCCGAAGATACTTTTTATTAATTTCCCCACTTTTTTGAAGAACTTTTCCTCATTCTCCTTCCAAATCGATCCACTTTTTTCTAATAACTCGGTCTCGCTGGCTCGTTAAACCGTTCATCTATCGATCGGATCATTCCTTCATAAGTGGGCAAACTCCAATCTTCATCTCTCCGAGGCCCAGATGACTGACCCTCCGCCGGTGCACGTTTCTTCTTCGATTTTTTCTTCTGTGCTACCGGCGGAGGATCCGGTATACTGCCCTCTTCATGAATAGGATTCTCTCCAATCACCCGTCTCCGATGTACGGTGGTCGGTCTAGGAAACTCCACACCGATAGGGTTCTCTCCAATCACCCGTCTCCAGTATTCCGATAGCTGCTCCTCAGGAGTGGGCGTAAGAGTCTCAAATGGCGGTGTGTCCATCTGTTCAAAAATTTTAAAAAATAGATTATAATACGTTTCATAAAAGTTCATAAATATTTAAAATGTTACTTACCGGCAAGGCAAAGAAAGTAATCCATTCCGTATCCGGTGGCGTGACAAATACCCATTTCACACATCGGGGCATACCACCGTCATTAATAAGGCGTACACACGGGCGGCCAAATCGGTATCGCCTCATATGCCCGAATCTACAATATGATTAAAGATCAGTACAACTATAAAATATAAAATAAAAAAAAGAATTATAAAATCCAAAATTTGTACCGAAGAGCCCAAACTCGGACCATAAATATTATACTTCGATTTTACAGCTTCGACTTCCTTCGGTACAAAGCTCATGTAATTCAAGAGAGCATTGTACGTGTATGCTCCCCATGAAAAATCGTTCCACGCGTCTATATCGTCGGCAAGAACCCACATCCGTGTCTCGACCTTCTTCGTGTCGGCAGTGCGAAGAAAAAGCACATCGAGCCAAGACATTGGCCACCTTCAAATAATCGTCTTCGGAGAGGTTGCCGAGCTTGTCATTTTTCCATAAATTTAATAGCTCGCCTCCCATTCTTCGGATTCCCTTTTGTGACTCTCATGTACACTCCGGACTCTTCGGGGCACGAGCTGCCGTCCTATCGAAGGTAGATGCGCCGAAAAATAACCCGATTACGAGTGCATACTGCATCGTGAAAATCGAATCTCCCGTCCGGATATGTGAAAACGGGCCTCCCGGGCGGTGCTCGCACCTCATAGCACATCAACCGATGCAAAGCTATGATCGAACTCTTGCCCTTCCTCCAACGAGCAAATGTCCAAACCGTCCGTCTATAAATCGACGAACTAGGTCAGTACCCCCCCGTCTAGAAAGACTGTTTTTTATTAGTTCGGGTAGACCATCTCTCCAATATGTCGTGACTTTTGGGTTCTTTTGTCTAACCGATAGTCGGATATAAGCGGGCTGCAAGATTTATCGAAAAACAAATGAATTACCGAAACAAAATAATTAAGGGCCGATGACAGGGCCGATTTTACTTTTATTCGGCCTTAATGTTTTAGGGCCGAAGGTATACCTTCGGGCCGAAGTAGGGGCCGATTTTACTTTTATTCAGCCATTCGGGGCTGAATTTTATTCGTCCAGCCGGGGCCGAAGCCTAAGCCTCGAAGGCCGCCGGGGCCGATGCATCAGAGGCACAATTCTGTTCGGCCATTAAGGGCCGAATTTCATTCGGCCGACGGGGGCCGAGCGTAAGGCTCCAAGTGCGCCGTGGCCGATTCCTCGTAGGCCGAATAGAATCGAATGGCCGAATCGGCCGATCGGGGCCGAATGGCCGATCGGGGCCGTTCAATTATAGATCGGGGCCGAATGGCCGATCGGCCAGCCGGGGGCCGAAGCATATGCCACGAAACCCAGTCGGGGCCGAATTCTCATCGGCCAGACAGGGCATAATTCAAGCCACCATAGTCAGGGCCGATGGAGTTATTCTTCATCGGCCCCGAAATCGGCCCTCCAATCGGCCCCCGATTCAAGAATTTTGCACAAATTAAACACTACAATTCTCTCCAAATTCTCCACAATTTCATCAATACATGGACATTACAATGTCAACCCAACCATATTTCAACCTAAATTTCGTCTATGAATGAAAAACAAACAAAATCATGCAATAAATTACTTACCTCAATTTCGCCGGAAGACATTGAGAGCGGCGGATGTATCGTTCGACGGCGGCGACGACGGCGTTGGCGTCGATTTCGGCGGCAGGACCGAGCGGCGGCAACGAGCGGCGGCGAGAGGGAGGAAGTGGTGAGAAATTGTAAAAACTATTTGTCTACAGTTTTTAATCTATCGGCCCTCCATTATTGAAACTCGGGGCCGATGGTTGGGCCGATGGGGGGCCGATGAGTATCGGCCCTCAATTAAAACAAACGGTTTCGGCCCTCAGTAAATTTCGGCCGTTACATAACGGCTACTTAGCGTCCGGGGCCGATATCTCGGCCGAATAAGTAAGGGCCGATAGATCGGCCATATATTTATTTTTTTACTTAATTATTAAAAATAAATGTTTGTAAATTAAGTTTATTATTTTTCGAGGGCCGATGTCACGGCTCAATAGGGGCCGATCAAAATCGGCCCTTCAATTATAGACATTTTTCTTGTTTTCGGCCGACTGGGGCCGATAGGTCGGCCGATCACGATCGGCCCTTTCTCTATATATAATCGGCCGCAATCGGCCCTCAAAATGTTAATCGGCCCTCATCGGCCAGCACCCACAAGAAGACAAAATGGCTAGATTTGTGTTTTTATTTTTAGGATGGCTACATATGTTCTTTTTTTTTTTCATTTTGGCTAATAGAGCACATTTCCACAAGTAGCAATGAATATAGGTTGGTACAAATCAGTAGCAATCTCTATGCAATTAGGTACAAAGTAGCAATGAATATAGCTTGGTACAAATCAGGGCCAATTTAATTAGGCGTGGAGTTGGGGGTTGCACTTCAAATTCTGTATTTGTTCATAATTTTCTTTGTATTTTTAAAAACTTCTATCGTCCCGAAAATTGCAGTTTCAACCCTTTAAGTAAAATAGATTTCCCCTTAAGTAGATTTGCATCTTGAAATTATAGATTTTGCTCGTTAAATTTTAAATTCATTTCCATATCTAAATCACAATACTTTTCAGGGTTTTACCACGTAAACAAATTGTATTGGTCACACAGTCAATGCCCTAATTATATAAATAACCACAAATAACAAAAAGAAGATTAAGATAATTGAAGGGAAGTTAGCTAGAAATGATATACAAAAGGGCAGCCACCCCACCCCAATCCAACCACCATATTTGATGTGGATCTCGTGGAGATTGAGATATATGAAGCTTTGGAAAAGATGACGCTACCCAACACAGTTGTTGCCAGTCTTTCAAATTATATTAGTATTTTGAAAAAGGCCAAATTTGATCTCTCACTTGGAATCAATCATTGGCTATATCTTCTTACACTCATTATTTTGTTTTATTTTATTTTATTGTGGGAATTAATATATCAGCATCTCCAGTATATAATGGGTAGGCGTAGGCTGGTTACCTTCATTCAGAGAAAATATCCAAACAGTTCTTTGTTGTCTTTAGATATATTGCCTTAAGCAAGAATTAAGAACTAAGAAGCAGATATATATATACATCAATGGCCATTCATTCGTTAGAACAGCCTGCTGAGGTTGTTGGTTTATCAAGAATTGCAGTTTCAGACACTCATGGCGAAAACTCGCCGTATTTTGCGGGGTGGAAAGCTTATGATGAAAATCCTTATCATGAAGTTTCAAACCCTTCCGGTGTTATACAGATGGGACTTGCAGAGAATCAAGTTAGTTTTAAGTCTTTCACGTTGTACGTATATATGTTGTAGATAGAACTGTGGTACTTATTGTTTCTTTTGTTTGTTTGTTTGTTCGTTCTAGGTTTCATTTGATCTCCTAGAAGATTACCTTGCAAAGAACTCAGACGCTACCAGCAGCGGTAGACCTTCTGCTTTTAGAGAGAATGCCTTGTTTCAAGATTATCATGGTCTCCTATCTTTCAGAAAGGTACCTCTCTCTCTCTCTCTCTCTCTCTCTCTCTCTCTCTCTCTCTCTCTCTCTCTCTCTCTCTCTCTCTCTCTCTCTTTCACTTATCTAATATGTGTTGAATTAATGGTTCAGGCAATGGCTAGCTTTATGGGACAAATAAGAGGGGGAAGAGCGAAATTCGACCCAGAAAGAATAGTGATCACAGCAGGAGCAACTGCAGCTAACGAACTTCTCACATTCATCTTGGCTGATAGAGGAGATGCCTTGCTAATCCCAACTCCTTATTATCCAGGGTAATTTCGACATTTGCTTTTCATTTAATCCTCAACTTATAATTACATCATCAAATTAAAAGCTCAAAACTAACTCAGTATATGATTGCAGGTTCGACAGAGACCTAAGATGGAGAACTGGTGTAAACATCGTACCTATCCACTGCCAAAGTTCCAACAACTTCGAGATAACTCTCGAAGCTCTCGAAGCCGCCTACACCGAAGCCGAGCTGAAGAACCTCCGAGTGCGAGGAATTTTGATCACCAACCCATCCAACCCTCTCGGCGCCACGATCGAGCGCGCCGTGCTCGAACGCATTCTCGACTTCGCGGTGGGAAAAAACATCCACCTCGTCTCCGACGAGATCTACTCCGGGTCGGCGTTCTCCGGCGAAGAATTCGTCAGCGTCGCGGGGATTCTAGAAGCAAGAGACTACCGAGACTGCGAGAGGGTTCACATTGTGTACAGCCTGTCCAAAGATTTAGGGCTACCGGGGTTTAGGGTTGGGACGATCTACTCCTACAACGACGCCGTGGTGACGACCGCGCGGCGGATGTCGAGCTTCACGCTGATCTCGTCGCAGACGCAGCAGCTGCTGGCGTCGATGCTCTCCGACGAGGAGTTCACGGCGAGCTACATCAAGACCAATCGCGAGAGGCTGCAGAAGAGGTACCGGATGATCGTGGAGGGGCTGGCCAAGGCCGGGATCGAGTGTTTGAGAGGGAATGCCGGGTTGTTTTGCTGGATGAATTTGAGCCCCTTCTTAAAGGAATCGAGTGTGGAGGAAGAATTGAATGTGTGGAAATGTATGCTGCATGAAGTTAGGCTCAATATTTCTCCCGGGGTCTCATGCCATTGTACGGAACCCGGGTGGTTCAGAGTATGCTTCGCGAATATGACCGAGCAGACTTTACAAGTCGCGCTCCAAAGAATACATCAATTCGTCAATAAACGAACAAATATTAATTGATCAAAAACATCTTAGTTTTTCATTATTTGTAGCTTTTCATTTCACTGTCTAGATGGGATTCATTAAGTGACATTTAATTTGATTATTTTCCTTGTATTGCAATTATTGTTTAGTTAGTAAACAAATTAATTCCTCTAATTTTTGTGTGATTACAAATTCAACCATCATTTTGACTCCGTTTCTTAAAATATTACTCCCTCCGTCCCATTGGAAGCGTCTTGTTTCCAATGGGCACGGATGTTAAGAAAATGATAATGTGTGGTGTATATTGTTTGACTTTTGGATTGTTAAATCTTGTCCACATATTCTTGCCTTTTTTAGAAACAAGACGCTTCCAATGGGGCGCCCAAAATGGAAAACAAGACGCTTCCAATGGGACGGAGGGAGTATAATATATGGAGAACTGCCGTTGCACAATATATATGTATATAGTGGATTAAATATTTATGGTACTTCTTAGCTTGCATTACACGGATTGAATATTTTTTTTGTTAACAATGTCAGTCAACTACCTTCTGAAGGCGTTTTATTTAATAGTTTGTAATCAAACGACATCAAAGTAATTGAGGAATGCAGTCAATCAAGTTGGCAACTGGCTCTACTATATCACCAATTTTTTTAATTAGTTCAACTTACAATTGATCGCTATAATTAATAGTTTACAAATTACATAAATAGTTTTACCTGATAGACTAAATTTCTAGAAAAATAGTTAGAACTTTGATGTTTTATATTATCGATGCATATCTTATTTTGTAATGTTTTATATTTTTGTTAAAGTTGTGAGTCCTACAAAAAATTAAGTGTAATAATTTGTTAAAAAAGAATTTAAACAATATATTCAAGATAATTCGAAATGAAAAACTAGATAAGATAATTAAGACAGAAGGAGTATATACTATTAGAGTATACATGTCAACGCCGTGTTTTGTTCCACCAAACACCAGTTGCGGACCATTTCATTTTTCTTATTATTATTTATTGTATTTCTTTTGGACCATTTCTGAATATGTATAATGTCAAAAGGCTTTTAGTTGGGCTGTATGGGCCAATTTATGTTTCTGTGGATATACGCAGAATTAATTGTTTATTTTAATTCTATGAAGTATATGGATCAGACTGTATTGAAGATCCAATCTTTCCAGACTGCGTGATTAGGATGGGTGAGATTGTGATTCATGAATTTAAACAAAGGGTGTAGTAATGCACAAATATAACCGAAGAAGCATAATAACGCAAAGCTACAAGTTTAAAATATAAAACTTTTAACAATTTTTAGCTTTTTGAAGTTAAAGAGGTGGCTTTTTATTAATTTTTGTTGTGCTTATCTTTTCGTCCGATGTAGTTGGCTTTTTAAGAGTATTTTTGTCCAGGGGCGGATCCAGGATTTTTGGTTAGAGGGGCGAAATTTAGCGGTGTATGATACTTCCGGGGGTTCGGGGGCGGAGCCCCCGAGAAAAAAAATTTAGGACATTTTTCTACGTAAGTCTAATTATACTTGCTCTTTTTGTCTTATTTAAAGTATTATATTCTTCTTCCATAAATAACTGCTATATTCTTCATATTTATTCGAAAAATATCGTACACAATCTTATTTTGTCAGTCTAAATTTAGTTGGAGAAAATTATGAAGACTAATAATATCTAGCTTAGGAGTTAATTAAGTATTTAAATGATAGTTTATTTACACTTGCTAATTTTAGATCAATCAAGTAATTAAAAAAAAATGAAACATAATATATTAATTGCATAAAGTTATATATGTAACTCTATTAAAATAGATGTATAGAACTCTAAATTAAACATTGCCACTAAAATAAGTTACACTTAATATACTTTTTTTAATATTTTTAGAAGTTCGTAGTCACATTAACACTAATTCTTCATTGTTACTTTAGTTTATGATATTAAATTTAAAAATTTCGGGGGGGCGAATTCGAAAAATTACGTGGGACAAACATATAAATTACTCGAAATAAACGAAAATTCGTAATAATGCACGAAAATTCGGGGGGGCGGTCGCACCCACCCGCCCCCCTTGGATCCGCCCATGTTTTTGTCACTTACTTAAAAAGTGGTAATTTTTTGCTTTTAAACTTCTTGTTATAAAAGTTAATTTGTATTCTTTTTTTTATTATATACAAATTTCTCCTAAGGTGGTATTGGTATCAATGTTATAGATTCGTATCATCAACTTGTAAGACTTATTATAAGCACTTTTTTTTACATTTATAAATTATTGCTTGTAAGCAAAAGTGGAATTTTGGAATTAGCATAACAACATAAATATTTTTTAGGCAAATTGGATTTTTTGGTCCCCAAACTATGCGTGTTTGGCCAATTTGGTCCCTTATTTATTTATTTATTTTAGTTAATTGGTCCCCAAACTATAGATATTTGGACGAATTGGTCATTCTGTTAATTTTTTTTGTTAGTCAACTGTTAGTCAACGATTTTTAAAGGGTATTTTCGGTATAATATTATTGAGGACCAAAACGTCCAAATATTGAAAGATTGAGGACCAATTTGACCAATTTTTTTTCTTTAATTTTTTTAAGTTTTTAAAAAATCGAAAAATATTTTAATAATTTTGCTTTTTTTTAAGGAGCAATTATGTCAATTTTAAATAGGTTGAGGACCATTCCCGTTAATTATAATATATTTGGGGATCATATTACTATGAAAACGATGGATTAAAACATAAAATATATTACTCTGTAACCAATTTTTTTCCGAATATTACTATGAAAACAGGGGATTAAAACATAAAATATACGAAAAAATAATGAATTAATCATATTGGAATGAAAACATGTTTTGAATGGAAATTTACTATAGTTTTATTCATTAATTATCAAATATTCTACGTTTTTATCTCTCTTTATCATAATAATATATTCAAAAATTTTGATAACAGAGTTTTGCTATGATTTTGAATCTCTCTTTATCTCTCTTAATTGTGAATCTCGCACTTTTCTCATAAAGTTTTGCCATGATTTTGATGTTTTTTAGGGTTGAACTTTGTGTGGATGTGATATGGTGATATTTCGCTGTGCTGTGATCCATGTTCAAATGCTGAATTACTTTGTTTGTGTATTTAATTTGCTTGTAATGGAAGGAATGTTGTGAAAAGTGTGGTAACTATTTCTGTTAATCATCAACAGGAATTTACAGAGTTAGTGGAAACTACTCAGATCTCTTTATTCCCTTAAATACCTTTTTATTCTTATCCTAAAAATAGTGTATGTTTAGTGACAAATATAATTTCTAGTTTTCTGTCCTTTTATTTTCATGTGCAAAGTTTATATAATCTATACGATTTTGGTTTTGATTCGTTGGAGGTTTTATTCTGAATTGACCTCCATTTATCGAATTCGCATGTGCATGCTAGAAATCGAATTGAAGGTATACTGTGATCATCAAGTGATTACTTGCCTGGTTATGGATAAGCTGTTCACAAAATGTAATTGTAAATAATTATCAGCCAACAGAAAAGATAATCAGGTGTTTCTTGCTGCTTAAGATAATATTATGTTTCTGATACTAGTACTTCTCTTTGTTGTGTCTGGACCAATTTGTATTAGACGCTCATAATTAATGGTAAGGTATGTCATGCTAGACTGCATCCTTATCTCTTGCTTAAGATAGTGGTTAGTTGTTACATTTCAAAAGGTCATGCTAGTTTATAAGAATGAGAAATTTTCGCCATGCAGAGATAGACTGGAAACTTTCTATTCTAATTATCAGAAGAACAATAAATATTCTAAATATCATTGTACATGTTCGTAAAACTTCATAGTCATATTGTATTTCTGAAAAACTCTCCAGTGTCGACTTCTGTGGTTCTTGTTCTTGACCACACCTTGAAAAACATGAGGAAGTTGGAATATCAGAAGAGGCAGCATAAAAAGGATGAAAATGGTAACAAATGATACTTAGTGCGAATTTACTCACTATATCTCTCCCTCCACATATATGGGATTACTCTGAGTCTCTGATTAATCTTATTTGCCTGGTTTAGAATTTCACGTCCGTCTATTTTAGTTAACTGCTGTCTTTGTTTTTACAGAATTGCTTTGGGAGTAATGGCTGCAAGACTACAGCAATTGAAAAGCATGCTTTGCCAAGCCAAACAAATTGTGACCAAGGAAGGAACTGCCTACTATAAGAAGTTAATGGAGCAGAACAAACAATATGTAAAAGTGCCACCAACTGTGGAAACATGTAATGAATTATCCAAGCAGCTGTTGCCTGTTGTATACCCGTCTTGCCAGGTAAACCTTCTGTCTTCTTTTTCTTCGATTTGCTTGTTAATTGTGTGATATTTAACATATTTATGCATATATTTTGATATCGATAGACATTTGAAGGTAACTGCTTCTGAATTAGTCATCATTGCACATTGATAAGTATCAATAAATATGTTTTGGAAGGAACTCAACAGTTCTTGTCCAGTTTCCTGTCCATTCCCAAACTTTAGATTTGAACAATTTAGTCAACTAAGGCATCTAATGTGAATGAAGTATAGTGGCTGTAATTATTAAATTAGTGTGGATGAAAATTATGTAATTGGGCGGCAAACCCTACTAATGGCAAGATAAAGATGATATAGAATATTAACTATGATTGTGTAACAAACCGGCCGGAATTCACCGGATTGTTAAACATAATTGATTGCAGATCCTTGATTGTAGAAGAAGATGAACATGTGATAGTTGATTGTGAGTATTGATTGAGGGAGAGAGTTGAGCGAGAGATTGAGAAAGGAAAAGTAATTGGAGAGAGAAGATTGAGAGTATCGAGAGAATAAGTTGAGAGATTGATTTCTTGATTGATTGATATCATTACCTTATGCAAACATGTCTTTTATAGGCTACACATATTACCATAAACATATTTAAATATAAAACATAATAATTAAGGAAAACATAATAATTAAAGAAGTGAATCCACACTTTCCCACTTTCCCGCTCCGTAGTCCGAAAATATTCCTATCCGATGCCGATTTTATCACTCGGAGCAATCATTCCTTTTCCATACCCATTCCTTCCAGAACGGGGTATGACAATACTCCCCTCTTTAGGGAGTCTTGTCCTCAAGACTCGGCTGTTTGAGGACGCGAGGATTATATTGCCTTTTAAAATGATTCCCTCATTCTCTGCAACAGTGAGAGGGAAAGTTGGCGGCGACGGAACTGGGGCGGCAGCTGTCGGTGGTTTGCTGACTGCCGTCGGTGGGGCCAAAACCGGAAGCGTTGCAACAGGAGCTGCAGCTGGCGGAGTTGAGACCGGAACAACGGCAGTAGCTGCAGGTGGCGTAGTTGAGACCGGAGCAGCGGCAGCAGGGTTTGTGACGGGAGCAGCTGCCGGAGGGGTTGACACAGGGACGGCTGTCGGGGGAGTTAAGATCGGAACAGCGGCACGAGGGGTTGCAACAGGGGCAGCTGCCGGAGTGGAGATCGGAACAGCGACAGGTGGCTCCTAAGCTTGAGCTGGAGTTTCAGAATGTTGGGTTATGAGTCAGTAGATGGTACTCAGCTGTCTAGTGGTTAAAAGAATATTGGGGGAAATCATAGTAGTACTATGGAATTGAAGATCCCAAAACCCAACTGTTATCAGTCGTGCAGTGTGTCTATAGGATTAGATGATGTATAGGTTAGACTTATTTATTTTGATTATCTTTTGTCTAAGTCCTGTACGGGGTAAACTGTTGGACTGATCTTCTGACGAAGTTACTTTCCAGAACCCCACGTCATCTTTGTAAGAGCTTGTGTTCTTCAGCCAGCAGCTGATCTTCACCTCAGTAGGAGACAACCCATCAACTGATAAGCCATCAGTAGAAGAACATATGCAAAGCTCAGTACCTTTGTAGTCGCCAGCTGACCTCTCAGTAAATATATTCCTTGTCAGCCGACTAAGTCGAAGAAGACAGAACTTATCTAGTCTACTATGTCCGACAGAAAATGACCCAGTCGCACAAGTCTTTTCGAAGTTCAGCAGAAGATCTTAAGAGGTTGTTTAAATAGTCAACTTGACTCTGACACATTCTCACCAACCACAAACCTCGACCAATGAGAAGCCGACAGCGCCATATCTGCTCTATACAGTAAAGCTGCTCTCATGTACAGTAATTAACTGCCCTGCTGCAACAAATTTGAAATTATGGCCGTTTTCTTTGGAAGCTTGTGACACGTGGCATCGTCGTCTCCAACGGACATATGCCATAGCTCACAACTATAAATAGAGAAGAAATTCGAAGCTCCATGTACGGGACTCATAAGGGAAAAAGCTCAAGCTCAAGAACACTCTAGCGAACTCAACAGATTATACAGAGAAGAACTTGCTTTCATAGAATATTTGTAGTTCTTCTCTCTAGAGTATTTAGATCCCTCTCTTCTCTAGACTAAGCTAATTGCTAGATTTATAACTTAGATTTCGAAGGAGTTCACTTTTAGTGAATTGTTCTTATTGTAAGAATTCCTTCTTAGTTGGAGATTATTCCCTCCCTTTCGAACTTCGGTTTGAATTGTAAAGTCGCTAAGGACTATAACTTAGAAGGATCTGTCCAGTGCACAAATACCTGCTGAGGCTTGCTCAATATAATCAACAAGTTATCCTGCCATTGTCAGGACCGTGGACGTAGGATCTTGCGTATCCGAACCACGTTAAATCGCTTGTGTTCCTTACTGTTTTTATTGCATATCACAACTGTTCAAAATCATATGTTTGCACAAAACTTATTTCAAAAGCGCACAGCCAAAAGAACTTGATTTGTGAAAAGCGTTTTTCAAAACTGAGATGAATTTTCGGGCCCCACACTTATCCGCACATAAAACGTATCCGACTGAGTTTCGAACGATTAACTTAAGTTAGTAGGAGAGCTCAGTAGCTGACACACTCTGACCCGTGATCGAAGGTCACTATTTGGCACTGTTCATCAGTTGCACTAAACAGCTCAGCTGTCCTTCGGCTCGAGAAAAAGAAACTGCCATCAGGTGTATTCACCTCCCCCCTCTACACCTGACTATCGTCTCCGGACCAACAATTGGTATCAGAGCAACTGTGTTCAATTGATCACCTGTTCTGTACTACTGGTCTTCTCGAACAGATCCTTGAAAATGTTTTCACTGCACAAGCATCTCTTCTTTCATCCTTATACCCGTTTGCATAATGTCTGACATGTCAGGTATCAGGATGGTGCCGATGTTTTCAATAGAGAACTTCACGGTATGGTGCGTGAGAATGGAGGCACACCTCACATCGCTGCACGACAGCATGACGGACGTCCTGGAGACTGGACCCATCATTCCCATGATTGACAGCGTTCAGTTCGCTGCTGCGGGAGGTGTAGGAGCACAGATTGGTGCTAAGGTTCCCAAAGACAAATCAGCCTTCACGCCTGAAGAGAAAAAGCTACACAACCTCGACCGAGTTGCGCGAAACGCAATACTGACAACGCTCAGTGACTCTCATCTCGGGAGGGTGCAGGACTGCAAAACGGCAAAAGAGCTATGGGATGCTTTGGGCCGATCCGAGCCAAGGAACCCCGCAGATCAAAGAAAACAAGCTCGAATTAGAGCTTCAGAAGTTCGTAGCCTTTGCAATGGAGCCCAGTGAGACCATTGACGAGCTAAGTGTCAGATTTACAAACCAAGTCAATGTCATCAACGGGCTGGGGAAGGTGTTCACCAACAAAGAGATGAACAAAAAGATCTTGAGAGCGCTACCTCGACAGAAGTGGCTTCCATTTGCTACTTATTTACGTCGCTCTGATCTAAATGCTCTAACTCCTGATGTTATATTTTCAGAACTAAAGATAGAGGAATTTGAGCATAGTCTACCTCAAAGGTGTTCCAGTGCTCCAGCTGACACACAGATCGATCATGGTTTTAAAGCAACCGTCGCAAAAAACCGGATCCAAACCGATTTCCTCAAGCAAGGCGTGGGCCACTATTGAAGCAAAATCTTGTGAGACTTCAGGCACTGACCAGCTGGCTGTGATGGCTCTCAAATATCAGAGAGAAAAGGAGAGAGTCAGAAAGCTGAGGAAATACAAAAGAGTTTCTCCCTCAGGTAAGGAAGATTATCAGAAAAGGGAAGAATCTACTCCTTCTACTGAATGCAGGAACACAGAGCCTGCTGCGAGTCCATCCAAAGCTTCAGCTGGAAAAAGCAGCAGAACATCCACCTGTTATAACTATAAGAAGGAGGGACACTATCGCACGACCGTCCCGAACTCTCACTGCTCAACGAGCGTAACGGCAGCCGTAAGAGAAAAATTTGCCCAAAGAAGGCAGGCCTACATAGCCGGAGAGATATCCGACAACTCACTTGAGGAGGATACATTTATGTATTCCTCTGAGGACGAAGCTGCATTTGTAGCAGTTGAGGTCGGAGAAACGGTTCCTGAAGGAACAACTGAATACTGTCTGATGGCCGGAGAAGAGACTGAGGTAAACTCCAAACTTAATATAATCTCTTCTTCACACAAAGACACACGACACGTGCTCGGTCACGTATGATCCTCCTGGATGTGGTACAAGCATACGACGATCGGCTAGAGGAACAGTATTCACCGAGCGAGAGTTCAGGCGAACGATCCGAGAACTGGAGATGGTAAAGGCTGAAAATCAGAGACTTTCTTCTGATTGTCAGGTCTCTACTGAGTCAGAGAATCTAGTTGCGAGACTCAAGGAAGAGATCGAATCTCTTATGACTAAGTCTCAGCTTCAAGAGACTCAGATCTCAGTTCTAACTAAGGACAATTTGTGAGAAAGAGACTGAAATAGCCCAGCTCAGTCAGAAGCTCTCAGACGTACAGAAAGATTATGACTCACTCAGGAGGAGTGACGAGGTCTGGCGAGGACTGATGACTGAACAATACCTTGGAGCTAAGGAGAAGCTAGAAAGTATGCTCAGAGCACAACGGCCAACTGTCATGAAAGAAGGACTTGGCTATACCCACGAAGCTTCTACCTCGAAAAGCTCAGAAGCGTTGGCTGATAGGTTTGTCAGAGGAAAGGTGAAAGCTGCTGACACCACACCTCAGACGAAGAACAAACATAAAATGATTGCACCTCAGTCGAGCAACAACAAGCAGCTGACCAAAGGTTCCAGCCCCAGGACACCGCGATCAAATTCAGGGGGAACCAAGAAGGTCAGATGGGCAGAACAGTACCATGAGCCACTGTACGAGCACCCGGCTCAGTACGGCTCGTACTATTATGAGCCCAGGTCAGGAGAAGCGCAAAGACTCGGAAGAAGAAAGCTCCTGAACCCAAAATCACCAGCAGAAAATTAGTATCTCTGAGTCCTGTGGAGAAGAAAACTGACAAGGTTCAGAAGAAGAAGTCTCAGACTTCTAAGGTTCCGAGGCAGATTTGGGTTCCGAAATCACCCACTAACATGTAAGGACCCAACTGAACCGAAGGGTACCTAAAAATGCTTCTGTTTTGCAGGTGCATAAGGACCCATGGATAGTGGACAGCGGCTGCTCAAGACACATGACGTACCAGAAGAGCCTGCTGACCAACTATATACAAGAAGATGGTCCCATAATTGAGTTTGGTGACAACTCTAAAGGCTACACAAGGGGTTATGGAACGCTGAATATTGGGACTGCTTCAGTTCCAAGAGTAGCATATGTTGAAGGACTTCAACATAATCTCCTTTTTGTCAGTCAATTCTGTGATAATCTTAACAGAGTAATCTTTGACGCTGGTTTCTGTGATATTGTTGATAAATCTACAGGGAAAACAGTGTTATCAGGTTCGCGGAAGAAAAACATATACGTTGCTAACTGGAATACCGCAGAACCTGAGGCTTGCTTGCTCGCACAAACGAAATCCAATGACAAGTCAGGATGGCTATGGCATAAGAGACTCAGCCACCTGAACTTCAAGACTATGAACAAGCTCGCTAAGAACTCTAAAGTCAGGGGACTACCCAACGAATCGTTCATCAAAGACAGAAATTGTGAAGCATGCTTGAAGGGAAAGCAGACAAAGAAAAGCAATCCACCTATTCCTTCACCTTCCACTGATGGAATCCTTCAGCTGCTGCACATGGATTTATTTGGGCCAGTTTCTCCTGTGACTACACGAGGCAAGAAGTATGCCCTTGTCGTTATAGACGACTACTCGAGATATACATGGGTAATCTTCATCGCCAACAAATCTGATGTCATGACTGAGTTGCCTAAACTACTGAAAAAGCTCAGTGTGGAAAAGGACATCAAGATTCAAAGAATTCGATCAGACAGAGGAACATAATTTCTCAACTCAGTAGTTAAAGAGTACTGCGAGAAAGAGGGAATTCAGCACGAGACATCAGCTGCTCGTACTCCTCAACAGAACGGACTTGCTGAACGCAAAAAACAGAACACTCAAAGAAGCAGCAAGGACCCCTCCTAGCGGACTCGGGCTACCCTCTAAGTTCTGGGCAGATGCTACTGACACAGCTTGCTACACTCGAATCGCTCACTACTTACACAAGGAACACATGAAGACACCATACGAATTGTGGAAAGGGAGAATTCCTTCTATTTCTCATTTTCATATTTTTGGTTGTCCGTGCTTTATCCACAATAACGGGAAAGATCGGTTGAAGGTCTTTGATAGCAAATCTGATCAAGGGGTATTCTTAGGATATTCCCGAGTCAGTAAAGCCTTCAGAGTCTTTAACTATCGGACTCTTTGCGTGGAGGAAAGCCCTCATGTTGTTTTTGATGAGTTTGTTACTAAGAACAGGAAAACTACAGAGACAAATATTGATGATGTCAGCAGCAAGCTACAGGATCTCGGACTGACTGATAAAACTGAAAAGATCCAGCATTGTTGGGATGATGAGTCAGATGATGAAGAAACTCAGACTCAACCAACAGGCGATGTAGCTGACCTAGTTGATTCTACTGAACAGAATCAACAACAGGTAACAACGGTCGATGAGGAAGCCCCAGTGGTAACTGATACCTCTACTGAGAATATAAACTCAGGGGGAACGATTAATGTTCCTGAGCTAAATGCCCCTAAACCTGGAAACTCAGTAGATCCTAACCTTCTTACTGAACGCTGCGCAATCTCGGAACGAGTACTGCGAAATGCCTAACACTCCTACTGATTCTACAGAAGTAGTATCAGAAGAAGAAGCCAGACTCAGACGTACATGGCTTGACGCTCACTCTTCAGATCTCATAATAGGAGATCCATCAGCAACGATAAGAAAAAGATCGAGATTAAATCAAGGAGAAAGCTCACTTTATTCTTGTTTCTTGTCTACAGAAGAACCTCAGTCGATAGAGGATGCACTTAACGATGCTGACTGGATCATCCCCATGCAAAAAGAGCTGAACCAGTTCGTCAGAAACGAAGTTTAGGAGCTTGTTGATAGACCTAGACATCATCATGTGATCGGTACTAAGTGGGTCTTCAAAAACAAGCGTGATGAAAATAACATCATCGTCAGAAACAAAGCTCGACTAGTTGCCAAGGGATACAGTCAAGCACAAGGAATCGACTTTGATGAAACTTTCGCTCCAGTCGCAAGATTGGAAGCCATTCGTCTTTTCCTAGCCTATGCAACGCATCAAGGATTCAAAGTATATCAGATGGATGTAAATTCAGCTTTTCTGAACGGCGTACTGAAGGAAGAAGTCTACGTGGAACAACCGCCCGGCTTTCAGCAGGGACATCAGGTGTACAGACTTCGGAAAGCTCTATATGGGTTAAAACAAGCACCCAAGTCTTGGTACGATACCCTATCAGACTTTCTACTTCAGAAAGGTTTTCAGAAGGGGATAGTAGATCGCACCCTGTTCAGCATAAAGTCAGGAGATGACATCCTACTGTTGCAAATCTACGTGGACGACATCATTTTCGGCCGCGAAACGAGACCATATGCCGGCCAGCTTCGAGAAGATGATGAAGGAGAAGTTC
Source organism: Lavandula angustifolia (assembly GCA_028984105.1). Taxonomy (NCBI): domain Eukaryota; kingdom Viridiplantae; phylum Streptophyta; class Magnoliopsida; order Lamiales; family Lamiaceae; genus Lavandula; species Lavandula angustifolia. The sequence goes on along the minus strand of CM054812.1, from coordinate 20,856,797 downwards.
GAGATGTCCATGATGGGAGAGATGAATTATTTCCTTGGATTTCAAGTGAAGCAATCACCTGAAGGAATCTTCATCAATCAAGCTGAATACACTCGAGATCTTCTCAAAAGATTCGGCTGCGATTCGAGCAAGCCAGTCAAGATCCCCATGAACACAAATTTTAAAATTGATCTAGACAAAGAGGGAGCTTCTGTTAACTCTACTGATTATAGAGCTATTATTGGTTATTTATTATATTTAACAGCTAGCCGACCTGACATAACTTATGCTGTAGGTGTATGTGCAAGATTTCAAGCGGATCCCAAGCGAAGTCATCTAGACTCAGCAAAGAAGATTCTGCGATATCTAAGAGGAACACCTGACGCTGGGTTATGGTATCCTGCTGATGATAATCTTATACTGACAGGTTATTCTGATGCTGATTATGCAGGATGCAGGATAGATCGAAAGTCGACTTCCGAAACATGTCAGTTCCTAGGCAGCAAGCTGATATCATGGTTTTCAAAGAAACAACACTCAGTAGCAACATCCACTACTGAAGCTGAGTATATGGCTGCTGGAAGTTGTTGTGCCCAGATCCTTTGGCTTCGAAAACAACTGAGAGATTATGGTATCATTCAGAATGAAGTGCCCATCTACTGTGACTCCACAAGTGCTATTGCAATAACTCAGAATCCAGTTCTACATACGAGATGCAAGCACGTGGATATCCGACACCACTTCATCAGAGACCATGTCGAGAAGAAGGATATCAGAATGGAGAAAGTCCATACTGACAAGCAAAGGGCAGACATACTGACCAAACCACTAGCTGAGAACAGATTCAGAGAACTATCAGTTGAGCTAGGTCTACTGGATCCTACTGAGTCACGTCAGTAGAGGACAACTACTGATAACTGCAATTGGCAACAATTGGTATCAGACGGAAGGAACCAGTATGACAGGTCAGATGATCAGTACAATGATTCAGTTGGGAGAATCATATTGTACACAGCAAGGGGGAACGTGGTCTTCAGCACGTCAACCATCCTCCTAAGTCTTAACGGTAACCAGCTGATCGTAAAAGTTCAGCTGAAGAGGTTTGCGTAGTATTGAATACTTAACGTTTTTGTTGACATGCTTGCATTTATTATATCAGTCGCTCGCATTCAGTAGTTAAGAAGCATTTATTTCCCACCATCAATTTCTTAAGGAATGGTCAGTAGATACCGTTCTCATTCAAATTAATTTGGTAATTAGTGCTGCCTGCAGCGCATTTAATGCATGTCTTCTCACATACCCTTATTACGCATCATCCTCGTAGGTCTATAGTAGAGGCGGCTTTGTAATCATTCAGTTTACAACATTTAATCTCAGCCGCAGATAACATTGAAAGATTAAATCCTGACCGTTCGATCTAAACGGTTATTAAGCTTGATCTTACAAAACCTTTCAACTTCTCTACTCGACTCATTTTCCGCCATTTCCAAATTTAGAGCTCCTTCTGTAAATCAGTATTTTCTTCAAAATCTCTAAACCAATCTGATTTCTAGCATCCACAAGCTCTAAACTACTTGGTAATGCATTAAATTCTGCTTACAACTCTACTGAATCACTCTATTTTCAAGTGCTAACAAGTTGTTTTGCAAATTTTAATGGCGTATGTTCATGAACCCGCTGATATGAACGAGATCATACTCTCACGGATTCAGTTCGAACCCACCATGGCACTTCGCCAAGTGGATCTTCCATATCTTGAGCCAGTCTTCGAGGCGCTAGAGCAATCTGGACTTGGATGACTCGTATCCAAGCAGCCTAGGGCTTATCTGCCGAGGCAAGTTGCAGAAGTATACCTCAACTAGATGACTCTCGCGTCCGGAGGAGAAGAATCTTCCTTCTCATATATGAAGGAGGTTATCCCAAACTCGTGGGATGTGAGTCACACGTCTTCAACATCCGAGATGCATTGGGACTGGCGTTTGATCTCCCAGACAGTGGTGTTTCTCCCATTGGCTACAAGGAGAAGGAGATGAACAAGTATGTTCAGAAGTTCTGTGGGAGGCAGGACATCAGTTTCAAAACTGCTCTACCAAAGAACCTGCTGCTACCTCAGTACAGGGGGCTCGCCTACATTGTGTCACATATTCTGACGAGCTTTGCAGGATCTTATGATCAGCTGTCTAAGCCACGTATTCAGCTGATGATGGCTATAGACGACGGAGTCCAAGTGAACTGGACAGATTATTACGTAGCCGAGCTGAAGGCTCAGGCGCAAAAGTTCACCATCTTACCCACTGGTGAGCGGAAGATGATTAGCGTTGGGAAGCTACTGTATGGGACCAAGATGTCCATACTGATCGAGCAATCAGTAGCGAGGAATTCTTCGTTTGCCGACGCCAAATTCTTCGACAGCAAGCTAATAAAATTCAAAACTAAAGCAGCTGCCGAGAAGTCTTTTGGGCGAGGGCCACCTGATCAGAAGAGAGAAAGATCAGCTATTGTTTTGCCCCCTCACGCTGACCCCCCGAAAAGGAAAAGGTCGACTAAAACTGGACTCCGCCGAGGTGCCGGTAGAACAAGCTAAACCAGACCTCTCCTCCTCCTCTCGAAGAACACATTCTTGACTCCGACATAAGAATGGAGAGAGCCACACTTAAGGATAAGGTACAAGTGATCTGCTCCGAGGAGACTCAGTCGGACGTCATGATTCCGACTGAAGAGACTTCCTCTGAGTGGACGACCATCCACTCTACTCGCCTCCAAGCCACAAGTGAAGTCCACTCACAGATCCCTGAGATATCTGATCATTCAGATCTGGTGGAAATAGCCATAAGGGCTAGAGTTCGAATCTTTGAGGGTTCCCGAAGTTGGGACATACTCGAAGAGATCATAAGGACTCGTGATAGCTCTTTCATTACTTGCCGAAGAGCAAGAGTTGCGCCAAGCAATTGGGTTCGGGGAACCACCGATCCGGCAACATTCGAAGATTTGAGGGCGGCAATGCTCTATCTGCTGAGCTTGCGCACCTCAGTGCCCGACGATAGTCATTCGCCACCATCTTCTCCTGATAATGAGAATAATGGAGATAAGGATGAGGAGATGGAACATGCATCACCCAAGGATGCAGAGTTGGGAGGCTCTACTGAGGGTCCCACTCCCCGCGAGAAGGGCAAATCACCACCTCCGTCCACATCAGGTGATGCCCCGGGTGCCTCAAAGCGCAGTCGAGAGCAACTACTCGCGACTTCTGAGCAGAGGATCGGAACAAGCTCGTATCAGATACAACCAATTGGTTCCGTCACCTCTAAGTCGGTGAACAAGGCCATAAGACGTCAGGGGGACAAAAATTGCCTCCTAGCCAAAGATGTTCACATAAAATGGGCTCAGTATACCAAGGCCCAAACGACAAGTATAGACCGACTGGCTGAAGGGGTGAAGAAAGTCTCAGAAGCTCCTACTCCTCAGCTGAATATTCAGGAGATAATTGAGACTGCCTTACCCGCTCAGAAGGCAGATTTAGAAATCCAGAGTCAGCAGCTACTTCACACTCAGCAGAAGATTTTCTCCGAGCGGTAGCTCGAGCTCTTGCTTCGATCAAGGCCAAAATGGAAGAAAGGAATAAATTGGCCACCTCCTGCCTACAAAATGTTATAAAACAACAGGCGGAGGCCCTTAAGGCCATTCAGAAAGAAATGACAGACTCCCACGATCAGGCTCTGCTGAAACTCCGTCAGGAGTCAGCCGCGCAGCTAAGTAATTCAGAGCTGATCAAGGAAAAGATTGGGAAATGTACTGCGACCTCGTCAAAGACTTTGAATCCACTGCCACTCTCATTAAAGAATCAGTCCACAATGTTGAACGAGAAATCAAAGCCATCCGCTCTCACCTCTCTAAGGCAGATGATGCCAAAAAGGGGGAAGAAGACGTAAAGGAAGAAACTGAGGCGGAACCGGCTGTGGTCGAACTGGTGGTGGAAGGAAGTAAGGGGGAAGGGGCCAGCACAGCTCATGGAGAAGGGTCAGCCGCTTAGGGGACCCGGTCAGTGTACTCTGCCTGGAATACACCCCTCTCAGGGCGAGCGTGGATCGAGGCAAGTCCCCATCTCATCCGCCCAAAGACATAGATGAAGTTGCACAATTCCCGGAACAACGGCGTAAGGCCGGCAGTGGCGTAGTTGAGACCGGAGCAATGCGCGTAGGCCGCAGTGGTGTAGTTGAGACCGGAGCAGCGGCAGGAGGGTTTGTGACGGGAGCAGCTGCCGGAGGGGTTGACACAGGGACGGCTGTCGGGGGAGTTAAGATCGGAACAACGGCACGAGGGGTTGCAACAGGGGCAGCTGCCGGAGTGGAGATCGGAACAGCGACAGTTGGCTCCTCAGCTTGAGCTGGAGTTTCAGATTGTTGGGTTATGAGTCAGTAGATGGTACTCAGCTGTCTAGTGGTTAAAAGAATATTGGGGGAAATCATAGTAGTACTACGGAATTGAAGATCCCAAAACCCAGCTGTTATCAGTCGTACAGTGTCTCTATAGGATTAGATGATGTATAGGTTAGACTTGTTTATTTTGATTATCTTTTGTCTAAGTCCTGTATGGGGTAAACTGTTGGACTGATCTTCTGACGAAGTTACTTTCCAGAACCCACGTCATCTTTGTAAGAGCTTGCGTTCTTCAGCCAGCAGCTGATCTTCACCTCAGTAGGAGACAGCCCATCAACTGATAAGCCATCAGTAGAAGAATATATGCAAAGCTCAGTACCTTCGTAGTCGCCAGCTGACCTCTCAGTAAATATATTCCTTGTCAGCCGACTAAGTCGAAGAAGACAGAGACTTATCTAGTCTACTATGTCCGACAGAAAACGACCCAGTCGCACAAGTCTTTTCGAAGTTCAGCAGAAGATCTTACGAGGTTGTTTGAATAGTCAACTTGACTCTGACACATTCTCACCAACCACAAACCTCGACCAATGAGAAGCCGATAGCGCCATATCTGCTTTATACAGTAAAGCTGCTCTCATGTACAGTAATTAACTGCCCTGCTGTAACAAATTCGAAATTATGGCCGTTTTCTTTGGAAGCTTGTGACACGTGGCATCGTCGTCTCCAACGGACATATGCCATAGCTCACAACTATAAATAGAGAAGAAATTCGAAGCTCCATGTATGGGACTCATAAGGGAAAAAGCTCAAGCTCATGAACACTCTAGCGAACTCAACAGATTATACAGAGAAGAACTTGCTTTCATAGAATATTTGTAGTTCTTCTCTCTAGAGTATTTAGATCCCTCTCTTCTCTAGACTAAGCTCATTGCCAGATTTATAGCTTAGATTTCGAAGGAGTTCACTTTTAGTGAATTGTTCTTATTGTAAGAACTCCTTCTTAGTTGGAGATTATTCCCTCCCTTTCGAACTTCGGTTTGAATTGTAAAGTCGCTAAGGACTATAACTTAGAAGGATCTGTCTAGTGCACAGATACCTGCTGAGGCTTGCTCAATATAATCAACAAGTTATCCTGCCATTGTCAGGACCGTGGACGTAGGATCTTGCGTATCCGAACCACGTTAAATCGCTTGTGTTCCTTAATGTTTTATTGCATATCATAACTGTTCAAAATCATATGTTTGCATAAAACTTGTTTCAAAAGCGCACAGCCAAAAGAACTTGATTTGTGAAAAGCGTTTTTCAAAACTGAGACGAATTTCCGGGCCCCACACTTATCCGCACACAAAACGTCTCCGACTGAGTTTCGAACGACTGACTCAAGTAAGTAGGAGAGCTCAGTAGCTGACACACTCTGACCCGTGATCGAAGGTTACTATTTGGCACTGTTCATCAGTTGCACTAAACAGCTCAGCTGTCCTTCGGTTCGAGAAAAAGAAACTGCCATCAGGTGTATTCACCCCCCCCCCTCTACACCTGACTATCGTCTCCGGACCAACACAGAATACCAGCCACAGTATGCTCGTCGGCGAGCCTCCGATCTACGAGTGTAATAATCAAACACTCTATTCATCTCCTTAACACAGCGAGCAGTTTCTCGCTCGAAGGCCGCCACAATCGATTGTTCGATCACCGTCAGTTGACGATCCGAATATCCAGCTCTAATCGCCTTCTGCCGGAGTGCTTTTCCACTGTCGCAGAAACGTTGCTCTGATACCACTGTAACAAACCGGCCGGAATTCACCGGATTGTTAAACATAATTGATTGTAGGTCCTTGATTGTAGAAGAAGATGAACATGTGATAGTTGATTGGGAGTATTGATTGAGGGAGAGAGTTGAGCGAGAGATTGAGAAAGGAAAAGTAATTGGAGAGAGAAGATTGAGAGTATCGAGAGAATAAGTTGAGAGATTGATTTCTTGATTGATTGATATCATAACCTTATGCAAACATGCCTTTTATAGGCTACACATATTACCATAAACATATTTAAATATAAAAGATAATAATTAAGGAAAACATAATAATTAAAGAAGTGAATCCACACTTTCCCACTTTCCCGCTCCGTAGTCCGAAAATATTCCTATCCGATGCCGATTTTATCACTCGGAGCAATCATTCCTTTTCCATACCCATTCCTTCCAGAACGGTGTGTGACAGATTGCTTGACACTCTCAGAGGGGACTATAAGCATAGGGATACCATAATTGTGTGATTCTCCTTCGCTTTGGTTGTTTGATGTGATTGTCCCTTTGCCTACCTTAAAAGTTATTCAGTGAGTTTGAGTTATAGCTTATCAGGTTGAATGTTGCATCATTGTATTCTGTTAGGTCTCCTGATTTACTTGTTACATCAATTACAGCATTCCAGGGCGCAATGAGTCCTTTTGGAATGAATTCCAGCATGCAAAGAATATGTGGAAGAATTGGCAGGATCTGACGGCTGAGGAGACTGGAATTGCTGCTCTCTTTGGGCTTGAATGCTTTGCATGGTACTGTGCCGGTGAAATTGTTGGAAGGGGATTTACGATTACCGGCTACTATCCATGAAAACCAACTGGGTAATAATTGTGGAGATTGCTATCAACGGCCTACCAGCATGAAAGATTTTGATTTGAAAGAGTTTCTTTAGCTGAGAATTCAGTATTAAAATTTGAAGGCCTCTATAATCAGTAAATCAATATTTATTTCCCCAATTGATGGAGTGGTTTGAACTTCACATCATTTCTCTTTCACTTAGATGATATTGTTACTGTGATGAATGTAGCTCTATAAAAGTTTTGCTGGTGCCTACATAATTACATGTGAGATTTTCCTTCCCTCGGCTAAAGCAAAGTGAAAATGTTATTGTTTAGGAAAAGTCGCACTCTACGGAATTACTATCAAACATTGGGGTTCAAATTTAAGAAATAAATGCATTAAACCCCGAGTTTTTGGATGTATAGTGTTATATACCTTTTGAGTTTTGACCTACTTCCTTCGTTCCATTAATATTCTCCTATTTCTTTTAATGGCAAAAATACACTATACATTAAAAAATTGAGGTGGATCTTTCATTCCTCACTATCCACCAACATTTTTATACTCTGCTCATTTTCCTATCGTTTGTGATTTGAATCAATTCAAATGAGAACACTTGGGGATGGACTCTCGAATGTGCCAAATTTTAATTGAGCCTTTTAATAATTTTAATAATCATTAATCCGTAAGCCCGAAATGCACAAGTGAACTCCCGATTTTGCACTGCACTGAAGCCGGTTGACCAATTGCAGAACAGATCTCCAAACCCTTGGGAGGGTTATTCTTGTAATCCAGTTTGCCTACAACCACGCGAAATAACAACACAAACACAACTGATCTTCTTAACTGAAAAGCCAAAATTAAAGAGAGGATACAACCCAGAGCGAGAATGCTGCTGCAACCTGCCGCTTTTCTACAACGCACTGGCGTCGCCGCCGCAGCCGCATTTCTAATCTTCTTCTTTCTCATTGCTGAATCCGCCAACGAATCCAAGGCATTCCTTCGTTAATTCTTCTAGTGTTTCATCCAGCCCATTCACATTATTCTGTATGTGTTCGTTGATTAATTTGTTGGATCCGGATCACAGGTCAGATGCAGCAGAACCTGTGTGGCGGAAAACTGTGATAGTGAGTGTCTCCTCCATTAATGTTGAACATCTTTTTGTGCTTGAGTTTGTGTTTAAATGTGTGCTTTAGCAATTGGGATTAGGTACGGAAAGTACTGTGGAGTAGGATGGAGCGGATGTCCGGGGGAGAAACCTTGTGATGATCTGGATGCTTGCTGCCAAATTCACGATGAATGCGTCGAGAAAGACGGTATGTACCTGACCGCTAATTTTATTGTTGAGGATTATGTAACTGGATCTCAAACTGTATTACTAGGAGAGCAATTAGTTTATTGGAATGATAATATTTATTTTCAGCTGATTCAGTGCTTCCTATGTTATTGTCTTTGAAAAATCATACTTACTTCAAACTCCTTTATCTGTCTATATTGTCTGACTATCTGTAGTTATATTGGCCTATTTTTCTTTGCACCTGGTTATATGTCGTCCTGGCAATGTAAAAGTGTTGAATTCTCATTTCTAGTTATGAATGGGCTCAGCATTTTCTGGTTTTTTTAGTTCCGTCGAAGGAAATAGATGTCTAACTGAATAACCTCGGATGGGATCTGTGGCCCTGCAAATACATGCTCTGAAAATGATGCTAGAAATGGTTGGAGTAATTCGAAATAGAATCTCGAATTTTATGCTAGTCATAGTAAAATCATGTGGCCACGAAAGTGGAAGGACTTTACATTGTATTGGGGATAAAGTTATCCCCATCTAGTTAATTTTCGTTGATACAAAAATTGAATTTGGGAGTTTTGATATCAAGATGTCTTCAGTTATAATAAATGTTGTATATAAGGCATTCATAAACGTCAACTCAACTACGCTTAAAATAAATAAATTGTGTTCATATCAGATTGTATAGATCCTCCTTCCCCTTGTCTTGTATAGGTTCTTATGTAAATCATTCCATCAACATTCAAATACTTTCGAATCACCGAAAACACTAGTCTCATGGTTGTGTCGCTTGTGGAACATTGTCTGTCTTTTTCCATCTGACTTGATATTAATGTAAACATGTTCATGATTGTCATTTCTCTGCCATGGTGATATTGCATAAATCATCTTCTTTTGTCATCTGACTTGATATAAATGTAAAACCATGTTTGTGATAATCTAAGGTTGACCATGAACTGTAGTTGTTCAATTGAAATAATGGAAGGTGAATGCATGAGAAATATTTATTGGCAAAAGCACGTCGATTCATTTCTTTGTCAACAATAAGCTTGCATAATATAGACAGATGGTCTATTGTTTCGTTCAAATATTATTGAACTGTTCCGGCCCGTGGGTATTTCATATAGGCCTCCTCATTCACTTCAGCTGGTGGTGTCAATGGGAATGATGAAATGCGTCATTAGAAGTAAGATGATTATTTACCCAACAAAAATACGTTCACTTTCAGGTATCTATGTCCTTGTTAGGCAAGATGCTATTCATCGTAAGGGCTCGTTAATGGGAAGAAGACATATTTGTCTCTGTAGATGGTGACATGGTGTCCTATACAAGTTATAGTCAAAGGATATTGTGGGTGTTGATAGAATGTCTTCTTCTGTTTATTATTAGTCAATTATGAAAAACCTACCCAGCTACCCTAAATTTACTTAAGTTAGCTAAAACTACAAAGACCTAAGTTGGAGTTCCCTTGAGACTTGTCAGCTTAATTCGAAATCTTAAAAATGTGCATTTCGTAATAATATTTAGAAATTATCAGCTAACTTTAAGACAGTGCAATTATCATCAGCTATGTAGAGTTTCTGGTCAATGGTATTATATGCAATCACGCAACAGTTAATGTTGAAAAGTTGTAAGAACAAGTCAAAAGCCTCGGTACTTTGTGGAGTTTTAGCAGCATAGTGATCCCTGTTATAATCTTAATAACTTTAAAACTCGACCTAGTATGTCTGTTAAGAATGGATGGTAAATGTGGTTGATGGTGAGCTTAAGCAATGTTGAATTGTTGATCTATAGAGGTAATTCTTGAAACCAACTTCTTCATGCCTCTGAAGCAATATATTCACTGTCCCGAGATTTTATTTCCATTTTCTGCATTTGCAAATTCGATATACCTTGTAGATCACTGTAATGCCCCCTTTGGAACACTCACTAGTAATTAATATTTGTCTGCATAGAATATATTCCCATCATGCTTTTGCACGTAAAACTTGTCTGGTAGATGACTGATTTATTTGTTACTACATATTTGTATGTGTTTGCTTGAATATTGAATGAATGAATTAGTCTGTGAACATAATCAGGTTTGATCAACATCCAATGCCATAAGGAGTTCAAAAAGTGCATAAAGAAAGTACATAAATCAGGGAAGGAAGGGTTCTCAAAGAGCTGCTCGTACGATACAGTCGTACCTACAATGACACAGGGGATGGACATAGCAATTTTATTCAGTCAGTTGGGTGCTCCAAATGATGAGCTTTAGTCGAATAAGCTAAACATAGGGCAGGCAGGCATTAAGGTGAGAGAGAGAGTTGATAATTTTGATTCCAGGTAAACTCTCTTTATAGAACGTAGTGATTCCCTTTGCTTTGGTCACTTGGCCCCCTGGCCTTGTACGGCTAAAGTAAATTCATGACAATTCGTGAAGCAGAAAATTCTTTTATACGGCACTAGGTGACAGCTGCTAGCAATATTGTAACAGCCACTGCTACTAAATTCAGAAATATTTAGTTCTTGTGGAAATTATTTCATGTTTAGGAGATATTCAAGTTTTCAGCTTCTCTATTTTTCCTTCATCATGAGCGTATTGTCGGAAATTGTTATGAATTCTATCATTTGTTCAGCGTAATGATGAATCACTCCCCTAAAGTCTAGTAATTGCATTCTTAGAACAATCATGGCTCTTGTTTTTTATTGATAAAAGCATATACACCCACTCTTTGAAGTGCAATGAATAAAGTGGAATTATACAACTATACCCAAATTGGCTATAACAAATATAAACCATCCAATCATATAAAAATTATCTACTATATACTCAAAATGTCGAAAATACTCTTACTTTTTTATTTTTCTCACTTGAAAACAATCAGTTCGTATGATTGCACAGAGTTTTATGAAGTATGTCGATCGGTCAGCACGCATTGCGCATGTGCCGATTGGACACCCTAAAAAACTGTTTAAAAAATAAAATAAAAATCTTGTGCCCTATCGGTCGGCAAACTAGGCACGTTCGACCGGTAGGGCAAGATTTTTTATTTTATTATTCTTATTTTTTAAAATCTTCCTCACACATCCCTATCTATTAGATCACACACACATGCAGTAGAAACACACAGGGACAAACGCAATAAAAACACACACATGTGCACTTTTTCGGTCAGCACGGACATCCGACAACATATCTTCGTCCAATCGGTCAGGAAACATGGAAGAAGTTAGTATTTTTATTCTTAAATCTTTATTGGTAAATTATTTAGTAGATCTTCAAATTGATGTATTATTGCATGTTTAAAGTGCGTTTTTAGAGAGTATATATGTTGGGTTTAGTGAGAATATTGTTAGATTAGTTGGATTGCTTGATATTTGCTAAAAAATGCTATCCGGTGATTTTGCCATTTTTTCGACGCCCAAATTATGTCTGACCGGTCGGACCGGTGCTGAATTGGTATCTGACCGGTCAGCATATTATTTTATAAAATTAAAATTTGAATTCAATTTTAACATTTGGAATATATATTTTTCTGGTTTCTTTATTAAGATATTATTTGATAATTTAGGATAATTAGATTATTTTCTTTATATTTGGAATTATTGTTTGAATATTAATTTTGATTAATTAAATATTATATGTAATATATAGGTCAATTTTAAGAGGCTACCATTTCGAGACATTTTCCCGAGGATCATGACATATTACAAGTATGTTTTAGGGACAATGATTAGAGAGAAATTGTCCAGTCAGGGGGGTGTGGATCTAGTACGTCGGTTTACTCGTGGTCAGTTCGGGATCATACTAGGTTGGCCATATTGTAAGAATGATTTGCGGGCTCTTCACCAGCTATTGTGCTATGAGGTCTCAGTTCGATCGACCGAGGTTTGGTTTAATTTTGTTGGCTAGAACATTCGTTTCTCTCATCCAGAGTACGCATTGGTCACTGGACTAATGTTCGGCTAGTTTAGTTTCGACATGCGAGCATCTTATTTTCCTAGTCAGTCGGGGATCTACGACAGGTTCAATGGTGGGAAACCGATCGAAGCAAGGTAATTGTTAAGATGGTTCGGTACATATTAGGCCGGTGATGTTTCATATGATGATTTGATTAAGTTTTCTAATATTTTAGTCATTTTCTTCTGATTTTATGCTCCTGCAGAGACCAAGAAGATTGATACATGGATATGGGTATTGGCTGATAATATCGACCAATGGAATGTGTTCCCATGGGTTGTTTTACCTAAGAGGCCATGTTGCACCACCTCACTTACGTACCAAATTTCCTGGACCTCGTCGGATCAAAGTATAATCTATAAGGTCCAATTTGGGCACTACTTGTATAGTATTTGTTCACAAATTAATTATTATCGAATTTATAATTTTTATTGTTTTGAATAACTCAACATATTGATGTTGTAATGTAGGTGTGGGCATATGAGGTCATTCCTAGTTTGGGAGCTCGTTGTACGACTAGTCCAAATCCAAAGGCTTTGCCTCATTTTATACGGTGGTCGTTTATTGAGACTGATCAACAAGATATATCAACTTTTTTAGGTGTCAGGTAACATTATATTATTATTAATTATAATAAATATCTTATGGATATTATTATTTATATTTAATGCACAAATAACATGTATTTCAGATGAGAGGCTCGGTAGTATGAGTGTTAGAACCGACCAATGTTGAGGAGCTGACTCCATATCGGCAGAGCGCAGTCTGCAGTAATCCATTTGGGATACACTTTCCTGTGCTCGTGAACGCCCTACAGCCGCCGTATTATGATCAAGATGGGTAGCGTATATTGTTTAGGCGCACCGAGGCTAGAGGCAGCAGACGTAGTACGACCAAACGTATTACATCACAGACCTAATTATTAATACAAGATTATTCATTATTCGACGGAGCCGGACACTTTTGCCTTGTGTAACGTTGTTCCCCGCACATGCTATAGTTCTTCGGTGCACGAGGTCTATTGCTAGAGGTACCAGCCGCTAGACTGGAAGGTCGTCGGCTATTCCTCGGGCGTCCTACTTGACGCATGATAATTGACGGTAGTACCACCATCGAATCAATCTCTGTTGGGACACCCCACACATCCCGTGGAGGTAAAGGATTCACCACACCCGCATATATCTCCTTCCATGTCTCCTCCTTTGTTTTGTCAAACGTAGCCTAACAATTTTAACGCACATAGATTATCTATTTGGAAAAACCTATGCATTAATTGTCACCCTCAACTCACGAATCTATCTCCTTCGCCCTTGATGAGTCACTTCGTAGACTACGTGTCTAAGTGGGTCGAGGCTAAGGCCACGAGAACTAATGATTCTAAAGTGGTTGTAGGTTTTCTTAGATCTAACATTTTTAGCAGATTTGGAGTGCCGACAACCATTAATAGTGATCAAGGAAGCCACTTTTGCAACCACAATATAGATTCACTTATGAGGAAGTATGGTGTTAAACACCGTGTTTCTACGCCCTATCATCCACAAACAACTAGGCAAGCTGAGGTGTCAAATATAGAAGCGAAAGCCATACTTGAGAGAAGACCGTGAATCCTTCTCGGAAGGATTGAAGTTTGTGGCTAGACGACGCTTTGTGGGCTTATCGCACTGCTTACAGAACTCCACTTGGTATGTCTCCGTATCGGCTAATTTTTGGGAAGCTTTGCCATTTGCCTTTGGAATTAGAGCACAAAGCTTGGTGGGCTATTAAAAAGGTTAATATGGATCTGACCTAGTGCGCTAAAGAGAGGAATTATCAATTGCAAGAGCTCGAGGAGATCCGACTTGAGGCCTGTGATGCTCCCATGTAGTACAAAGATCGTACCAAAGCATGGCATGACAAGAAAATTCGTTTTAAGAGATTTGAAGAAGGTCAATTAGTATTGCCGTATCAGTCTTGACTTCGTCTCATGCCGGGAAAACTTCATTCTCGATGGATCGGTCCTTCCCCTCTTATACTTGATCTTGAAGAAGAGGTCTAGTCGAAGACTATTAAGAGAGGCGCTATCGAGAGGCAACTCGATTTTATTTTTCATAATTTCCTTTGATTTTGTTATTATTTTATTTTAGTTTTATGTTGTTTTCCCATATCTTGGCTGAAGACGTGCTGAGCGTTTGCAGAAGCTGCGTGGTGAGGTTGCTGCCCTCCGTCAGCGGTTTGATGATTTTGAGCAGACTGAACTGTCCCGCCTGCCCAGGCAGGGCGGCAGGTGACGCCATTCTTTCCCTTGTCTTTCTTTTCTGTTCTCTGCGTTTGTGTTTTTATTTTCCGTGTTTTATTTGTTTAGTCTTGTTTGCTGAGTCTTCACTTGATCTTTGGTAAAGATCAAGTGTAAGGAGTGTCTTTGGTTATTTTGTTTCATATTTTTGTCATGTTTCTCCTTCTTTGTTCTTTTCTTTCTTGCTTGAGTGCACACAAGTTCTGAGTGTAAGGATGGAGGTCTCTACGTCGTTTCACTTTGTGTCGTCGAAGCATGCCAAAATTTGAAGTTTTTTTGATGCACTCTTGTTCTATGTTTAAGCATGTTTTATTTGTGCTTTATTTTTCAATACGCAAGCATGTTAGTTGTTGTGAAGAGTAGGACTTGGTGTGCACATGTACGTAATTTGGGATGAGGAATAATAAGTAATTAGTGGATCGAATCTTACACACTCCTCATATTAGATTTAAGCCTTTAAAGTAGGACACTTCCTACTAATTTCTTTGAGAGTGCTTGTCCACAAAGTTGCAATAAAGATAAGTCACTTGTGATATATGATAGGAGGCACTAGGGATTAAGTCATTTGGCCACGACAATACTTTCCTATCTTACATTGTCCCCTAGTGGACACATTTAAGCCTTGATCGATTCTTTAATTTAGTTAGAAAATGTTAGCCGATGCCATTTTAGCTTTCTCTTGTCCCGTGTCATTGCATATTTTTCACGCTTTCTTGAGATTGATCTTATTATATGAGTGAGGACAACAGTTGTAGTCCTCTTCCAGTCCAGTTATTACATTCTACAAAATGGATTTTGGCCGGAATTGTGAACGAACAATTGTATTTTAAATAGCATAAATCATGGCCCCCAGACAGATAAGTATATACCCAACTTGTTTCAAAAGAAGGGAAAATCTGAACCACAAAAAAAAAAAAAGGTGGTGAAATCAGATTTAAAGAATGGCACTTTAAATTGGTAGCATTTGATGTGTAATTCTTTAGTGGTGGGTGATGTTTATCTATTCTTAATTATCTCATGTTAAGGAAGTATGACATGAATGACATTGATTCACATTTGTTGGAGCTTAAAACCCCTAATACTCTTACCAACGAAAATTTATTTAAGTTCTAAGCCCCATTACAACCAAAAGAGAAACATCTCCTTGACGTTGCAGTTGTGACAATCTTTTATCGTGATAGAGTGGACTATGTTCTTTGAGTAGCTTGACTTAACCTAGATTAAAGAGTGTTAAGTGAACCGTGAGGATGATCCACTTTTGCTTAGGTTTATGACCAAATTGATATGTGTGTACTTTGTCCAAAATTTGCAACTCTACTTGTTTATTGAGATTTATATTTGCATGATTTTACATGTTTAGCTAGTTCTTCGAGTGTGGAGATTATTTATATGATTGGTATTGCTTCTTGCCTTTATTTCGAGTCTTTGTCTTTGTTTTTTCTTGTCTTGTTTGTGTCTTTTTATTTTAGAGTCTTGAGTCTTGGGGGAATGACTAAATTTGAATAGTATGCATTCTTTTGTTTTTCTGATACTTGAGGGAAATTATAGTTCAAGTGTAAGGAGGTTTGATGAGTCAAATTCGTACTATGCAAATTCTGTCTGTTTTGGCGCCCACATGGGCAGCTGAACCGTACTTTCTGAGCTGTTTTGCAGATTTTCGAGCTGATTTGGCACGTGACGAGGATCTGAGGTTGCAGTCGTATTTTGGAGGCTTTAGGCACGTGTTTGGACAGAAATATCAAGGAAGGAAGGTTGGAGATAAGAGAGAAGAAGATATAGAAATATTTAGATATTTTTAACTAAATAAAATCTTTCCATAATTAAAGAAAACATACTTCTACAAGGACAACGGAGAGCGCAACCGTATATAAGCTGAAAGGACACACAAAAATCACACCTTTTTATTCACTTTTAATCCAACAAAATATGGCAGGAGTAGAGAGATCGAAGGATCAACGCTAGTTTTAGAGATTTGGGAAAACAAACACTTGTTCTACGTATTCCTAGTTCGTTACTGGAGATTGTCGTTTATTGCTTTCGAATTGGAGATTGGATTCTATCATTTGGTATTTCTTAATCTTTTAGTGTCGCTTTTAAGTATTCGTGTTTCCAATTTCGTATCAAGTTGGTAGTTAATTTTCGTGCATGTTATTTTCGAGTTTCAACATGATTTATTTTCTGCCCAATATAGTCGTCTGCCTGCCCAGTCGGACCAGTATCCGTAGCTAAATTCTTTTGGGGCCAGTAGGATGTGAAACACACACATTAATGGTTTTGTGAGAGTTAGTCCTTAATAACTAATCACTGAAATTCCGAATTAATCTAGGTTAATTAATCGGGTTAGTTAATCTAGGCTTGATCACTTTAGGTTAGTTTAATTCGTAGCTAATTAAGTACTTCCATTGTTTCTCGTGTGATTAGGCTAAATAAGTAGCACAATTGTTCTTCGAACAATAGGATTAATTTGATAGGAGACTATATATTAGATGCCCACCATAAGAGTAAGCTCCTAAATTGCATTCCCTTAGTTCTTAAGGCTGATTAGGTGTTAAATCTATTGATTTCCCACCAACGTAGGTTGCATCTAATTTAGAGAAGTAGTCGTTTTAATGCCCATCATGGCGACTACCAAATAATTAAGGGGGTAATAGGGGACGTGTCAGTTTAATTACGACGGCCTACAACTAATTGATTTCCAGGGATTAATTCACTTTTACTATCGAGGATCGGACTTCTGTGTGTGAATCATCTTGCTGGAACCATTTCTTTGCTTATTTTTATTCGAATATTTATTCCTGCTATTTACTTTCTTGCTTTAGGTTTAGAAACCCTCAAAATTACGTGGTCGCTAACCAACCCTTAGATTGATAAGAATTTAATGATTAAAATCTCCGTTCCATGTATTCGATACCTGTTTGCTATACTAATTTGAGTTCTAAATATTCTTGCAGGATTTATTTGGTGAAAACAACAATCACCAGCCCTCTTCGTCGCCGATCATGAAAGCATTCTGGAAATTATCAAACAACAAACTCAATGTTCAATCCACACTCATTATCATTAGTCAAGTTGGATCGTTGATATGTTTAGACCTTCCATCTCTCATCAAGTTAACCTAAAAATATCGATTTTCCTCTTTATTAAAACTACTCTTACCACGTAACACTTTCCTCTTCTGATCAACAAGAAAACATCCGTCATTTTTTTGGTCATACTTATATCAGATCAGAACCATCACTTATCTTTGTCATACTTATCTCTGCCATTCTTCAGTCATAAAACATCCATAATTTTCTCATATCTATCATAAAGCTTGTGTGGAATACCAACACCTTTCTTGTTCAAACTTCTTGGAGTATATATTCAAGTCAACACCTTTGTTCTTGATTGATAAAGCCAATCATTCGGCAACAAGAAACAAAATTATAGAGAAATCTATCCAAAAAAAATAATAATTATGTAGCAATAGCTAAAATCTACCTAGAAAAATTCAAATGTCTAGTACGAGTTAATCAAGAAGATCATGAAAAACTAAAAAATGATATAAATAAGATGGAGTAAAACACACATGGGCCCAAGAGGGCACACAAACACGCATAGAGAGAAGAGGGGGCGAAAGAGAATTAAACTTTAGATTAACCTAGATTGGCTCCCTCGAGTTTTTACGTGGTGGAATTGGCTAGGATCTCCATCTAGACCACCAAATTGGTGGCGACTGTGATCCTTTATACAAGACAATAGGACTTAAAGCATGCGCAAATATAAAAATTAGATATGAGAACATAAATAGTGGAAATAAATATCATTGTATACAAACATAAAATTTGCTTCTAGTATACAAAATCCCAGTAGCCCGGTAGTCGGAGGCCCAAAAAAGCGACTGAGGGGATGTTACCACCGCATAGAGAAATCAAAGAAACTATGCTGCGATAGAAAGAGAAGTCAAAGAAATCTCTCACATAAAAGACTTAGAACAAGTCTGAAGATTGCCGAGTAGAGTATCTAGCATTGAGAGAAAATATATACAAGATGTACGGTCTAGCCACTCCTAGAGCCAAGTCACAAAACTTTTTGGAAAGGACTCAGAAGTTCAGAGTCAAGCCTGGAACTAGACTAGTTTTTCTTCTCAGTTCTGGTTTTTAACAAGTCTAAATCTTACTGTAAATCTCTCTAATCTTTAATGGATTCAGTATTTCCGTTGTCTACATGCCTTTTTTTTAAACAGTACTGATCATCTGAATGATCAGTGAGACACACTCACTTATGCTTTATTTTTTTATCTTATAGATTGTCTTCAGGATCACATCTATTTAATAGTTAAGTTTTGACATCATTAAATAGGGGAAAATGGTTGACTGATGTGGTTAATAAATCTAAGACTTTGTTGGTCCAGAGACGCGCTTCAGGGGTCGGGGGGGGGATACACCTTAATGAAAATTCAAACTTAGAACGCGAAAGTCAGCTTTAGCTGAAGATTGCTACTGAACTTGTCAGTTGGTCAGATATACTTTCTCGATCGCGTGGGCTGAATATTCTCCTACTGAGTACAGTTCTACTGACTTATGTCAGTGAACAACAGTTAAGTACAAGAGTTGTGTGTGGAAGTGCTACCCTTTAAAAATATGCGTCTCAGTTGAAAACCCGTTTTTTTATACAAGTTGATTAAAACTCAGTTGGATGCTGAATGAACAGTTTTATCAATGCAACAGTTAAATCAACACAACGATTTTTAAAGTGGTTCGGACACACAAGGTCATACGTCCACTGTCCTGAACTAAGCAAGAGTTCTTATATTAATTATACTGAGCAAGTCTTCGTTGATCTGTTTACAGGATATATACTAACTTGTTTGCTTAAACTGAGCAAACCTCAATCAATCTGTACGTTGGACATATATCTACTTATAGTCGTAGTGACTGTACAATTATCCTAACCGTTTAAGGTTAGATTTTCTCCAACTAAGAAGGAGTTCTTACAAGAAAGAAAAGTTCAAAAGATATGAAATCCTTCGAGGTTCTAAGCTATTGATTTTACAATATGCACGCTTAGATAGAAAAAGGGAACAATAATTCTCTAGAGAGAAGAACTAAAGAAGATATCTAAGATTTATGAGCAAGTTCTTTGCTTGAATGTCGCTTGTAAGTTCGCTAGAGGATTTTGAGCTTTGTTCGCTTTGGTTCCCAGTGCTTCTTCTGCATGATGACCTTCTCTATTTATAGTCTTCGATTTGTGAATAGATCCGCTGGAGAGGGTTTAGCCACGTGTCGAATAAGACAAGAAAAATGGCCATATATAATTTGAACGTTGAGTAGAGGCACTGTAGAGATTTCCTCTTTTTCCGGGTAGGAGCAGCTTTATGGCAGAGCAGGTAAGTCGTTGTCGGCTCCTTATTGGTCAAGGTATATGAGAGTTGGTGAGGCTTATTCAAACTCAAAGTACGATGAGTTGACTTCATCTGAATCCTCGAATCTTCGCCTGATTGTCCTCTATCGACATTTGGCTGAGCACTTTTGTCGCTGGCTCGATTTCCTTTACAGATTCAGTTGGTAATAGACAGACCAGTTGACTTCCTCAATATTGAGTTCTTCAGCTGAGTGTGGGATCTTCTACTGAATCCTTATTTGGTGTTCATGTCTGCCGTGATGAGACGGTTCTTGTGACCTTGATGTTTGATAACCTTATTTATTGACGCCATTTTCAAATCCTTGATCTCAGCAGCTTGGTATCGAGATTGTTGCTTCGGCTGAGTCTCGGATGGCATAGGAATAACTGCGCCTGATTCAGGAGGAGGTGGTGGCAAGTCGTTCCTAGGAGATTGTCCCTCAGCAGATCCTCCCTGGTCTGCATCCTTGGGTGGTGTGTCGCAGTGAGAGTCAGACTGAGTCTCGGGCTGAGTGCGCTGATCAAATTGCCTCTTTAGACTCAGGAGCATTAGCATGGCGGCCCTCAGATCCTCCATTAAGGTTATGTCAGTTGGCTCGCCGTAGCCAATCTCCTCATGAAGAGTCTGCTCTTCTTTAGCCAGTTCAGAAGTAGTCCTTAGGCGGAGCGCCCTCTTCCAGCAGATCCCATTCCAGGAATCTCAGACGCATTTGCACCCTAGCTTTGATGGCTATGTCCACGAGATTCGGATGATCTAGGATCTCGGGGATCTCGTCCGTAACCTCCTTAGTAGCTCTGCTCTGAGCTAGCAGAAACTGAGGCGGGGAGAGAGGATGAGGAGTCAGCTTGTGGAATGTCAACTTCAGTTGGGGGCTCCGACTGAATTTCCTCATCGAGAATCCTCTTGACCTTCTCTTTTAGGGTCACATCTTCCTTGCCTGACCCTGAATCCTCAATAGAGATAGGCTCTAGAAGCACTACAACAGCTTCATGCTTTTTCAGTGTCTCTTTCTTCTTCTGCTGAATTTTGCTAAGGAGCCTGAGAGATTACCAGGGGACATTTATCATATAGTCCCCGACCAATTGATTTTTCTGCTGCTGCTGCACTGGAAAACTTGACATTCTCCTTGTCGAAGAAGTGCATGTCAGCAAATGCCACGTTCCCTGGGCAGTGATCTTCGATCAGGATGGACACCTTGGTCCCATATAGTGGCTTGCCCTTTGGGATTAGGTGCATGGAAGTCTTATCTTCTCCGTAGACAAACTTCTGAGTCTGGGCCTTGAATTCTGAGAGCAAGAATTCGGTCCAGTTCACCTGTACGCCATCTACTATGGCCATCATAATCTGAAGCCTGATCCTACTGAGTTGATCGTAGGATCCGACAGAACTGGTGAGGACGTGGTTGACAATGTACGCCAGTCCTTGATATTCAGGGAGCAACTGTTTTTTGGGAAATGCTGCTTTGAATATGATGTCTTTCTTACCGCTGAACATCGATAGGTACTTGTTGATCGACGACTCCTTGTACCCTATCAGAGATATTCCAGTGTTGGGGAGATTAAAACTATGTTGGAGGCAGTCAGCTATATCAAACTCGGCAATAGCCTCCACCTAACCTTTGTTACTTGTTTCTTGCTGGAAACTGAAACAAGAAACCTCCTGGTGATCTTCTCCCTTGTGGATGTTGAGGAAGAACTCAACAACCTGCCTTGGGAAGCAGTTAATGGAGGCTCTGGTTAGAACGGACTCGAGGCCGGACGACTGAAGCAGATCAAAAATCCTATCCATGCACTCAACTCCGCAAGACCGAAAGGCAAGGATCGGTTCAAACCACACTCTCTTCCTGTGGATGATGTCCTCCATATCAGACGGTAGAACCACAACTTTCTCAGGGAACGACGCCATAGAAGATGTATAAAACTGAATTTCTAAAACAAGCGTTAGCACTTGAAAATAGAGTAAGTTAGTGTATAGCAGAAGCAGTTTAGAGAAATAATTACCGAAGGAAGTGTGCTTGTGCATAGTAGATTTCTAAGCAAGTAATATGCAAAGCACACAATGATCGTTAATGGCGAAAAGTGATTAAGTTGGAGATACACACAAAGATATATATGAAACTGAACATGAACAGTTTTTCTTTGTGTGGCTGAGATTAATCAGTTTTAAAGAGGTGGACGACTCAGATTGAATGTTATAATAGGTTATGATTACTTGGTCGCCTATAATCTCTCCTACTTATCTCAATCACCAAATAGGTAAGGTGAAATGATATGCATTTAATGCGCCGCAGTCAGCTTATAGAATATCATGTGTTAAATGAGAACGACATGCTTAATGAAGTACGATGAACATTAATGGCATGAAATAAATGCTATATCATGCTGATCACCAAATGCTGAATAAATACTCATAACATGTTAGCTGAACATAGTAGTCAGCTGAGTCCACGTTGATGCCACTGAGTATTTCAGCAGTACTGAGAGTTTGTTCCCCCTCACTTAGTACCCTCTGGATCGTCTTACTGAATCAAGTCAGTAGGATCCAGTAGACCTAGTTCTACTGAGAGATCGCTGAATCTGGTCTCAACTAGAGGTTTGGTCAGGATATCAGCTCGTTGCTTATCAGTGTAGATCTTTTCCATTCTGATATCCTTCTTCTCGACATGATCTCTGATGAAGTTATGCCTTATGTCTACGTGCTAGCATCGAGTATGTAGAACATGATTCTGCGTGATTGCAATTACACTGGTACTGTCGCAGTATATAGGCACTTCATTTTGATGAATGTCGTAGTATCGCAACTGTTGTCTGAGCCACAATATCTGGGCGCAACAGCTTCCGGCAGCCATGTATTCAGCTTCAGTAGTGGACGTAGCTACTGAATGTTGTTTCTTGGAAAACCAAGATATCAACTTACTGCCGAGGAACTGACACGTTCCTGAGGTAGACTTTTTGTCGATTCGATATCCTGCATAATCAACATCAGAATAACCACTTAGTTCAAGATTATCATCAGCAGGATACCATAATCCAACATTAGGTATTCCCTTTAGATAACCAAGAACTTTCTTCGCTGAATCTAGATGGTCATTTTGGGATTCGCCTGAATCTCGTACATACACCTACAATATAAGTTATGTCTGGTCCACAGGCTGTTAGTATAATAAAGAATCAATAATAGCACGATAATCACTAGAGTTTACAGATACTCCCTCTTTATCAAGATCTATCTTGATATTGGTATTCATGGGTATCTTTACTGATTTGCTGTATTCGCAGCCGAATTTCTTGATGAGATCTCTTGTATATTTAGCTTGATTGATGAATATTCCCTTCTTTGATTGTTTGACCTGAAGTCCAAGGAAATAAGTTATCTCTCCCATCATTGACAATTCGAATTTTTCTTTTATTATCTGTTCAAACTTCTGACACATAGTCAGGTTCCTTGATCCAAAGATGATGTCGTCTACATAGATCTGCACCAGTAGGATGTCAGCTTCTGACTTGATACTGAATAGAGTGCGATCTATAGTTCCCTTCTGAAAACCTTTCTAAAGGAGAAAGTCTGATAGGGTATCGTACCAAGCCATGGATGCTTGTTTTAACCCATACAGTGCCTTCTTAAGTGTATAAACCTGATGTCCCTGCTGAAAGCCGGGCGGTTATTTTACGTAGACTTCTTCCTTCAGTACGCCGTTCAGGAAAGCTGACTTCACATCCATCTGATAGACTATGAACTGCTGATGTGTTGCATATGCTAGGAATATACGAATGGCTTCCAATCTTGCAACTGGAGCGAACGTTTCATCGAAGTCTATCCCTTTTGCTTGACAATATCCTTTTGCAACATGTCTAGCTTTATTCCTAACGATGACGTTGTTTTCATCTCGCTTGTTCTTGAAGACCCACTTCGTTCCTATCACGTGCTGATGCCTAGGTCTATCTACAAGCGTCCATACGTCGTTTCTAGTGAACTGGTTCGGCTCTTCTTGCATGGCGGTGATCCAGTCAGCATCATTCATCACATCCTCAATAGTCTGAGGCTCTTCAGTAGACAAGAAGCAGGAGTATAAAACACTTTTTCCCTGATAAAACCTGGATCTTGTCTTGACACTAGCTGAAGGATCTCTGATTATTAGATTTGAGCTATGAGCATCTAACCATGAACAGCGGCATCTTGTTACTTCATCTGAAATTGATTCTACACAGATAGTAGGAGTGTTAGGAATTTTAGTTGTACTATTTTGTAATTAAAGCAATTCAGTAACAAGATCAGGTCCTGCTGAGTCACCAGGTTCAGGGGTATTCAGATTGAGAACGTTAGTAGTTCCCCCCTGAGTTGTTACTCTCAGTAGAGGTCTCAGTTACCATTGGGGTTTCTTCATCTACCTGAATTACCTGGGATTAATTCTGTTCAGTAGAATCAATCTCCCCAGCTACATTACTTGTTGGTTGATTCTGAATTTCATCATCTGAATCATCATCCCAACAATGCTGGGTCTTTTCGATGTTATCTTTTAAGCTTAGATCCTGTAGCTTGCTCCTGGCCTCTTCAGCTTCTTGCCTAGAGTTTGACTTCCTGTCCTCAGAAGTAAATTCATCAAATACAACATGAGGGCTTTCTTCCACGCAAAGGGTCCAGTAGTTAAAGACCCTGAAAGCTTTGCTGACCCTGGAATATCCTAAGAAAACTCCTTGGTCTAACTTGCTATCAAATACCTTTAAGTGGTCATTTTCGTTATTGTGGATGAAGCACGAACAACCAAAAACATGAAAATGAGAGATCGAAGGAGTTCTCCCTTTCCATAATTCGTATGGTGTCTTCATATGCATCTGAGCCAGTAGAGATCTATTCTGAGTGTAGCAGGCAATGTCAGTAGCTTCTTCCCAGAACTTCAATGGTAGACTTAAGTCTGCGAGTAATGTTCTTGTCGCTTCTTTAAGTGTTCTGTTTTTCCTTTCAACAAGACCATTCTGTTGAGGCGTACGTGCCACTGAGGTCTCGTGTTAAATGCCTTTAGCTTTGTAGTAGTCCTTCATCATGAAGTTCAGAAACTCTTTTCCACAGTCTGAGCGTATCCTCTAAATCTTGATATCTGTCTCGATGCTTAGCTGTTTCAGTAGTTTCGGCAGTTCAGATTTGACGTCAGATTTATTGGCAATAAAAATCACCCATGTATATCTTGAATATTCATCATTGACTACAAGAGTATATTTCTTTCCTCTGATCATCACTGGTTTGACTGGCCCAAAGAGATCCATGTGAAGCAGCTGAAGTATCCCATTTGTGGAAGGTGACGGGATAGACGGATTGCTTGACTTTGTTTGCTTCCCCTTCAAGCATGCCTTACAATTCTTGTGTCTTTTGAAAAATTCATTGGGTAGTCCTCTGACTTTTGCATTCCTTGCTAGCTTTTTCATAGTCTTGAAGTTCAGATGGCTTAGTCGTATGTGCCATAATCATGCAGTTCTATCATCTGACTTCGTTTGTGCTAGCAGGCACACTTCAGGTTCGAAGGTATTCCATTAGCGTAATAGATATTTCTTGGCCATGACCCTGATAACACAGTTTTTCTTGTAGATTTATCAATAACATTACAAAAACTTGCGTGAAAAGTCACTTTATTGGAGTTATCATAGAATTGACTGACAGAAAGGAGATTATGTTGAAGTCCTTCAACATATGATACTCTAGGAACTGTTGCAGTCCCTATTTTCAGTGTTTTGTATCCCCTTGTGTAGCCTTTGGAGTTGTCACCAAACTCAATTCTGGCTCCTTCTTGCTGAACATAGTGGGTCAGCAGATTCTTCTAATGCGTCATGTGTCTTGAGCATCCGTTGCCCACAATCAAAGGGTCCTTTAGCACCTGCAAAACAGAAAAAGATTCAGGTACCCTTTGGGTTCAGCTTTGGGTACTTATATGTTAGTGGACTTTTCGATCCAAACTTGTCTGACAACCCTGACGGTTTCAGACTTCTTGCTTTTTTGTCAGCTGGCTTCTCTACTGAGCTTGGAGATGCTGACTTTTTCTTCTTCTGAGGTTCAGCCTTCTTCTTCTTCTGAACCTTTGGGCTTTGGACTCTTGGCTCATAATAATACGATCCATGCTCACCTGGATGAGTCCATTTTGGTTAGCCATGCTGCTCGGCCCACCTGACCTTCTTGGTTCCCCCTTGAGGTGGTCCTGGGTGTCCCCTTGAGGTGGTCCTGGGTGTCTTGGGGCTTGAACCATGGGTCACTTTCTTGTTGCTGGGCTGAAGTGTGATCATCTTTTGCTTGTTCTTTGCTTGAGGGGTTGTAGGTTCAGCAGGTTGAATCTTCCCTCTGACAAATCGATCAGCCAGCTTCTCAGAATCTCTGGAGGTAGAAATAGATGCCTCATATGTATAGCCAAGTCCTTCCTTTATGGAAACTGGCCTTTATGCTCTGAGCATACTTTCCAACTTCTCCTTTGCTCCATCAGTCCTCGCCAAACTTCATCACTCCTCCTAAGTGACTCATAATATTTTTGTACTTATGCGAGTTTCTGACTGAGCTGTGCTATCTCAGTATCTTTCTCAGAGATGTATATGCTCAAGACTGAGATCTGTGCATCTTGATGTTGAGACTTAGTCATCAGAGAATTTATCTCTTCCTTTTGTCTCAGCACAAGTTCTTCAGACTCAGTATAGTCTTGACTTCTCATCGAAAGTCTCTGATTTTTAGCTTTCAGAAGTTCCATCTCCTGAGTAGTCTTGCTGAGCTGTTGGCTCATTTGGATCTGTTCTTCGAGCAGATATTTGTATGCAAGAACCACATCTAGTGGTTCACCTGCAATTGAGCTCGTGTCGTATGGGCACGGTGAAGAGGGGCATATATTATGGTCAGAATTTACCTCAGCCTCTTCTTCGGCCATGAGACACAGTTCAGTGTCTTCTGCTTCAATTGTGACGAATACAACATCATCATCTGATGATTCCATGAAAAGATCTGCGTCACTTGAGCTGTCAGATAACTCTCCAGCTATGTAAGCTTACCTCTTTCTGACAAACTTGTCCCGTCGGGCTTATCATTCAGCGCATTCAGCTGCTGAGAGTTCCGGACATTCATACTGGTAATGTCCTTGCTTCTTGCAGTTATAGCATACTGAGCTTCTGACTTCCCATCTAGGTGTATCGGTATGTCCAGTAGGAGCAACTTTAGTATTCCTGCAATCAGGTAAAGGTTTAGTTTCAATTTTCGAGTGACTATTATCTCTCTTACCTTGATAATTAGAAGTTTTTCATCTTCATTCTCCGGAATTTGTCCTTCTCCTTCTGGTATATCACCACGAGGAGAGCATACTTCTTAGCCAAGTTGTCAGCAGATGGTATAGTCACTAAGCTTCCAGCTGACTGACTTGCGGTTGATGGACTTGCTCCGGGTTTGTTGACTAATGCCTTATATGCGTGATCCATTGACAATTCAGTCTCAGCACCGGGGGTGTGTGGGAGATTGAACTCGAACTCCTCTGCCTTTAACTCTGAAAATATATAATCAGGAGTAACAGAGTTCAGGTTAGTTCTCCTTAAACATGTTGCAAAAGAGTACTACTTGGGTTTGCTAAGAGCCCGTAATATCTTGGTGTTGGTCTCCTTATTACTGAATGTTTTTCCCAGTCCGTTGATGATGTTTATTTGATTTGTGAATTTGACACTAAAATCATCAATGGACTCTCCTGGAAGGATACCGAATGCTTCAAGCTTCTGTAGCTCTAACTCCAGTTTGTTTTCCTTTATTTGTGGAGTTCCTTGGCTCAGAACAGCTAGAACGTCCCATAGCTCCTTCGTTGTCTTGCATTCATGCACCCTGCCAAGATACGAGTCACTAAGAGTTATTAGTATCGCATTACGTGCGACTCGGTCGAGGTTGTGCACCTTCCTCCCTTCAGGTGTGAAGAGGCTCTTGTCTTTGGGGATCTTAGGACCGGTTCTGGCGCCTGCTGCTCCTTCCACTATGATATCGACGCTGTCGATCATAGGAACAACAGGGCCTTTTTCTAGAACGTCAGCCATGCTGTCGTGCAGCGATGTAAGATAAGCCTCCATCCACACCCTCCATACCGCATAGTTTTCTGCCGAAAACATGGGTATTGTCCTAATACCTGAAAAATCAGACATGATGTAGAATATGGTATAGGATACTACAAAGAGATATGCAAGTGCATTGAAAATGGTTTTCAAGGATCTGTTCGAGTTAAGACCAGTTAAACGAAAAATGATGATCTTAAAAGAACACCGCTCTGATACTAATTGTTGGTCCAGAGATGCGCTTCAGGTGTGGGGGGGGGAGAGAATATGAAGGAAATATAAGGTTATGAACGATACCTTCCTCCTTCGTGTGTTGTCGCAACTCTGATTGTTTCTCGTGTGTCAGGTCTTCTGATCTGTGTCCCGACCTTTGTCTCCCTCTGGGTGGTCAGAGACCTGGAGAAAATAAGATTACGTCTCTCCACACATTCACGCACGACGTCTCTAATTTTGTGTATGTGTGTAATCTATTTCTGAACATAATACTAATATATATAGTCTTCAAAAGCTAATATAATATTAATATATTTGTAGCCCATTAATTTAATTATATTCCTAATGGGCTTCCACATAATTAGCCTATAATACAATTAATTAATCCACTGGGCTACTAATATTTATCAATTAATTGGCCCAGCCAATTAATTCCAGATAAATAACATTATTAAATAATGTAAAAATACATTAATCTATTAATAATGATTTCTGAGAGACAATAAATAACTAGGCAACTAATTGGGCCAGATCAGGGATCTAATACAAGAAATAAAGCCGGACCTCAAATTAATTAATTATTTATGCTCAGCCGGAAGCAAAATTAATGAAAAAACAAAGATTCATTCCACTAGAGAATCCGTGCTGACTTACCCCTTTATCCCAACTTGAGTATGAGCTTGTATTTTAGGCTTAATCGATCCCCGTATTTAAGATAGAAATATCCGTTAATTAATTAAGCTCACTGACAACTTAAATTAATTGACATCTTATATTCCTGAGTAGTACCTCTCGACCCTATTGACACAGCTGAATTTAATCAACCGGCCGGGTTTAGTGTGCTAATCCTGTCGAGTTCCTCAGGGGATATTATCAACCCATTTTACTAGGATACGGCTGCAAGATACAGACAACCAGCCTGAGCCACAAATAACTACTAACACCCAAGATACGTAGATCCGGTCGCGATGACGTTCACCATAGTAGGTCAAAGTGATAGATAGACAAATGCACTCAGCTGAAGTCTTACCAAGCTTAAGACCAGCTAAGTCACCGAGATCTTGGTTCTCCACTAAGGTCAGTTAGGAGAACACATCTCACTGTGATCCGTCAATACACTACCTTCAGTGTACCAGTAAAGACTAGCAGCTAAGACAAACCACTTCTTATCTAAACTGCAGCTTAAACTGACAACTTATCCTGAAGTTGTCTCAGATGTGATAACTGTTTATATCTTGTGAGTTCAACAAATTTGTGTTGTGTTATGTGATACCCGACACACTACACAAATCTAACTTTTGTACAAGATAAAGGTTTACATGTGCAAATATATACATTTATCAGATACGAGAATAAAATTGTGGTAAGGACAAAAACACATTGTTTACAAGCATAAAAAGTGCTTCCAGTATACAAAATCCCAATAATTCTCCCACTTATACTAAAGCAAACTTTTAGTATACAATGTGTCAGTTCTAGGTACAAACTAATACTCAACTATATTCTATAGTCCTAAGTGGGGTGCATCTCTACCACTCCTATGCCACGAACATGCTTCTCATAAGCCAGGAGTGATAAGCTCTTTGTGAAAGGATTAGCTAGGTTGACTTCAGTTCTAATTTTGTCAATCACCATGTCACCTCGATTTACGAATACTCGTATAATGTGGTACTTCCTGTCTATGTGTTTAGACGCCTTGTGAGATCTAGGTTCCTTAGAATTTGTCACTGCACCCGCATTATCACAATAAATCGTGATCGCCTTAGGCAAATTCTGAACAATATCAAGATGCAGGAGGAAATTCTTGAGCCAAACTGCCTCTTTCGAAGCTTTTGAAGCAGCCACATACTCTGCTTCCATGGTTGAGTCCGTAATACATTTCTGCTTTGCACTTCCTCCATGAAATGGCTCCACCTCCCAAGGTAAACACATAACCCGAGGTAGACTTCTTCTCGTCTCTGTCAGCCTGAAAATCCGATTCTGTATAACCCAAAGACACTACACTATCTGACAGGTAAATAAGCTTATAATCTCTAGTCCGTTTAAGGTACTTGAGAATATGCTTGACCGCAGTCCAGTGTTCCTTTCCAGGGTTAGACTGATATCTTGAGACCATGCCTACAGCATATGAGATATATGCTCTCGTACAAAACATCGCATACATGAGGCTACCGACAGCGGAAGCATATGGTACTAGCCTCATACTTTCTATCTCTTCAGGCGTTTTAGGGCACTGATTCTTGGACAGAAAAATGCCATGTCTGAAAGGTACTGAACCTCTCTTGGCTTTTTGCATGCTAAAACGAGCAATAACAGTGTCAATGTAGGAAGCTTATGACAAGCTTAACATCCTTTTCTGGCGATCTCGGATAACCTTGATCCCCAGGATGTAAGCAGCTTCACCTAAGTCCTTCATTTGAAAATGCTCGGATAACCACGTCTTTACAACTGATAACACTTCAACATTGTTGCCAATGAGAAGGATGTCATCTACGTAAAATGCAAGAAACACCACTGATCCGTTAACATAAATCTGGTACACACACCTCGTTAGGACAGGATACAAATCCATAGGATTTGACTACCTCGTCGAAAATGCTGGTGCCATAACCGGAAAGCTTGCTTAAGTCCATGAATAGACTTCTTAAGCTTCCAAAAACTAGACGCTCTTCGCCCTCCTTCACATAACCATCTGACTGTTTCATGTAGATGCCCCTACCTTTTTTTAAGGTGACCGTTTAGGAATGCGATTTTGACATACATTTGCCAGATTTCTAGGTTCATGTGAACTGCTATGGCAAGGAGAATCCGAATGGACTTGATCATTGCTACAGGCGAGAAGGTCTCTTCGTAATCGATACCTTCTTTCTAGGTAAAACCTTTCGCCACTAGCCTGGCCTTAAACGCCATTATCTCTCCATTCGGTCTTCTCTCTTTCTCTTGTATACCCACTTACTACCAATAGCCTTGCAGCCCTCAGGTAGTTCAGTGATCTCGTATACATCCATATCAATTATGGACTTAAATTCTGAGTCCATGACGATTCGCTAAGATCTGCATCTACATCTCCCACTGCTTCGTTGTAAGTTCAGGGATCCACGGTATCTTGTTCATCTGTCGGGAGATGATCAAATGTCCCCCCAGTGAACATATACAAGTCAGGTGTAAATATCACCCTCCCACTATGTCGAACAGTGTCAGGCGTTGTGTTAACAGATTGTGCAGTTACTCGTGGAGTACTATCTTGCATAACTGGTTGTTCAAGTGGAACTCGACCACCTTGTAATTGCTCAAGGATGACGTCGACTTGAGATTTATGGTTACTAATGTAATCCTCTTCTAAGAACCAAGCATTAGGGCTAACAACGATCTTTTGTTCTTTAGGATCATAAAAGTATCCACCCTTCGTTTCCTTTGGATACCCTATGAACAACATCACTTTTGAACGTGATTCCAATTTTAGCGGCCTGCCAATTTAGCACATAAGCAGGATAATCCAAAATCCTTAAGTGGTGCATATTGGGTTTGTGCCCGCTCCACAACTCGAAAGGGATCTTTTGTACCGACTTAGAAGGCACACGATTCAGGAAGTATGCTGCAGTCTCTAGGGTATATCCCCAAAAGGAAACTGACAAAGTTGCATAACTCATCATCGACCGAACCATCTCTAAGAGACTTTGGTTCCTTCTCTCTGACACACCATTCTTGCTGAGGCGTGCCCGTCTTTGTCAGGTCGGGATGTAATCCCACATTCTGTCAAGTAGTCCTTGAACTCGTTGGATAGGTATTCCCTACCACGATCAGATCGTAGTGTTTTGATTTCTTTACCTAGCTTCTTCTCCACTTCTACCTTGAATTCCTTAAAGGTTTCAAAGCACTCCAACTTGTGGCGAAGAAGGTAAACATATCCATACCTCGAGTAATCGTCAGTAAATGTTACGAAGTACTCATACCCTCCACGAGCTTGTGTAGACATAGACCCACACAAGTCAGAATGTATCAAACTTAATACTTCTGTGGCTTTATAACCCTTTGCCTTGAAAGGCCTAGTCATCATCTTTCCTTCCAAACAGGTTTCGCAACTTGGAGATGGTTCAACTTGAAGAGACTCCAATAATCCATATTCCACCAACCTTTGAGTCCTGTTAAGATTGATGTGACATAGTCTTAAGTGTCACAGATAAGTTTGATTTACCATAGAAGACTCTTTCCTCTTCTTAGGATTTGATGATGAGGAAGCAATATTAACAGAACTACGCGGTTTACAAGTAATAGTATATAAAGGTCCGTTTAATGGTCCACCACAGATAAAATCATCGTCTTTCATGATAGAAACTTCACTATCAAAACTTGATTTATAACCATCCATGGTGCAGAGTTTTGAAATAGAAATAATGTTTCGCCGAAACTCAGGCACATATTAAACTTCTTTAAATACTAAAACAGAACTATCAAAAGATAGATTTAAATCTCCAATGGCAATTGCAGGAACTTTCGATCCATTGCCCATTGAGACTACCACCTCACCATTGATCAATTGCCTTTTCTGTAAGAAACCTTGCAAGGTGTAACAAACATGATCAGTTGCCCCCGAATCCACTACCCATTCGTGGGTAGAAGAGGAAACTAGAACAATTTCAGTTACAAGAGCGACTCGCGTCTCTTTCTGTTTTGCCTTGACATCTGTATAATAACTCTTTCAGTGTCCTTTCTTACCATAATTGCAGAACCTTCCTTTCTTCTTTGGCATTCGCATGCCACCGATAAGGACCGTCTTCTTACTCACACTGCTCTTCTTGAATTGACCACCCTTTTTGCTCTTTTCCTGGTTTCCGCCTTTTGGAGGATTCCTTGAACTACTAGGGATATTCAAGACTTGAGCACTCTTACCCTTTCCTATAACCTCTTTGATCGCTACCAACGATTTGAGTAACATACTCATAGTAAACTCGTTCTTAGACATAGCGGTTCTAAAACAAAAGTTCTTATAGGACCTTTGCAGAGCATTTATTGGGAGAGGTAAAATTTCTCTTTCACTCTATGAAATTATTTAAAATTGTTAAACCCGTTAGGGTTTGGTTGGTGAAACTGTTTAGGACCTCGAAAAATAAAATATTCGAACAGACATATCTGAAAAATATAATTTAAAAGCATGTATGAAATTAATATTTTCACATAATTCGTAATTAATAATCATTCTAACCTTTTGTAAAAACAATGATATTAAAAACCTCGAACATCTCTTCCACTAGCAAGCCACGCAGGTGAACGTTTACTAGCGTAACCCTAAACCAAACTATTTACCTAGCTCTTTAATTCCAATCCACGTCTAGGTTCTTAAGACGAATGAAATTAATAGTTCGATATTCTGGACCATGTCACTATTAAGACGCGGGAAGGGACTTCGAGGGAAGTGAATTGTACCTGCGGTGACATCTAAGCATTGACCATTAATTTGACCAAAATAGAATCAAATTCTTGAAATTGACATACTTACTTGAACTATGCCGCATTCAGTTTGATCTAATTAGCCGTCCTATTTAATTATTATCTTCTAGAGTACTCGTGTTTACTAGGCACGCAAGCCACGCAGGTGGACGTTTACGGCTTCGCTCCCACTACTTAATCATAATCAAATATTGTTTTGGAAAACTCATCTCACAAAACTGGTAGCTCAAAAATGCAAGCAAGCCACGCAGGTGGACGTTTACTTACATAATCTTACTACTTTCGTGTAGAGTCCAATTAATGGAGGTCCGATTAAGTGTTTAATATCCAAATTAATGGAATCTAATTAAACAATTAATTTAAAATTGCTTAGTCATTTTATTCAAAAGGTTTGTTACGAATCATGCATTATCACATAATTCCTAAAGCATGCAATTTCTAAACGCGCATAATAAAACGTGCTCGCAAAAATTAAAGCATGCTTAATAACGACATAAATCATATTTACATGCTTTTCTAGGCACAATTAATCACATAATCGCATTCTAAAGCATAATAATAAATAAATGCACAAATAGGAAATTTAAAACGTCGTTATCGGGCTTTAAAACACGTAATTCCTAACTATTACATAACCCGATCAAAGTACAGATCTTCGAAATCTTCAAAATCCTCGAATCTGGAAACTGCATCGAAAACTGCATCGCCATGTCATTAGGGGTCTGCCACGTGGCAGACACGTGTTCGCCTGGTCAGCAATGGCTGACGTGGCGCGCCACATCAGCATCTTCTTCAAATTCCACCGCCGCTGTCGGCCGGTTCTTGGCCAGAGGTCGACGTGGTGGTGGTCGCCCGGCCACGGCGAGCCAGGAACCACCGGCTTCCTCCGCCGGTAGGCCCGCCGTTTGGCGCCGGAGCCGCAGCTAGCCGCGCGTCTGCGCCTCCGCTCGCGCGGCTCCTGCCGCCTCCCGCCGCCACGTCCGGCCGTCCACGACGGCCTCATCCCCTCCAGATGTCTTGGTCCGTGAATAACGGCCGCCTGGAGCCGCCGCCGCGATCTACAAAAGCGCAAAATCGCGCCTCCCGTCGCCGCGCCGCCAATCGAATTCACCTTTTCCGAGCCGCGATTCGATCAATTGATAGAGCAAAAACGTAATTGGAACACTCACGACCACCGTGTAACGGATTCCAGCCGAGATTAGTTCCTCAATTTCCCGAATTTCAAACGATTCGCCGGAATGAATTCATAACGAGCAGCCAACTTCAGACGTTAATTTCGATCACATCCAGGATTGGATGATCCCTTACGATCTATCAACGTGAAGCTCGTAAGACGAGGTTTCCAGAGGTTCAAGCCGATCGTCGATCGAACTCTAGATCCGCCGGGAATCGCGGCCGCAAGATGCGGCAGAACCCTTGCAAAACTAGGGTTTTCCGACTGAATTGGGGATTTCAGGGCAGCACGACCACTTCTCCTTTCCGACGCTATTCCAGACAAACCAGAAATCGAAATGGGTCGTGCGACCTATCCAGACGAAGCTAACGAAAAAACAAACAAAACTATTCGAACAGATTGCACGTGCCCCCATGCACATCCTGAAGATGACGGTCGTGTTCTGCCTGAAACTAGGGTTTTGCCCTTTTTCGTCTTTCTGCGCCGCCGCGCCTCGATTTTCGTGCATCCCAGACCAATATACCGTATAAAATAGTACAATTACGTAACACATTGGTCCTATCAACTGCTAGTGGATTTTCTCACGAGAAAAACGTTACAACGGGGTCAAAATAGTGGCTCGCAGGCTACCCTTAACACGAAAATTAACCCAATAACGACGGTATTAAACCCTAATCATGCTCCTAACAGCAACAATCAGAGCCTAAACCAGGCTCTGATACCAATTGAAGGAAATATAAGGTTAGGAACGATACATTCCTCCTTCGTATGTTGTCGCAGCTCTGATTGTTGCTCGTGTGTCAGATCTTCTAATCTGTGTCCCGGGCTTTTTCTCCCTTTGGGTGGTCAGAGAACTGGAGATATAAGAATGCATCTCTCCACACATTCACGCACGGCGTCTCTAATTTTGTGTATGTGTGTAATCTATTTCTGAACAGAATACTAATATATATAGGCTTCAAAAGCTAATATAATATTAATATATTTGTAGCCCATTAATTTAATTATATTCCTAATGGGCTTCCACATAATTAGCCCATAATACAATTAATTAATCCACTGGGCTACTAATATTTATCAATTAATTGGCCCAGCCAATTAATTCCAGATAAATAACATTATTAAATAATGTAAAAATACATTAATCTATTAATAATGATTTCTGAGAGACAATAAATAACTAGGCAACTTATTGGGCCAGATCAGGGATCTAATACAAGAAATAAAGCCGGGCCTCAAATTAATTAATTATCTATGCTCAGCCAGAGCAAAATTAATTAATAAACACAAATTCATTCCACTAGAGAATCCGTGCTGACTTACCCCTTTATCCCAACTTGAGCATGGACTTGTATTTTAGACTTAATCGATCCCCGTATTTAAGATAAAAATATCCGTTAATTAATTAAGCTCACTGACAGCTTAAATTAATTGACATCTTATATTCCTGAGTAGTA
Organism: Lavandula angustifolia; assembly: GCA_028984105.1. Taxonomy (NCBI): domain Eukaryota; kingdom Viridiplantae; phylum Streptophyta; class Magnoliopsida; order Lamiales; family Lamiaceae; genus Lavandula; species Lavandula angustifolia. Next base: position 20,820,635 of record CM054812.1, on the reverse strand, counting down.
CCTCTCGTCCTTATTAACACACCTGAACTTAATCAACCGGCCAGGTTTAGTGTGTTAATCCTTTCGAGTTCCTCAGGGGATATTATCAACCCATTTTACTAGGATACGGCTGCAAGATACAGACAACCAGCCTGAGCCACAAATAACTACTAACACCCAAGATACGTAGATCCGGTCGCGATGACGTTCACCATAGTAGGTCAAAGTGATAGATAGTCAAATGCACTCAGCTGAAGTCTTACCAAGCTTAAGACCAGCTAAGTCACCGAGGTCTTGGTTCTCCACTAAGGTCAGTTAGGAGAACACATCCACTGTGATCTGTCAATACACCACCTTCAGTGTACCAGTAAAGACTAGCAGCTAAGAGAAGCCACTTCTTATCTAAGCTGCAGCTTAAACCGATAACTTATCCTGAAGTTGTCTCACCTGTGATAACTGTTTATATCTTGTCAGTTCAACCAATTTGTGTTGTATTCTGTGATACCCGACACACTACACAAATCTAACTTTTGTATAAGATAAAGGATTACATGTGCAAATATATACATTTATCAGATAGGAGAATAAAATAGTGGTAAGGACAAAAACACATTGTATACAAGCATAATAAGTGCTTCCAGTATACAAAATCCCAATAGAATACACCTGAATGAAATTCAAACTCAGAACCCAAAAGTCAGATTTAGCTGAAGATTGCTACTGAACTTGTCAGTTGGTCAGATATACTTTCTCGATCGCGTGGGCTGAATATTCTCCTACTGAGTACAGTCCTACTAATTTATATCAGTGAACTGTAGTTCAGTACAAGAGTTGTGTGCGGAAGTGTAGGCCCTTTAAAAATATGCGTTTCAATTGAAAACCCGTTTTTATGCAAGTTGATTAAAACTCAGTTGGATGCTGAATGAATAGTTATATCAACGCAACAGTTAAGTCAACATAGCGATTTTTAAAGTGGTTCAGACACACAGGGTCTTACGTCCACTGTCCTGAACTAAGCAGGAGTTCTTGTATTAATTATACTGAGCAAGCCTCAGTTGATCTGTTCACAGGACATATACTAACTTGTTTGGGTATACTGTGCAAGCCTCAGTTAATCTGTACGCTGGAAAGATATCCACTTATAGTTGTAGTGACTGTACAATTATCTTAACCGTTTAAGGTTAGATTTTCTCCATCTAAGAAGGAGTTCTTACAAGAAAGAACATTTCAAAAGATATGAACTCCTTCGAGGTTCTAAGCTATTGATTTTACAATACGCACGCTTAGATAGAGAAAGGGAACAATAATTCTCTAGAGAGAAGAACTAAAGAAGATATCTAAGATTTATGAGCAAGTTCTTCGCTTGAGTGGTACTTGTAAGTTCGCTAGAGGTTTTGAGCTTTGTTCGCTTTGGTTCCCAGTGCTTCTTCTGCATGAAGACCTTCTCTATTTATAGTCTTCGATTTATGAATAGATCCGCTGGAGAGGGTCTAGATACGTGTTGAATAAGAAAAGAAAAATGACCATATATAATTTGAACGTTGAGTTGAGGCACTGTAGAGATTTCCTCTTTTTCCGGCTAGGAGCAGCTTTATGGCAGAGCTGCCAGAGCAGGTAAGTTGATGTCGGCTCCTTATTGGTCGAGGTATATGAGAGTTGGTGAGGGTTATTCAAACTAAAAGTATGATGAGTTGACTTCCTATGAATCCTCGGACCTTTGCCTAATTGTCCTCTATCGACATTCATCTGAACACTTCAGTCACTGGCTCGATTTCCTTTGCAGATTCAGTTGGTGATAGACAGACCAACTGACTTCCTCGATACTGAGTTCTTCAGCTGAGTGCGAGATTTTCTACTGAATCAACAGCTAGTGAACTCTAGCCTACTGAGTTCTAACAGCTGAACTCCAACTAAGTTAATATAATATCGAAGGCTCATCATTCAGCTAGGGATTTTGGGAACTTCAAATCTGATCATATATGTTCATCCCAACAGACATGAATGATCTCAAAACCCTAGATGATGATGAATCATTTAGTCGTAATAGATCGATCAGGATTAGTTGATCTTACTTGTGAGGATGCTAAGTAGTCTATTTAGTCTTTTCAAGATTGTTGCTCTGTCTCCAGAGGTATGCTTAGCAGCGTCTGAAGACTCATTAAGGTCCTGTTAGTATTCAATATTGAACATGTATTGCACCTAGCAGAGTGAAGTTAGCTCAGTAAAGCGTACGAGGTTACATCCGAAGAATCAAGTCACTATCTGTTTTGAAGTTAGATCAAGCGTCAACTACTGTATCTACCTCAACCTATCAGAAGCTGTTGGCGCTATACTTGCTCTGACATAAATCTACAATAAAGCATTAAATCCCTGAAAAGTTGGGAATTTCTACAGTGGGATTTAAACTTTGTAGACGAACGTTTAATAGGTCTTCTTTCCAATGAATCCATTCCTATCTGAGATTATAAATAGAGGAGGTCTGGAATTCTTTCAAGACACCGATAACTCAAGCAATCAAGTATTCACAAGCTCTAGCATTCTACATGTGACATACTTAGCGAAGAACTAAACTTGCGAGAGATTCCTCATTTTGTTCTTCCTACTAGAGTGAAATTAGTTCCCACTCTATTTCCCTAAGCTACCACTATTATATCTGTTGAGATTTTGTATAATGGAAGCAAATCTTATGCTTGTATACAATGATATTCATTTTCAATGTTTATGTTCTCATATCTGATTGTATAATGGAAGCAAATCCTATTATCTTGCATGAAGTTAGATAATGTAATGTGTTGTAGATAACATAAGACTACATAATTGGTCAAACTAACAAGATATAAAAAAGTAACACAACTAAGACAACTTTAGGACAAGTTTTCGGTCTAAGTTGCGGTCTAAGCTATAGTGTTTTCTAGTACACGTAAGTTGAAGGATTACGGAATTTATACCTTCGTCCTTACGTAACTTTGATCTCCTGACTCCAGTAATTGTCCTTCTTGTCTGTGTACTGATGCCCTTGTTCTTCCTTCGGGTGGATGAAGAATTGAAGAACAGAAAAAAAAATGACACTCTCACATTTGTTTCAATTGTATGTGTCGTGTGTTCTTGGATCGACATATAATAACGTGCGTACCGTTATTATAATATGTATTCTAGTTAACACTTATATTCCTAATGAACTTCAAAATCAAGTCAGTAAATAATTAAATAACTAGGCTACTTATTATTTATCAATTAATTAGGCAACCAATTTAACCGTAGATAAATAATTCCCACATTATTAAGTCATACATTAATCCATTAATAATCCCAAAAGAGTACCGTAAATGATTGGGCATTTCTATGAGCCAGACTAGGGATCTAATACAAGAAATAAAGTAGGCCTTAAATTAATTAAATCTCTTTGCTCAGTCCAGAACAAGATTAATTAATAAATACGAATTCATGCCACTAGAAAATTTATATTGACTTACCCTTTTATCCCAATTTGAGTCAGGACTTATATTTTAGATTTAATTGATCCCCGTATTTAAGATAGAAATATCCACTAATAGATTACTCTTATTGACAACCTAATTTAATTCGCATTATCCATGAACAATATCTATAAACCTTACTAACATACCTAAACTTAATCAACCTGCAGTATAGTGTGATAATCCTTACGTGCTACTTAGGGGATATTATCAACTCATTACCAGGGATGCAGATGCGAGCTACAGATAACCAGCCTGAGCTACAAGTAACTACTATCAACCAAGACACATAGATCCGATCTCGATCATAGTAGATATGCACTCAGCTGAAATCTTATCAAGCTTAAGACCAGCTAAGTCACGAAGATCTTTTGTTCTCCACTTAGGTTAGTTAGGAGAACACATCTCACCGTGATACTTCAATACACCACCTTAAGTGTACTAAAATGAACAAGTAGCCATGATAAACTACATCTTATCTAAACTGCAACTTAAACCGGCAGCTCGTCCTAAAGTTGTTTAAGTTGTGATATCTATTTATATCTTGTTAGTTCAACTAATTGTGTAGTCTTTTGTGATCTACAATACACTACGCAATCTAACTATTACTCCCTCAGTCCCACAATTGTTACTCCACTTTCTTTTTCAGGTTGTCCCACAATTGTTGGTCCATTTTCAAAAATACTAAATTATTCCGAACACTTTATTTGAGGGTCTCATATCTTTATACACAACCCCACATCTTTATACACAACCAACAATTCTGCTTATAAATCGTGCCGAAAAGTTATAGAGCAAGAATTATGGACGGGGGGAGTATACAAGATAATAGTACTTAACATGTACAAACATAATTCTCAAATGCAGATGCTGAAGGAATAATAGGAGAGGAAGAGATTGTACACTCCTCCACGTATGTTGTTGCAGCTCTGATTGTTGCTCCTGTTGAGATCGTCTGATCTGTGTCCCGACCCTTTTCTTCCTCCGGTTGGTCAGAGAACTAAGAAAATAATTTTATGTCTCTCTCAAACTCGCGTGTGCGTGTATGAGTGTATGAATGTGTGTATTCTGATTATGGACAGAATACTCATATATATATATAGGTTTCAAGAGCCAATATAATATTAATATTTATAGCCCATTAATTTAACTATATCCTTAATGGGCTTCTACATAATTAGCCCAAAATATAATTAATTAATCTATTGGGCTACTAACATTTATCAATTAATTGGCCCAGCTAATTAACTCAAGATAAATAACATTATTAAATAATGTAAAATACATTAATCTATTAATAATGATTTCTGAGTGACAATAAATAACTAGGCAACTGGCCAGATCAGGGATCGAATACAAGAAACAAAATTGGGTCTCAAATTAATTAATCATCTATGCTCAGCCCAAAGCAAAATTAATTAATAAATACAGATTCATTCCACTTGAGAATCAATTCTGACTTACCCATTTACCCCAAATTGAGCAATGGCTTGTATTTTAGACTTAATCGATCCCTGTATTTAAGATATAAATATCCATTAATTAATTAAGCTCACTGACGGGTTAAATTAATTATCTTATTATATTCCTGAGTAGTACCACTCGACCTCATTAACACACCTGAACTTAATCAACCGACCGGGTTTAGTGTGCTAATCCTTACGAGTTCCTTAGGGGATATTATAACCCATTTTACTAGGATACGGTTGCAAGATACAGACAACCAGATTGAGCCACAAATAACTACTAACACCTAAGATACGCAGATCCGGTCGCGATGACGTTCACCATAGTAGGTCAAAGTGATAGATAGTCAAATGCACTCAGCTAAAGTCTTACCAAGCTTAAGACCAGCTAAGTCACGAGATCTTGGTTCTCCACTAAGGTCGGTCAGGAGAACACATCTTGCTGTGATCCATCAATACACCACCTTAAGTGTACTAGTAAAGACAAGCAGCCACGGCAAGCCAGTTCTTATCTAAACTGTAGCTTAAAACGACAACTTATCCTTAAGTTGTCTCAGCTGTGATAATTGTATATATCTTGTCAGTTCAACCATTTTGTGTAGTTTTCTGTGATACCCAACACACTACATAAATCTAACTTTTATACAAGATAAATGATTACATGTGCACATATATATATTTATCAGATAAGAGAATAAAATAGTGGTGAGGACAAAAACACATTGTATACAAGCATTGTTGGTCCCAAGTCAAACGTTCAGGTGTAGAGGGTGTGTGTGGGGGGGGGGGTGAATACACCTGAAAACCTTTTTCTCAAACTTGAATGCGAACAATCCGATTACGAAGATTGTCTCCTGAATGAATTCAGTAGACCAGACAAGTTGTTCTAGATCGCGTGGACAGAGTGACTGACTGTACTGAGGTCTGCTAGCTGACTGATGTCCGAATTCAGTACCGTTCCGTAGAACCTCAGTAGCGTTCGGAATTGTGTAAGCCCGATTCAGTTTGGTTTGAAAACGTTTGTCTAAGAAAACTGTTTCAGTAGATTAGTACACTCAGTTAAGCTTTTTATTGAAACTCTGTTGAATGATTTTGTAAACAATTTTCTGAATGAACATTAAATCAATGCAACAGTAAAATGACACAGCAATTTTTTAAAGTGGTTCGGATATCCAAAATCCTACGTCCACTGTCCTGAACAAGGCAGGAGGCTATTTTATTATACTGAGTTAGTCCCAGTCGGTTTGTACACAGCACAAATACGACATTGTGATTATACTGAGCAAGTCTCAGTTTACAAAGTCAAACAAAAATATGTTTGAATGTTTCTCCAACGATGAAGGAGTTCTTAACAATAAGAACAGTTCAAGAGATGAACTCCTTCGGTTCTAAGCTATAGATAAATTCAGTTGAACTTAGGTTAGAGGGAAAAAGGGAACAAGAAAGGCTTCTAGAGTGAAGAACAGTGAGGAATAATCTCTCTGGGTTCGTGTTCTTCACTTGGAGCAGTGTGAGTGCTTTTCGCGGTTGGTTGTTTTCTCTGCAGTTCTTCGTGGAAAGCTTGTGTTCTTGTTTGCTTGATGCTCTATTCTTGTATATCGTGTTGTGTATTGTATCTCTCGTGTTCAACGATTTAATTTTCCCTCTATTTATAGAGGTGAGCTAATGGATAGATCCGTTGGAGACTAACTGTCCACGCGTCACTCTATTTGGGTAGCTAACGGCTCTTTCGAAATCATGCAAAGTCCATCTTTTTCAGGAAAGTGGTTGACTTGCGGGTTTTACGAGTTACTTTGACAGCTGGCTGCTTGTCATTGGTCGAGGTGCAGAAAGTTGTTGAGACATTCAGACTTCAAGGTAGATGCTGATGCCGACTTCTCTGATGTGTACGACCTCGGATAACTCTATTGATTTATTCTTTGAAGACCACTGACAGTTAAGACAACTGTCAGACCGTTGCTGAGTCTGACCAGAGGTTTAGTAGTATACTCCTGCTGAGTTCAACTCTGCTGAAGGTCGACTCTGAGTTTAGTAAATTGCTCCTGCTGAGTCCAGTTCTACCGACTCCTAAACACCTTTCAGTATGTTGCTCCTGCTGAGTCCAGCACTAGTGAATCTTCACTCTATGGTATTGAGACGGAAAGTCTACTGAAGTTCAGTAGACAGAACTTCTGAACCTGGGACCATGCTGAAAGCAGGTCTACTGAGTCTGAAACTCTCAGAGACCAAGGCGTTATAAATATAAAGGAATGGTTCATCAATCAACATAGGGTTTAGGGATCAGCCAAATCTTCTAAGCATTCTACTGTTGAATCATCTCCCCACAATTTCCCTCTATTTGATGATGCCAAAACCTATCACTATCAGCTATCTAACACTATAAACTATCAGGTGCAAACTCCTTACAAATGTTATAAGAAGAATCAGTGGATTTGTACTTTCAAGTTTCTAATCTACTGAGGACAATTGGGAGTTTACAAAATTATCTCATCAAAAAAAAAAATCTCCCAACATAGCTTCCTCCTAGACATCAATCAAACTGAGAAAAAACAGACAAACACAGATAAGCAGTGAATGTGTGAGTCAGTAATCACTTAGGTGATTCTGAGTGTTAAAGTAAGACAAAGTAGGCCATGGAGACAATAAGAGATTGTTAGGCTAAGTAACAGTTGATGTATATATATATATAAAATCCAGTACAGTTACATCACTTGCTACACTAGGAGCTAAAGATAGACCTATCAAGACGACTTCCTGAAGCGCTGAATCCTTGCCTTAAAGTCCTTCGATTTATCTTTGGGTAGAGGGAGTCCATACATCCTGAACGTATCTCTTCTCAGCTTCTGAATCTTCTGTTTATCTTCAGGATCGTTAGAACTAAGACTGCTCTCCTGACTTCGCCTTCTATTACGCCAGTGTACAGAGATCCGTCTAATTTCTGAGGTGGGGGTAGAGTCCTGAAAGCCAGAGTTTGTACATTGACATTATCTTCAATGGCTTTCTCGATTATACTGTAGATATCTCTGTCACACTTATAAATCCAATCAGCAAAGGCATCATTCTTTGAAGTGTCAGTCCAGAACTGCCAGACATAGTAGCGTTTGATAAATTCTACTTTGAGAGTTTCCCACAACTGAGTTCTCTCCCAGGGCATGCATTTATCAACTCGAGGCCACCTGTGTATCTTTTGATCATTGGGTCTGCGGCCTCTCCTGAACTTTGAGGAAGATGGAATGTCCATGTCCTTTGGTGGAGGAGGTCTTGGCTTCAGCCTCTCAGCTTCTCTGGCCTCTTCAGCTGCCTTCTCTTTTGCTAGAGCTTCTTGCCTTCTAAATTCTTCATGATGGTGATATTCAACTCTTTTGTCCAGAGCGGTAATGCTGAAGTTAATCATTTCTTCGACCGTCGGCTCAGCTCTCTTCTTCTGACCTTGCTGCTGGGATTCAGTAGTTTTCTTCTTTTCAGCTTCCCTCTCTTTTTCTTTTTCCTTATCAGCTTCATCGCTGAGGGTAAGCTTCCTGGCAGCCGGCCTCTTAGTTGGTTTCCTTGCAGGAACCTTGGTTCTGGCCTTGGTGGGAGCCTTCTTCGGCTTATTTGCTGCTTCAGCCTCAGCAAGCTCTCTTGCTAATTTCTCATCTGCTTTGATTTGAGCTAGTTCAGCTGGGCTGGTGTATCTTTTCAGGGATTTAGGGCGAGGTGTAGGAACCTTCAGTACTTTCTTTCCCTTTCCAAATACTAGTGGAGGCAGAGGAGGTTCTTTTTCATCTTCTGAGTCCCCATCTAGGAATTCAACAACTTCTTTAATATTCTTTTGAGAGTCAAAGGTGCCTGTTCCTGCCTCTTTGGGTCCTGAGCCACTTGGGCCACTCTCAGCACCTACATCTCCTGTGCCTGATACACCCTGGGCCATACCCATCTCAAGTTCTTCCCCCTCAGTCAGTGGAATCAAGGCAGTTGGATCAGATATAACTTTGACCCCCTGAATTGACCTTTTCCCTTTGACTATTCTTCCCCCCTTTTTGGCATCATTCAATACGCCAGGGGTGGGAAGTGAGACAACTTTGGAATTGAGCGCTTGATAGGCAGTATTAAGCTTGTCCAAAGTTTTCTAAAGACCTTCGAATTTTTCGTGTAAATCATTCCTCTCAGTAATGAGATCTTCACCATACTTGTGGTGAGAGAAGTCTACAAGGTCTCGGATTTCCTTCAGCTTAGCATTCTTCTTCTCCTGACACTCCTTTATATTAGAGATTCTGAGTTCATGAGCCTGAGTGAGCGTGGAGATTCAGGTCAGATGATCTGACTGCGCTATCTTGAAAGATTCAAGAAGAGAAGTATGGGCAACAGTCATCGATTCTTGAATGGATGCTTGCTGAGCATCAAAATCAGCTTTCTGTGCTGCTAGAGCATCCTTGAGGATAGAAGAGAAGTCAGGGACATGAGCATTTTGAACTGAAGCTTTCAGTGCCCTGAGTTCCTTGCACAGAGTTGTCATAGCCTTTTCCCAGACTTTATGAACGTTCCTTGCAAGGAGACGATTATGTGTCCCTTGCGTCCGGAGCACCTTGGCTACTAATTTTGACTTTCGGCGTTTCACGATAGGGGCAACCTCATTAGTAGACCTCAGCAAAAGCTATCTTGGGTCAGAGTCATGAGAGGTTCCTGTAGCCGCCGAGCTAGGAGGAAGAGAGCTAATAGGTTGATCAGCTGAGGGTTGAGCTCCCTCCTCCTGTTGAGAACCCTTAGTAGGCTTCTCAGGGACTGCATCATTGGGTGGGTCCTGGTCATCAGAACCAGAAGAACCCTTAGTAGGGACAGTTGCTGAAGGGTTTCTATCTTCAAGCAGAGCCAACATCGCCGCCCTAAGATCCTCGATCGAGCAAACATCAGCAGGCTCTGAGTAGCCTGTCTACTGTCGAATCTGAAGCTAATCAGAGTTCAGCAGTTCTGAGGACTTGAATCGGATCAGACGCTTGAGAGTGATCCAGTTCTGGAACCTGAACAGCATCTAAAGTCTAGCCCTATAGGCTAAATCCACCAAGTCAGAATGACTTGTGATTTCTGGAATAGATTCAGAGATCTCTTGGGTTGCTCTTTCCTGAAGCAAATCAATCTCATACCTAAGAGTCTCGACTTCAGTGCTAGTCTCCATCACCTCTAAATCAATTGGAGACTCTGGCTTCTTAGCAGAGGAAAGACTGCTGATAGGGGGTACGTCCAGTGGAGACCTTGACGTGGGAGTTGTAACTTCAGGAGCAGTCCCCTGTTCTACTGAGTCCTCTTTTTCAGCTGGGGAGGCTGCTTTCTTCTCTGAAGCATCCTTTCTAACTGAGACTGTCTTCTCAACAGAGTCAGACTCATCTCTCAGTTTGAAAGCGCTCTGGGCTACTACCACGGCTGTCTCAGAAGCCTTCTTTTGCTTCTTCTGAGGGGTAGTACCCTTCTTAACGGGAGTAGGGGCTTTCCTTTTGCCCTTACCCTCTTCAGCGGCACCCGCGCCAATCTGCTGAAGCGCACTGGTGCGGATGTGGAATTTGATCTTTTACGGGTTGAAGTATGCTTTGTCAGCGAATGTGATCTGATCATTTCCACAAAAGTCTTCGATCAAACTTGATAGCTTCATCCCATAGAGAAATTTGCCCTTAGCACTCAGACGGCCAGTAGATCGATCGAACTTAGCTGATTGCGTCTGAAATTCCTTCAGGAAAAACTCTTTCCAGTTGATCTTGGCTCTGTCATGTATGGCCATCATCATCTGCAAGTTAGGCCTGGACACTTGATCAAAGGAATCGGCCTGGCTGGTCAATATTTGCGTAACAACATACGCCAAGGCCCAAAACTATGGGAGCATGTTGTTCTTCAGAAAAGCTGCCCGAAATGTGGTCGGCTCCCCACAGAACGTCGTGAGATATTCATCAAGGAGGTCATCCTTGTATCTAGAAGGATTCATCCCACTGCTGGGCAGCTAGAAACTCCTCTCCAATGCTTCCCTTACTAACATCCTCCTGACTTTAGAATAAGCTTTTGTTGGGTCAGGAACAAGATGAAAAACGAAAGACCCGAATAAGTCTCCATCTACCTCCTCCATATTGAGGTAGAGTTCAGCAATCTGACGCGGGAGGAAATAAGATGGCCTCTTCGACAAGAAGCATTCTAGCCCAGATGCTCTGAGAGCATAAAAAATGTTGTCCAACACCTCAAGTTCGCTGGAGTCGAACTCCATTACAGGCTCACACCAAACACGATCCTTCTCAAGGATCTCCACCATGTTCACAGGAACAATAACTGAGATGTTCTCCATGTCTTAATATGCAAAATCAAATATTAGCACTTGAAAATAGAGTAAGTTAGTACGAGTGCTATAAAGTTTACCATATAAAATCTCTGAAAATATGCAAAGATAGTAGATAGAAGGTTGAAAGCTTAGGGTTTTTTAGAGAGATCAAGGTATTTGCAGAGCGTAAATGGTGGTTTTAGGATAGATACGTCGATATATGTGTTTTGAAGATGGAACATTTAAAGATCGACAGTCAGGGTTTAATCCCGCTTTTTTCAGTTGATGGTCAAGATTTTATGATATAAAAAGTAATGAGTAACTATGTCACCTAAGTCAAATCCAGTTGTAAATAGCCTATAGGAGTAAGTTGATATGACATGCATTTGATGCAAAGCAGATTTCAGCATATGTAGCATAAAATGTCGTGTATTTAATGAAACCTTTTTAATAAATGACATTCTCTAAGGCATTGAATACGATGTTGAGCAAATATCATAAAAACATTAATTACTGAGTTGACTACTGAAAGAGATACGCAAACCTGCCAGCTGAACATTGTAGTCAGATGTACTACGTGTAGTTAGTTTCTGAATCTCTGTGTACTGAAGAGTTCAGTACTGAGAGTAGGCATTCCCCCTTGCTGAATGTTCATCTCTCCTGAAGCCTCTTACTAACTTGAGTCAGTAGAGTCCAGCAGACCTACCTCTGCTAAAAGTTCTCAAAATCTGGTTTCAGCTAGAGGTTTGGTCAGTATATCGACCCTTTGACGATCAGTATGGATCTTTTCCATTCTGATATCCATCTTTTGGACATGGTCTTGAATGAAGTGGTGTCTGATGTCTAAGTGCTTATATCTAGTATGGAGAATAGGGTTCTGAGTGATTGCAATGGCACTGGAGTTGTCGCAAAACATTGGCACTTCATTCTGAATGACATCATAGTCACGTAGCAGCTGTCTCAGCCAAAGGATTTGGACGCAGCAACTTCTGGCAGCCATGTATTCAACTTCAGTAGTTGACATTGCTACTGTATGCTGTTTCTTGGAGAACCATGAAATGTGCTTACTACCGAGGAACTGACAAGTTCCTGAAGTTGATTTTCTATCAATCCTGCAACCTGTGTAGTCAACATCAGAATAACCAGTTAGTTCAATATAATCATCTACTGGACACCATAAACCCATGTCAAGTGTTCCTCTGAGATAGCGGAGAATCTTCTTTGCTGAGTCCATGTGGCTCTGCTTAGGGTTCACCTGAAATCGAGCTCAGACACCTACAACATAAGTTATGTCATGTCTAGTAGCAGTAAGATATAATAGAGAACCAATAATTGCACGAAATTTAGTATGGTCTACTGATACTCCCTCTTTGTCAAGATCTATTTTCATATTCGTGTTCATCAGGATCTTGACTGCTTTGCTGGATCCGCAACCGAACTTATTGATGAGGTCTCGAGTGTATTTACCTGATTCATCAGGATCTTGACTGCTTTGCTGTATCTTGACTGCTTTGCTGGATCCGCAACCGAACTCATCATGAGATCTATTTTCATATTCGTGTTCCTCTGATTGATGAACGTTCCCTTTTCTGATTGTTTGACTTGAAATCAAAGAAAATACTTCATCTCTCCCATCATAGACATCTCGTTGGGAGATGATTCAGTAGTAGATTGTTTAAAAGATTTGGCTGATCCCAAAACCCTAATTTCATAGGTGAACCATTCATTTGTAATTGTAACGCCTTGGTCTCTGAGAATTTCAGACTTAGTAGACTTTCCTTCAGCGTGGTCCAAACTCAGAGTTCTGTCTGTTGTTCTCTTAGTAGACTATCCGCCTCAGTACCATGGAGTGAAGATTCAGTAGTGCTGGACTCGGCGGAGAGCAAAGATACCGAGAGGTGTTCGGACTCGCAGTGGCCTTTGGACTCAGCAGGAGCACCATACTGAAAGTGTCAGTAGAACTGGACTCCGCAGGAGCAGCTCACTGAACTCAGAGTCGACCTTCAGTAGAGTTGGACTCATCATGAGTATACTATTGAACCCCAGGTCAGACTCAACAACGGCCTGATAGTCTCCTTGATTGTAGAAGGTTCTCAATGTTAAATCAGTAGAGTTGTCCGAGGTTGTACACATCAGAGAAGTCAGCTTCTGTATCTTCCTTGAAGTTTGTGTGTCTCAACTACTTTCTACACCTCGACCAATGACAAGCAGCCAGCTGTCAAAGTTCTGGTAAAAGCTGCAAGTCAACTACTTTCCTGAAATAGAGGAAAAGACTCTGCACGATTTTTCAAAGAGCCGTTAGCTACCCAAAGAGAGTGACACGAGGACAGTTCGTCTCCAACAGATCTATTCATTGGTCACCTCTATAAATTGAGGGAAAATCAAATTAGCTACCCAAAGAGAGTGACACAAGGACAGTTCGTCTCCAACAGATCTATTCATAGGTCACCTCTATAAATAGAGGGAAAATCAAATCGAAGAATATACAGAACGTACAGAACATACAGAACAAGCGATTTACGAGCAAAGGACAAACACGTTACAAGCCTTCCGCAAGAACTTCAGAGAAACACCCAACGCGAACGGCGACTACACTGCTCTAGGGAACCAAGCTTAATAGAATCAAAGCCTCTAGCATCCAAGTGATAGAACCCGAACCCAGAGAGATTATTCCTCATTGTTCTTCACTCTAGAAGCCTCTTCTTGTTCCCTTTCCCTCTAACCTAAGCTCCACTGAAATGCCCATAGCTTAGAACCGAAGGAGTTCGTATCTTGAACTGTTCTTACTGTAAAGAACTCCTTCATCGTTGGAGAATTTGTCAAACTTTTGTTGGATCCTTGTAAACTGGGACTTGCTCAGTATAATCTCCAAGGCCGTGTTTGTCTAGTGTACAAACTAACTGAGACTAACTTAGTATAATAAAATAGCCTCCTGATCTTTTCGGGACAGTGGACGTAGGATTGTTGATATTCGAACCACTTTAATATCGCTGTGTTCATTTACTGTTGCATTGATTTTACTATTCATGCTGAAAACCGTTTACAAAATCGTACAACAGAGTTTCAGAAAAGCTTAACTGAGTTCATTAATCTACTGAAACAGTTTTAATGTAAACTTTTTCAATTCAACTGAATCGGGCCTACACTATTCCGCACGCAAATGAACTCTTACTGAACGGTACTGAATTCTGACATCAGTCAGCTAGCAGGCCTCAGTATAGTTAGTCACTTTGTCCACGCGATCCAGAACAGCTTCACTGCTATACTGAATTTATTCAGCAAACAATCTCCGGAATTGGACTGTTCGCGTTTTAAGTTGAGAAAGTTTTTCAGGTGTATTCACCCCCCCCTCTACACCTGAACGTTTATCTTGGGACCAACAATTGGTATCAGAGCAGGAGTTCTTTAAGACTCTTGTTAACTGAAACTGGTCTACTTGAACGGATCTTGAAAATGTTTTTACTGCATATCATTCTTCATTCATATTATTACCTAACATGTCTGATATGTCAGGAATCAGGATGGTACCCATGTTCTCAGTAGAGAACTACGGGTTATGGCGAGTCAGAATAGAAACACATCTGACTTCCCTCCACGACAGTATGACAGAGGTCTTGGAAGACGGACCTATCGTACCTATGGTCGATAGTGTTGATTTCCAGGAACCAGCACAAGGAGGTGGAGTGGTAACCGGGAAGAAGGTTCCTAAGGACAGAAGCCTCTTCACACCACAAGAGAAGAAACTTCATAATCTTGACCGAGTTGCCAGGAACGCCATATTGACCACCTTGAGCGACTCATATCTCGGGAGAGTTCAGGACTGCAAGTCAGCCAAAGAACTCTGGGACGCTCTAGCGCTACTGAGTCGGGGGACTCGGAAGATCAAAGCTAACAAGTTAGCATTGGAACTCCAGAAGCTGGAGAGACTGTCACTCATGCTCGGCAACACAATTGAAGATCTTAATGTCAAATTTACGGATCTGATGAACACTATCAATGGGCTGGGAAAGACGACCGAGAGATGAATCTCAAAAATTTGAGAGCACTGCCAGACAGACATTGGACGCCCTTTGCTACATTGCTTAAGACATTCTGATCTTGATATTTTTTCTCATGATCATATATTTTCAGAATTAAAAGCTGAGGAGTTCGAGTTCGGTCTACCATAGAGGAAGCAGCGAGCTGAAGTTGACACTCAGATAGACCATACTTTTAAAGCATCAGTTAGCACAGCAGCTCTAGCATCTAGCAAAGCTGAGCCTTCAACCAGTGACTTACAAGAAGGAAGCTTAGCTAAGCGATATACACTGCTTGCTATCAAATATCAGAAGGAAAAGGAGCGGCGCAGAAAACTTTCCAGAGTCGTCAGAGACTCAATGAGTAAGTCTGATTACTCACCTAAGCGCACTCCTGAACCACATACTTCTGAATGCAGGAAATAGGAGGATTCTGCGCAGTCGAAAGACAGTGAAAACAGAGAAGGCAGAGTCACCTCCTGCTACAACTGCAAGAAGCCAGGACACTATCAGTACGACTGTCCTGAGCTCAGCACAGCTGAAAGAGCTGTAAGAAAAGCTCGAAGGGAGAAGTTCATCAAGAAGCGACAAGCCTACATTGTGGGTGAACTCTCTAACGACTTAGATGAAGTCGAATCCTTCATGGATTCATCAGATGATGAAGCTTCCTTTATAACATCAGAGGTACTGAATCATCTCCCTACAATTTCCCCCGAATCACTGACTCATGTATTTACAAATTCTTACTATTTTCCCCTAGAAGGACTATGCAGAGACATCTCCTGACTCACATCTTACAATTTCCCCCTAATTGATGATGCCAAAACCATTAACCACTAAACCCAGTTACTAACAACTGAAAAAATTACAGCACAGGTTAACAGTTACACAAAGGCACATCAGAAAATTAAGTACAATGAGTATGTGTTGATCACTTCAGTGATCAGTCGTATAATGAACGACATAGCCATAAGACAATATGTGGTTGTATGGCCAAGTGAAATACTGATTTTCATTTATATAGAAATGATTACAATTACATCAGTACTATACTATCAAAAGAAAGAAAAGAGAGAAAGGCAAAGAGTGAAAGAAGGCTGAGTCTACTGCTATTGCGATCTGAACTTCTGAATCCTCGATTTGAAGTCAGCAGACTTGGCCTCTGAAAGATCTAGCCCATAAGATTTGTAGATGGCTTTCTTAAGAAGTTTGATCTATGGAAGATCTCCTCACATCTGGGAGGACAGCTCGTTGCGCTCCATGGCTATCTTCACCTCTTTCTCTATCTATTTATTGAATATGTTACCCTCAAGAGTCATTGTGGGAGTCAGACGTCTGAATGTAGGCGCTTTCAGTGACATTCATTCCTTGTTTAGAAGCCTGATGATCTGAGCTCGAAAGGTGGGATCATACTGACATAGGAATTGATCAAACAGTTTATCTTGGATAACATTGACATACATAATAGCTCTTAATGGAATCCTCTTTCAGACTCTCCCATTGTTCGTTCAGGTTCCAAGGGATCCACTTATCAGTGCGGCAGAATGGAGTTTTCTTGAGATGTGGCTTTTGTCCATCGCGTCTGTAGAATTTTGAAGTGGACGGGATCTCTCTGCTCTTGATTTGGAATGGCTTCCCTGGCTGCTTTTTCAGTTTTAGTAATATGCTCTGCCAGTTCAGCTTTTCTCAGTCTTTCTTTGGCTTTAGCTGTTAGCCTTTCTCTGGCTGTGAAGTCGAGGCCCATGTCCACTGCATCCCTTAAGGATTTTTTCTTCAGCTATCTGTTTAGCTGTAAGCTTAGGAGCTTTCTTCTTTAGCCTTTTATACAGTGGTAGCTTGTCAGTGTCAGACTCTTCAGTAGACTCAGAAGCAGATTTTTCAGTTTTCTTCTACTGAGTCTTTTTAGGAATGGTTGGATTCTTGTTGGGTGATGATTTTATCCTCAGCATAGTCTTACTTGGTGGGAAATGATTCTATCTTCTATACTGAACCATGCTCAGCAGCCTAGTGCTCTGAATATTGAGAAGATTTGAAGATCCCAAAATCCTATCTGATTGGTGAACCATTCCAATGTAATCGTTATTTGTCTCTGAGGTTTCCGACTCAATAGACACTCTGTTTCTGATCAAGGCGCTCTGTAGATTATCTGCCTTAACACCAGAAGTAGAAGACTCAGTGATACTGGACTCAGCAGGAGCAGTATACTGAAAGAATCAGTGGAACTGGACTCAGCAAGAGCAGTTCGCTGAACTCAGAGCTGATCTTCAGTAGACTTTACTCAGCTATCTACCTACTGAATACGGGATCAGACTCAGCATCGGTAGACAGTCTTCTGAACTGTCAGATACATTTGAAAAACAATCAGCATTGTCATACACGAGGAAGAGAGAAGTCAGCTTCAGTTTGCCTTGAAGTCTGTGTTGTCTCAACCACTCTATCCGCCTCGATGAATGAAAAGAACACACGTGTCTTCTCACCTACTAAAGCTGCAGTCAACTCTTTACCTAAAAAGGAGGGAAAGCACACTGTTACCTACTTCAAAAGAGCTGTTTGCTACCAAAAGAGAGAGAAAGAAGAAGATCGTCTCCAACGGATCTTTTCAAATCTCTGCTCTATAAATAGAGGGACATTTCAAGAAGAAAAAGAGTGCACAAGCTTAAACGACGAAAACATACACAAGCACTAAAACGAGCTAGAACCAGAAAACCCTAAGTCTTCCGCAAGAACTTGAAGATCTATCTCCAGCGAAAGACTACCTTCTCAGCTCATAGGGAACCAAGCTAAACTGTTAGAAGAGCCTCTAGTATCCAAACCGACGATACACGAACCTAAAGCTTATTTCAGTTGTTCGTCGATCTAGAAGCTACATTCTTATTCCCTATCCCTCTAACCCTAAGCTCAACCGAATATACTTATAGCTTAGACGAAGGAGTTCATATTTGAACCCAATCCTTATTGTAAAAGGACTCCTTCATAGTTGGAGAAGTTTGTCAAACACTTTAGTTTGATGCCTTTGTAAACTGGGATTTGCTCAGTATAATCCCCAAGCCACAGCTTTGTCCTGTGCACAAGCTGACTGAGACTAACTCAGTATAATAAATAGCCTCCTGAACTTTCGGGACAGTGGACGTAGGATCGATTGATATCCGAACCACTTTAAAAATCTGTGTCTCGTCATTGTTCTGTTTGATTACTGTTGCATTGATTTTACTGTTCATACTGAAAATCTTCTATAAAATCATACAACTGTCTCAAAGATACCGAACTCGTCTACTTGCCGAACCGAGACTTGCATAAAACGGTTTTCCACTCAACCGATTAGGGCCTACACTTTTCCGCACCGCCGAACTCTACCTGTTTGATACCGAATTCGACTCGCCGCCTATCGGATCTCGGTAGAGTCGACTCTTTGCCACACACGATTCGTAACAACTATTTGGTCTCGCCGAATTATTTCAAGACGGCACTTTCCCCGAACAGGACTGCTCGTGTTCGAAGTTGAGAAAATCGGATTCGTGTGTATTCACCCCCCCTCTCGCACTCGACCGTACACTCGGGACCAACAATTGGTATCGAGCGGGAGTTCTTTAAGACTCTTGTTATCTTGAAACCGGGTCTACTTGAACGGATCCGGAAAATCGTTTTCACTACATATCACTCTACATTCATATCATTATTTTTATATGGCTGATATGTCAGGAATAAGAATGGTACCCATGTTCTCGGTAGAGAATTATGGAGTATGGCGAGTCAGAATGGAAGCACATCTGACATCCCTCCATGATAGTATGACTGAAGTGCTTGAAGATGGACCTATTGTTCCCATGATCGATAGTGTCGTGACTCGAGGCCCAGCGAAGGAGGAGGAATGGTGACTGGGAAGAAGATCCCTAAAGACAGAAGTCTCTTCACTCCTGAAGAGAAGAAGCTTCACAACTTAGACCGAGTCGCCAGAAATGCCATACTGACCACTCTTAGTGATTCTTATCTTGGCAGGGTTCAGGAATGCAAAACGGCAAAGGAACTCTGGGACGCTCTAGCGCTACTGAGTCGTGGAACTCAGAAAATAAAAGCTAACAAACTGGCGCTGGAACTCCAAAAGATGGAAAGTCTGTCTCTCATGCCTGGTGACAAAATAGAAGATCTGAACATCAGATTTACGAATCTGATGAATTCCATCAATGGGGCCGGGAAAGATATTCAAGAACCGAGAAATGAATCTCAAGATACTGAGGGCACTGCCGGATGGACACTGGACACCTTTTGCCACCTTATTGCGACATTCTGATTTAGATGTTGTCTCTCCTGACCATATCTTTTCAGAACTTCAAGCAGAAGAGTTTGAGTTCGACAGACCTCAACGAAAGCAAAGAGATGAAGCTGACAATAAAATTGACTATGCCTTCAAAGCATCAGTCAGCACAGCATCTGCAGCGACAAGCAAGACAACGAGTAAGACTGAACCTTCACTCAATGATCTACAAGAAGGAAGTCTCGCTCAGAAGTACGCGTTGCTCGCTGTGAAGTATCAGAAGGAGAAGGAGAGACGCAGAAAACTGACTAAAGCATACCGAGACACAAAAGGTAAGTCAGATTATACTCCAAAACACACTCCTGACTCACAATCTTCTGAATGCAGAAAGAAGGATGACTCAGCACCATCAAAGGATAGTAAAAGCAAAGAAGAAAGAGTCATCACTTGCTGCAACTGCAAAAAGTCAGGATACTATCAATATGATTGTCCTGAGCTCAGTAGTGTTGAACGCGCAGCACGTAAGGCAAGGAGAGAGAAATTCGCCCAGAAGAGACAATCATATATTGCAGGCGAGATCTCAGACGACTCAGAAGAAGTCGACTCCTTCATGGACTCATCTGATGATGAAGCAGCTTTCATGGCCTTAGAGCATGAAGCTGAAGGAACAACTGAAAAGTGCCTAATGGCAGGAGAACAGGATGAGGTAAACTCTCATGAACCACTTAATTCCTCTTCACAATGCACACACGACACTGTTTCAGGTGCAGATGGGAATTTGGACATCACGACCGCCTATGAAGAATTATTAGATGAACAAACTCAAATGAGTCTGCAGCTCAGTAAGACTCTTCAGGAATTGGATACCCCGAAAGTGGAAAATCGTGAGACTTTCTCGGGAGAGAGTCGGGCCACTACTGAAGCCGAAGGACTTGTGTTGAGACTCAGGGAGGAGATGAACTCTCTGATGGCCAAGTCTCAGCATCAAGAAGATTGAATTTCAGTTTTGACCAATGACTTGACTCAGAAAGATACTGAACTGAGTCTACTGAAGCAAGAACTGTCAGGACTTCAGACCAAGCACGACATACTGAAAAAGAGTGATGATGTCTAGAAGAGCCTGATGACTGAGCGTTACATGGGCGCTGAAAAGAAGCTGGAGGCTATGCTTGCAAGCAACAAGCCCAAGCACTGTAAGGAAGGACTTGGTTTCAATCAGGAAGCTTCCTCATCTGCCCCCGTACACCCAGAAGTGCGTCTTACTGATAGGTTTGTTCGAGGAGAAACAATCAATGCAAATATTCTGAACCCCTCAAAGAAAGAACAAACAAAAGATGAAAGCACCTCATCCTACGTATCGCATTCGACCGTAAGATCAGTACCAAGACACCCCAGTTCAGTCAAGGGGGAACTAGCAGAGTTAAGTGGGCTGATCAATATGGACCACCTCAGTTGACACATCCAGCTCAATATGGGTCATATTACTATGATCCTAAAGTCAGAAGAGGTTCCAAGAGTCAGAAAAAGAAGAAAAATGCACAAAAGGCAAAGCTCAGCAGTCCACCAACTAAGAAGATCCGGACTCCCGAACTCGAACGACTCTAAGAAGTCGGCTTTGACCAGCCAAGTGGTCAAGTATGTTGACTCAAGTGGAAAGAAACTGTCTGAAACCACCAGGGTTGTTAGACAGATTTGGGTTACTAAAACTAACATCTAAGGACCCAAAAACAAAATAAAGGGTACCTGAATATAATTCTGTTTTGCAGGTGCACAAAGATCCTTGGTATGTGGACAGTGGATGCTCAAGAAATATGACTTACCAAAGGAACCTACTGAAGAATTATATAGCTGAAGAAGGACCCAGAATTGAGTTTGGAGACAATGCAAAAGGCTATACAAGAGGATATGGAGCACTCAGCATTGAACCGCCACGGTTCCTAGAGTATCATATGTTGAAGGACTTCAGCATAATCTTCTCTCTGTTAGTCAATTCTGTGATAACTCGAATAGAGTGATTTTTGACACTGGTTTCTGTGATGTCATTGATAAATCCACATGGAAAACAGTGTTATTAGGTTCGCGTAAAAGAATATATATGTAGCTGACTGGAACTCAGCAGAACCTGAAGCTTGTCTGTTGGCGAAGAACGACAACCGTACAGGATGGCTTTGGCATAGGAGACTCAGCCACCTCAACTTCAAAACGCTCAACAAACTAGCAAGGAACACTCTAGCAAGAGGACTGCCGAATGAAGTATTCAAGCAAAGACACTCGGTGTGAAGCATGTCTGAAGGGAAAGCAAACAAGGAATCAAAATCCACCTGTTCCATCTCCTTCCACTGATGGAATCCTTCAGCTGCTAGATATGGATTTGTTCGGTCCAGTCTCTCCAGTGACGATCAGAGGCAAGAAATATGCTTTAGTGGTCATCGATGACTACTCTCGCTACACATGGGTCATATTCATTGCCAACAAGTCTGACGTCAAAACAGAGTTACCAACGCTTCTGAAAAAGCTCAGTGTCGAGAAGAACACCAAGATAATCAAAATTCGTTCTGACAGAGCAACTGAGTTCCTTAATTCCATGGTAGAGGAGTTCTGCAAAGCAGAAGGAATTGAGCATGAGACATCTGCTGCGCGCACCCCTCAGCAGAACGGGGTTGCTGAAAGAAAGAATCGCACACTCAAAGAAGCAGCAAGAACTCTACTCGCAGACTCAGGACTCCCAACCAAATTCTGGGCAGAAGCAACTGACACTGCATGCTATACTCAGAACCGATCTCTACTGACAAAGCAAAGATAAGAGAACACCATATGAACTATGGAACTGCAGGAAGCCTTCTTTATCTTATTTCCATATCTTTGGTTGTTCATGCTTTATCCACAATAATGGGAAAGATCAGCTGAAGACTTTTGATAGCAAGTCGGATCAGGGAGTTTTCTTAGGATACTCTCGGGTCAAGAAAAAGCTTTCGGAGTATTCAACTATCGGACTCTTTGCGTGGAGGAAAGCCCTCATGTTGTTTTTAATGAGTTTGCTACGTAAGACGGGAGCAATAACTCTAACTCTAAATCCGAGGACATCGAAGCGCCTACGGGATCTAAGCGTAAAAGACAAACCCGAAAAGATCCAACCTATGTTGGGATGATGATTCGGACGAAGAAACCGAAGACAAGTCTATCGAATCTCAACCAGCAGAGCAAGTAGCTCAAGACAGACGACTCTCCTGAACAGAGTCAATCCCAGGTAACTCAGGTCGATGAGGAAACCTTAGAGGTAACTGAGACCACTACTGAGAGTAACAACTCGGGGGAACATCTATTAATGTTCCCGAGCCGAATGCCCCCGAACCCTGGAAACTCAGTAGATCACACTTTCATTACTGAATTGCTTCAATCTCAGAATAGTACGACTGAAATTCCTAACTCACCTACTATCTGTGTTGATCAAATTTCAGATGAAGAGCTGAAACATCGTAGATCGTGGCTAGATGCTCACACTCCTGATCTAATCATTGGAGATCCTTCAGCAAAAGGCAAGACAAGATCCAGATTCTGTCAAGGAGAAAGTGCATTATATTCCTGCTTCTTGTCTACTGAAGAGCCTCAGACGATTGAGGATGCACTTAAAGATGTTGACTGGATCATAGCTATGCAGGAGGAGCTGAATCAGTTTACGAGAAACGAAGTTTAGGAGCTTGTTAACAGACCCCGGCATCAACACGTCATTGGAACAAAATGGGTCTTCAAGAACAAGCGAGATGAAAACAACGTTATAGTAAGGAACAAAGCAAGGCTCGTGGCTAAAGGCTACTGTCAAGCTGAGGGAATAGATTTCGATGAGACATTCGCTCCAGTTGCAAGATTGGAGGCAATCAGACTATTCCTAGCCTACGCAACACATCAAAGATTCAGAGTCTATCAAATGGATGTGAAGTCTCGCGTTCTCGAACGGCGCATCGAAAGAAGAAGTCTATGTAGAACAACCGCCCGGCCTTCGGCAGGGACATCGGGTTTGCGACTCGGAAAGGCTCTATATGGGTTAAAACAAGCACCCAGGGCTTGGTACGATACCCTGTCAGAGTTTCTTCTTCAGAAAGGTTTTCAGAAAGGCACAGTAGATCGCACGTTGTTCAGCATTCGGCTGGAAGATGACTTATTACTCGTGCAGATCTATGTAGACGACATTATCTTCGGATCAAAGAACGTCGTCATGTGTCAGCAGTTTGAGAAAATAATGAAGGACAAGTTCGAGATGTCAATGATGGGTGAAATGAACTATTTCCTCGGCTTTCAAGTCAAACAATCTAAAAAGGGAACGTTCATTAACCAAGGCAAATACACTCGAGACCTCATCAAAAGATTCGGTTGCACATCCGGCAAACCTATCAAGATCCCGATGAACACGAATATGAAAATCGATCTTGATAAAGAGGGAGTATCAGTAGACCAAACTGAATTTCGTGCAATAATTGGTTCCTTATTATATCTAACAGCTACTCGTCCTGACATAACTTATGTTGTAGGTGTCTGCGCTCGATTTCAGGCGAATCCTAAGTAGAGCCACATGGACTCAGCAAAGAAGATTCTCCGCTACCTCAGAGGCACACCTGACATGGGTTTATGGTATCCAGCTGATGATAATATTGAACTAACTGGTTACTCTGATGCTGACTATGCAGGATGTAGAATTGATCGAAAATCAACTTCAGGAACTTGTCAGTTCTTAGGCGAAAAGGTCGATCTCATGGTTTTCAAAGAAGCGGCACTCGGTAGCCACGTCAACTACCGAAGCCGAATACATGGCTGCCGGAAGTTGTTGTGCCCAAATCCTTTGGGCCGAGACAAGCAGCCTAAGAGACTATGACGTCATTCGTAATGAAGTGCCGATATTCTCGCGACAGCACCGGTGCTATTGCAATCACTCGTAACCCCGTACTACACACGAGATGCAAGCACGTGGACATTAGGCATCACTTCATTCGCGACCATGTCGAAAAGAAGGATATCGAATGGAAAAGATCCATACTTGACAAACAAAGGGCTGATATTCTGACCAAGCCTCTAGCTGAATCCAAATTCAAAGAACTTTCGGTAAAGCTAGGTCTGCTGTGGACCCTACCGACCCTGACGGCAAAGAAGGTTCCGTGAAAGGATCATTCAGTAGGAGGGGAATGAACACTCTCAATACCGAGTAAATTCAAGCACGTAGAGACGAAAAAACCATCTACAAGAGGTATCACCGACTACTATGTTCAATGACAGGTTTGCGTATCTCTACTCGTAGTAACGAATAAAACAAGAATACATTTATGATGAAGATTCAAGCATGCTATTAAATATCCTAAGTTTGTCATTTATTAACGGCTTATATTTAATGCACGACATTCTATACATAAGTTTGCTGAACTCTGCACGCATTTTATCCATGTCATCTCATAGTTACTACTTAGGCATATTTACAACTGGCTTTGACTTAGGCGCTACTGTGATCATTACTTAATATATCTTTTAATCTTGACCGTCCATCTCATAAAGCAAGTTCAAACTCTGCCTTTGATCGAAAATCGTTCACCTTCATGTTAGATATATATTTTCGATAATATCTTTAGAAACCGCCAGTACCGCACTTCAAATCTTTTGCATCCGAAAATTCTGAGATCATTCCTTGCAATCCCCTCTTGCATATCCTTTCAGAATCTCTCTTTCGGTATGCTTATTACAACTGCTACACGAATTAATCTTCTTTTTCAGAATCGCTATACAAACTGTTTTATTTAAATCGATACTGATAAATGCTAGTGTAACAGGTACAATGGCAAGTAAAAATATTTTGGTGTCTGCTCCAGTTAACATGCAAGAAATCCTGGACAAGGATCGCGTTTGGTTCGAGCCAACCATGGAGTTCAACGCCTGTGATCTCGATTATATAGACGAGATCTTCTCGGCTCTCGAGAGAGTCGTGGCTTGAAAGTCTTCTTTCAAGGAAGCCGACGTACTTCCTCCCGAGGCAGGTGGCCGAAGTTTATCTTAATTCCGACTCGGAGGCGGGGACATAATCGGAAGATTCGCCGTTCATGAGATCAAGGATGCTTTTCCGATTCTGAAGCAAATATCACTCAAGGAGGCACTAAAGAGAAGTTTTGATCTGCCTTCTGAAGGAGCCGATCGCTGGGGTACAAGGATGATCTTGTAGATGACTACTTGACAATATTCCGTGGAAAGCCCACGACCTTCGGAGTCGCTTTTCCTAAAAACAATATCTTTGCCCTCGCATGCAGCTTTGGCCTATATTGTGACGCAGCTACTGACCAGCCAAGCAGGCTCATTCGATCAAGTATCGAGGCTCAAGATCCAGCTCATAATGGCCATATATGATAGAGCCCAGATTAATTGGACGGATTTCTTTATCCGTGAATTCATGGCTCAAGCGACAAAATTCGACAAGGCCTCTTGCACGCTGAGTGCAAAGGGCAAGCTTCTTTATAGACTGAAGCTGTCCATAATGATAGAGGATGTCTGCGGATCTGAACCAATCACCTACAGTGACAAGGAGTATTTTAATGTGAAGAAGGTCAGATTCCACAACAAGACTGCTACTCTTCAGCAGATCGGGTCAGGTCCCTCTGCCATAACTCAGCAGACTAAGCCTCAGCAGGCTACACCCTCGAAGAAGAGAACACCTCCAGCAAAAACTCCAAAGGCACCAGCTAAGAAACTAAGGAAAGCCATTCCGGACGTGCCTACTGAACCTGAGGTTTCTCCTGAAGTTCCTGCTGCTCAGGCTACTCAAGAACCTATTCGGCCTCGCGGGCGATAGACGAGTCGAATCATCTCGAGAAGACTCAATCGGTGGAGAAGGCCGTCTCCACCGAGGAACCCGTAGAAGTGGAACAAGGGGATGCTATCGAAGCACATAGCGAAGAGATTCGGTGTCTTGACAGCCCCCTCTCGGTTCCACCACTCGAAAGTGTACCTCCTACCGAGACTCGACGTCTCCCATGGACTTGGAGTCCGAGACAAAGATCTCGAAGAAGAGATAATTGGGATGGAAGCTTCAGTGAACATATCCAGAGCATCCCGAGAGATTCTTCAACGGATTCCGGAGCTTGCCGACTACTCGATCCGTTGCTCATTGCAAAATCGGCAAGGCTCCACATGTTGCTTGCGATTTTACGAGTGGCCCCAACTACAACGTCTAGTACTCCACTACTCCCCGCCAGAGCTTCATGAAGAAGAATTGAAGTTGAGGGAGCAATAGGCTACTACGAGCCCGCCGACCTCGGCACCATGGAGAACCCGAGGGCCGCTATGCCGGGCAATGATACATGACAGGCAGCTAGCTACCGGCTCAGCACCCTCAGATGGATCAGACCACGATGGTCAAGATCCACCCAGTGATTCAGGCCCTGGAAAGCCTGATGAGGAAAATCCCAAGGACAAGGATACACATGCTACTGAACAAGCTCAACCTCCACTCCGTATCCTTGGATCTGCGAAGTCCACGGCTGGTGCTTCGTCCTCAGCAGAGCCCGCTCAGCTCTTGCTGGAGTCGACTTACGAAGCAGCGCCCAGCCCAACTTCCAAGAGATCTCGATCCGTAGCAAAAGCTCACACCGCTCAGGGAATCCAGAATCGAATTCTTGCGAAGGCCATACACAAAGTGTGGAAACAGATTGCGCTAGCCACAAACAATGAGCTACAGGAGCTGAAAACATCAGTATCTAAATCAGCCGCCCCTATTGTCTCTGAAATTGTATCTGAAGTTTTGGCTAAGCAACAGAAGCAGTTTGATGATCAGCTCAGAATCATTCACGAAGGACAAGCCAAACTTCTCGAAGCATTCCAGGTTTCAATATCCACTCATACTGAGTCCTTCACTGAACAAGCCCAGGCCACGGAAATCCGACTTGACAACATTCAACTGGTCGTGGAGGAGAAGATTTCGAGAAGCCGATGAATTCAAGGCGAGGATGACCTCTCCCATAAGCAATACTCGGAGGAACTGACAAATGAGAGGAATGAGCTGCACTTGGCGCTGACAAAGATCCATGACAGACTGGACGAACTGTCCGCTGTCTACAAACGCCTAGACAAGAAAGTACTCGTCCCTACCCCGGCTGTAATTGATGATGCCAAAAAGGGGGAAGAAAAAGAGAAGAGTACGGAACGAAAAGAGAAGAGTACTGAGAAGCCGACCCCTACCAAAACTACTGCCGAATTACTTAAGGGGACAGCTTCACTGAGATCTGAGAAAAAGACCAAGTCCGTGACTGAGATAAGCAGGACCCAGACTCAGACTCAGACAGAGGGTAAGGCCCAGCGTTTGTCTTGGCTGCGAGCACACCGAGACCGGCCCAAGTGGCTCAGGAACCCAGGCTACTCATGCAACCCAGTCTCCGACTGATATTATCAAGGAGGTTGTAGAGTATGCTGAGCAGGAAGAGTCAGAAGAGGAAGAGGCTCCTCTCCCTCCACCTGTTCAGGGAAAAGGCAAGAAAGTGTTGATTCTCCCAACCCCTCCAGCCAAGAAAACGAAGAGATATATTTCAGCTGAGGAGGAGGCTCAAATTGCAGCTGATGAGAAGCTGGCAAGGGAGATTGCTGAAACAGAAGCTGCTAATAAACCCAAGTCTAAGCCTGTCAAAGGAAAGACAAAATCTCCAGCTCGAGGAGGAAGAAAGCCTGCTAGGATACCTCCAAGGAAACTGATTATCGAGGATGAAGAAGATAGGGAGAAGGAGAAGGAGCAAAAGCAAAGAAAGCACCGAGAAGCAGGGTACATCAAAAGAAAAATCAAGTACCCCTGCTGAATCTGAAGACATTCCTCAGGAAGCCACTGAAGCCCAAGATGATGAAATTGAGGCCATATTCGACCAAATGAACAGATACCTATACAAAGGCGAAGAGGCTAGACAAGTTCAGCCGCCCGAGACGAAATCCGGGAGCGAACCTTGAAGCACCGAGAAAAAGAACCGAGGAAGAGGCCAGCCGAGAGTACCTTCAAAAGCCGATATTCCTTATCGATACGTAAGGTTCGGTGAAGCCGCTGATCTCGAAATCGCACGATGGCCAAAGACGGACAATTGGATACCTGCTCAATTTACTCAGAGATGGGAATCAGCAAAGATAGAGTTCATCAAGCGCAATTATTTCTGGAGGTTCTGGCCCAACATGACTAAGGTTGATGCCTACACAGAATGGATGATGATAAGTGAACCTGATCTATATATATACTTGCATAAAGCCGTATCTGAAGGTATAGAAGTCAGTGTTCCGGAGCCCAGAATTATACCTCCACCTAGAAGAAATGATGACTCAATCCACTTTGGGGTAATAGAAGCTGAAGTGAAGTATGCTGCATCGAAAAGAGAACTGGACGAAGATGAGCCAGCAGACTTTGCTGTATACTTGAAGCTGAGGAAGAACACATACCGGATGTATGGAGTGCCACTGCCAGAGACACAATCTCAAGGATTCATGGACAGGATCAAGCAGTTTAAGGGCTCCTAGGCTTAGTTCTATTCTTCCTAGCTTAGCATGATTTGTAACTGTACTGATCTGAATAACTCATATATACAAATCTGATTTTGGCTCTAACAACCACTTGTTGTCTATTCAGCCGTGTTTGTAGTATGCTTTAACACTCAGAATCACTAAAGTGATGACTGACTCACACACTCACTCTATTTACTTTCTTGTCAGTTTATTACTTTGTTAGATTCTGCTAGTCTAGTTTCTATGTAATGGGGGAAATTGTGTTTTGCCCTATTTTCTCAGTAATCTAGAACTGTTGGAACAACTCCGCTGATCCTACCTGTAATATTGTAAGGAGCTCTGTTTCTGTTAGTTTAGTGTTAGCATAGATGATATGTTTTGGCATCATCAAATAGGGGGAAATTGTTGGGTGATGATTTTATCCTCAGCATAGTCTTACTTGGTGGGAAATGATTCTATCTTCTATACTGAACCATGCTCAGCAGCCTAGTGCTCTTAATATTGAGAAGATTTGAAGATCCCAAAACCCTATCTGATTGGGAATTTTTCTATCCTAGACCGGGTCCACAAGACCTTGTGGTCTAGGATAGAAGTTGTGTTTTTTATTAATTTTTTTTTACAAACATGTGATGTGTCATGGTTTTTAACCACCGGGTCTACAACTTAAGTTGTAGACCCGGTCTAGGATAGAAAAATTCTCTGATTGGTGAACCATTCCATTGTAATCGTTATTTGTCTCTGAGGTTTCAGACTCAGTAAACACTCTGTTTCTGATCAAGGCGCTCAGTAGATTATCTGCCTTAACACCAGAAGTAGAAGACTCAGTGATACTGGACTCAGCAGGAGCAGTATACTGAAAGAATCAGTGGAATTGGACTCAGCAAGAGCAGTTCGCTGAACTCAGAGCTGATCTTCAGTAGACTTTACTCAGCTATCTACCTACTGAATACGGGATCAGACTCAGCATCGATAGACAGTCTTCTGAACTGTCAGATACTTTTGAAAAACAATCAACATTGTCATACACGAGGAAGAGAGAAGTCAGCTTCAGTTTGCCTTGAAGTCTGTGCTGTCTCAACCACTCTATCCGCCTCGACGAATGATAAGAACACACGTGTCTTCTCACCTACTAAAGCTGCAGTCAACTCTTTACCTAAAAAGGAGGGAAAGCACACTGTTACCTACTTCAAAAGAGCCGTTTGCTACCAAACGAGAGAGAAAGAAGAAGATCGTCTCCAACGGATCTTTTCCAATCTCTGCTCTATAAATAGAGGGACATTTCAAGAAGAAAAGAGTGCACAAGCTTAAACGACGAAAACATACACAAGCACTAAAACGAGCTAGAACCAGAAAACCCTAAGTCTTCCGCAAGAACTTGAAGATCTATCACCGGCGAAAGACTACCTTCTCAGCTCATAGGGAACCAAGCTAAACTGTTAGAAGAGCCTCTAGTATCCAAACCGACGATACACGAACCTAAAGCTTATTTCAGCTGTTCTTCGATCTAGAAGCTACATTCTTATTCCCTATCCCTCTAACCCTAAGCTCAACCGAATATACTTATAGCTTAGACGAAGGAGTTCATATTTGAACCCAATCCTTATTGTAAAAGGACTCCTTCATAGTTGGAGAAGTTTGTCAAACACTTTAGTTTGATGCCTTTGTAACCGGGACTTGCTCGATATAATCCCCAAGCCACGCTTTGTCCTCGTGCACAAGCCGACCGAGACTAACTCAGTATAATAAATAGCCTCCTGAACTTTCGGGACAGTGGACGTAGGATCGATTGATATCCGAACCACTTTAAAAATCTGTGTCTCGTCTTTGCTCTGTTTGATTACTGTTGCATTATTTTACTGTTCATACTGAAAATCTTCTTTAAAATCATACAACTGTCTCAGCATACTGAACTGTCTACATGCTGAACTGAGACTTGCATAAAACGGTTTTCCACTCAACTGATTAGGGCCTACACTTTTCCGCACCGCTGAACTCTACCTGTTTGATACTGAATTCTGACTCGGTCGCCTAGCGAGATCTCAGTAGAGTCAGACTCTTTGCCACACACGATTCAGAACAGCTATTTGGTCTGCTGAATTATTTCAGTACGCCACTTTCCTGAACAGGACTGTTCGTGTTCGAAGTTGAGAAAATTGGATTCAGGTGTATTCACCCCCCCCCCCTCTACACCTGACCGTACACTCGGGACCAACACTGCTAAACTTTCTTCAGCTGAGCCTGAGTCTTGGACTGCCTTGCCACGGGGACTTTTGGTTTTCTCTTCAGCTTGGCTTCTTCTTCTTGTCTGACTTCATGATCCAGCTGAGCCTGTAGCTGTTGAGCCATCATTTTATCATACGCCTGTTGCTCTTCCTTAGACTTGAACTTACGCGATGGAGGGGGGAGAGCTCTTAGTAGCTATCTCTTTGCCAGACCTCTTCGGCACAATTGGCTCTGTCTACTCGATGAATTCTGCTATCTCATCGATAAGTGCCTGAGCTGAGGATCCTTCACCTCCTGATCCTCCAGCTTGCACTGTCAGCTGCTCAATATACTCCTGAGGCTCTGACTGGCATTCAATAGCTTTTTCCTTAGCCTTTTCTTCTTATAGGACTTTGGGGAGGGGGAGATGTGATTTGGACACAATGAACTCCTCAATCACTTCGATCTCTTCCCCTTTTTTCTCTACCCCATCCTTTTTTACTTCACCGTCCTTAACTTCCCCAACCCTCTTACCTTCCCCCTTTTTGGCATCATCAGCTGAGGTCGGTAAGGTTTAGACAACAACTACATCATCTCGTAGGCTGTATAGTTAATTTTTCATTTGGGTGAAGGAGGAGTTGAGGTCCTCAACGGCATCACAATATTTGTCCCAATCCCTCTCGTGATCACGGTGGATCTCGTTGAGCAAGGTATCAGTATGGGCTTTGTGTTGCAGTAGGGATGCATCTAGTAACCACTTGGATTCTTACTGGATGAGGTCTAGAGCTGTGGCTTGTTGAGTAAGAGCTTGGGCCACACTGGATGATGTAACCCTGTTCCTCTCATCCATCGTCTTCTGGACTTCAACCAGTTGCTCTGAAAATTATTTAGCTTGAGTTTCAAGCAACTGCTGGCACTGAGTTGTTAAGTCCTGCTTCTAAGCAGCTAGAGCTACCTCAATGATCTCCTGAATATTTGGCATTGGAGCTTCAGAGACCTTCTTGACTTCTCCAGCGAGGGCATCAATTCGCTCATTTTTTAGCTTTAGTGTACTGTGCCCACTTCAGGTGCACATCCTTAGCCATGAGTCGATTTTTGTCCCCTTGCTTCCGAATAGATCTATTGATGCTCCTTTGGGATATAACAACTATAGGTTTGATCTGATAGGACGATCTACTGATCCTCTACTCAGAGGCTGCGAGCAGTTGCTGTCTTGAAGAAGACGCAACTGGGGCGTCACCAGATGCAGGAGGTGGTGGTGGTGAGTCGCCCTTCTCGCTGGGAGTTTTGCCCTCAACAGAGTCTCCCCGCTCTGCATCCTTGGGTGTTGAGTCATCATCAGCAGGGTCGTCAGTTGGTGAAGGAACCTTGGCAGGAGAGGAGGCACTCTTCTACTCTAGCAAATAAAGCATAGAAGACTTCATGTCTTCAAAAGAGGCAATGTCTGAGGGTTCCCTAAACCCTATCTTAGACTGTAGTAGCTGCTCCTCTGCCAATAGAGTA
Source organism: Lavandula angustifolia (assembly GCA_028984105.1). NCBI lineage: Eukaryota > Viridiplantae > Streptophyta > Magnoliopsida > Lamiales > Lamiaceae > Lavandula > Lavandula angustifolia. The sequence goes on along the minus strand of CM054812.1, from coordinate 20,787,969 downwards.
GGTATAGAGTACTGCTAGATAGTCTCCTCCAGAATGTCCCACTTAAGGAACCTCGGCAGCATCTGAGTCCTTGCCTTGACAGCTACATCCACTAGATCCTGATATTTGGCTATCTTAGGGATTTGTTCAACGACTTATGATTTAGCTCTAAGCTTGGTTAGCTAAACGGTGGTTGGTAGCTCTGAAGAAACCTCAGTAGTGGGATCAACATCATTCTCCAACTGAGTCTCCTCACTACTGACTCTCTGGACTTTGTCTTTCAGCGTGGCACCTTCTACGCCTGTGTCCGAGTCCAGTATAGTTTCCACCTGTGGAGGGGGTGGAGAATCAACCTTAGAAAGTGCTTTCTTCGTCAGTTTCTTTTTCTTTGGTTGTTCAGTTCGTGGAGGTAAGTCAGTAGATGACCTCTTCAGTGCAGTTCCACGACCGATGGACATTTCAGCAGCGGTCCTCATTGTGAATTTAATTTACTTCTTGTCGAAGTATTTCATGTCTTCAAACGAAGCTTTTGAGGACACTGAGGCTTCGATCAACGCTGAAACCTTAGTCCCATAGAGCAGTTTGCCTACAGACAATCTTCTCTCATCATTATAGCCAAGGACAAATTTCTGCGACTGAGCCTTCAGTTCTGTAAGGAAGAATTGAGCCCAGTTTACCTTGACTCTATCCACAATCGCCATCGCAATTTAGATTTTAGGCTTGGACAGTTGATTGAACGATCTAGCTGCGCTCGTGAGGATTTAGGTAACGATGTAAGCCAGGCCTTTTTATTCAGGCAGGAGCTAACTCTTGGGGAAAGCAGCTTTGAAGGATATGTCATCCTTCCCACAGAATCGGCTTATGTAATCTTTGATCTCGGCTTCCTTGTATCCAACTGGAGACAAGCTAGAGTCGGGAAGGCTGAAAACTCTCTTCAGCGCTTTGAGAATGTTGATGTGGGCGATGCTCTCCTCCCACTTCTGCGGAGATGTTTCCTTCATATATCTCACAGCAGTGACCTCTGCGTCGAAATCCTCCACATGACGCATGTTGAAGAAAAACTCAACAACTTGTCGCAGAAGACAAACTCTGGGTTGTTTCGTCAGAAGCATCTTCAGACCAGACGTCTGAAAGGCGGTGTAAATACCATCCATGAATGAAAGTTCTGATTTGTGGAACATCATGGTAGGCTTGAAGCAAACTGTGCCCTGGATGATCCCGTTGATATCAGCAGGATTCTGAATGATGTTGGACGCCATTTTATCTAGAATCTGCAAAACATGTGTTAACACTTGAAAATAGAGTAAGGTAGAATTTGCAGAACATATATAAGAAATTTACCGTAGATTAAGAGCTTAAGTGGTAAGAGAAGTCTTAGATGCAGTTTAGATGCAGAGCTCTTAAAATCTTAAATGGCGGAAATAAGGAAGAGAAGATAAAGCGAGCAGATTAAGTATGATTTGAATACCAAGCGGTTTTCAGTTATGACGGTTAAGATTTAACATCGCTTTATTGTAGACGGTTAGGATTAAATGTTGATAAATGGAATGATTACTAAGCCGCCTATAATCTCAACCTACGTACGATTTGCAAGTTGGAGTAAGGTGAGAAGACATGCATTTAATACACCACAGTCAGTTCTTAGGATGTCACGCCTTAAATGAAAACGATTTTACTGAACGCATCCTTTAGGAATTAATGGCGGTAAATAAATGTGATGCAAGCCACTGAATATAAATACTGAATTTAACACTCAAACCTGTCAGCTGAACATAGTAGTCAGTTGATACCACGTTTCGGTGATACCAATTGTTGATACCAATGGTTATCAAACATCTTGGTGATACTGAAGGTTCAGTATTTATCTCACGTTATCCCTTGCTGAGTACTATATTGTTTACCCTACTAAACCATAGTACTGAGTCTAACTAACTGACTTGTCGTACTGATCCTTTTACTAACTCGGGTCAGTAGGATCCAGCAGACCCAGCTCAACTGAGAGTTCTCTGAATCTGTTCTCAGCTAGCGGCTTGGTCAGTATGTCTGCCATTTTCTTATCAGTATGGATTTTCTCCAAGCTGATATCCTTTTTTCGACATGGTCTCCGATGAAGTGGTGTTAGATGTCCACGTGCTTGCATCCGTGTGAAGAACTGGATTATGAGTGATTGCAATCGCACGGGTGGAGTCGCAATAGATGGCACTTCATCTTGATAGATACCATAATCACGCAGTTGTTGTCGAAGCCAAAGGATCTGGGCACAACAACTTCTGACAGCCATATACTCAGCTTCAGTAGTGGACGTTGCTACTGAATGTTGTTTCTTGGAGAACCATGATATGAGCTTACTGCCTAGGAATTGACAAGTTCCAGAAGTTGACTTTTGATATATCCTACATCGTGCATAATCAGGGTCAGAATATCCAGTTAAAATAAGATTATCATCAGCAGGATATCATAACCCTACGTCAGGTGTTCCCTTCATGTATTGCAGTATCTTCTTCGCTGAGTCTAGATGACTCCGCTTGGGATTCGCCTGAAATCTCGCACATACACCTACAACATAAGTGATATCAGGTCTGCTTGCTGTTAAATATAGTAAAGAATCAATAATAGCTCTATAATCAGTTGAGTTAACAGAAGCTCCCACTTTTTCTAGATCGATTTTGAAATTTGTATTCATGGGGATCTTGACTGGCTTGCTCGATTCACATGCAAATATTTTCATGAGGTCTCGAGTATATTTAGCTTTGTTGATGAACGTTCCCTTCTCAGATTGCTTCACTTGGAAACCAAGGAAATAGTTCACCTCCCCCATCATTGACATCTCAAACTTCTCCTTCATCATCTTCTTGAATAGTTGACACATGGTCACGTTTTTGGAACTGAAGATGATGGCGTCCACAAAGATCTGCACCAGTAGAATGTCATCTACTGACTTGATGCTGAACAAAGTGCGATCTACTGTCCCCTTCTGAAAATTTTTCTGAAGTAGAAAGTCTGATAATGTATCGTGCCAAGCCCTAAGTGCATGTTTTAACCCGTAGTGAGCTTTCCTGAGTCTGTAAACCTGCTGTCCCTACTGAAAGCTGGGCGGTTGTTCCACCTAGACTTCTTCCTTTAGTACGCCGTTCAGAAACGCTGACTTTACATCCATTTGATATACTTTAAATCCTTGATGTGTTGCGTAGGCTAGGAATCGACGAATGGCTTCCAATCTTGCGACTGGAGCGAATGTTTCACCAAAGTCGATTACTTCTGCTTGACAATATCCGTTAGCAACTAATCGAGCTTTGTTTCTGATTATGACATTGTTTTCATTGCACTTGTTCTTGAAGACCTATTTTGTGCCTATGACGTGCTAATATCTTGGTCTATCAACAAGCTCCCGGACCTTGTTTCTGACGAAATGGTTCATCTCCTCTTGCATTGCAATGATCCAGTCAGCATCATTTAGTGCATCCTCTATTGACTGAGGTTCTTCAGTATACAAGAAACATGAGTATAAAGTGTCTTCTCCTTGACAGAATCTGGATCTTGTCTTTACACTTTTTGAAGGATCTCCAATTATGAGATAAGAAGAGTGAGCATCTAGCCATGATCGTCTTTGCTTGGTCTCTTCTTCTGAAATTACTTCTATAAAGTCAATAGGAGTGTTAGGCATTTCAGTAGTACTGTTCTATGACTTAATCAATTCAGTAAGAAGGTTAGGATCTACTAAATTCCCAAGTTCAGGGGCATTTTTCTTAGGAACATCATTCGTTTCCCCTGAATTGTTAATCTGAGTAGAGGTCTCAGTTACCACTGGGGCTTCCTCATCGACTAGGGTTACCTGAGGTTAATTTTGTTCAGTAGAATCAATCAGGTCATCTACATCAATCAGGTTAATTCTGTTCTTGCCGCTTCTTTTAATGCTCTATTTTTCCATTCAGCAAGACCGTTCTGCTGAGGTGTGCGAGCTGCTGAAGTCTCGTACTGAATTCCCTCAGTAACGTAGTACTCCTTGATGATTAAGTTGAGAAATTCAGTGTCTCGCTCTGAGCGTATCCTCTGAATCTTGATGTCCTTTTCCACACTGAGTTTCTTTAGCAGCGTAGGTAACTCTGTCTTGACATCAGATTTGTTGGCTATGAAGATAACACACGTATATCTTGAATAATCATCAATAACGACCAGGGCATACTTCTTGCCTCTTATAGTCAGAGGAGTAACTGACCGAAATAAGTCCATGTGCAGCAGCTGAAGATTTCCATCAGTGGAAGTTGACGAAATAGGTGGATTTCTTGACTTTGTCTGCTTTCCCTTCATGCATGCCTCACAATTTTTGTCTCGACTGAATACTTTGTTGGGCAGTCCTCTGACTTTTGAGTCTCTTGCCAGCTTGTTCATTGCCTTGAAATTCAGATGACTGAGCCTCTTATGCCACAGCCACCATGTCTTATCACTTGACTTCGTCTGGGCAAGCAATCAGGATTCAAGTTCGGTTGTGTTCCAGTTTGCAACATAGATATTCTTCCTCTGCGAACCTAATAACATTGTTTTCCCTATAGATTTATCAAGAACATCACAGAAACCAGCGTCAAAGGTAACTCTGTTAAGGTTATCACAGAATTGACTGACAGAAAGGAGATTATGTTAAAGTCCTTCAACATAAGTTACTCTTCGAACTGAAGCAGTCCCAATGTTCAGCATTCCATATCCCCTTGTGTAGCCTTTTGAGTTGTCAGTGAACTCAATTATACATCCTTCTTCTTGTACATAGTTGGTCAACAGGCTCTTCTGATAAGTCATATGTCTTAAGCAGCCGTTGTCCAGGATCTAAGGGTCCTTATGCAAGTGCAAGACATAAACAATTTTAAGTACCCTTTTGGTTCAGTCTGGGTCCTTATGTGTTAGTCGGTTTTGGTTTCGTGATCCAAATATGTCTGGCGACCTTGGGGGTCTCAGACTCTTTCTTCTTTTTGTTGTCAGTACTTCTCTCCACTGAACTTGGAGGTACTAACTTCTTGGTAGTTTTGGGTTCAGGAGCTTTCTTCTTCTAACTCTTCTTGCTCCTCCTGACCCGGGGCTCATAGTAGTAAGAACCATACTGTGCAGGATGCACCCATTCTGGTTCACCATACTGCTCTGCCCACCTGACCTTCTTGGTTCCCCCTGAGTTTGATCGTGGTGTTCGGGGCTAGAACCTTTGGCCAGTTGCTTCTTATAGCTCGGCTGAGATGCTTGGATCTTCTACTTATTCTTTGTCTGAGGGGTGATTGGTTCAGCAGCTTAAATCTTCCCTCGGACAAACGGGTCAGCCAGCTTATCTTAGCCTTTTGAAGTTGAGGTAGATGCTTCGTTTGTATAGCCAAGTCCTTCATTGACGAAGGTTGGCCTCTGAGCCCTAGCAATCCCTCTAACTTCTCTTTGGCTCCCAAGTACTGCTCTGTCATCAGTCATCACCATACTTCATCACTCCTCCTGAGTGAGTTATAGTCCTCCTGAACCTCTGCGAGTTTCTTACTGAGCCTAACTGTTTCAGTATCTTTCTCATAATTGTCCTTGGTTAAAACTGATATCTGAGTTTCTTGATGTTGAGACTTAGTAATGAGAGATTCAATCTCTTCCTTTTGTCTCATCACAAGAACTTTTAAATCAGGAAGGACCTGACAATCAAAAGAAAGTCTCTGACCAGTTCCAACTCCTGAACGGTTCTATTGAACTCCCTGCTCAACTGAATTTGCTCCTCTATCAAATCTGAATATGCTTGAACCACATCTAGAGGTTCTCCTGCAGCTGAGGTAGTGTCGTGTGTGCTCTGTGAAGAGGAGGTTAGATTCAGTTTAGAGTTTATCTCAACCTCTTCTCCAACCATGATGCAGTATTCAGTTGACGTTTCAGGATTTGATTCTCCGACCTCAACAGCTACGAATGTTGCTTCATATTCAGAGGAGTACATGAATGTATCTTCCTCAATTGAGTCATCGGATAGCTCTCCGGTAATATAGGTTTGCCTCTTCCCGGCAAATTTGTCTCTTCTGGCCTGCCGTTCAGCTCGTTGTGCAGCTGAGAGCTCCGGACAGCCGTACTGATAATGTCCGTTCTTTTTGCAGTTGTAGCACGTAGAAGTTCTGCCACCCTTTTCAGATGTGTCGTTGGATGGACTGGCAATAGTCTCCATGTCCCTGCATTCAAGAGAAAGTTTAGATTCTGCTTACTTTTTATGATGTTCTTTCTTACCAGGAGAAAAATCTTTGTTATATTTCTTCAGCTTTCTGAATCTGTCCTTCTCCCATTGGTACTTCAGAGCCAGAAGCGCGCATCTTTTAGCAAGATCCTCACTAGTGGATTTTGGTACTGTGGTTGCGACTGACTTGCTTGCTGAACTGAGGCTGTCTCCAAACGTGCTGATTGTTGCTTTAAAAGCATGGTCGATTGGGATGTCAGTTGGAGCGCTTATGCTTTGTTGGGGCTCGAACTCCTCTGTCTTTAGTTCTGAAAAGATAAGATCAAGAGTTAAAGCATTTAGATCAGAGCAACGTAAATAGTAAATGGAAGCCACTTCAGTCGGGGTAGCGCTCTTAGGATCTTGGTGTTCATCTCCTTGTTGGTGAACGTCCTCCCCAGTTCGTTGATCACATTGATCTGATTTGTGAATCTGACGCTAAGCTCGTCAATGGATTCATTAGGTTGCATGGTGAATGTCTCGAACTTTTGAAGCTCCAACTCGAGTTTGTTTTCTTTAATCCGCGGGGTTCCTTGGCTCAGTACAGCTAGGGCATCCTAATGTTCTTTCAACATCTTACAATATTGCACTCTGTCGAGGTGTGAATCACTGAGCCTTGTCAGGATTGCATTTCGCGCTACTCGGTCCAGATTGTGCAGTTTCTTCTCTTCAGGCGTGAAGGCAACTTTATCTTTGGGAATCTTTGCCCCTATTTGTGCTCCTACACCTCCCACAGCAGCAAATTTAACACTATCAATCATGGGAATGATTAGTCCTGTCTCGAGGACATCAGTCATGCTGTCGTGCAGCGATGTAAGGTGCGCCTCCATTCTGACGTGCCATACCGTGTAGTTCTCTACTAAGAACATCAGTACCATCCGAATACCTGAAATATAAGACCTATTGAAGCAGATAGAAAAAGGATGAATGAAGAGATGCTCATGCAATGAAAACACTTTTCTGGATCTTGTTCGAGTGAACCAGTAAGTTTTCAAAATAATGATCAAAAGAACACCGCTTTGATACCAATTGTTCATCCAGAAATGAGTATCAGGTGTAGAGGGGGGGTTGAATACACCTGAGTCCAAGTTTTTGCTCAAACGCGAAGGTCAGTATTTTACTGAATCTGCTATTGAACGAGTTTAGTTGCCAATTAAGCCTTCTGATCGCGGGGCAGAGTGATTCAATGACTGAACCCTTTCTACTTATTGATGTTAGTACTGAGTAATTCAGTAAATGAATAGGTGCGGAATCGTGTAGGCCCGGTTTAAGTTTGTCTCTCTGAAAAATGTTTTTATGCAAACCAAATCAGTTGGCTAGTGCACTTCTAAATCTGTTTTACTGAAAAATATGATTTTGCAAACAGTTGACAACAGATGCAACAAAATAGTAAATAACACGAGCAATTTTTAATGTGGTTTGGATACGCAAGATCCTACATCCACGGTCCTGCTGAATAGGAGGTCTTGTTGATTAATCTGAGCAAGCCACAGCAAGGTTTCTGTGCACTGGACAAAACCTTCTAAGGTATAGTCCTTAGCGACTTTACAAAATCAAACCGAAGTTTAAAGGGTTTTCTCTCCTACTAGAAAGGAGTTCTTACAATAAGAATGTTTCAGTAAAACTGAACTCCTTCAAGTGTCTAAGCGTAAGATCTAACAAGATTAGCTTAGAAAAGAGATCGGGAACAACTCTAGAGTGAAGAACTACTAGGATATCTCTAAGATTTCTAGTTCTTCGCTAGATGTAACAGTAAGTTTGCTAGAGTGCTTGAGAATGTATACTTTGAATTTCTTGTGTCTGTTCTCTTGTTCTGTTGTTCTTCTTCTTGAAGATGATCTCTTTATATAGTTGTCACCCATGCATAGATCTGTTGGAGGGGACCATGGCACGTGTCACAAGACTCCAAGGAAAACAACCATAATAATTTGAATGTCGCTGCAGAGAGTGGTTGACTTTTTGTGCATGAGAGCAGCTTTGTGTCAGAGCAGGTAAGCTTCACTTGCTTCTGATTGGTCGAGGTATGGCGGTAGGTGAGACTTGTCAGACATCAGTCTTCTACCTGAGTTGACTTCCTCTGAACCTCGGATACTAAGTGTTCCTCTGCTGATATCTGACTGATAAATTCAGGCTTTCGATTTCCCTTGTACGGTCTGCAACTGAGTCGCAGCTCATTCAGTAGATCAAGGATGATCGTACTGAGTCTTCTTTCTGAGTCGGCTGAAGAGTGATCTTCTACTGAGTGCTACTGACTCGAAGAACTGAGCTCTTATACTAACCGAGCTCTACTAAACCGATGACATGGTGTTCTGGAACCTTAACTTGTCTACTGAAGTTCAGTCCAACAATTTACCCCTTACATGACTTAGACAAAATAATCTAGAAAGATCAACACATGTCTAGCCTATTACATCATGTTGGTTCATCACACACTCAGGGGTTTTGGGATCTTCAATTCCTCTTTAAAACATACAACAATCATTCAACATTAGAGGTACTGAATCATCTCCCTACAATTTCTCCCGAACCACTGACTCATATACTTACAAATTCCTACAATTTCCCCCTAGAAGGACTATGCAGAGACATCTCTTGATTCATATCCATACAGATACAGACAACTAGCCTGAGCCACAAATGACTACTAGTACCCAAGATACGTTGATTCGGTCGCAATGATGCTCACCATAGTAGATCAAAGTGATAAATAGTCAAATGCACTCAGCTGAAGTCTTACCAAGCTTAATACCAGCTAACCGAGATCTTGGTTCACCACTAGTGGTCCTCCACTAAGGTCAGTTAGGAGAACACATCTCATTGTGATCCATCAATACCCCACCTTCACTGTACCAGTATAGACAAGCAGACAAGACAAAACACTTCTTATCTAAACTGCAGCTTATACTGACAACTTGTCCTAAAGTTGTCTCAGTTGTGATAAATGTTTATATAGTCTTCTGTAATCTACAACACACTACACAATATAACTTATGTATAAGATAAAGGATTACATGTGCAAATATATATTTATCAGATAAGAGCATAAAATAGTTTTAAGGACAAAAACACATTGTATACAAGCATAAAAACTTCTTATAGTATACAAAATCCCAACATCTATGAGTATATCCTCTTCGCTTGAGCAATCGGATAGCTCTCCGGCTATGTAGGCCTACCTTTTCTTGGCGAATTTGTCTCTTCGGACCTGTCGTTTAGCAGCCGAGAGCTCTGGACAGTCATTCTGATAATGTCCAGTGTTCTTACAGTTATAAAACAATGACGCCCTGCCCTCTCTTTTGGACGCATCTTGAGTTGGAGTAGTAGGAGTCTCTGTGTTCCTGCATTCAGATTGAGAGTTAGACCTAATTTTTCTTCTTAAAATTATTTTTCTTACCATGAGAGCCCATTGCAAAACTCTTCAGTTTTTTGACTCTGTCATTTTCCTTCTAATACTTCAAGGCTAGCAGAGCATAACGATCAGCAAGATTTTCAACAATAGGATTTGACATTGTGCTTGCTACTAATTATCTTGTTGTTGATTGGTTTACTCCTTAAGTTCTGCTTGTTGCTTTATATGCATGACCCATGGGTATGTCAGCAGGAGCACTTAGACTTTGTTGTGGAAGACTATGCTCGAACTCTTCAATTTTGAGTTCTAAAAATATAAATTCAAGAGTGATAGTGTAAGATTAGATCGTCTTAAATAAGTAGCAAATGGATACCACTTAGGTCTAGATAAAGCACTTAGAATCTTAGTGTTCAGATCATCGATCGAACATCTTTCCCAGCCTGTTGATGGCATTAATCTGGTTTGTGAATCTTATGTTGAGATCATCGATCGATTCACTAGGCAGCATAAAGAATGCTTCAAACTTTTGTAGCTGCAGCTCTAGTTTGTTCTTTTTTATATGCGGAGTCCCTTGATTTAGTACTACTAAAGCATCCCAGAGTTCCTTGGTGGTCTTGCAGTCATGCAACCTTCCAAGGTATGAATCACTGAGCATTGTAAGTATAGCATTCCGAGCTACTCGGCCGAGGTTGTGCAGTTTTTTTCCTCTAGTGTGAATCCGCTTTTGTCCTCTGGAACTTTCTCCCCTGTTTTGGCTCCTAGGCCTCCTACAACAGCATATTCAACGCTATCCATCATGGGAACAATAGATCCATATTATATGACTTTAGTCATGCTGTCGTGGAGTGACGTCAAATGCGCTTCCATTCTCACACGCCGTACATCATAGTTCTCCATTGAGAATATAGGCACCATCCTTATACCTGACATATTATAAATGGTGGAAACATAGTATATGATGAATGAAAGAAATGCAAATGCAATGAAAAGCATTTTTCATGATCTGTTCGAGTAGACTACTGAGTCTCGAGAAACGGTGATCAGAATAACACCACTCTGATACCAGTTGTTGGTCCATAGACGAATCTTTAGGTGTTTGGGAGGGGGGAGGTTAATACACATGAGTCCAAGTTCAAACCCAAACGCGAAAATTAGTCTTTTACTGAATAGTTTAGTTCGCCAAATAAGTTTTCTGATCTACGTGGGAAGAGTGGTTCAAGATACTGAACACTGTTTACTAACTTCAGTCAGTCCACAAGCGACTCAGTCCAAGCATAAGTGCGGAATTGTGTTGGCTCGATTTTATTCGTCTCTTTTAAGAAAACGTTTTTACTGAAAACTGTTTCGGTTATGCTTGTGCGCGTTTTAAGATTTTACTGAAAATCCGGACTTATGATTTTTGAAAGTCATTTTTATGAAGGATGAACGGTAACCGATAAAATAGTAAATAAGACAAACAATTTTTAAAGTAGTTCAGATATGCAAGATTTTATGTCCACTTCCTGAATTACCAGGAGGTCTTGGATTAATTATACTTAGAAAGTCTCAATCGATCTGTAAACTGGATAAATCACTAGTTATAGTCCTAGTGACTTTATATTGGGTTCAAACACAAGGTTTGAGATTCTCTAACTAAGAACGAATTCTTACAGTACGAATAATTCAATTATGAAATCATTCGATATCTAAGCTTATGATCTAAAAAGGTTTGTTTAGAGAATAGAGAATAGGAACTAAGGTACTCTATAGTGAAGAACTATACCAATTTCTATCGCTTAAGAGAGTTCTTCGCTTGGTGAGCTTTGAGATTTCTAGAGCTTTGAATGCTTGAATGTTGAGTGTTCCCGAGTTCTTCAATGCTTAAAGATCGATCTCTATTTATAGTCTCGACTCATGAAAACATCTGTTGGAAAGCATCTAAACAGGTGTAAAAAACAATAGGAAAAACGGTCATCTCAAATTTTGAATGTCACTGTAGAGATTCTCTCTTTTTCAATCTTGAGGACAACTTTATGTTAGTGCAATTACATTGCTCGCAGCTCCTCATTGGTCAATGTTGAATGGTAGGTGAGGCTTGTTCATACTCCAAGGTTGATGCTGAGCAGACTTCCTCTGATACCTCAGACACTTTAACTGAGTTGTCCTCTACTGACATCTTTCTGAGAGATTCAACTTGTAGGCCGAATATAAGTAGGAAAAAATAATGATTAATCTACTTTCGTGGTTCAGTTAATTCCAAAAACTTACGTGGTTGCTAATCAAAACTCAAATAAAAGTAGGAAAAATAATTACTAATCTACTTACCCTGTGTTCGATACCCTATTGGATATACTAATTTAAATCTTAACTTTTGTATGATTTATTTGGTGAAAACAACGATCACCAGACATGTTCTTCTAACTGACCCAAGTGAAGAAGCAAGGTATCGGTGACTTAGCTGATTTTAAGCTCGATAAAATTTCAACTGAGTGCATGTGGCTAACTATCACACCCCGACAAAGTCGATACACTTTTTTTTCTCAAATACAGCTTATGACCAATATTTAAATAAGGTTATATGTTTGGATACGAGCATAATCATATACTCATACATGTATAGTAAACTTGTTAATATTTTCATGATATATAAATGATATATGTATATGCAAAATTTTAATAATCAAATTCATATCTTGGGAATTGTAGATCGTGTATATATACATGTATGTGTGTATGGTGTGTGTCCACAATCTTTCCTAATTTAAAAAGTATTTAAATAAGTCATGTCATCATCACATTTTTCTTTTCCGTCAGATCCTTTTTCATTTTGTTCTTCCTTCCAAAGGTTGCATGCCATCATGTTCTTACCTCTTCCAAGGAAGACATGGCCTCAAAGATACAAAATACTTATATTACATATGTATAGTAGAGTTGCAGAGTTTGATTATAACTAGAAATCAGAACCACCTCCATTTTTGTCCTATTAGAATTTTCTCTTACTAATGCAGAGTAGTTATTCGTCATTTGCTTCTTCTTTCCATGTTACATCTAGTACTGCAGCCAGCAAGGCTACAAGGTATACTTCAATCTCACTCTATATATACCCACTTAAACCAGAACCACTTCACCTCTTTTGAATTCTCTTTCTCTCATATTGCTCCTTATTTCATTATCTACAAGAAATTGAGTTGAGGTACCATTTCTTCTTCTCAATTATTTTCGAATTTCTTGTTATTTTGTTTTTGGCATGATGTTCAAATAATTTTAGGGTAGTAATACAGTTCTTGATTCAGTAAAGTATATGCCCTTCGTGTCTCTACAAAGTGTGGGATATATATATGTTCTTGATTAGTGAGTAAATAATCCTGCATACTAACTTTTGGGCTTCAAAGTAAATCACCTTAGCGTGAGATGTTCTAGTTTAGCAATTACAAGGCCCAATAATAATATCTACCTTATGAAACTGTTTTGGGTTTATCACTTTGACGAATCATAGTCTCCACCACCGTCCCGAACTTCTTTCTCACTCTGTTGTATATGATCTTGCTTCCTTTGACTGTGACATCTGTACAAGAACTATAAGAGAAACTTATTATAGTGGAATGATCCTTGTCCTTATTTTAATAGGAGTTTCTTAAATATGTATTAAATTGTAAATGATTTATGCTGATGTGATGATGATTTTATTAAGGTTAAGTGCTTGATGATAAACCATGTTTCTTCTTCGATAATATTACATGCAGTGAGGAATTAGGTTGATTTCTTGAGAATTAGATGAGAAAAATCAGTTCTTGAAATAACTAGTACCATGAGCTATTACTATTAGATGAAAAAAATTATCCTTCTTGTTGGGCTCTAATGCCGTGAGCTTTGGTGTACATAGAAGAAAAAGGGGGAAATCAATCGTACATGTTATACTGTGAGCTTAGTATTAAAGATAGGAAATTGATGATTATTTTAATAGACAAATTTTGACAATGATTGTTACTAAATAAATAAAGTATTAAGATTTGAGTTGTAAATTAGGACTAATCTAGTTGACAGAATACTTCCCTACGTGTTTTCATGCCCAAAATATTATTTATGGTGTTATTAATAAGATCATTACTCCTAACATGCATTATTCATATTGAAAGAATTTCATAAATACCAAGTGTATGGAATATATGTAATAATTGAGTTTACTTAATAATATGATCTATTATACTTGATGTAAGCATTTAGCTAGGCACTCATGCATAAAAATATTTGATAGATAACCTTGTTGGTTGCCTAAGTTCAAACAAATATTTTGAAGAACCGAAACTTTTTTTTTTAAATGATGGGTGTTGTGAATTAGGATAAGGAGGAATACTAGGATACTAAGGATGATTAGGAATTGAATTTCAACTAAGTTAGGATTCCTCTTGTAGGACCTATTGAAGAAGAAGAATAGCCATCCGATATCAAGGATACTACTAGTAGTTTCTCTAGGTGGGTTTATAATTTTACATAAAAAGTATGTTTGAGTTATTAGACTCTGTTATTTACGCAAATTATGGATGTTCGTGTATTTACTCTCTATTGGTTTTATTGCATCTACTTGAATGAACTTGGCTCCTCTAATAAGAAAGGAAACGATCAGACTCTAACTAAGTGAAATGTTTTCTAGTTAGAGTTAGTATACATAAAGGTTACGAAGTTAGTCTTAGGCGAATGTGTTTCCCTAAGACTGACGAAGAGAAAAAGATGTAGAATGCACCAATAGTTGAGAAAAATGAAAGAATGACCAAATGAAATGCTTTGGTAAACATAGAATGCTATTTTGTTTTAAAACTTTCTATGTTATACCGTTTTACAAGAACAATCCATTTTCAAAGGTTTGATTAAAGTTTTTATCAACGGCTTAACCCACGAGGTACATTAGTTCTCAGCCCCATTTGTTTTCAAAATGTTTTCAGGTTAGACGGACGGTGCAAGGTAGATGGTTGAGTTGGTGCTGACCGTGCTCTTTTGCCCTAATGGCCTTACATTTTTGAAATATTTCCGCTATACTATGATTAAGACAAATGTTATTCTCTAACTTCCTCAATTCCTTCTTTTGCTCGATGAGGAATGACGATATTATGCAGTTTTCTTTTTATGATATTTAAATATTTTTATAATTGTTAGAAGATCACCCTTTGGCGTTTCCCCCCTTCTCTTTCCCGCTTCCTTATACCCCACCCCATCACATCCCAAAACTTCTCTCTCTTGGGATCTGGGGAGTGACACAGACTAGTTATCTGTATCTTACATCTGTATCTCAGGTAATGAATGGTCTGATCCCTTGAATAGCTCAAAAGAATTATCTCTCTAAACCCTGCAGGTTGATTAAGCTCACGTGTGTTAATAAAGTCGAGCGGTACTACTCATGGATAAAATGTTAATTAACTAGGCTGTCAATGAGCTTAATTAATTAATGGATATTTTTATATTAAATACGGAGTTCGGATTAAGTCTGAAAAACAAGCTCTGACTCGAATTGGGATAAAAGGGTAAGTCGGCACGAATTCTTTAGTGGAGTGAATTCGTGTTTATTAATTAATTTTGATATGGACCGAGCAAAGATACTTAATTATTTTGAGGCTTAGCTTTATTTATTGTATTAGATCCTAGTTTGACTCAATTACTGCACAATAATTATTTTAGCCCAATAAGCCTTAAATTGTCTGTAAATAATTATCATTAAATTATATGTTAATTTATCTATTTAATGATAGTCAATTTAATTAATTTAAGGTATAAATTAATTATTATTTACAAGTTTTATATTATTAATAATTACAATATTTATTGGGCTTGACCTTCAAACTTATTTGGGATTGGAATAGCTATATAAATAAGTGATAATAAGGATAAAATTTGCTAGGGTTTCAAGAAACAATCCATTCTGCTCCGATTCACGTGCAAAGGACGCATATCAAAAAATCTTTTCGATGAATCTATAGATAATCCGACCTAAACGATCCTGATCTATGTTTCCTACATCTTCAATATCATAAGCTTAGATTGAACGATTTCAGGCTTGAATTGTTCTTATTGTAACTTCTTTTCGTTGGAAAAACCTATAGCAAAATCCCTACCCTTCAAGAGAGTAGCTGTGCGTTTGCATTGTAAAATCACTTGGACTTTAACTAAGTCACACGCTATCCCATATATAGACTAACTGAACTTATTGAGGGGTAAAATCAAATTTTCATTTAAAAAGTGAAAATAATCTAGTAATATTATAAACATATGCAAACATTATTTTTTAACTTTGAGCAGCTTTCAGCATTGTTTTGCAAGCACTTGCTTTCAACAACTTTCAACACTTATACATAACCTTCAGCTATTCTAAACAACCACATAATTGATCCTCAAACTATGCTTGATTTGATGAATTGATTTTCCGTTAATTTTTTCGTTCGTCAACCGTGTTCTTTTTAAATTATAAAATAATATACAAATTTTTTTGGAATAAAATTTTTTTGGGAACAAATTTGTCCATTTTTTTATTATTATTTAATGTTTATGCCAAAAAGAAAAATTTTATTTGTTATTTTTTTTATAATCTAAGTTATTTTAAAATTTTATTTTGTTATTTTTTAAAATTTATTCCAATAGTTGGACAAATTAGTAAAAAAAAATTATTCCGAAAAAGTCTTTATTATTATTATTATTATTGTTTTATTTACTTTTAAATTGTTGACTAACCGAAAATTTTACAAAATGATCAATTTATCCTATCGAACATAATCTGAGGATCAATTAATAAGAAAAAATAATTAAAATAATTAAGAATCAAATATACAATCGACCATAATATCGTTACCCCAATTTGCCTAATAATGATCTCCAATATTTTTTCTATCATAGAAGGTTTACAATTACTACTACTACTAATATATTGTAAATGCGTAATTTTGCTCTGTTCAATCGTATTTCACTCTCGCTCTCGCTCTCTAATCGATGATGTATTTCGGATTCAAGCCGGCAACTTTGAAACTGCAAAGCCAGTTGAGCGATGTTTATAGTTTTGGGATAGTGATTATGGAGATCATGTGCGGGAGGGAGGCGATCGACTTCACAAAGTCTCCATTTTTATCGCGGACTGGGCTTGGCCGATGATCAAAGGTGGGAGGATAGAGCAAGTGTTGGATCATTGTCTGTTGAATGCAGGGAAGTTTGTGCAATCTAATTACATCCATGGCAGTGTTCATAGCAAACCCATACAGAAACCGCGGCCGCACAAGCCTACCAAAAACCAGCTCCGACCGGCCATCCTGTTTCTTGATCATCTCAAACAGAGCAAGAACCCGGACGATTTCCTCTCCCTTTTCTACGATTTCAAGAAAATGGGCTACAAGCATGACTACCCTTCTTATGCTTCACTCATCTACACGCTCGCCTGCGCAATAAAATTCGACGATGTCGACGCCGTCCTGGATTTTATACAGTCTCACGACATTAGATGCGGTGAAGCTATGTTTGTTGGATTTATTCTGCATTATGGAAAGATCGGGTTGATTGATAAAGCAGTTGAGGTTTTTGGCGAGATGGGGAAGTCGTATAACTGCTCACGCACGAGGCAGTCGTTTAACACGATTCTGAATGTTATGGTTGATTGTGGGAGGGTTTATGATGAAGTTGAGTTGTTTGAGAAGGGCAGGAAGATGGGATTTAGGTTGAACTTTGTTTCATTCAATGTTATGATCAAAATGTGGTTGGAGAGTGATGACTGGGAGAAGGCCAAGAAAGTATTTGGTGAAATGCTTGAGAGAGAAGTGGAGCCCACAGTTGTGAATAGATTGGGTTCTTGTGTAGAAAGGGGAAGGTAGATGAGGCTAAAAAACTGTTTTGAGGACATGAGGGCCAAAGGGAGGCGAGGAAAAGCAATCACTTATGTTCATTTGATGGAAGGTTTGTGTGGTGAAGGGAGGTTCAACGACGCCAAGAAATTGATGTTCGACATGGAGTACCATGGATGCAAAGTTGAGCTTGTGAATTACGGTATTTTGATGACTCATCTTTGCAATAGAGGATTGATCAATGAAGCAAAAGGGGTTCTTGTTGAGATGAAGAAGAGGCGGATTAAGGCTGATGTGGTGATTGTTGGAAAATCTACATTTAAATGCAGTATAGAAGAGTTTCTCAATTCCGATTTTCGGTGAGTGAGAAATAGCTTCTCGAAGTTTGGTGCACAAAGTGATAATAAATTGAAGTGGAGATAATATATGTTTTGAATTTGAAAAGAATTCAAACTCTCCATTCATGTGTATAACGTTGGCTATTGATGGCCATGATTGTGTAACCGCCATGTACATGATCATGGTGTTGAATGACATTGATTATCGTGTTGAATGATATTAATCCTCTAAGGTGGTGTAGTCCCTATAAATAATTTTAGGTAGCATGACATTTTAGACACTACAAGAATTATTCATCTCATCATCTAGTTTTTGTTCTAAGTTCAAAGCTTTGTCCTCGCCTTTCGTCCTAGTTCGCCGGAGCTTGTTGTATTGCGGTGCTGCATATAACAAGACGAAAGTCGTTTCATCTTTGGGGAGACCACGCCTAAACCGAGAGCACTACCGGGGCGTTTGTCTCTTGCGGATAGAGAGCTTTTCTGGACTCGGCTTTGCGTTTGGGTCTATTTTTGTTTATTATTCAAGTTGTAATTTCCATTTCACAAGTTTTGGTGTTCGGCAGATTATGATTATATTTTTGTAACAATCGCAAGAGATAAATCGCAACCTTGTTGCCGGAAACAAAAACTAAAACATAATTTACCTTAACTTGGAAATGGCGTCTTCATCCGCTACTTCGTCCACCACTGCTGCCAGCACCGTCGCCTCCTCCGCGAACGTCTCCTCCACCGAGTCCCTTTCCCCGCGGCGACTTCCGTAGGCATCTCCGCTGCCGAATTTGGTGGACCACCTCCATTCTCGTTCATGGCCTCATCTACTACGATTGTTACTTTGCCATCATCCAACATGGCCGCCATCTCCACTTTGGCCGCCATGTCATCTGCTACTAATGATCGGATTGTGAACAATTTACGTGATGCAACTCATATTATCATGTCGTCTTCGGCGACTCCGTTTATCCCTTTTGGGACGTTGAACCACCTCGGATGGGTGGGGGGCTCGACCCCAACTTTGCCGGCACCGTTGTACTCTTCTAGAACATTGCCTGCCGCCGAAAAGCCGCCACAATTTGGTGGAGCCGACTTCAAACGTTGGCAATAAAAGATGTTGTTTTATTTAACAACACTAGGGTTTGGAAACATCCTTAAGGAAGATGGTCCCGCACCTCCAAGTATAAATGAGGAGAACATGCAAGTCTCCATTGCCTAAGAAAATTGGCGTATTTCCGACTATTTGTGTAAGAACTTTTTGTTAAAGTGGTCTAGTGGATAGTTTGTATAGTGTATATGCAAACATGAAGACCTCAAAAGAAATATGGGAGGCACTAGACAAGAAATATTGTACTGACGATGCAGGTACAAAGAAATTTATTGTAGCCCGATTTCTTGACTATAAGATGGTGGATTCCCGACCCATCATGGACCAAGTGCAAGAATTCCAACTAATTATACACGAGGTTCATGCTGAAGAGATGCTATTGCCCGACGCCTTTACCGTGGCAGCCATGATCGAGAAGCTCCCTCCAAGTTGGAAGGACTTCAAAAGCTACCTCAAGCACAAGCGAAAAGAGATGTCGCTTGAAGACTTGACTGTAAAGCTTCACATCGAGGCTGATGTCCGAGTTGAAGACGTAAAGTCCAAAGACCCGATGGACCCAAGGGTTAACTTGTTGGAGAAAGGTGGTGACTCTAACAAGCGAGGGCGTCCCAACGACAAAGACCATGCAAAAAGTAAATGTCAAACTAGAAGGTTTGACGAAGATTGCTACAATTGTGGCAAAGCGGGTCACATGTCCAAGGACTGCCGAAAGCCCAAGAAGAAGAAGGCAAGACAAGCCAACTTGATGGAAAATGACCTCACTTTAGAGGACCTAGCAGCTGTGATCACGGAAGAGGCTAATATTGTCGAGAACCCTGGCCTTTGGTTCGTCGACACAGCTGCAACGCACATGTGTGTGGTGATAGAAGCCGCTTAAGAAATATTATCCCTGTCAAGGGAGGAAGCTGAACATGGGGAACCAAGCATCTTCCGACATGGAAAACTAAGCTATAAAAGTCTGTTTGTGTAACAACACTCGACAAAATTATTTCCTAAAAAGAGCAGTAGAGTGTTGCTGACCTGTTATGTGGTGAGGTTAAGTCATAGACTTTTAATGATTCTTGGATACCTCGAGGAGGTGGGGTATGGCAGGATACTCTGTAAAAATCACCTATGTAAGTGAGAATTGAGGGTCGCTTCTATTCGATACTTATGAATTCAAAGAGGTTGTCCATGACCAGAAACGGACACAAACGTGAGAACGAACGAGGTTGAGACTTTACAGTGTTATGGTTATTGTCTCGGTATACACGATGGAGGAATAGTTCAAAACCTTGTGTTCACTAGTCCGCCGGTATACTCGATGGCACTGACTAAGGATGGTTCAAGATCACAAGCCACCTACCTTGATGCTTTATTGTCTCTGGATGACCGATCTTAGTGTCTGCATACATGCATTTAGGCTATTTCCACTCATGTGGGGGATTGTTGGAAAATCTGCATTTAAATGTAGTATAGAGGAATTTTTCAATTTCGATTTCGGTGAGTGAGAAATAACTTCTCGAAGTTTGGTGCACAAAGTGGTAATAAATTGAAGTGGAGATAATATATGTTTTGAATTTGAAACGAATTCAAACTCTCCATTCATGCATGTAACATTGGCTATTGATGGCCATGATTGTGTAACCGCCATGTCCATGATCATGGTGTTGAATGGCATTGATTATCGTGTTGAATGATATTAATCCTCCAAGGTGGTGTAGTCTCTATAAATAGTTGTAGGTAGCATGACATTTTAGACACTACAAGAATTATTCATCTCATCATCTAGTTTTTGTTCTAAGTTCAAAGATTTGTCCTCGCCTTTCGTCCTAGTTCGTCGGAGCTTGTTGTATTGCGGTGCTGCCTATAACAAGACGAAAGCCGTTTCATCTTTGGGAAAACCCCGCCTAAACCGAGAGCACTACCAGAGCGTTTGTCCCTTGCGGATAGAGAGCTTTTCTCGACTCGACTTTGCATTTTGTTTCATTTTTGTTTATTGTTAAAGTTGTAATTTCCATTTCCATTTCACGAGTTTTTGTGTTCGGCAGATTACGATTATATTTTTATAACAGTGATGTACAATATATTGATTGGTTGTTTGTGCAAACAAGGTGCAGTATGTGAGGGGTATAAACTCTTGGTTGATATGCAAGTTAAGGGCTTGAAACCTAATGCTGCCACTTACAGGATGGTGGTGGATGGTTTCATTAGAAAGGAGGATTTTGCAGGAGGTTTAAAGGTGTTGAATGCAATGCTTTATAGTAATCATTCGCCACGAATCGAATCTTTTCGTGCTCTATGTAGTGGCTTGTTGAGGTTGGGGGAATTAGATAGTGGGTGCTTTGTTTTGGAGGAGATGAGAAAGAGAAGAACGTGCTTAGGTTGGGATGTGTGGGAGGACCAAGCTAGACAATCCTGCAAAGATGATCAAGTAGTAGCTGAGTATTTGTCTCATGTTATCAGTTAAGTTTATATTGATACTCTAAAAATCAAACAAATAAAGCCAAAAAGTACAACTCCTTAATTATGAGTTTACAGATACATTATAAAATTCGGTCAAAGAAAATGTGAACTCCAATCATTAACCATTTTGGAGAATCATCTCGTAATCTATTAATTGGTGGATTAATTAGGGCTGTGGAAGTGCAGGCCACCAGAAATGATATAATCAAAAGCTTGTTTCAGAAGCTCTATTTCTTTCTTTGCGCAGCAAATGTTTCAGCAACGAGGAGAGGAAACGCAATGGTCGCATCACAATGCACCTGTGGTTGGATAATTGATTAGAGAGTCTATGCCAAAACTACTTGTAACTGGTCACCCCAGCTATATGTTGCAACTGGGAAGGAATGAGAAGAAGGGGAGGGAGAGACAAGGATAGAAAAGTCAAAAACCTTAACAGTCTTGGCAGAACCTCGAATTTTGCCCCAGGAAACAGCTTCATCCGGACGGGCACCTGAATCACTTCCATCAAACTCTTGCGCGGTGTTGATAAATACTGCATAATCAGCACCATTTCGCATCATATTTGCGTTACATATATGATGCTTGGGTAGGCCCCCTCCAAGTATTATCATCCCAGTTTTCCTTGGCCCAGCATGGACAGCCTCACCATTCATGGCTCTGATATCTGCAATAACAACAGACAAGCACTCTCAATCAACCCAGAGAGGAACACCAAAATGGCATAGATTGGGAAGTGTTCAACCTTGTACAATGTCGACCACTAAACCAGGATTCTTGTAAGAGTGAAAATACAACATGTCACCCAGGGAACCATCTGTTAAGCCAGGGCAGAAAATGGGGATATTGTTCTGCAGGGGTGCATGAGGACCAACAATTCAGCTATCATACGGATATCACACGTTCAAAAAACTCTTTATCTTTTAACAATATCCACAGTATACCAAACTATAAGCTAAATGATAAAGACAGGCACAGAAGATCTTATTAGCTATATTCTCTATTCATCAATAAGTTAGTGTCTTAGTGTGAGCAACATGCTCTTAGTGCCATAATGTCATTCTATTTGTTAAGTGCCAGTTTGTGTGGTCAGTATAACCTTCAAACATTAAACCTGATTGGAAGAAACATACAAATTTGGCTCCACTAAAGCATATGAGTTTATACTCACGGCTACATAGATATGAAGAACAATCGCTAGAGCATATACCTTATATGCCCAGTAAAGGTATGAAGTTTCATCATTGATTTCTTTCCCCAGACGTGCTATTACTTTAGAAGGGGTCCAGAGTATATTCTGCAGATATAAGGTTCAAGAAATTAAGGAACTAGAATCATCTATGAAATCTCACCGCTGCCTGCAGAGATGTTTATATAAATTGAAGCTAGAGAAATATGCAGAATGCTTAGGATTAATTAGTAACGAAAAAACATCAAAGACTGATATGCTTTAGATGGAAATAATTAAGAGAAAATGTCAGAGACTAATCAAGGTGAAGAAATCCAATAAATCAATAGCCAAGTAGAATTGAAATATGAATATACATATTCACACAATACATGAATGAGCAGTTTTTAAACATAAGCATCTTTTAGCCATTTTTTTCCCTCTGCTAAAACTTTAAAAAGTGCTAGTATACAACTTGAATATGAGAAAAATACAGAAAAAATCAAAAATGCAAATAGCATGACAATATAAACTTTCCTGACATAAGATCGGGACATCATATGTTTCTTCTTCTCTAGCACGGTCAGAACCCTTTTTTCTAATATGAGGGAAAGTTTTGCTGTTTTGGGGCTTAACCTTCTTATTAGGGAAAAAAAAGCTTTGGTTCTGAATCATCTAATAAAAGCTGCACATCATATGTAGTCAACTTGCTCAGCTAATAAATCCACATATTAAGAAAATTTGAAGAAGACTGGTCTTGAAAGAAGACTTCAACTATCTGAACCACTCTAAGTTTATTCTATAAAGATAGAAGTTAGAAAACAGTCCAAGTATAGATGGCAGCTAAAAGATCTAAAAGAAGTACTATATTTTGCAAAGAAAATGAAAGAATGAGGAACAATAATGATGTAAAACAGACAGAATAGTACCTGAGAATTTTGCTCATCCAACATCTGATCAAAAACAGGGATGATCCAATCTTCAAATTTACAGTAATTGTCATTAGGAACCAACAAATTACCAATGCGGTTCAGACCCTTCGAACGTAGAGCAGCTCCAGGCAGAGAAAAGTCACCTCGATAAGTGGGTGCAAGACACTTAACAAGGTCCTCCTCCACACCACCAGCTGTGGTTACCACAACATCAACCTGCAGATACATTATCAATTGATCTTAAAAGTTTTGCTGGGGAAGTCACAATTCAAATAACCATATCCAAAACTAAGGCAATATTGCATTAGATGAAATCATATGGTGGACACAGTTAAGGCTAAGGACTGCATCATCAGTTACAAGAACACCAGTTTAGAGTTCAGCAACATAGAAACAATGGCTAGTCATCTTAGGTTCACAATCTTAAATTCAGCTTCTGAGTCTTCCATTTCAAATGGCTATGCAAGACAACTAGTATTGATTTAGTGAAGCGAAATTCAGGCACATACAAGTCAAATCACAAATCAACCAATTTATCTATAAGCTTACGAGTTAAATTTACATATTTAAAATGATATATGAAACCCACTCACCATGCGATGCTGGACAAGATATCGGATTATATCTCGAATGCCAGAGGAGATCAGATTGGAAGTAAAACCAAGAAACACTTTGCAGCTCACAGACTCTCGATAAACAAGATCTCTCTCCTCTTGGCTGCAATCTTCTGCCATAGCCTCATCCGAAAGCCTCCAATCTAGCTTCAACATAGTTAAACAGCTAGTAAGCGATAAAACCACACACCATTTCAAGGCAGACAACATAAACTATTCATTCACGAACTCTACACTCATTTTCATAATTTTGTAGCCGCTACAAGGAAACACCCCAATTTTCCCATATACGACCGACGAGATTAAATAATTATCAGGCAACTGACTAGAAGCACATTTTTCAAAGACAAACCATTTCGTTAACTAGCTGAATGGCGTCCCCAAGATTGGATGCCTGGAACCCGGTGACGGCCATGGACTTGAACAGCTCGTGGTAGTTGACGCCCTTGTTGAAATCGTAGCCCTCAATTTTGGCGGAGGTACCATCCAACGATTCGGACGCCTTGAACACCGTCGATCGTACAGTCTCAGGCAGAGCATACCTCGTAGCTTCTCCCATGGCGGCCGCCGACAGTGTTCGAAGCGTTTGATTTCAGCGTTAGCAGAAAGCAAATATTTCTGGGGTTCCACTAATATGGGAAAATATTAATAAACAGCGATTATATTGGGAATTTGGGATAATTAGGTGTTCTAAGAATAAGATGCACATATTATCACGTGCCAACTAAAAATCCTCACGTGGAATGAACCCAAAACAGTGTAGCCTATAAATACGGAACCCAAACTGCAGTTCATTTCCCGCCTCTAACGACTGTCATTCCCGCTACCCTGCTCAAAACCCTAATCTCCCAGTATGGGAACGAAACACCACTCCTCTGATCTTGTGTCCGACAACAAGAAGCGACGACGCACTGCTTTCTCCAAAATCGGTACGCCACTCAGCTACTGATCTCCTTTGGTGATCTCATCTGAGATACTCTTTTCGCTCGAAATGTAGCTTCTGGTTCTCATTTAATTTTTGTTCTTTTTAAATTTCTGTGCAGATGCTGGAATCGAAGCCAATGAGTGCATCACAATTTACTTGGGTAGCTAATTTGCGTTTTTGTAGAATTTATCAGTCTATTATTCTTTCATTTAGCTGTTCTCCTGTGTTTCCCCTTCGCAGTTGCTCTTTTTGAGTGAACTACTTTTGATCTGCTTCTATGTCGTTTGACACTTGAAAGAAAGTAGAATTACGGACCTTTTGTTGTTAGTGAGGTTCAGTACTATTTAACATTTTCGTTAGTAGTACGGCGGCTTTACTAGTTTACCATGTTTTTTGTTACTTTTCTTAGTAGGTAAATTGGTCAAATAACATCAGTGTCCAAATTATGAAGAAGTGTACTCATTTATCTTTTAAAAGGAAATGCGCAGCTATCTGTTTAGATGAAACAACTTAGTTTTCACTTCTTATCGAGTATGGATGTACATTCAAAAAAATGAAATGACTTATTATTCAATAATGTCATGAAGGACATACGTTTGTGTAATTTGAAATCAGATTCTTTCTTTGAAAGTTATGTGATTTGCTCTGAGTGAAACAATTGACGTTGATTGCAGTTTTGGATTTTGGATCATTATGTCTCATGCTAAGATTTTCTTCGTTATAATCTTGATTATCTAAGTGCATGTACAGTGTCTAGCAAGGAAGAAGTGGATTCTCAGAACAGTTTCCTAATTGAACCTGTCGACCTAAACCCCTTTTTTGATGACGAAGGGAAGATATATGGTTATCAGGGCCTGAAGGTAGAGCTCTATAAATTAAATTTGATTACTTTCCTAAATTATATTTATGTCTAAGCTGTAAAAGAACTATCAAGGAGCTTTATTTTGTTCTTGAAGTATAATATACGATGGACCATCTGGTTTATTCTCTTTTTTTCTCTCTCTAGAACATATCTTGGGTTAAATATTCCATTCTTTGTTTTGTTTGAAAAAGATTATGTTTCTGGGATTAGTTCTTTTCTCTGCAGCAAAATTATAAACCATGAAAGCATTTTGGTTTATAGTCTTCCTCCATACACGAGAATAAGTAAAAGATCTGAACCTTTTCCAGTTTATGTAGATAATTAAGATATATTTAATCTAAAGAGTGGCAGGATATACAGAGATGAATGATCTAGTTATGATAGTCCAAGGAGGAGTTGTGATATCACTCTTTGCTTATGCCAATTTTATCCATTTCCCAATCACGGAACTTACCTACGCGAAATGTTTGCTTTTTCTAAGGAAAAGCTCATTGTAAAATAATTAAAGATGAAGAAGCCTCAAAGGTAGAATAATTCTAAAACTTTCCGTCACCAAACCAGTGTTATACTAGATTTCAAGTTTGATGATTCTACAAATGTCGAGTATATCGCATACCTTTATTGAGTTTCTAGTAATGACGTACGATTGTGAGTTAAAACTAAAGAAACATATTGGGTGTTTTTGTAATTTTACTTAATGGTTCAATTTGGATCTATTTTCTTCTGTCATCTGCTTGACATATCCAGGTCTTACAATTTGCAGATTACCGTTTGGTTTAGCAGTATATCCTTTCATTCATATGCTGACATATCTTTTGAGAGCACATCAGATGTAAGTCTTTTTCCACGTTATCTGATACCTGACATTTTATTAGGCGTTCTGCATGATAACATTTATGAAATGAATTGATAAAGTTTTCTTTAGCTCGTGGTGTTTCTCTTGACTTTCTAATTATTTGACAGTAAACTAGAAGCCATCAGCTTTTTTCCTAATACAGGATATATTTTGTGCTCTAGCTCTTAAGAAATTATAATGAAATTACTTCCTAATCAGACTATCCTTTATCTTGTCTCCTTCTCTGTTTTACGTCTGTTAATCCATTATCCGTGGAAAAATGTGGATAGTTGATACAAATATTTAGTGGAGGGTGCAAAATCTTGTGGTTCTTGCTACCAGAATCTCCCCCTTTCCTTTCTTGTCCTTCATTTTCAGATCACTGCAGCAATCACAACATTGTGATTGTCTATACTGTATAGTCATGACGGAAGACTTTGTCACAGAGCGTGTGGGTTGATTGCTACTCAGGAAGCAAAAATTTCATGGGCTGTAGCTTGGAAAATGTGATTTTCTGACAAGCTGGATTAAAAGAAGTTTTAATATGGAGTTACTCATATGCGATTTAGTCTTTAGGAAATAGGATTATGTATGGTGCGTATGCATTAGCTGCCAGTGTTGTGAATTGTCATACAAGAATCAAGTCGAACTTGCTAAGTACTCTCTCCGTCCCATTGGTAGTGTCTTGTATTCCCGAAAGGGGTGTCCCATTAGTAGTGTCTTGTTTCTAAAAATAGAAAAGAATTTGTGGCCATAAAATAAACTACCCAAAAGTCAAACAACATACACCACACAATATCACTTTTTTAATCTCCGTGCCCAGAGGAAGCAAGACACTTCTAATGGGACGGAGGGAGTATTATTCATGCACGGTCTTAGATTCCATGATCAGGCTATAATGACTTTTTTGTAAAATTGTAGGGAGGCAAGGGAATTACGGATCTGAAGTCTTCACTTCAGGTAGTTATAAATACCAATTGTCAGACAAATCGCGTGATATTTACTGTGAAACTGATTTACATGATATGTAATTGGTTAACGTTAACAGAATATTTTTGGTGAAAATCTTGTTGATGGGAAAGATGACTTCCTCCAAACATTTTCAAGCGAACAACACCATGTAAAGTATGTTGAATAAAGGAAGTTCATATGTTTTTAAAGTTATGCTACTTAAAATCATTTCTACTAACTGTTCTTCTAATTGCATGCAATTAGATCTATTGTTTCCAACTCAGAAGGTTTGCCAACAGGCTCTAGTAATGGTAGTAGTGACAATTCTGCTCAACTGGAAGAAGAGCCTGCTGATGCTGAGGTAAATTTTTCCCTCGCTAATAAAAAATTAAAACAGTTACATGTTATAGTAAGACTTTATAATCTTTATTGTTGACACTAAGTTCTCAGTCAGATACCTTCAATTCCTAGTTGACCTCCAAATTTAGAGTCAGTTTTTGTATGTGTCTGCTACTTTGGAGTGTCAAAATGCTCATCATTATCTAGGTGTGTTTGAACATCTATTAGTAATAGATTAATATACATTATTGTTATAGTATTTGTAGAGGCTTCACATAATATAATGTGTATATTTTATTCTTATTACCCCTGCACCATACAAATCCGGGACAGAATTGGCTGTTAGGTGTAGTGAAAATTAAGTCTTCTTGATTTAGCTAAATGCTTATAATGCCATTAATTGGTAAAGATATCCTTCATTTCTTTATATCACCCTTGTGGAAGTATATTTATTACTGGGTAGCTCATTTTTTCTTGTAGAAGTGATAGTTTACTGCAAATGATGCTCTTCCACGTTTGCTATAAGAGTTAATTTAAGCTGCCAAGTATATCTCTGTCATTCCATTGCTTTTGCCTCAGATATAATAGCTATCCTGTTTCCTGATGGAGGTTTTTCTTGGCTAGAGTTCCCAGTGTTTTGCTGAGACAATCCTATTTCCTGAATGTGTGTTTATTAGTCCTTTACATGCTTCCGAATTTAATTGTTTTCAGTTGCTTTACTGCAGGTTTTCAAGGTTAGTGGTATTGAGGTGGGGCTACTTTACAGTCGATTGGTACCACTTGTTCTTCT
This sequence comes from Lavandula angustifolia, assembly GCA_028984105.1. NCBI lineage: Eukaryota > Viridiplantae > Streptophyta > Magnoliopsida > Lamiales > Lamiaceae > Lavandula > Lavandula angustifolia. The sequence continues at coordinate 20,759,348 of CM054812.1, read as the reverse complement.
TCTAGTTGATGGTACGTCTCTATCCTGCTTGATGTTTGTCAAAAAATAGCTGTAGTGATTCAGATCAGTTTTCTGTTGGTGCAGGTAGCAACCCCATTGATGTTATTGATCCAAGTTGGGAAATATATGTACTAGTGCAGAAGGGACAAGAAGACGGTTTGACCAGGCTACTCGGTTTTGCAGCTGTTTATCATTTTCACAGATATCCTGATGGTGTGCGGCTTCGCCTTGGTCAGGTATGTCATGATCTTGGATATTTAGAGCATCACTTGCTAGAAGATTAAAGAAGCAGATTAAAATTGTATTGTTTGATTCTATTGACACGAGTTCTGTTGATGGCAGATGCTAATTATACCTCCATACCAGCGGAAAGGTAATGGCGGTAGGCTCCTTAAAGTGCTCAATAACATTGCACTTTCTGAGGATGTTTATGACCTCACAATTGAAGAACCAGTGGACTCCCTTCAACACGTGAGGACCTGCATCGACGTGAAGCGCCTGCTTGCTTTCGAGCCAGCCCGAGAAGCGCTCAGTCCAGCCATATCGCAACTGAAACACGAAAACCTGTCAAAGAAATCCAAGCCATATCAATGCCGTCCTCCTGCCAGCATCATTGAAGATGTCCGGAAAAGTCTGAAAATCAACAAGAAACAGTTTCTGCAGTGCTGGGAGATACTGATCTATCTCAGTCTAGATCCCATCGATAAGTACATGGATAACTATGCGACAATCATCTCAAACCGTGTGAAGGCCGATGTCTTGGGGAAAGAAGGTGAAGGGGCTGGGAAGCGGGTTGTTGATATCCCAACTCAGTTCGATCAGGATATGTCATTTGCCATGTTTAAATCGGGCGGCGATGAATCTGGTGGCATAGAAAAGGATGAGAATCAAGGCGATCAAGAGGAGCAGTTGCGGCAGTTAGTCGACCAAAGGATCAAACAGATCAAGGCTGTAGCTGAGAAGGTTTCAGTTTCTACTTGACTGACAACCAAGAATGTATTACAAGAATCCTCTTGAATTTCTCTTTCTTCAAAAAATCTTCAACTTCTGCATCTAATTGGTCCCAAGTATGTACCAGCAGTATTAAGGAAACTTAGGGAACTGTGATATTTGCTCAGCTAGTGAGCTTCTAACCGAGTCACGACCGATGGTGGTTGAAAACAGTATTACCAAATGTGTTTAGCACTATGAGTTACAGGTACAATCTCAAAATGCTACTCATTTATTTAAATTTCAAATTCCCGAGCAAGTGAATAAATAAAAAGCTTTGAAGTGAACCATACTTTTGTGTATGGTGATAATTCACGGGCACTACTCGATTGATGTGTGCATTAAGTAAATGCCTCATGTCGATATATTCGTGGAACGTGAACACAACTGTCATATAACAAACTTTTCATTAAGATTTAAGAACAAGCATCTTTTCAGGCTATATTGTTTATTACTAGTATTACAGCATTTTAAATTTATGAAAATCATATTGGTATTGTTGATTCATAGAAAATTTAATCATTTGCAAGCGATACTCCAACTACTTAAAAAAAAATTAAAGTAATTATATTTAAATAATCAAATATTAAAAAGGCACATTCTTAGTGGATCCTCCTCTCTTAGTCTCTTAACATAGTATATACTTTTACCACAATAAATGTGTGGATACCACCGTAGTATGTTTCGTAGATACCATCGGAATTAGTCAATTTATTTATGTATCCGGGTATAAATTTACTAATCTCAGCAAAAATCTCAGAATCAGAGAAATTCTGCACATTCAGAAATTGGCAAAATCGGGCATGGATTTGTTACCGGCGGAGGCGCCGGAGATCTTGGGTAAGAATAAACGGCGTTTTCGCTCGCTCAAGCTCGTTAACGTTAATGGCGACGATGTTTTGCCGGAGTCGCCCTACGGCGTCGACCACGGCCGCCTGAGTAATGGTCTGACTTACTATGTGCGATGCAATTCGAAGCCGAGGATGAGAGCTGCTCTAGCTCTCGCTGTTAAGGTTGGGTACGTGTATTTTTCTCCCCTCATTGCGATTCCCCTGTTTCTGCGAGTGCATTATGTTTAGTTTTACACGAATTTTGTGTTACATTGGTGTTTATAAGGTGTTTGAGTGAAGACTGGCATGTTGTGAATCTGCAGTTTGCGTTAGTTTGATTGGTGTTTTAGATATAAAGGACTTGTATTTGAGAAATTTTTCAATGCTACTGCACTTCAGAGATTACAGCTCTAGCTCCTGACCTTCCCTACATCATTGGCCAAGTGTTAAGTAGACCAGCATTGAGTAGCTTGCTAACAAAGTTAACTTCCCAATTACAAAGTAGCTCGCTAGTTGCTATTGGAAGAAGATTTCTTGCTTATAGTATAGACGAGTCTGAGCCGACCTAACTCCTAAGTACCACCATGATCTAGTGTGAAATAAATCCCACACAAAAGAATAAACAAATGCTAAAGTCTAAAGAGATAGTTGAGCTAGAGCTTCCGATGCATGTAAAATTACGAATTTATGTTTAGTAAAAAAGCCCTGGAGTTCAGGATGCTACATTTATAGGTTATGTCATCCATTACATTATCTCAAATGGCATTACTCTCCTGTAAGCTAAGACCACATATTTGCAGTCTTAGACGGGGGTCTAGTGCCAGTGCCCTACGGGTATGAAGGGCAATTCTATTTCATTGACTTGATCTTGTATGTCAGACTGAGGACTGTAAATTTGTAATGTTAAATTGTTACTTTACTTGCCATATGTAATCCAATAATGCAGCAGATGTGGACTTTGTAACTTTTAAATTTGAGCTTAGCCAAATTAATGTATCGGAGGCTCGGAGCTGAGTCAATGTAAGAATAGCATAAAATAGGGTCAAATTTTCTAATCTGAAAACTGTGTTGCGACTTGTGATACATACAATACATACGTCCCGTTGAACTTTGTTCACTTTCACATGTCATATGTGAATGTCGCATGCTGTACGAGTAATAGTCACAAACTATAACGTAATGCTTTCATGTAAATATGGAAAATGTCTTGTTCTTCTCTGATTATTCTCTTAGAAGGCCCTCCTAGTTTTTGGTGATTCGGGTCTGTGACACTTCTTGTTCTATGAAGTCGTTCTCAAGAGAAAACAATTCTATGTTCTTGACAGCTCATTTTGCTTTTTTATCAGTACATTTTCTGAGCTATTCTTTGACTTGGCAGTTCAGTTTTAGAAGAGGAAGAAGAGCGTGGAGTTGCTCACATAGTTGAGCATCTAGCTTTCAGTGCCACCAAGAAATATACAAACCATGATATCGTCAAATTTCTTGAAAGTATCGGAGCTGAATTTGGTGCCTGCCAAAATGCTGTTACATCTGCTGATGAAACTATTTATGAGCTATTTGTTCCTGTAGACAAGCCGGAAATATTATCTCAATCCATTTCTGTCTTGGCAGAGTTCAGTTCAGAGGTAAAGGTTGTTTAGTTATATTTCAACAGAACATTCTTTCCTCAAACAAATGAACAATCTCATATCTCGTGTAGGACAGGTTCGCGTGTCAGAAGATGACTTGGAAAAAGAAAGGGGTGCTGTTCTGGAAGAGTATAGAGGAAGTAGAAATGCTAATGGGAGGATGCAGGACGCTCACTGGGTTCTCATGATGGAAGGATCAAAAGTAAGGTTCACAATTACTTGTATAATAAAACTAGATCAATACTAGATTAACCACTTACGCAGAAGTGGGAATACCAACTAAGCTACATGCTGCCGGTTTGTATAATAAAACTAGACTTTATAGTAGACTTAATCATCTTCCTGGTTGCAGTATGCCGATCGTTTACCCATTGGACTCGAAAAGGTGATTCGTACAGTTACCCCTGAGATTGTGAAGCAATTTTACAATAAGTGGTACCATGTGCAAAATATGGCTTTGATTGCTGTTGGAGATTTTCCTGATACACAGGTTTATTTCTATTTATTCATTTCTCTTCTGCATGGAACCTTGCAACTAGAGAAATTAGTCTTATTCTGTTCTTCCTTATTTTTATCCATTGTAGGGTGTTGTTGAGTTGATAAAGACTCACTTCCAGAATAAGACTCCAGCAGTTAATCCCCCAGGGATACCGCAGTTCATAGTCCCTTCACACGATGAGCCACGCTTTTCGAGCTTTGTGGAATCTGAGGCAGCTGGGGTTAGTTATGGGATTCTTCAATTTTCTTTTTAGTTGTCAGTTTCCTGCTGTACATACCTTCTTTGCTGGCAGTGAAAATTGCAATGTACTAAGATTACTTCCATAACTGATTTTTGACAGTCAGCAGTGATGATCAGTTGTAAAGTTCCAGTTGATGAGTTGAAAACTGTGAAGGATTACAGGAATTTACTTGCTGAATCAATGTTTTTTCATGCATTGAACCAAAGGTTCTTTAAATTGTCTCGCAAGAAAGATCCCCCCTACTTTTCATGCTCAGCTGCTGCTGATGTTCTTGTTCATCCAACTAAGGCCTATATAATGACGTCATCCTGTAAGCAAAATGGGACTACTGAGGCACTGGAATCTATGTTGATTGAGGTGTGATTTTAATACTAATCAACCAAATTGTCATTTCTTTAATTCACTTGTGCCTAAGTTTTAAGGCTGCTAGGGTTCGTAGTCATGGGTTTCCTAATAACAAAAAATAGTTTTGCCAATTTTTTTATTACCAATTGACCAATTTGTAAATTCTCCTCTTTCATTTATGCTTGATTTTTCAGGTTGCTAGAGTTCGTTTTCATGGGTTCTCTGATCGTGAGATTTCCATTGCCCGTACTCTTCTGATGTCAGAGATTGAATCAGCCTATTTGGAGAGGGATCAGATGCAATCTACCAACTTACGAGATGAATATATACAAGTGACTCTCTCTCTCTCTCTCTCTCACACACACACACACACACACACACACACACACACACAATTTCACTGACACTACCATGCGCATACTTAAGTATTTCAAACATGTATTGCATTCATCTATATGTGCAGCATTTTCTTCGAAATGAACCTGTTGTTGGGATTGAATATGAGGCACAGCTGCATAAAACTCTTTTACCCAGTGAGTTCTTTAATATATTTCTTTAGTGGTTCTCTATAGAGAACAAAATTTTATGTTCTGGTTTTTTGTCTATGGTAGATATATCAGCATATGAGGTATCCAGATACTCAGAGAGTTTTAAAACATCATGTAGCTGTGTCATAAAAACAATTCAGCCTCAAGCAGCTGCGACAGTGGATGATTTGAGAAGGGTTGTTTCAAGGGTTAATTCTCTTGAAGCAGAAGGGCATATTTCTCCGTGGGATGATGAGAGCATTCCAGAAGAAATTGTTTTTACTGAGCCAACTCCAGGGTAAGCTGACATTCCTTTGTGCATCACCTTCCCAAATCCAGAAGTTTATCTCGAACCTTTGAAATTGTAATTGAGTTTCATTCCTGAAACCAACTTGGTGACTGTAAATACATTTTGTTGGCCAATAGCTTATATGCACAGCAGCGATATAGTGACATTCATGTACGAATGGATAGATTTTCCTTCACTTATCTTTGTTGTCTTTATCAGAGGTTTGTGGCATGTGTGGCCCTTACTAGTACACACTGCTAGTTACTTGACTAATCATGTCAGAGGCGAGTTTCTGGGACAGTTTGTGTTGGATGTCTTTATTAGTTACGTTTCACATATGACTCCTGTGGTGCACGTATAAAACACAATAATCTTATTTTGACTTGCTGCATTACGTTTTTGGCTCTATTCTTTAAATTTTTTCTCCATGTATTCCATACTATTTCCAATTGTCCAATTTATGGTTTGTGCATATTCTTAATCTGATGGAATTAAGCCTAGTAAAGTTCCGAAGGGCAATGATAACTCAGTACTCTTATATAATCCAGTACTACAATCTTCTGTTCTGGTTTAATCTAGTCATTAATGTCACACCCTCCAGTTCATTATGTTTCTATACCATGTTATTATTAATTAACATAGACTTTTGGGGATTATGTGGTACTTCACTTTTTTTGTAGGTTTCTGACAAGTATTGTCATCTGCAAGTGTCTCCTAGACTTGGCACCTCCAGTGCTTCATGTTTCTTATGCAATATTACTATATATGTTGTGAAGCATTTTCTGGGGGAAATCTTGGGTGGGGGTGCTATGCCTAGATATTATTATATTATGTACTTTAGGAGATATAGAATAGTAAGTGGGGGATTTGCATTGTCCTTTGGGGATTATGTGGTCCTTTTGGGGGATTTGCATTGTCCTTTGGGGGATTTTGTTGTCCTTTTGGGGGATTTTGTTGTCCTTTGGGGGATTTGTTATGTCCTTTTGTATTTATTATATTACTTAGTGGCTAAGTTTTGGCCTCTATTTATAGAGGTCAATCCTTTTGTAATAAATCATCTTTGATATGAAAGATCATTTGGAACAAGACTTCGTCTTGTGTTGGGAATGGCTTGAAGTTCCTGCAGCGACTTCTTGATTTACTGCTTTCTTTTATTTGCTTTATTAATTATAATCTTGTTGGAGTGGCATTTATCTTTATAAATCCCTCCAAGAAGACCTATTCCCTAAGAAGTCCAACAACCACTCCCATCAATATACTAATATAGAACTTTAAGTACTTATCAACTTTTTTAAAATTTGATAAGCTGTTCCCTTTGGCATATTCTGTGCCCCTTATATTGCTAGTTAGAGTTATGGATGTCATATCCCGATCCTGCTTTAAGAAAAACTTGATTTCTTTTGTTTATGTTTCTTTTTCTTTTCCTTCCAGTTATGTGGTGCAGCAGTTTGAGTATTCCGGTATTGGAGCGACTGAGTTGATTCTTTCAAATGGCATGCGAGTTTGCTATAAGTGCACAGACTTCTTCAATGATCAGGTATAATTAGGTCGTGAAACGATATTTTCAAATTCATTTAATATATATATATATATATATATATATATATATATATATATATATATATATACATATATAGTTTTTGAGTGGATGTATGATTTAGGGTTCAATGTTTGTAATTTGACTAGTAGTTCAAAGCTCAACGTTCAGCAGGTGTGGGGTGGGTTGGCTGTGAGGACTTACTGAGGATGTGAGATGAATAACCTCCTATACCTTGTGTCTGGGTTGCACTCTGATAAAGAGTAGATAAAAGACGACATAATAGGGAACTTATATGTATGGGTTCTATGAGTTTTTCATTGAAAACATGTGGAAACTGTAGTTTTTTGCAATTGCATGCAGAGAAGTTCCTCTGTACTTTGTTTTCATGTCATAAATCAGTGGAGTTCCTTAGTTTTGTTTTCATTGAAGAGATGGAACATTCATCTTATCAATTGCATGCCGTATTTGGAGGGCATATCTTTAGTTGATATTCACAAAATGATTTATTTGTGTTTTTATGAGTTAATCTACTGATCATTGTCATTTTCTACAATCACGTTATGGGCTAACTCTTCAACAACATTATTTGATACTATTGGGGCTACTGTGAGATTTTATTTTATAGATCACGATGAGTTTGCCTTTGAGATGCACTTCTCTGTGCAACTGTAAACTCCACTATACTTGCTGTTACCTCTTTCTAGAAGTATCCAAGGGACTTCACTGATGCTAAATGTTCTTTTTCAGTGATGCTGTCTCGATTCAATCTTTTTATCATTTTTAGTTAGAACAGTAATGTCTATGTTATAGATCTATATGTTGATAGTGAAAATGAATGATAAATAAAACATTATTGAAGTGCAGTATTTCCTATGAGGCAATATATGTCAACATGCTGCAGTCAAAATGATACTCCTATATTGGTTTTCTGTGAGTATGGTAGTTTCATATTTGGCTTTATAGGTTTTCTGTTAACACACTATTTTAAATAGGTTCTGTTCACCGGTTTCTCATATGGGGGTTTATCTGAACTCGAAGAATATGAATATTTCTCATGCTCGATGGGTCCCACTATTGCTGGTGAGATTGGTGTATTTGGTCACAGGCCTTCAGTGCTAACAGACATGCTTGCTGGTAAAAGAGCTGAAGTAGGCACAAGCCTTGGAGCATACATGCGAAGCTTTTCAGGCGATTGCTCACCTTCAGACCTGGAAACTGCGTTGCAGGTATGTGAATTATGAAAGTATTAATCTCGCAACTTCTAAATCTTAGTGAAAAGTTCATTTATGTGAATGGGAAGTCTACTTCCCAGTATCAGATTTCTTGGAGTGAGAATTACACTTCAGAAATCCATTGCCTACATATTTATTCATTTTGGTTGTGGGTGGGTGGGTGGGGTGGGTTGAAGGGGGGGGGGGAGTTGGGAATCATAGAAGATAAGATGATCATGCATGGCATTACTTCACTTCTTGCTTGCTTTGTCAATCCGATCTTTAGAATAACACATTTGTTGGTTCCTGTTAAATTCATTTGTGTAAAACATAATAGCATATATCATGTATAGATACTAATTATGTTTGTGTTCTACGTCCTGGTACTAAAAAGGTAATTTGGCATCAAGTGCTAATATTTTCTTCTTATCTCATGTGCTTTAATTTCAGTTATCTCAGTTCAAAAGTATGGGTAAGTTCTGTTTTACATGGCCAGATCATTTTTAAACAGGTTCTGTTAATACAAATTATCGATTGGGCTAGTTCTTTGTCATGACTAATTACGAGCTATAAATTGGATAGAATAAGAAAAATTGCCAGTTCTAAGTAAATCTATATACCTTGAACTAGGTATTACTCAGGAACAAGTCCACGCAAGCTCTTTATTTTCCCCTACAAAACCTTAGAATACTAGATCTAACCAAATAATGCTAGTCACATTTGTTTTGGCACTTTCTAAATATTCTTATGCGAATTGTTATCCAAGATTTTCAGAAAACTCTCCTCTTCTCTCTGCATCCTTTATTGTTTGCTTAATAATATTGGAGGGATATAGAATCGAGATCCTTCGAAGAACATTTATGCCCATTAATCCATGTATTTATTCATTGCATGTAATATGAAACTAATATTTTTGCTTTCTCTGTTTGATCTTCTTTCTCCTTCCTAGTTGGTCTATCAACTTTTTGTGACAAATCTAGAACCAGGGGAAGAGGATGTGAAAATAGTGATGGAAATGGCTGAGGAATCTGTTCGTGCTCAAGAGAGAGATCCTTATACTGCATTTTCCAACCGTGTGAGGGAGATCAATTATGGAAACTCCTACTTTTTTAGGGTAAGATATTGACCCTCCTTAGTCTCTTTATTTATTGTATAAAATGGAAGTTACATGATTATCTTCTTCCTCAGCCAATTAAAATTTGTGACCTGAGGAAAGTTGATCCATTCAGAGCTTGCCAATATTTTAACAATTGTTTTAAGGACCCATCAACTTTCACTGTTGTCATTGTTGGAAATATTGATCCTTCCATTGCTTGCCCTCTTATACAGAAGTATTTGGTAAGTGATGTATCTTTTTCTAGAAGGTTCTTGGTCATGTATATATTTTGCTGATTATAAGTTCTTGAATTTTTAATTCAGGGAGGGATCTCAAGACCTGCAGAGCCGATCATGAATTCAAAGCGTGATGAACTCAAAGGCTTACCATTTACTTTTCCTTCCACTGTAATTAGGTAGGTCTACTTTTGATCCCTTTTATTTTCTAGCTGTCGGAAATGATGCGTGATTAATGATTCTCTCCCCTTCAATAAAAAGTCAAATATCGGATTTTGCATGGCCAATTTTGTCTCCTTATATGAGTTTGAATGCTTGCTTGGGGAATAATATTTAAGATTATCCTAGCTAAACCTTCTCTCGTGTTTTTTTTTCCACTTTTTGTAGTATTTTTTTTTGGCAATGTTTGGTTGGAAATAACTTATACCCCCTCCGTCCCACTTGACTTCTCCCATTAATTAAGGAGACTTGTTAGTTGTGTGTAAATGAGTGGGTCCAACAAAGGAAAGTGGAAGTTTAAGTTATTAATTCTTCTCTGTTTTTGGAATGGGACAAAGCAAGTGGGGCAATTAAAAAAGAAACTGGGAGTCAAGTGGGATGGAAGGAGTAGCAAATATCGTAGTCAATGCTGCTTAAATATTGAGTTTTACTTTCCTTTTTCTTTTCCCATTTTGGCTTTTTTTTCTCATTTTAGGGTTGAGGGAGGGGGGAGGATGTGGACTGTTTGACAGTCGAACTATAAGAGCATAAACTTTCTGCACCTTGCCACTTACATGATAAATTGGCTTGCAGAGAAGTTGTTCGGAGCCCCATGGTGGAAGCCCAGTGCTCGGTCCAGCTATGCTTTCCGGTTGAGCTTAAGTGTGAAAACATGGTACTATTAAGCCTTTGCTTTAGCAGTTTACGGTTTTATTATGTCTTTGCTTAAGCTGTTTATGCTTAGTAGGAAATAAGGACTAATATACTCTACCTCCGCAAAAGTAGTTTAATTGTGTAGAACCCTGTACAGGAGATTCTCATGTATTGATTCTATATATTTTGTAGATGGAAGATGTTCATTTGACTGGATTTGTGAGCAAGCTCCTGGAAACAAAGATATTACAAGTCCTTCGTTTTAAGCATGGGCAGGTATTTTTGTGAGATTTTTTTTCTTTATTATACATTATTATGCACTAATTGTCTAAGCTAATGTTTCTAGACAATGTAATGTCCCCAGATTTACTCGGCCGGAGTTTCTGTATTCCTTGGTGGTAACAAGCCTTCAAGGGATGGTAACATTCGTGGAGATATAAGTGTTAATTTTTCTTGCGATCCTGGAATCTCATCAACACTGGTAAGCCTTTTATCTTTCGCTCATTTGTTTTAGATCAAGCTTGAACCTTACTTGAAAATTCACTGCACAGGTCAATCTTGCATTGAATGAAATCCAGCGTCTTCAAGAGGAAGGACCTTCAGATGATGATGTTACAGCCATCCTAGAAATTGAGCAAAGGGCGCATGAAAACGGAGTGCAGGTGACTTTTGAGAAATGGATTCTAGGATGAACAATTATTAGATTTTCTTCTTATTTCTTTCTAGATGAACATAAAGGTATATACTAACACATATAGAAAAAAGAAGGAACTTGTCTCTTAGATTGGCACTTCCTAAAATTCCGAAAAAAAGGAAGAAAGTGATTGCAAACTTCCTAAACCATCTTAGATTGCAAAGGGATCCCTTAATTAGAAACTCATTTATAACTTTTTTTTTTTTTGGATTTTTAACTCATTTTTAACTTTTTCTTATTCCTGGTTGAGTATGAAGATCCATTTGAAACCAGTCGGTTGATTTCTTTTTTCTTTCACAAATTGCTGCTTTCCCTTCTGGTGTACGAAATGCTTAAATAGATTAATTTGGAACTGTCCTAGAATTAGAAAACTGGTACGAAATTCCTAAAACATCTTAGCTTGGCATATGAAGCTAAATCTGTGGTAACAGTGACTTAAATCAGAACCCCGAGTTAGAGAACCCATTTTTAACTTCACACATGAGAATAATGACATTCCTTTTCATTTTTTTGGATAGAAAGAAAAGAAGATCTGGGATGCTTGACTGTATCATCATAAATAACTAGGAGATTTAAAATGTGTGTAGTAAACCAATGCTAGTTTGTCGGTTGTTTCTGCTCTTTGAGCTGATCCTTTCACTTCAGGAAAACTACTATTGGTTGGACAAAGTTCTGCGGAGCTACCAGTCAAGGATTTATTCTGGTGATGTTGGTGCTTCATTCAAGGTACAGTGTGGTGTTTTATTTATTTTTACCATTCGTTAATTGCAAAACTGTTTCAGGCTGATATGTTTTTCAAGTTCAATTTTTATGGACATTCTATGTTGTTCTTGGAGTCAGTTATTTGTAGAATAAAGTCCTTATCTTATTATATTTATGATGGCATATGCCATATGGAATTGCATGAACATGTCGGAGCTTCCTAAAAATGTTGACACAGGCTTGATTTTTATTTTTCTAGGACTTTTTTTATCTTTCTTGAATAGAAAATGGTCCTGGTATAAACATTCCCAAAACATTTTTATACCTGAAGATACTCTACCCCTACTTAGTAATTGTATCTCCGAACTAACAAGGACAAAATAGTGTGAATGAGACTTTCTTGGTAGTATCTCCATTAATTATTACAGTGACAAACATCAACGTCATCGAGTAATCTTTCCACCCTGCACCTTGTGTATTTCACCAGGTGTGTTATCCACTGTTAACGGTAATCACACGAATACCGATGTGTGTGCAATGCAAATCTGCAGTGGATATGCACTCAATGTAGCATTTACAAGACCATATTTCCCCAATTCACTGCCCAATAAAATCTCCAGAAACAGTGAAAGTCGAAAAAATTGCCTGAGTTCTTCTGGTGCTCTATATGACTGCTCTTCTTGTTATTTCACTGGGAAGTTATATTAGATAATCTGGATCTTATGAACATAGTATATTCAATTACTACTGGGCATCATTTGATTCAAGAGCTATTTTGTTATTTTATCATATCATCTATTTGCCACCATTTATTCCATTCGCCATGTAATTTTGTACATGTTGTCTTGATTAATAACTTTGATTGAATCTATTCATGCCTTATCCTGGGTGAGATTCAATCTGTTACCAGTTTGGGGTTTCCCATAGTCAAAATATTTACATATTTCTGCTGATAAAGATTCAAATACAAATCTATTTTAGGAAAAATCTGTTATTTTTTGCTCTGAAGCTGCATCTTCTGAATAGCCCCTGGCCGTCCTGCTCACTAGCATAATTGGACCTTTTCGATAGTGGAAGCTCTGTTTCACTTTCTCTGCATTAGATAAATGCCTACATACTTGATGGTACTTTGACTAATAAAATTAGTTATTAATTTGCTTTCGCTGTGGTAGATAAATGGAAGTCTTTTTATGTCAGATTTTGCCTAAGACTGCTATCCAACAGACATACATTAATTGGGAACCTTTTGTCAGTAATATAACAGTGGTTATACTTATACTTGCAGGTCCAAGATGAGGGGCGTACCAGAGTTAGAAGTACCTTAACACCATTAACAGCACAGTTAGCATTACAAAGAATTATACCTTTCCCTTGCAAAAAACAGTATACAGTAGTCATCTTAATGCCTCAGTCGTCCTGCTTCAAGATGTTGAAATCATTTTTCGGCTCCAGAGATGCTAAGGTAAACGTCGGATGATAATATTCTCTCCTTTCATAAATTATGCACCACATTTACTCAGGGGATCGCAGATAGAGAACACCGCGTTCTCATTTTGAAGCTTGAGCTGTAATGTAGTGGAACGATGGCAACTTGCTGCCTGCATTCCCACGTTAACAGCGCATATGCTAAAACACATTTATTTCGTCAGTTTATCCAACATATTGCAGAATAATGAGAAATCCCAAATTCTTCATGCTGCAGGTTTTGGTTGGCATTGCCGGTGTGACAGTGTTGGCTCTATGCTTATGGAGATACTCTCGGCGAGCAACTAAATCATAGGGAATGGACTGGATTAGCTGAGTAAGAAGCAAAAAGATGATCTATTCTTTTTCCTTTGTCTTTCAGCAGAACCTGTTACAGGCATACGACTCAAATACACGTCAAGCTGGCCGAGTGTGTACATTGTGGTGCATAGTCCCAGCCAGCATGATGCTTGTACTTGTGTGGTCACTATCTGAGCGAAAGAAGAGGTGGTAAGAATTGTTGAGGTAGGCCGGATTTTTATGAATGGTGGGGACCTTTTTGCTGAAGCTAAAGAATAATACTAACTTACCTCAAGTAGTTAGTATTGATGCTTGGCTTGCCTTTTATTTCGTTATGCTAATTTCCGTTTAATCAATTATTTGGTGCTTTTAAAATGTAATATTCGATACCTTTTAATTGTTTATAGGCTTTTACTCTTATCTATATTTTTGAAAATAATAAAAATTAATATGCTGGGCTGCTTCTATTTATCAATTAATTGGTCCACCCAATTAATTTCAGATAAATAATATTATTTAAATAATGTAAAATATATTAATCTATTAATAATGATTTTTGATAGTCAATAAATAACTAGATAGTTAATTGGATTAGATCAGAGATTCAATACAAGAAATGAAATTAGGCCCCAAATCAATTAATTATCTATGCTTAGCCCAGAGCATCAATTAATAAATACAGATTCATTCCACTAGAGAATCTGTGTTGATTTACCCCTTTATTTCAACTTGAGCATATACTTGTATTTTAGATTTAATCGATCTTCGTATTTAAGATATAAATATACTTTAATTAATTAAGCTCATTGACAGTTTAAATTAATTAACATTTTATTATATTCTTGAGTAGTACCACTCTGCTTTATTAATACATCTGAACTTAATCAACCGGCCGGGTTTAATGTGATAATCCTTACGAGTTCCTCAAGGATATTATAAATTTATTTTACTAGGATACGGTTGCAAGATACAGACAACTAGCCTGAAACACAAATGACTACTAGCACTTAAGATACGTAGATCTGGTCGCGATGACGTTCACCATAGTAGGTCAAAGTGATAGATAGTCAAATGCACTCAGCTGAAGTCTTACCAAGTTTAAGACTATCTAAGTAACCGAGATCTTGATTCTCCACTAGCGATTCTCTAGTAAGGTCAGTCAGGAGAACACATTTCACTGTGATTCATTAATACACCATCTTTAGTGTATCAGTATAGACAAGTAGCCAATACAAACCACTTATTATCTAAACTGCAGCTTATACCGACAACTTATCCTAAAGTTGTCTCAGCTGTGATAAATGCTTATATCTTGTTAGGTTAACCAATTGAGTAGTCTTATCTGATCTAAAACACACTACACAATCTAACTTATGTACAAGATAAATGATTAAATGTGCAAATATATATTTATCAGATAAGAGAATATAACAATGATAATGACAAAATACATTGTATAGAAGCGTAAAAATTGCTTTCAGTATACAAAATCTTAGTTAACACTATACCCACTTGAGTGTTAGAATTGAGGGAACTTGAGTTCTTTTACGGAAGTAAAAAATCAATCTTATTCAAGTTCAGTCAGTGCCTAATTTTAAACAAATAAACCAAGAAAAGCTTCTCAAAATTTGAACATAACATTCATAAATCAAAGCTTCGAGCCAGGCAGCAAAAATTCAATTTAATTGTTATCTGTAATTCGATTCAATAATTAGAAACACAATTCAATTCAATAATTAGTACTCCCTCCGTTTCTTTATTGATGTCCACTTGGGAATGGGCACGGAGATTAAGAAATTTTATTTGAAAATATATTTAATGAGTTTTAATTGTATTAATAAATTGACACGGTTTTCGATGAATGGTTGGTGAGAATGAATGTGAATTTATCTAAATGTTATTAAGGCACAGTTTAAGCATTTGATTTAATTTTTTTTTATGTTGTAATTAAAGAAATAATCTAAAGTTTTCAAAAAGTTAAAAATCAAAATTTTCTACGTTCGGAGCGGAGCGGAATCGTGTAAGAGAGAAACTTTTGGAGAGAGATAGTGTATAAGAATATGAGGTGGGTAAAATAATGAGGGGCCCACCTCATATGAGGTGGATAATGAATAATTTGTCATTTTAGGAAAGTGGACATTAATAATGGAACAACCTAAAATGATATAGTGGATATGAATAAAGAAACGGAGTATAACAATTTATCCATCAAATACAAACACAATTCGATTTTCCCCAAAGCTTCCAAACACACAAATGCAAAATCTCAAA
Organism: Lavandula angustifolia; assembly: GCA_028984105.1. Lineage (NCBI taxonomy): Eukaryota > Viridiplantae > Streptophyta > Magnoliopsida > Lamiales > Lamiaceae > Lavandula > Lavandula angustifolia. The sequence goes on along the minus strand of CM054812.1, from coordinate 20,743,633 downwards.
CACACAAACTCAGAAATAAAATAATCAACAAACCTAGATAGAAACTTTAGAGCAATTCGAGCAAATGCGGATTTAGGATTCCAAATATGAGAGTAAGGCAATACGAGCAGAAATCAAAGCCTCGAGCGAGGCAGCGACCAGTCGGAGCAAATCTAGAGAGTTGAAGAGAGAAATCCGCTTTCAAGCAAAGCAGGCATGCGAAGAGAGAGTTGTTCGGTTCTTAGTTCTCTAACTTCGGTTCTGCTTCTGGATAATTGGATTAGAATATACGTAAATTCCCTTATCTTATTAAATCTTAGTATTTACGTGTGTGTGTGTGGGGGGGGGTCTTAATAAATCATATGGGTTTTTTTTATTTATTAGATAGGTAGACTAATAAATTTATTAAATATATTTTCTTATTATAATTATAAGAGAAATATGAATAACTATTTGAATTTATTAAATAGATTTTTTAATATTTTGGGGGTAAAATTATAGTATGGCAATAGTTGGGGGAGGGGGCACCACGTGACCCCTTTAAATCGGTCGTTGGTCAGATAGTAGCCCTTCGTATACAGTGTGTTGTTCACCGTGAAATTAATCTTAGGTGTATATCCTTGGAGCACGTTGTTGAATAATAGCGATTCATTTAACACATTGATAGCATTGCTTGAATTAGCAATACCAAAAAAGGCAAGGCATATCCATAGGTCTTGAGCAGTCGGAGCAAATCTTGAGAGTTAGAAGAGAGAAATCCGATTTCAAGCAGAGCATGCAAGTGAAGAAAAGAGAAGAGGACATCTAACTCAATTAGAATATACATAAATTCCCTTGATTTTTTTAAATCTTAGAATTCACATTGGGGTTTTTTTATTTAGATCAAATGTGTTTTTATTTATTAGATAGGTAGACTAATAGATTTGTTAAATATATTTTCTCATTATAATTATAAGAAAATATAAATAATATTTTGATTTATTAAATAGATTTTTAAATTTTTTTGGGGTATAGTATGCAGAAATTTAGTTTGGGGGATGATATATATTTAAAATTAATTAAAAAAATTTAGGGAAGAAATTGAATTTGGCAATAGGTTGGGGGGTGGGGGAGGGGGAGGGCGAGGGAGAGGGGGAGGAAGCACCATACGCCCCCCGTTAAATCGGTTGTTGGTCAGATAATAGCTCTTTGTATAATGTGTGTCGTTCACCGTGAAATTAATCTTAGGTGCATATCCTTGGAGCACGTTGTTGAATAAAGGAGATTCATTTAAAACATTGATATCATTGCGTGAACTAGAGACACCAAAAAAGGCATGTCATATCAATAGGTCTTGAGATGTGACTGCTTCTAGCATGATTGTAGGAGAACCATGCCCCCTTGTATATTGATCACGCAACTGAATAATTCTTTCATTCCTAGTGTATATAATAAAGATTTCCCAACATTCTTGGGAAATATGTCTATCATTGTGCATCTGAATCGGACGTTGAACGTTAGCTTCATTGGGCCTTCACAAGTCTTGATTACATCACATTTCTACCACATTTATACAGAATTTAGAAAGGCTTTTGGCCGCAGTTGATTCCCCTATTTGAAGATACTTGTTGAGACGATCGGCTGGTACTCCAGAGACCAATTCACGAATAGTCGTTGTACATTTTTGTATAGGTGACAAGCTCCTTCGATATATTGCATCGTGACTCTGTTGGAGAAATGGTGAGTGATTCTCAAGTCCACTCACTATATAGAGGATTTGTAACACTCCCAAATTTTACCTAAAAATAAATAAATAAATAAATAAAATAAAATGCATTTGCATTTCATGCATAATATCACGGGTTTAGTTCTGTAAGTCGCGCCTTAGAAAAATGAGAATGAAAATTAAAACATCTATGTTATTTTTCATTAAATTATTTTTATTATGTAAATTTATTTTGAACTTTGAATATGTTTATTTATATAATATTATGATTATATTATTTTGTTGAGATAGAAATAATATTAGAATTATTAGGCAAGAATAATATTTATTTATTTTTGATTTCCTAAACCAACTAGGATTGAATCTCTTATATGGTAGGTGATAGACTAAATTCTATATAAATTAGATATGGACGAAAATAATTATGGATAAAATATATTTGATACCTTTTAGGATTAGGGACCTTTAGAAAATGATTTCTAGGCCTATAAATACCCCTTAGTCGCTCATAATATAGCATCCCATAAAATTTTCGAAAAACTGTTAGCATATCAGCGAACTATTTCAAGAATTATTTCCATATCTTCCCCTCCTCATATCGTCGTGAAAATTTTGGATCATCTTCCTCGGTATGTATTGTATACTTAATAATTTATGTAGAATTTTACAAGCATGATAAATAGTTTTTAAAAATTGTTCTTCGTAACCTGCCAGTTTTTGACAGCATGTTCATGAGCTTGATAGGAAAACTATTTTTCATGTTTTCTTTATGCTATTTTAGACCATGCTGAATTTTAATAGGATATAATATATGTTAGGTCATTCATGTTAAAAATATAGAATTTTTAGGATACGTGTACTATATATTTGTTAATTTGTTTCTTGATGTGTTCGAT